>CM050904.1:4605000-5297500 GCA_027726005.1 Juncus effusus | reverse complement strand
CTGACCGAAAGGAAGGGTCTTTATCTTGATCTCTAACGTTTTTATAAAAGAATAACTCTCCACTATCTCATTTATTGCATATTTTGCAACCGAAATAAACTCATGAAGTTTCTAACCTTCACAAGGTCAAGTTTATGCTCCTAGAAATATTTATCTCAGTCATTTCATTTCTTCTAGAGGCCAATCCTCTTCTTATCAATAATTATCACAAAACTTTGCATTATCAAATAGAAGCTATTTATACATAATATTTGTAAGTTGAGGAAAGACTCGTTGGATTTTGTGAAGCATTCTAGATTTGTCACAGATTTCTTCTAAGGTAAGGAATTTTACTCTCAATTGCGTTTACGATTTTTTTAATTATTTTGATATTAATAAATATCTATAATATGAATTATATTTTTATTTGATCTTATATTGCTCATACAAAATATTTTAGTAAATATAAAAATAGAATATTTTGATTATTGTATAAAATATTTCAAATATAATATATATATAATTTTTAAGAAGTATTTTATGGGATATGAAGTGATGTGTGAATGAAAAGTGAGATATTGTTAAGGTCACTACAGCCGTACTTGGTAGGTGGAAGCCAAGGCCGCTGATTTGTGATAGGTGATAGGCCGTACTTAGTAGGTAGAAGCTAGGGCCGCCGATTCACCCAATAACGAGCTCGGAAAGACTTGTATCTACGCGCGTACTCGATGCCGCGGAGCATGATCTAATGTGTGTGCGTAAAAGTGAAATGAGAAATCGATATCCCAATTTAAAAGAATTTTATATATATTTCTATTTATTACAATTTGATTAAATATTTATTTATTAAAATATAGTATTATTTTTAACGTATGCGAAGCATAACCTTACTGAGTTATATACTCACCCCCCCCTTTTTTCCCTCCATTCAGGCTTCAGGTTCAGTTATTCGGGGCATCGGGTTGAGCGTCGTCAAACATCAAGATAAACTAAATAGAAAATAAATGTAAAAATAAATATAGATACTTGATTTTTTTTTTATTATTCCTGGTATTCTTTCCTCTATAATACGATTTTTAGTGCCGTATATCCTTCGGGATATACGACCGTTACACCTCGGATCGAAATTGGAGTCGGGGTGTAACAACATGAACATAACACATATTAATACACTAATATACATAAAAAGTAAAACTAAAAGAGAACTTCCTTGCATTGTCATTTAGGAACTTAGTGTTACAACACATTAATTAAAATAGAATTGGAAACAATCCTACCAATTCTTCGAATTCTCAAAGCATAGATAATGGCTTGCTAACCGACAAACACAACCTAGATATTGTCCTTCACAGACTAACTTACTTAATCGTAGGGCATACTAAACAAAACAAAACTGCAAGAAATCCAACAAATTCTTGCAATTCCCAAAAGATACAACACTACAAAAGACATACTAACTTGTCAACCTACACACATTTCCCTCGCAGCTACAGGTCACAAACCCAGAGACATAACATTCTTTTAAACTGATTTGAACAGCTTCAAGAGACTTCAATCTTCAGTGGCCCTGTAAGAATGAACAAACTATAAATGAATATTTCAATTTTTGAAATTGATGGAATATAAGACATATAATATAATTATAAGTACTTGAAACAATTAAATTAGCAAAAACACTAATGCTTACCTCTTGTTACTTGCAACCGTCCTCACATGAGTCTTCTTTGAGGGCGAGCCATAGGTGAGGGTTGTTCTGTCACGTGAATTTGAGCTACAAAATAGTAAGAAGTGTTGTGTTATTGAAGGGATGAGGTAATTTCAGTGTGTTTGAACATTATTGTAAAATTAAACGGTACAAAATGTAAATTCTTTTAACTACACCTGCTTGTTCTTTTCAGGGTTTCTCGAGTTTTTGCCGGTGTTATTGGAAGTGTAGATCCAGTTTCTTCACGATTTGTTGTCGGAACAGTCAAGTGCTTTTCAGACGTAGTTGTTGAAGGATCTGAAATGGCAAGAACATCACCTGGAGAGGGGACATGAGGCTCCACATTCAATACAGCGAAATTTGCATGCGGACGCCGTCCATAGCCTGGATTATACTTCACCGTGAAGAGGAACTGCCGTCCAATAAGGCTCATCATCTGTGGAGGAAGTTCACTTTCCGGTATGTTGTGCAGAAAATGTAAGTCACTGGCCGGACATCCCATCATTTTTTCACCTGGCTTATTGAAGATCACAAAAACCACAGCTTCACTCTCATTGACTGTCTCATCAACGATAAGTGCAGAGAACCTGTAACTGTTTTTAAAAAAGAGAAACTTTAATGTACGTAATGATTTTTTGGCTTACTTCCAAGGTATAATTGCCAGCAATTATGAATGGCAAAGAAAAACTGAAAGACACAACCGAACTAATTATGTAAATCAAAATTGACAGAAATAATTCCAGTTGATGATCTATTCTCTGCTTTTTAAGTGGTTTGTATAGGAGGTCAGAAACATGCAAATTTGTTTAGTGGAACTGTATAAGTTTAAATTCAACCTATATTCAGTATGGTATTATGAAGGGAAAATATGGAATTACCAGAGCTTAGGGTCAACTACAACTTTGAACTCTGCCCATACAGTTATGCGAACAGTATGTCCCCTGTTAATGATAGAAGCAGGACAAAAAAATATGACTTAATATTTTTCGATTGATGTATGAATGCATGTAAAAGTACATGTGAAGTACAAATCTGACCAGGTTTGAATGTAAAAACATTATTGTTAATGAAAGCAATATTCCATATTTGAATGCAAGAATATTATTCTTACTGGAAGTGATATTTTTCATGCATGGGATTATTTTGTTTATTACCTTTCATTTGAAATTTCAAGATCCCGAATGAGCACTGACCCTCCTGGCATGTTGCGCGCACATTTGAAGCTTGTTACTTTCCCAATAATGTCTATGAAAAAAATAATTTTTGATGATTAGTATTATAATACTTGTTACTCACACTAAGCAGACCAACATTTTTTGTACATTATGTTTTATGTAAACTAAACACAAACGTATCTACAACTGAATTTGTCTCAACAATGGTTTTACCAATGTTTTCTAACTCCTGAAAATTGAAGTACAGTTTGGGAAATCCTGGAACTTCGTCCTTCATAATAATTTTCGTCGTCTGACCAAATTTCAAATGGTACTTGTGATCGACAGTTCAATAATTGAACCTTCCATCCATGATTTGGAAATTCATAATTTCAAATATCTTTCCTTCTATTAGTTGTGGACAGATTTTTTTTTAGATCAGTAACCTCAATGACACCTTCAATAGCTGTTCCCTGTATATTTAACAGAAAATAATTGGTGGTTTAATGCACGTTCGAAAATCTTTGTTGTTAAATGCTACTGAAGATTATGAATGATTCATTGATTTGTAATGAAAAGCTTGAAATTATAAGATGCATTCTTTGTATTAATAATACTTATTCTAATTCTTTATATCAGAATTTTGTCTAGAAATGGAACTATATTTGAAAATCCGGTAGTGTAATTATTACCTCCTCATCAATTAAAATGCAATCCACACCGTATATTTGACCGGTCGAAGGATTTTCAGCTTGCCATATCTTGAATAGCCTCGCAATGATTTTTGGTCGCCATATGTTCATGTCAAGTTGAGATAGTTTTATCTGAGTTGTCTTCGGTGCCATCTGTAAGAATCCAAACTTGATTAAATACACTGATGTAAAGATTCAAACTCTATTGAAAGAAAAACTTGAAATGTTTGTAACTGAACTCTGCATGATAACATAATTTTTTATTGAGCATAAAAAAGTAAATTGGATGGCAAGGAGATGACAAATATATGGCTGTTTGAAAACAGTAGGACCTACAGCCCAGAAATTGTAAATTTTAACAATTGAAGAAACAATTAAGAAATGTTTGTAACTAAAGCTTGAATTTAAATTGAATTGATCAATGAGCATAAAAAAATGAATTGACATGTGAAGAGGGCTAAAAAATTGACCTTTTGATAACAATCAAGCATAGAATGCACAAAGAAGCAAATATGAAATTAAAAGGAACAATTAAGAAACTTTAATAGAAGTTGAATTGATCAGTGAGCATGAAAAACTGGATTTGGTCATGAAGAGGGGAAAAAATAGATTGTTTGATAAGACTAAAAGCTAGAATGTGTCATCTGCAACAATCGGAATTTGTTTAAGTAGACTGATGTAAAGATTCAAAATTTATGGAAAGAAAAACTTGAAATATTTGTAAGTGAAGCTTGCATGGTAGGATAATTCTTTACTGAGTATAAAAAGATAAGTTGCATGATAAGGAAGTAACAAAAATATGGTTGTTTGAAGACAATAAAAATTACAGTATAGAAGTCATAAATTTTGAGAATTGAAGAAACAATTAATGATTTTTTGTAATTGAAACGTGAATTCAAATTGAATTGATCAGTGAGCATAAAAAAATGAATTGACTTGTGAAGAGAAGAAATAACCCGACTGTTTGCTAACAGTCAAGGCTAGATTGCAAAAATCAGCTATTGAGGAAATAAAAAGAACAATTAACAAACTTGAATGGAAATTGAATTGATCAGTAAGCATGAAAAAATGAATTCAGTCGTGAAGAGGAAAAAAACTTGACTGTTTGATAAGAGCAGAACATAGAATGAAAAAAATCAGAAAGTATTAAAATGAAATGAACAATTAAAAGAGTTTCTGGCAAATAACAACCGAGCCTAGAAAGCAAAAATCAGAGATTTCGACAATTGAAAGAACAGTCCTAACAAATTCATTCATTATTTATAGAAATACCTTGTATCTTAAAGGGTTGTTCCAGGATTGTTCCAGTAGGTCTGGAAGAATTCTTTCCAAAACTGGTCACTAAACCTTCAAGATCAGTTCTGTTTTTTTTGCAGCAGAAGTGAAGTGAAGCTCCCTTTATAACGATCAACCAAACACAGTCGATAAATCCAAAGCACTGGTTGTTCAATGCAAGTGGCTATTTTCTGCCACGTAGATCAGATAAAAAATAGAATATATGTATATGCTAAAGAAGTAATGCCAAAATGAGCTAATAAAGTAGGATACCTAGCGGCTTGATTTGACTGGAAGAAGTGATCGTTATGATGGCTTTGCATCATTTTTTGTTCAGTTTATTTTCCGGCGACAAAGCAAAAGAATGTTTCTGAACTTGCTCGACGCGTGTGTTTGAGAGAAGAAAGAGAACGGAACATTGGAGACTGATTGAGAAAGGAAGAAAGAAACTTGAAATCAATTTTCTGCTCTTCTCATCTACTGATTTTCCACATTTGCAAGTAATGATTTCTTGGTTTTTCAGATCCCTGATTTCTTAATATCTCAATACTTTTTGTTTTTACTGTTTTCCTGTTTCCGGGTTATACTGAACCTGTTTTCTGTTTCCAAATCCCCTATAAACTGATTACTGTTTTTATGTTTCCGGGTTATATTCAATCTTTTCTTTGTTTCCAGGTTGTTTAGAAATTGAATACTGTTTTTCTGCTTTTGATTAATGTTGAATCTGTTTTTTGTTTGCAGATTCTTTAGAAACTAAGATTTGATTTCATTCATATTTTATGTCACTGATTTTCAAGTTTGAAAGTAACATTTTTCTAATTTTTGAGATTTTTAATCTCGTGTTTTTTGATAACTTCTGTGCATTCATCATTTCTATATTTACAGAATGTACAATATGTAATTTTCAAAATGCAACTCAAATAACAATAATTGTTTTTGCAGTCAATGTAATTTTATCTTCATACTCCATTTTTTTTTGAGACTTTTCTTTGCATGGAACATTTGCGCCACCATGTACTTCTCAATTCTTAGATTATACAATTGATTGTTATTTCTAATTTAAGCAAATTACTTATTGTCTATTATATAATTTACATGTTATTTATTTGCATGTTGTTTTACTTATTATTAATACATTTTTTTATCTGTCTTTTTCAAAAAATTGTAATTCTTAATATACATTTTTCAGATATCCGTTACTCTATATCATTTCTGAATACACATTTTAAAGTTTAGGTTCTTATCTATATAGGGTCCGGAGATGAAAGTATATTAATGTTCCCCTCATTGGTATTAACATTATATGCACCTAGAAAAGAAGAACAAATTACTAATGTAATATTTAAATGTGAAAAACATATGCATCTAAAGAAGAAGAATGAATTGAAAAATAATATTTAAATGTAAAGAATACTTGGAATAACAAATAAAAAAATCTGTACCTATGTCATGAAAGATTTCACTAAAAACAACATTTTGTGTATAGTTTGGAAACTGGCCATCAGGATTTTCTATCAATATTTTTATGCCTTCATGTGAAGATGATCTTGAAAGTACAACATAAAGTTGACCATGAGAGAAGACAGGTTATGGTAAATATATGCCTATATGATTAAGAGTTTGACCCTAACTTTTATTTATTGTCATAGCGTAACACACACGTACAGGAAACTGTTTATGTTTGAGAATGAAGGGTAATTTATTATCTTTAACGTTGAATATTATACGTGGTATGTGGACTATAGTTCCTGTATTATTACCTGTAATAATTTGAGCCTCAATTATATGATTTGCTAATCGTTTTACTATAAGTCTTATCCCATTACACAGGCCATTTGATTGATCAATATTACGTAATAGCATTATTGGGCATCCGATTTATAATTCTAATACATGAAAAGAAAAACCGTTAAGTTTAAGCGAATGAAGAAATTCAATTGGATACATTGCTTCAAGTGTATCAGGAAATATCATCGAATCATACATTTCATCATGACTAAAATATATCCTAGAGGTCCCTGGCAAAAAATTCAATGCTATTTTGTTGAGCTCATCTACGTGATCATTTGTCGGAGTTACTATAATTCTTTCTTTAAGGTAATCTGCATTATTGTATGTTATAGAAAAATTTGTATAAATAGCACGAACAATTGCATCCTTACTATTTTTTCCATATTTTATCAGTAAATCTCTTGGTATTTCTAACCAATTAGATTCGTTTGAATTAAATAACGATTTTCCTTTGATCTTTCCATTCCCGATAGAAAGTAGCCATTCATTAAATTCTCTAACAGAAGAGTTATCATTTTCAATTACGTTTCCATGTGACAACCGCATATTAATTGTTAATTCATATAATGTGCAATATTGTCATACATTTGATCTTGTTATCGATGCACTTAATGTATCGTAACGTGACCCACCTTTAATGACCGGTAATGTTTGCCTGAAATCTCCACCTAAAAGAACTGTCTTTCCACCGAAAGGTTTTTGACAGTTATATTTATTATTGGTACCAAGCAAATCATGCAATGTCCTGTCAAGTGCTTCAAAGTAGTTACGATGATTCATAGGTGCTTCATCCCAAATAATGAGTGAAGGTTTTTTAAGGAGTTCCTCTAAATTTGTCCCTTTTTTGATATCACACATTGATTCATTTGTTATTTCAATCGGAATTTTAAACCTAAAATGTGCGGTTCGACCTCGAGGAATAAGCAATGCAGCTAAAGCGGACGATGCAGCAAGCAAAACAATTTTGTGTTGCGACCGCAACATAGTAACTATTGTCCGCCACAGGAAAGTCTTGCCTGTGCCACCATAACCATAAACGAAAAAGAACTTGCCTTCATTATGTTGTTCTCAGTTTGATGATATTTAAACCTATTGCGAGCTACTAATATATTCTTGAGATTGAATATTACAGCTAAAAGAATTCACGTCAAGAAATCGGACATGACGTCTTAGCTCTCGAAAAGACAAGAAGGCGACTCATCTAGTGTTAGAGCTCGTGCTAAAGTTTTTAATTAAGTTAAAATTATTTTTAAGTGATATTATTTAAATACTAAATTGAGAGAAATAATATTGCTAAACATACAAAATAGACTCATTCCATTCTGAACGGATTTATTCCGTTCTGAACGGAATAACCCGTTCAGAACGGAAGCCCACTATAAATTTTGTTGGCAAAATGAGGTCAATTCGTTCCAAATGAAATCATTCCGTTCGGAACGGAATAGTCACGTTCGGAACGGAATATTTCCGTTCTGAACGGAATAACCCGTTCAGAACGGAATATGAAAGTTTTTAGCCGTTTGAACTTGAAATCATTCCGTTCTGAACGGAATAAATCCGTTTTGAACGGAATAGGCATGAATCTGTCATCCTTTATAAGGAAACCACTAGATTCACTTTGGGCATTCATTCTTTCTCCAACTTTGATAAGCTAAAAAGCAATATTCTATTTTTCTCTTTGTGTTTGATTAATTTACTCAAAATCTTGTGAGCCAAGAGAGGAATTTGTTGTGAGCAAGTTTTGCAAATCTTGGGTGTTGTTATTGATTGAAAGAAATTGTTGTAAGTTTTTGATTCTCCGATTCGCTACAGGTTGTAAAGCGAACGGTGATTCGAGTCTTGTAATCAAACGCTATTTGGATTAGTTAAATCGGAGCCGCAAGGCAAGTCCCGGAGATTAGACCACTTGTGAACTCGGTAAGGCCCGATAGCGAGTAAAAGAGAAGTTAAGGCTTACGCAACTTCTCGGTTGAACTTCGTCAACAAGTTCGGGTGTTTGGTATTGATAATCTTTATCTTATACTCTATTTACTTTTAATTATTATTATTACTTTGAATTATCACATTCATCATATTAAAAGTAAATCAATTAAAATTGTAAAAGAATTTTAAATCACACTTCCGCACGTGTTAAGCCTATTTACCCCGCCCTATAGGCAATAATTAGTCAACAATTGGTATCAGTGCCGGTATACTGACCTTTTTCAAATCAAAACTTGAAATAACCTGTATTTCGATTCATGGCGACCCTTACTCAAGTTAACCGAGTCCAAATCGCTTACCCCGACAAGCTTGACGGTAAAAACTGGAACATATGGAAGACGTGCATGACAAACGCCTTTTTCTTACATGGTTTTCAAGATGTAGCTGAAAAAGGATACACCATAATTTATGAAACCGGTAGCTCTACTAATCTTAGTATAGACACAAAATAAAATTTAACACACGATATAATGGCACAAAATCTCATTCTTACAAACATGATAAACTCTTTGTCCGTAATAGTTGATGGTTGTCTAAATTCAAATGAAATGTAGAAGGCACTTCTAAATCGATTCGAAGAAAACATGAAAAGAACCAAATTAATGGGTCTTGTACAACAATTTGATTGTTTTTGGATGATCGAAGGTGAATCCGTGGATCATATGTACACTCGCATGTCGCATATCCGAAACGGATACACCGTCTTAGGAGAAAAACTAACGGATGATCGAGTTGTAGGTAAACTCATAAGGGCCATGCCACCGAGTTGGGAGATGCTTCGGATCTCGTTGGAAACAATGATGGAGACACAAGAGCTCGGGCTGGAAGATCTTATCAACTACTTCCGGAACTTTGAATCTCGACTCAAGCAATTGAGAATCGACTCCCAACCAAGAACCATAGCGATGCCGGCATCAACCTCAACAAATGAAGATGACGAAATGGCACTTTTGGTGCGACAATTTGGTGACTTTCGAGCACGAGAGAAGCGGTTTAACGACAATCGCCGCCGCAACAATCAAAAGACATTTTACTTCGAATGCAACAAGAAAGGGTACACCATCGAAAATTGCTATACCCTACATCCCGAGCTCGCCCCATGGAACAAAAAGGAAGGTGAGAAACGGGAAAGAAGGTTTGATGACCGACGCGAGCAAAATGATAGACGATCCGATGATCGACGTGAGCGACGTGAAGAACGATCCGAAAGTCGACATGAGGATAGGTGCGAAAAGAGGCGCGATGATCGAGGAAAGGACAAGAAGAAGGATAGTCACTCCGCCAAGCTAGCCGTATGGGGAAACGAGTCGGGTGACTCATCCGGCGGTTCCGGCTCCGACTCCGACTCCGAATCGGACGTTGTAAATGTCGCTTTCATGGCACTCACAAATGTGGACGAAGTTTATGAGCATGCAATTCAAGAAATGCTTCGCCGACAAGGACGAGTACTACCACCACTTCCTTCTCTTCCCGCGGCATCTCTACTCGACACACCATCACCAAGCTCGTCCCACGACATGAGTCGTGAGGTAAATCTAGATCCTACTCTTGATTATCTTATAGAACAAATACAAATAGAACAAGTATCAAGTTCAAGTTCCAACAATGAAATTGAAAATGTAGAACTTGAAGATCGAGATGACCTAAAACGAAGTGGTAAAACTTAGAGAGTCTCTTAACACTACAAAAGAACTTCTATTTGTTTCCGAAAATATGGTAAGGTCCAGCAAAAAATATAGATTTCGAAAAATCAAAAATCTTAAACGAAATTGATTTAAATAAAAGTAAAATGTTAAGTAAAAATAAAAATATTTGCAATTGCGAAAATTTGAAATTTGAAATAAACCATTTAAAGGTTGAAATTTTTAGTTTGAAAAATGAAAACAAATCTCTCAAATCCACTTGTGCCAGAAATGTCACAAGTAAATTTGATTTTGAAAAATTATTTATTGGACAAAAACCAAATGATAAAACCGGTCTAGGGTTCAAGAAGGAATACGGATCCAAACCCGCTTCTTCAAGACCCAAAGACCAAATATCGAAAAGGGAGCTCAATCAACCTAAGGATAAAAGTATTACGAGAGGTCTCCGCACATCCGCTTACAAACGTGTTGGGGGACCCGAGAGAAGTTATTCGAACCCGATCCAGAACAAGAAACCTAGTCGCATATTGCGCTTTCCTCTCACAAATCGAACCAAAATCTTTCAAAGATGCAAATGGTGAAGCCGATTGGATCATCGCCATGCAAGACGAACTTGCCCAATTCGAGCGAAATAGAGTTTCGAACCTTGTACCTCGACCCGACAACCGATCCATTATCGGTACCAAATGGGTATTCCGAAACAAGCTCGATGAACATGGCACCGTGGTAAGGAACAAAGCAAGACTTGTTGCTCAAGGATTCAAGCAACAAGAAGGCGTCGACTTTGAAGAAACATTTGCTCTGGTCGCTCGCTTGGAGTCCATTAGGTTACTCTTGGCATATGCATCAATTAAAGGGTTCAAACTCTTTCAAATCGATGTCAAGAGTGTTTTCCTAAATGGATTCCTAGAAGGAGAAGTTTATGTTGAGCAACCACCCGGCTTCAAGGATCCAAACCTTTCGGATCACGTATATCGACTCACGAAGGCGTTATACGGGTTAAAACAAGCTCCACGAACGTGGTATGGACGACTTTCCACATTCCTCGCATCTCACGACTTTGAACGAGGAAAAAGCAACACCACTCTCTTCACAAAGAAAAAGGGTGATGCTATTTTATTAGTTCAAATTTATGTTGATGATATTATTTTTGGATCTAGTGATTCGGCACTTGCCGAGGAATTTTCCGTTTTAATGCGTCGTGAATTTGAGATGAGTATGATGGGAGAGCTCAACTTCTTCCCGGCTTCAAATCAAGCAAACCCAAAACGGCATCTTCATAAATCAAGCCAAATACACGCGAGAATTGCTCAAACGTTTCGGAATGGATCAAAAGACAAGCGATACTCCAATGATGAAGGATATCAAACTCGATAACAATGAATCCAGTCAATCGATCGATATTACTCAATATCGAGGTATGATAGGGAGTTTATTATATTTAACAGCTAGTCGACCCGACATTATGTTTGCCGTGTGTGTGTGTGCCCATTTCAAGCAAACCCTAAAATATCACATCTAAATGCGGTTAAACGAATCTTTAAATATCTCAAAGGGACAACAAATTTAGGATTGTGGTACGGTCGTGATAGTAGTCTATCACTATTAGGGTATACAAATGCTGACTTTGCAGGATCTCGAGTTGATCGAAAAAGTACAAGTGGCACGTGTCAATTCTTCGGTGGAAATCTAGTCTCTTGATCGAGCCGAAAACAAAACTCCGTCGCACTCTCAACGGTAGAAGCAGAATACGTCGCGGCAGGAAGTTGTTGTGCACAAGTCTTATGGCTCAACAAGACATTAGGAGACTACGGGCTTGAATTTCGAAAGATTCCCATTCTGTGCGATAATACAAGTGCTATTTGCATCGCGAAAAATCCCGTCCAACACCCCAAGACAAAGCACATCGAGATCCGTCATCATTTTATTCGCGATCATGTCGAAAAAGAGGACGTGGAAATTCTTCAAGTTGGCACAACCGATCAAATTGCCGACATCTTCACAAAACAACTAGCATATGCTCCATTCTCGAATTTGAGATTAAAACTTGGTATGCTTGAATTAAAAGATCAAATTCTCATTTTTATTATCAAACCCTTTGGACAAAATTTTATTGATTCTCCTTGATTTTCAAACTTTCTTTTATTTTAAATTCTATCAAGCATAAAATTCTCTATTTACTAAATTAAAAACTTTTATTAAATAAATTTTGTTTTTACAAAAGTTTGAGCAAATACACAACTTTTTAAACCAAAACCCTCAAAATACTGCTTATTCCGTTCTGAACGGAACTTTCCGTTCAGAACGGAAGAGACCTTAAAACGGTGCTCCGAAGTCAGGGGGATTCCGTTCTGAACGGAATGATTCCGTTCCGAACGGAATATCACAGACGCCTCTTCTCCTTCTCTCCCAAACCGAATTTCACCAAATTTTAATCCAAATCAAACCCTCCTCTCTCAAAACCTCAAACCCTAACCCTTAATTTCGCTCAAATCTCCACCAAACCTACACGTTTTGGCCTCCAAATCACCGCCAATCATCTCTAAACGCCAAATAACCCCCGAAGCAACTCTCAAAATCCGAAAATCCACCTTCTACCGCGTCGATTCGAAGCTCTTGGGTGAGAATGGTTTTGAGACTATCTACCTCGGATTCCTTGAGATTTCGTCCTTCCGGCAATCTTATCTACGTGGATCTGCGCCGGATTCGGTATAATTCTTGTTTATTCTTCTTTTTGCTCTCAAATTTCATTACCAATTAACCAATCATGCCACCAAAAACTAATGTTAAACGGGCCGTCTCTAAAAAATGCGCTTGCAAACCAGATCCACAGTTTAATTACGACGACCGTAACAATCGTTTCCTATTCAAAGAACCAAAATTTTACGATATTTTTCATGAAACCATGATGCAAAAGAATGCATGCGAATGTTTTCATGCCCTTCGACCCGAGAAACCGGAAATTTTCGACGAGGTTTACCCTTATGCTCAATTTTGGAATTTTACCTCCCTTTTAACCATCTCGGACCCGGCGTTTCTATCCCTTACACGTATATTCTACGCAAATGCCACCTACAATGACCAAACATACACCATTCATTCTTAGCTTTTTGGTAATGACATAACAATCTCACCGGCCATTTTACGAGAATGGTTCGGTTTTGAGGATGGTTCAACTCTCGAGACATTCTATCTTTGTCGCCGGGAAATAAACCTTGGGGATGCGAAATTTGAGAGCTATTTACTCGGAGATATCCCGTACAATCATGTGACGGATTACGAACCCATCCAAAGATTCGTATTTCACTTGTGCAATAACATCCTCGCACCGGTTGCAAAACTTAAAACCAATTATGAGCGGCGACCCGCCTATCTTCTTCGTCACTTATGGTACAAATCCAAAAAGGTTGACATTCCTTTCTTGATTTATAATCACATGAAAAATCAATCAAGAGTCGAAAGTTTACCATATGGTCATCTCTTGACCTGAATTTGTAATCGATTAAATATACAGATCCCCAACTTAATTCTAGAATCCGTGCAAGTGCCAAATCATGACTTTCTTAATCCGGAAAAATATTATAAAAATTTTGGATTGAAACTTAACTATACTGAAAAATTGGTACCGGACAATCAAATAATTTTTCACATCTTTCCTCCTTTAAATGAAACCGGAAAACCCTTATGGCCGGATGACTATAAAACCAAAAATCTCACTTTTCAACGTCCCAAGAAAATTTCAAGATTACACCGCCCAACACCACCTTCGGTTGTACCTCCACCTCTGGCGGGTCACCACTCCGAACCCACGGCCGATCCCGCTCCTGACCCCGCGGCCAGTGCCGCACCCGAGCAAGCACCCATCAACAACGACGAAGCGATCGGCATAAATTATCAAGGCGGCACGTTCGAACAAGCGCTCGCCTCTTCTTTCGCCAATCAACCCAAAACTTTCAAACCATTTTCACACAAAACCAACACTTGTAAAATCAAATAAATGATATGCAAACCTCCATCTATGGGCTACAAGACGCCGTCTTTCACCGTAACAATCCGGGATCTTCATCGGCAAACCCGGATCCAACCGATTATGATTTCTTCGGACATTAAAACTTAAAACTTATGTATTTTTGCTCTTTCTTTTTTTTTTAATAAGAATTTTAAAATTTTTTCATTGTAAGACTTATTAAGACTATGGTATTTGTTTTTTGCATGACAAACTTATTTGCTTTATTTTTGTATTATGACATCATCGCTAAAGAAATTTTTGGTAAATTATCTCAGTTATGTGTCTTGTGGTTTTGCCTACTTATTAAATGTGATATAAATATCAAGGAGAGCACATGTTTAGGGGGAGTTTTTTTTTTCCATTTTTCCCGTCTTGTGTTCCTTTTGAATGTTTTCCAAAAAGGGGGAGAAGAAATAAAACTTGTTACTCTCTCGGAATAGGTTTTGAAAATCATCAAAAGGGGGAGTTTGTTGTTCTCAGTTTGATGATATTTAAACCTATTGCGAGCTACTAATATATTCTTGAGATTGATTATTAAAGCTAAAAGAATTCACGTCAGAAATCGGACATGACATCTTAGCTCGAAAAGACAAGAAAGCGACTCATCTAGTGTTAAAGCTCGTGCTAAAGTTTGTAATTAAGTTAAAATTATTTTTAAGTGATATTATTTAAATACTAAATTGAGAGAAATAATATTGCTAAACATACAAAACAGACTCATTCCGTTCTGAACGGATTTATTCCGTTCTGAACGGAACATTCTGTTCAGAACAGAATAACCCGTTCAAAACGGAATCCCACTATAAATTTCGTTGGCAAAACGAGGTCAATTAGTTCCGAACGAAATCATTCCGTTCGGAACGAAATATTTCCGTTCGGAACGGAATAGTCATGTTCGGAACGGAATATGAAAGTTTTTAGCCGTTTGAACTTGAAATCATTCCGTTCTGAACGGAATAAATCCGTTTTGAGCGGAATAGGCATGAATCTGTCATCCTTTATAAGGAAACCACTAGATTCACTTTGGGCATTCATTCTTTCTCCAACTTTGATAAGCTAAAAAGCAATATTCTATCTCTCTCTTTGTGTTTGATTAATTTACTCAAAATCTTGTGAGCCAAGAGAGGAATTTGTTGTGAGTAAGTTTTGCAAATCTTGGTTGTTGTTATTGATTGAAAGAAATTATTGTAAGTTTTTGATTCTCCGATTCGCTACGGGTTGTAAAGCGAACGATGATTTGAGTCTTGTAATCAAACGCTATTTGGATTAGTTAAATCGGAGCCGCAAGGCAAGTCCCGGAGATTAGTCCACTTGTGAACTCGGTAAGGCCCGATAGCGAGTAAAAGAGAAGTTAAAGCTTA
Source organism: Juncus effusus (assembly GCA_027726005.1). Lineage (NCBI taxonomy): Eukaryota > Viridiplantae > Streptophyta > Magnoliopsida > Poales > Juncaceae > Juncus > Juncus effusus. The sequence continues at coordinate 5,281,908 of CM050904.1, read as the reverse complement.
CGCAACTTCTCGGTTGAACTTCGTCAACAAGTTCGGGTGTTTGGTATTGATAATCTTTATCTTTTACTCTATTTACTTTTAATTATTATTATTACTTTGAATTATCACATTCATCATATTAAAAGTAAATCAATTAAAATTGTAAAAAAAATTCAAATCACACTTCCGCACGTGTTAAGCCTATTTAATCCCCCCCCCCCCCCCCCCCCCCCCCCCCCCTCATAAGCAGTAATTAGTCAACACATTAGACTCAATAGAATTCATTACTGAATCATAAAAAAAAAATTTGTTCAGCATTTAAACAGGAGATCATGTGAAGTGCATCTTTCATTAAATCTGAAGCATTACATGCCAACTCATCTCGGATCAATTTATTTTCAAGATTATGAACAGAATTGAGCACAGGAGATGGTAAAGAAAATTTCATAAGATCCGATCCATTCTCTTCAAGTAATCTTTGAATATCATGCAAAATATAATTTTGAATCTGGTCATCATTTAACAGTACACCAGACGTTGAATAAAATTTGTGCATTTTATATGCAATGTCATCACCCAACAGCTGCCAAGAATCGTAAAAATATTTGCGAGGATCAGCGACTTCACAAAACAATAACATACTGACAAAAAAATTTCGCAACTGCATTGACGATGCCCAATTCGATGCCTCTTGTATAGCAAATAACCACTCATTATCATTTTTCAAAAGACCAAGAGCATTGCAAGCATCTCTGAAAGAAACATGTAACGTATTGTTTACTGTACGAATATCTTCATAACATGTTGCGCCTTTTGTACAATTAAGTAAAAGTCTGAGGAAATAAAGTTCGCGACAACTGGGATGTACATAATACAAACAACCAAGACACTTTCCTTTTTTACGAATCATCCAAGTTTTTTTTATCTTTATGCCATGTAAAATATTGAGAAATTTCTATGAATTTCCGAGAGCAAGCTATCGGCTCTCTTTTATTGAGCTCCATCCACTCAGTCATCATAGTACGCTCTACATTTTCATCATTAATTTTATGATACATATTATGGCCATCATTGAAAATAACATTATTCATGAAAGGTAAATGTACAGACAATCTTTCCATGTTAATAGTACGATAATGTATATCATACTGGAAAATTCTCCAAATAGACTCATGAGGAGTGATATACCTACAGTCTAAGAATGCTTTGATTTCATCGACCTCTTCACTATCATCTTGACCTGCCTTTTCTTTTTCAATATATGCATATGTTCGATGATTTCCTTTGCAAATGTACTTGAAAAGATATTTTATTAGCTCTCCTGTATGACATCTTTCAACATTTATATGTGCTTGATATTTTAGTAATAAATACATATTATATGGAACTACATATGCATTGTTCAAACGACTATTCCTCCTCTCAAAAAATATACTATTGTTACGATGCTTATTTATGACAGTACCATCCTCTAGAATAACAGTTTTTTCCTGAAACGGTTTTGGGAAATATTTTGAACATTCTCCTTTTATTGTACAACTTGCTTTAGGATATGAAGAACCGCAATGTCCATGCATCATGAATTTCGTGACTATATCATAACCGACTTTATCAACCTGAGGGTCAGGAATTTCAGTGGATATAAACTTATCAATTAGCAGAACAGATTTTAACTTATCATGAGAAGCTAACCAAACAATTATATGCACATGGGGAAGTCCTCTCTTTAGAAATTCAACAGTGTAAATGACTAGAAAAAGAAATAATTAGCAAGAGCAAAAAATATAATACATAATAATGGAATTCAATATATATAGAGTTTCACTAACTTACTTGCTATACATTCCCCCAACAACTTTTTCTTCCTAATATCATCTAACATCTCTTGTAACTTCATTTGAAAAATCCGAGCAATAATATCAGGTCTATCTTCGGGACGTTCCCCTGCAAGGACAGTGTTCTGAATTTCAGGCCATTGAGGGTTACACGTGAAAGTTATGAAAAGATCAGGAAATCCTTTATGTTTACATATCGCTATTGCATCTTGATAATTATGAAACATATACCTGGGACTTCCAACGTGCGAAGATGGTAGTACTATTCGTTTTCCTATATTTTTACCGTACATGTCACCTTCCAAGACTGTATTTTTTATGTTTTGAAATTTGTCAGATCGCAACGATGCTTGATTTTGTTGTAAGTATGATAATCTTTGTTGTTCTATTAATAAATAAGCATCAATAATAAATTACTGGAACAAACGGCCCGAGCGGAAAAGCGTGGGCGCATCTATGTTTCGTTGATGCAATCGATAAGAATAATACTCATTCATAGTAACACACTTCCTATTAATTTTAACTGGATTACTTGGATCAACTATATATCTTATATGTGAATGAAAATCATATTCACCATAAGGAAACAATAATGGATATTGCATAGGCATATAACACGGATGTTCAAACTTTATATGTTGCAAACCGTTAGTTCGATGTTCTACTATAATGTCACGTTGACGTTCTTCTGCTGTCAAATCGCCGACAACTAACCCTACAATTTCACTTGCAATGGGAGGTGTGTATTGCGGTAAATCATTACCATGAACTCCAATAATACGTAATTTCAAATTCCGAATCTCAGAATTTAAGAAACGTTCATGATAATTCCGAAATGCCTAAATAATAACATTATTTTCATTAAGCATTTCAATAAGTTGTTGCACAATTTCCTGTTACGGTTCATTTCTTTGTGTGTAAGAATCTCTAAAAGCATTTATTCTATTAACAAGCTCATTTGCAGTGTCATAAATATATAATTGAGCAAACATCGGTTTTGAACCCTCAACGGGAAGAACAGAACCAATCCTATGACATACTTGGCCAGAAACTTTAAATACATAAGGACCGTTTCCATCATTTATCGATTCATCAATTCTTACACCCATGGACGTAAAATCAAACATTGAATTATACAATCGTATCTTATCTTTAAAATTTAATGACCGAGACCAAGTCCGGGAATCTAACAAAACATCTAAAACAGATGGAGGCTTCTTTACAATCGGCAATGAAACTCTACCTTCCCGACAACATAAAGTATACCGGGCATTATTTGACCGTGAAAGCCGCCTACATCTCTCGCGGTACCAGAAGTAAGCTCTACAGTACTGACACCGATAGTCCGGCGCGCCAACATTCAGTATTTCCGGCTGAGTTCCTGATATCAACAGGAAAAATTGAACCAAAACAAAAAAAACAACATCAGAATACATGCAAATAACAAATCTATTAATCAATTGGAAATTTATAGAAAAGACCCTAACAAATTTGCACTGAACTCTTAAAAATATAATTAAATTGGAGAAAATGAGAATTAATAAACCGTGTCAAGTTATCATTTCGTGACTCAAAAAATACAAAAATACGCTGTTTTCGTTCATTCGTCTGCAAAATACTCACGAATGTAAGAATTTTTGAAAATCACTTATTTTGACAATTAGCTGAACTTAAAGATTCTAAAGATTAAAAAATACATTATGTATTATACCAAAATCCAAAACAGACTGGACACAACTGAATAAAAGCAATCACAAAACCACTATACAGAAACGAACCTCCAGTACCATGAACGCCGCCAACCTCATGCACCTGAATATCTTTGGAAGGAGAATCTACTTGAGCACCCCTTGATGAAGATTCCCCCTTCTCAAATCGTGCCCGCTTATTACGTCGAAAAGCCAACCTGTTTTCCCTTGCAGCTCTCGCCTCATCCATACCGGAAACATAAATGCCACTCAACACTAACACATTCAATTGCAATCAACCCATCTATCAAAACAGAAACAGCATAATTGTAAGAACATATCACAAATAGAAAAGCAATTTACATGAAATGTCTAACTAAAATATAATAAGCCTTAAGACAACCATAACCGTAATTGTACCAAACAATTGAGGCTTGTCAATTAAAATGTGAATACGCTTTATAACAGATAACAAAATCATAAAGGAAAAATATAAAAGCACCAGCCAATAATTTCAATAGAAAACTGTCATGATATAATTATGTCTGTGAAACATATACAATATGTAAATTTCGTACTACTCTTATTATATAGTATGTATTTCATATATTACAAAAATAAATATTCTTTCTATAATTCAATTCCTATTTAGATGAAAGCATTAATAAATTATTAAATTTTCTACTATTGCAAAGAAAATGATTTATCTGACACGATCATTAACACTTCCACTGTAAAAGCCATGATTTATATAATAGCCCTATCCTCCCCAAATATTTTGTGCAATTAAACTCTAAATATTGAACGAATATCGTTTCGGCAACGCTACACGCTGAGCAAACGGGATGGATTCGGCTGTAGATCCGTTTGTACAATCATTATTTATCTATAGCCTTATCCTTTCCAAATATTTTGTAAAATTAAACTCTAAAACCAAAGTAAAGTAAATTACGGCAAACAATTGCTTGTAGATGTCCTGTCAAAAAGAAGAAAAAAAGAAACAGAAAGCAAGTTAATAAGACACTGGTCATAATAATTGAAATGACACTTTAGATTCAGCTAATGTAAAGTATATAAACTTAGCACCAACCTTAAGAACCCTCTGTCAAAACAGAAATTGTATATTTAATTTGTCAAAAGAGAATTGACTGCTTACTGTGACTTAATTTATAGGAGTAATTAACAAAATTTATATATACTTATCAAACAAAAATTATAACAACAAAAATTATAATTAGTATGAAACATGAAAAAATTATAATGGGCTTAACTAAAAAATATAATTCGTATAAAATATGAAAAAAAAATTTCACCTTATCAAAGAGACCATAGCATTCCTCTTGCTTGTCTAAGACCCGAAAAAAATATCATTGAAACAAAATTTTATTTATAATATTAATTATTTAAAGTTTGAGAAAACAATATATGAATTAATGATTTTAACACACCATATTTATAACATTACCAAAATTTAAAAAAAAAAAAAAAAGCCATGACATTAACACACGTCAGTGCTCTAAATCTTTACCGTTGGATTAAAAGAGCCTTCTCAATTCCATTAACTTAAAACACATATACATATCGTCTATACTTTTTTTACATTAACAACTCAAAAGCACTAAATCTTCATATTTAAGTAAAGAATTATTATTATTTATGTTTATAACTTGGTAACCTTACCAAAAAAGGAGTAAAAAAATCACGCCTTTATCACTTCATCTCAGCCATGAATTTCTCATAATCCTCAGAAACCACGCCTTTATCACTTCATCTCAGCCATGAATTTCTCATAATCCTCAGAAACCACGCCTTTATCACTTCATCTCAGCCATGAATTTCTCATAATCCTCAGAACTTTTCTCCTGCTGCTGAATTGGTAGTGGCAGTGGAGCCTATTTATTCATTATTAATCAATAATCATTAATTATTACTTTTAATTAAATGCCTAGTAATTATCTGGAAATTTGCACAATAAACCCCTGGATTATTGAAAATTGCTAAAAAGCCCCAGTATTGTTGCCGAAATTGCAAGTAAATCTTTGCTGTTATAGTAGGGGCCTTTTTGCGAATTTATCAATATTGTAGTGATTTTTTGGAATTTCCAATAATAGAGGGGCTTTTTTGCAATTTCAGTTTCAGCATAACACATGCCCTGATTAGTAATAATTGAGTTTTCACTAAGTACTAATTACCAGTAAAAGAAAGGCTGGTCAGCTAAGTACTAATTACCAGTAAAAGAAAGGCTGGTCAGCTTGACTTTTAGCCCAAATATCATAGTAAATATGAAGATTATGACCGTATCAGTGCTGTGTGGATCAATCTATAAACATAAACTAAATAATTAGAACAAATACCAAAAAAATGAAAGAAATAACATTAAAAGAAAAAAAGAGAAAATAACAAAGTAAGGCTAAAAATGAAAGAAATTACAGACCTATTTGCACTTACAGCTTCAATCCACTGTTGAAAAGCGAGTTTAAGAGCTATAGAATCTTTCGATAAACCGTGACCGACCTGTAAAAAATATAAATAGACTCCAACAAAATCCAACTAAAATAGAACAAAACAGACTTCAAGAACTGATATGCATCACTGAATATATAATTTTGACAAATTATCGAAATTATCAGCAGAAACCCTAGAAAGTCTAGCTAAGAATGCAAGACTTTGTTTTGAATTATACCCTATTATAAGTAATATATATATATATATATACTTCCATCCTCTCTTTCTTCTCTCCTGTGCGGCTGGGCCTTTTATCCCCTTTCTTTCATCCGACGGATCTCCGGGGTTGATTCACCGCCTAAAGACGGCAAATCCGCCAACTCGGTACTCGCTTCCCCTCTTTCTCCCTCTCTCCTCTTTCCTGATTTTCTCTACTCTGGTCTCTCAGTATCTGATTTCTTCACTGCATTGATGTTTGCTCCTCAAAATTCTACAATATCTGCGACTTTCAGTTTTGCTGTTTTCCTTCCAGTTTCGCTATTTGCGCTTTCATTTAATCCCCATTCTCAAATTATAAAGGGTTTCATTCAATGCAATTGCTTGATTTACAGTAGCCCTATGAGGGGTCAAGGGTGTCAGCAACTGTTGATTCTGTGCAACGATTACATCAAATGTGCCATCAAATATTGATGCTTTGCAAAGATTATGATTTTCATCCAAGGTGAGAAAGCAGAGCTTAATGGCTTCAATTTTGTACATGTAGTTGTCCCAATTTTAAAATTCTACACGGTGGAGTTGGAGAAATATCTTCCTTTAATATCTTCTTGATCAAAAATTAAAAGTTGTCAAAATAAAAAAAATGGAGCCAAAATTGTAAGTTATTCATTTTTTATAAAAGAAAAGCATCAGTTATTCACTGACAAGGATAGCCGTTCCAGGACTTGAGCAGCACTGCTATTTTTAGGTATTACAGAAAACAAACAAAAATGGACTATTAATTGATAGATATTTATACTACTTTGGTTCTACTATCTAAAATTTGTTCTCTTCTTTTATAGTTAGCTAGTGAAGTTCTGATAATTGCATACAGTGATTTAATTCACTAAGAATAGATGTGTAGTCTTACTTTTACTCACAATAGGCTGGCCATATATCTTTAGCCAGTTAGTGTTATGCTGAGATCTGTACTGCAATGGTTATTTGCTGATTTTAAGAATATCTTTGTAAAAAACTTACAACAATGATATGCTAAAAGTTACTATGATATTATTTATACTGTAATTGTTATTGCTGATTATAAGAATATAATTGTAAAAAGTTGCAACAATGATATGCTACAAGTTGCTATGATATTCTTCATAATTTCTGATTGTAGCGATAAAAATGGCTGGCACCAGTTGGCTGTACGATATTCAGATGGAGGTTAAGTGGCTGGCAGTGGTGACTGTCAATTTAGATAGATTTGAGAGTTTCATTGCGTACCAAAATATCACAATATGAATATAGATTTAATTTGTTAATTCGGAAAATGTATGTATATAAATTTTATTTCTTAATTAAACAATGGTTACAACTCAGATCTTGATACCAATTTTGGAATTGTACACTACTGATGATTTAATTTTGTTTCTCTTTTTTGCTTTTCTTTTCTTTTGTTTGGTTTGTAAATAAATGCTAAATGGGACATAACTTAATTGACAACCAGGCATCAAAGTTTGGTATCATGAGACTGGATATTTATACTGATCAACTAAACTATCCATCCAAAAAAGATTGAAAAATTGTCACGCAAAGCGCGAGTTTCACCTTGTAGTATATAATAATGCTCTTAAAGTTTGCAAGTCTGCCTCTCGTTGCAACACGTTTCCTCTTCTGAAAAGTATCTTTTAAATATTTCTGAACATGCAAAGACATATCTGTCTCTTTGCACTAGTGCACTACTAAAAAAATAGCTTATAGTGGCGGGTTTTTTTCTAGTTAACTCAATTGCTCTTAAAGTTTGCAAGTCTGCTTCTCGTTGCAACACGTTTCCTCTTCTGAAAAGTGTCTCTTTGCACTAGTGCACTACTAAAAAAATAGCTTATAGTGGCGGGTTTTTTTCTAGTTAGTGGCACCTTAAACTGTTGCAACTCAATTGCTCTTAAAGTTTGCAAGTCTGCTTCTCATTGCAACATGTTTCCTCTTCTGAAAAGTATCTTTTAAATATTTCTGAACGTGCAAAGACACATCTGTCTCTTTGCACTAGTGCACTACTAAAAAAAATAGCTTATAGTGGCGGTTTTTTTTCTAGTTAGTGGCACCTTAAACTGTTGCAACTCAATTGCTCTTAAAGTTTGCAAGTCTGCTTCTCGTTGCAACACGTTTCCTCTTATGAAAAGTATCTTTTAAATATTTTTGAACATGCAAAGACATATCTGTCTCTTTGCACTAGTGCACTACTAAAAAAATAGCTTATAGTGGCGGTTTTTTTTCTAGTGGCACCTTAAACTGTTACAACTCAATTTACTGGCACTTCGAGGTCTGCCATATAAGCTGCCACTACTGGAGGCGCTGCAAGCATTTTTGTGGCACTTCGTGAACAGCCACTATGTTGTGGCACTTATACCCGTCACTATGTTGTGGCGCTTATACCCGCCACTATATTTTTATGCCTATACCCGCCACTATGTTGTAGCGCTTATTTCTTGGCAGAGAAAATCGCCACTAGTTAATTTGTTGGCAGAAAAAAAAAACTTATATTAAATTATTTACTTCCAATTATTCTACGAATTAACATACATAATAATAACCAAAAAAATAATTTACATATGAACCAAACAAAGCACATTGAAAACAAGTCTTCATATTAAAGTAGTCAAATTCATTGTACATATTACATCACAATAAATGTATCTAACCATCTGTTGAAGGAGCTAGGGCACCCACTACATGCACCTTGCATTCTTAGCTTCACAATTCCACTCTCTACAAATATTTAGAAAAAGATCATCTCATCTTATAACATATTCACATTAAGTCAGAAACATGCAAGTCATCTCATGAGCTAAAGTTATGTTTGTGAAAATGTTTGTTCCAGCTCAGTTCAGAATTGATCAATCCACTTAGTAACTTCATCAATTCCTGCCAAGAAAAAAGGAAAATTGAAAATTATGAATTTTTATTTCAGACTCTATTTTCTCAAAGACTCAATTTAGGATTCGTGAGCTTATATGGATGAATACCGTGAAATGGAAACATAAAATAATTTTAATATATTAAAAAATAATCGAAAGGAATCATGCTATTAAACAATTTCATAACAAGAGATGCCCTAGCAAATAAAAAAAGTAAAATTTATGAATTACCTGCAGCCACATGGAACTTGGCAGTTGGTAGTTGATATTGTTTTTTAAGATGTGCTCAAAATACTCCACATACCTCTATAAAACAAGTAAAAAGATATAAAGTCATTTTATGAAGATTTCTAACTTAATTTTTATGACTTGGAGAAAATATATATTATCACAATTTGACCTCTAAACTCTTTGCATCCTCACATCTCTGACTAAAATATTCAATACACTCCTTCCCAATGTCACAAATCTGAAATCAAAACACCAAACGTCAAAAAGAGGCTAAACCCTAAACCCTAAACCCTAAATATAAAATATTTAACAAATTAAATTATAAAAATTACGTTTAAATATAATAAAAATGTCGTATTTTAACCAAGAACTTGTAATGAACCACCACTACATTTTTGAGAGTGTTGTATTTTAACCAAGAACTTGCACTCCCACAAAATGATTTATTAATCTGATTTGGGGGCAATTACGATCATCAAATGAAAACTCGTAACCTATGTTATAAATTTTATTTTAATACTTAATTGTGGAATTAATGCCAATTAAAGATTAAAGGATGGAAAAAAAGTTGCACCTTGCCCTCAAGAACTGAGGCATCATTGAGCCTTTCTGAACAGAGATTATATACCTTGTATTTTTCCTATTATAAGAAAATATATGATTTAATTCTAAATTCAGTTGATACAATTAAAAGGAAAGGACTAATTGAACAGCCACTAGCATTGATTGAATTCAGATAACCAAAATTCAAAACTTAACCAGATTCTAAAGGGTAAAAAAAATGAACATAAAAACCTTAACCAGATTCTAAGACGGGATGAGAGAGTATATAATCATAAAAAAGAACTTGATAATTTTTTCTTTTGTTTCAGAAAAACGATAATTAAATCAGTGCATTTGCTAATAAATTGGATATACTTCTATCATGTGTAACTCAAAGTTATTGAGAAACAAGAAATTGGGCAAAAGATGAATAATAATCTGAACAACAAGAAATTGGAGCAAAAATAGAGTCAGGATTACGCTTGATTAAACCAAATATCGAACAAACAACCATTATAGTGCTAATTCATGCACTAACAGATCTCAATTGACGGATTTCATTACAAACTTAAACAAAAAAACAAAAAATGGAAAAGAAATTAAGGTAAATGAGACTTCCAACAATAGCACGGAATTCCCGAGGATCCGGAAGGACTTTTTAAAATTTCAACCTGAGACCGGACTCCACTGTACCGCCCTTCGTACAAGTCCAACCTTGCAAATATGAGAGGAAGAGGGATTGATTCGTTCGAGCTAAGAAGGAAAGTGAGGGCGAGGGTTCCTTCTTCAGATAGAGAGGCGAGGATGCCGGTTCTCCCTTTTGACTGATTGAGAGAGAGGAGGGAGCATCGTGACTGAAAATTGAATTGATCGAGAGATCGAGAGAGAGAGAGGAGGGCACGAATTTGGTTGGGGTTGGACGTTGGAGGCAATTGTGAATTTTTAGGACTTGTTTGGATGGCTGGTATTTTTTTTAGTTTAGTCAGGAATTAGGATTATTTTCCAATTTTTAGTAAATGCATATTTGGATGTATTTTAGGAATTTTTAGTATTAAGAATATTTTCTAAATTTTAGCAAATTTTAGTAAATTTTGTATACAAAAGCTCCCACATTGAAAACTTAACTTTTTATCAAGTTTTTTTCTAGTATTTTTTAGCAATCATATTATATTATATTATATTATATTATATTATATTATATTATATTATATTATATTATGTCATATTAAAATTTATATTATATTATGTTATATTATATTATATTATATTATACTAATTATATTATATTATAATATACTGTATTATATTATAATATACTGTATAGTATTACATAATACTGTATTGTATTACATAATACTGTATTGTATTACATAATATTATATTATATTATATTATATTATATTATATTATATTATATTATATTATATTATATTATATTCAATGTTTTAAATAGCGATATAGCGCTCCGTAGCGGATTGCGGTAGCGGACGCTATCGCGGCGTTATGGCCTTATAGCGGACGTGCAATATAATTTATAATTTACGTAAAATTTGCAAAAATATTAATGATAAAAATATGATCATAACAAAAATTTTATATAAAAAACAAAAAATCCAAAGACTATAATTATTAAATTGTTATAAAATAAAGAACAAAAGAATAATAAAAGAGAGAATTGGAAGGAGAGAATTATGTATTGAATTGTGGATTAAGAATACAATAGCCACTGCCCTCTTTATATAGTAGAGGGTGAGTGCTGGCCAAGAAATCTCTTGCCTGATTTAGAATTACAATAAAGGAAATAATCTAACCTAAATACAATAGAATATACAGTAATAAATATCCTGCCATGACTCCTTCCATTCTTATAAGCATTTTCTAATTTATCTTTGCTTAGGGGCCAAGTAATGGACATCCACATTAATTATATTCATAACACTCCCCCTTGGATGTCCATATTTTATCTTTCATACGCATTAGAAGTTGCCTCATTAAAAACCTTATAAGGAAAACCTAGTAGGACAAAACCTTGGTTAAGGAAAAAAGAGTGCATCGCGTATTATCATTATTTCTCATTATTTCATATATTAAATATGTCTCGTTAAAACCTTACTAGGTAAAACCCTATGGGCAAAAATCCTAGTGAAGGAAAAAGAGTGCATCATCATTCTATATATTACGCACAAAAGCTGCCTCGTTAAAAACCTTGCTAGGAAAACCCATTGGGACAAAAACCATAGACAAGGGAAAAAGAGTGCAGTGCATATTATTTCTCCCCCTCATATATGCAACTATATGTGAGATGACAAAGTTCAATCTCTGTAATATATGCTTAAGAAGAGATCTGCTGGATCATTATTTGAGGAGATTCGTTAGATATTCATTTCACAATCATCATGCTCATGCATGCATGAAAATAACTCACCATCATTTATTTTAATTGTTAATACATCAAACAAGTTATCTTGATGATCTTAATGGATGCGATTTCTCCACATTATATCATTATAATAGATGGATTATGAAATAATGACTCCTTCAGGGAAATATTCAATTTATAATTCAAGATAATATTTTATGCTTTAAAGAATTTAATCTTATATTCTTTTGAATAATGTGGTAGCTTTTGGAGCTCTTCGAGAGTACCATACGATTTTAAATCATCAATATATATATCAACATTCAAAAGGTAAACATATAGTTTTCTAAACTTAATTTTGATCAATTACATAACATTCATTCAACAAACATTTGTTATAGCAATTTTATCACATATCTCAATATTGCATTAATTAGTACAAAGATCTTTGTAATTTAATAGATTAAATCTCTCGAGAGTTTGAAATGCTTTAGGCATTCTAAATCCTTCAGGGATTTTCATTAATATATTGCAATCAAATGAGATATGAATAATTTGCTACTAAGTCAACGAGTCCTCCAGGGACGACAAAATTAGAAATATAATTGCATATCACAATTTAATTTTTCATTACATATTCTTAAAACACCCTCTTATAAGTTATACCCGCTTATAGTTACCGTTATACAACGCCAGGTGTTTGGACTACATGTCCACAATTTTATATTTCCCTAGTGAAAATAATGATGCTTTAATCACATCTTTCGATTTTGCCAATACTTTATCCGTCGACATTATACAAATAATTTTAATTCTAGATCCTTATTTTCATTTATAAGTCAATTGCAATTGCATAACTAAATTTTGATTAATCACAATTTTATTTCGGTTCCATATTTATTCTAGTAGAGACATAATTTATTGAGATCTCATTATTTTCAATATTGTTAGGTACCTAAACCTCTTCTGGGGTAATTTGCTCGTCATTGTCTTCTACTCTTTTATCATTAATATTCTTTTCAGAATAATTTATTTCTTTTGAAGTATTGATAACTTCAAGCCAACTTTCTTATCATGCTCTTTTTCCTTGGATCTTTATCATTGGAACCGATCGGTCGACCATGCTCCTGGCATATCTCAAACATAGAATTATCCAAGGGTATCTCAATGAGCACTAAATGCTGGAATATCATTTTTGCATCAATATAAATAATATAATTACATGTTGTTTCACATTAATAAATTTATGAACTTCTAATTCATATTAACTTGTTAGAGGATCTAAGTGAAAGATATTAATGATGCATTCCATATAAGTTATAACTTATGTTTTCCAGCTCTTATTTCTCTCCCCCTAATGTTATCATTAATTATTAATCAAGTTCTTCAGGACTTTCATTGTCTATTATATCTTGAACATATTCATTAATATTTGATTTGTTTCACAATAATCACTTTGGTATTCATTTAATTCTTTCTTCTGGAATTTTGTCTACAAACATCTAACACATTTCAGGTGTGTTTTTGGATGATCCTCCAGGGATATCCATCCGAATTAAGATGTAGTGAATAATTTTGTGTAATGAAGTTCAAGATATCAAATTATGCAGGGCAATTTAACTTAACATATATGCCCGACTTTTATTTGTGACCCATTTTTGTGCGTTGCGGTGGAGCTACTGGAACAAATATTACACATCCAAAAGATTTTAAATAGTATTTACTCAGCTGCGGGCCGGTCACAAATTATAATGGGGAGTACTTATTATAAAATGTTGGCTTTACTCTAATTAGTGCTGTAGTATATATCATTTCATGGCCTCAATCAAAAGACGAGCTTTCATTTTATTATTAGGGGCCAACAATTAATTATAATCGCTTAACAAGATATGATGTTAGATCATTCTAAGTGCGTTTGTGGGCCAATGCTCAACTATAATCTAAATCAACATACAATAGTCAATTATTACTTGGGATGTAGCCAACTGATCATCATCAAGACGATATTTCTTAGTTGTACGATCCAGAAATTATTATCTTAATTAGAATATTCGAGCAAGCAATCTCGCAAATACAATATTTCAAGATTAAATAAATGTACATGTGACCATCTAATAGATGCATCTATTAATACCATAAAATATCTATATGGTCCACATGAAAGAGTAATAGGGCCACATATATTTCGATTAATACGCTCAAGGAAATTGGGTGATTTATTCCCAATTCTCCTTTGTGATGTCTAACAATTAATTCTCCTTTGATAACATGCAGCACATGAAAATTCATTTGATAAAACTTCTGGTTCTTTAATTGATGCATATTTGAATTCTATGTGATTATTTGCATCATCATTGCTCCGAGATTTGTTAACTTTTGTTTCATGCCAAATCATGAAATTTCTCTTCGAACTAGTGAACTTCTGGTTCACGTCATATCATAAAATTACTTTTCAAATTATTGAACTTCTGGTTCATGTTTAATGATAAAATTGATTTTCTAATTAGTGAACTTCAAGTTCATGTCAAATTATAAAATTACTTTTCGACTGGACGAAATCTGATATGCAGAAGCATAAATAAGTTTTAAGTCAATAAACTTCTGGTTTACTAATAAATCTGACTTAATTGTATTAGTCCTTCATAATACAAACTTCTGGGAATGATGCGGAACCAATTGCACGGAATTCGTGATTTTTCATTTTTATGAAAATTCATTATTTTGCTTATATACAAGAAACAGTAATTTACAATTTTAAAGCATTATCTATTATATACAGGCAACAAAATGGTAACTCTTCTGGAGTCTTAAATTACATTTACAATACATGGTATTATATTAATACCTGTCTTTCAATTTCTAATTATTATTTTAGTTGTTCAATGTCTGCTGGACATATGACAGACATTTTGGATTCCACAAATAAATAAAATAAATTGAATAAATATATGGTCAAGGAAGTCCGCCTAAAAGTCTTATGTAATATTTAAGAGCTTACTGAAATGGTTTTCAATTATAATCATAATTAACCATAATTTTTTTTTTCTTTTAAAGAGACTTTATAGAATTCGACAAAATATTTTGGTGTACAACAGGTACTTAACCAATGCTCTTTTAGACAACATCAAAATTACATATTTTGGAATCAATTACAAATAATATCTTGTTGTATCTTCTCATTGTCTTATGTGATTTTCTTGTAATGACTTCTGGCATTGGTCTCATTTATGTCATTATTTTGCAACATTCACTTCTGGGAATTGAATGCAATTATTTAGACAAGTTTCATAATTTCTTCTTTTACAACTCATTAGTTTGCTTTTTCACAATAAGATATGATATTGGTTTTCAATATATCTTACAACTCTCTTCATCTTGTTGCTGCTTCAAGAGCAAGATAAAAGGTAAGGAGTATCATTATTTAATATATGTTCTTCATTTTTTTTTTCAAATTATTATTTGAGAGTTGATCTTCGAGATTTAGACAATATTTCTGATTTATATTCTTGCAACTACTGGTGCTATATTTTGCAACTTATGGTGCATAAAATAAATTTTGCCGCTTGTGTGCAAAAGAAAAAAAAAATTATTGCAACTACAGGTGCATAAATAAAAATAAATTTGCATAAAAATAAATGTGCGTAAAATAAATGTACATAAAAGTAAATGTGCATAAAAGTAAATGTGCATAAAATAAATGTACATAGAATAAAAATAAATATACTTGCAACTTCTGGTGCATAAATATACTTACAACTTCTGGTGTATAAATATACTTACAACTTCTGGTGCATAAATAAAAATAAACATGCAACTTCTGGTTGCGTAAATAAAATTAAACAAGCAACTTCTGGTGCATAAATAAAAATAAACATGCAACTTCTGGTTGCAAAAAAAATTAAACAAGAAACTCTTGGTGCATACAAAATAACTTAAACGAGCAACTTCTGGTGCGTGAATAAAAATAAACACGCAACTTCTGGTTGCAAAATAAAAATAATTAAACAAGCAACTTCTGGTGCATTGATCTATAAAGAGAATCTGCAACTTCTGGTGCAGAGATATGTCACTTAAAAAAAAAGCTCGTAAAATAACGAATTTCAAGAAAAGAAAAAAATCGAATAAAAGAAATCCAAAATAAATAATATAATGAAATATTAATAATTTGAAATTGTACCTTCTGAAGCAGAGTTTCAGTTATGTTATTTAGAACTTCAAATGCTTATTGTAGAGTCGTGCTGATAACGTGTTATAAAATAAAGAACAAAAGAATAATAAAAGAGAGAATTGGAAGGAGAGAATTATGTATTGAATTGTGGATTAAGAATACAATAGCCACTGCCCTCTTTATATAGTAGAGGGTGAGTGCTGGCCAAGAAATCTCTTGCCTGATTTAGAATTACAATAAAGGAAATAATCTAACCTAAATACAATAGAATATACAGTAATAAATATCCTGCCATGACTCCTTCCATTCTTATAAGCATTTTCTAATTTATCTTTGCTTAGGGGCCAAGTAATGGACATCCACATTAATTATATTCATAACATAAATAAAATAATATAATTATTTATCATAAATTACCATACAAAATTCATTATTCATAACTAAACATATCACATAATTATCCAAAATAAACACACAAATATTAATTATCCAAAATAAGCAAAAAAAAATATATATACAAAACTAACACTTTAAATGCTATAGCGGTCGCTATTTGACCGTTATAGCGGCACTATAACGCTCGTAGCGCTCAAAATGCTATTTTAGCTATATTTTCATTGCGTATTGCGTTTTATGGTCGAAACCCGCTATTGCGGCGCTATAGCGCCGCTATTTAAAATACTGATTATATTATATTATATTATATTATATTATATTATATTATATTATATTATATTAATTATAAAAAAAAACTCATATAAACAAATCCTACAAATTTACTAATTTTCATCCAAACACACCATTATACATACATCCTAAAAGTTTGCAATACTCTAGGATTTGAATTTTGCAAATCCTAATCCCTAGAAATTTACTAATACTATACTAGGAAAAAATACACATCCAAACAAGCCCTTACTGAGAGACGGAACCATAAATTTGGGCGAAATTAAGTAGGGCACTGGCCAAATTAAAAAAAAATTGGGCGAAATTAAGTAGGGCACTGGCCAAAATAAAAGATGTTCTGGCGGACCCGATATGTGCATCTTCGCATGCTGCAACAAGATTTCAAAATTTGGAGTACCGGCACTTGACCCCTCCGCCAAAAGATTTTTGCCAGTACAGCCCACTTTTTTGGTAGTGGTGGTTGGCCTGTTTGTTCCACTCAACAAGTCACCTAATCGAAACTCGCACACGATAAATAATTTTTAAAAATTTTTATTCTTAAACATCTGGAGGAGGAATATTTTATAAAAAAAAATGAAAAATATTCATCCTTTATTCATTGGTGCACATGAGATTTACTTTCATTCTTTACGAAAAATCTATCCGAGTTTTTTTTATATGAAATGTGCAAACAAACGCGTGAAACATGACTTTTAGGTCCAAAAAAAGATTGTGGAGAAATATTTTAAAATGAATACAAATTTTGGTTTGCATTTGAATAATTTACTATATACGATCATTCTTTAAGAAAAATCTATCCGAGTTTTTTTTTTAAATGAAACAAGCAAACAAACGCTCGAAACATGAGTTTTATATACAAACAAAGATTGTTGAGAAATATTTTAAAGTGAAAAGAAATTTTGGTTTGCGTTTGAAAAATTTAGTATTTCCAATCATTCCCCAAGTAAGATACTCAATCATTATTAGTCTAGATGATCATTTGCTAATTAACCTCACCCATTATTTTTCACTTTTTTATGAACTTTCTCGAACAGTTATATTATCCAAATAATCTAAGCCATTGAATGATAAAAAAGTTTCATATCTCAAAGATTAATTTAAGTCTGTTTTATATGTTTCATATATTTTTGTAGTTATTCATGTATTAACTATTTTATACCACTTTTGAAGGCTTTCAAGATGTCGTATCATCATCCTCATTTTTATTATGATCGTTCAATGTGAATCCGACTGTCAAAATTCTTAATTCATTTTTATTAAATGAAGGAGCTTTTATGATGCTAATAAAGGGTGAATGAAGATTCTTTTTTATTGCAACAATCATTTTGGTGCTAATAAAAATGCAATATACAAACTTTTTTTATTATGTTTTTTCACTCAAGTAACTGAATTAGGAGTCATTAGCCATAATAGTTAATTTTATTTTTAATTAACCATAATTCAAATACTCACAGCATATTGCGAGATTTTTCTGTATTCTTAAAAGTTTAAAGTGATCTTGACTCTTCATGTCACAATAGCTATTTTGAGCGCTTAATCTACAAAATTGCTTCATTTGAATTGTACTTGTTTTAATATGGGTCATTTGTTTTATTCTTTTGTGTAATAACAGAAAAACTAAAAAATCGTATAAAGATCCCAAAAAATAGCAATATTGTTTATTATGTTAAGAATCACATTTGTGTGAGAAAATTTCACAAAAAGTTCTATAATGCTATGCTATTAAATAATTATATTATTTTATCATTTACTGATACGATAAATTCTTTACTTTAATAATTTGTGGTGAAAATTCATATCTACCCTCCCACAAATATAAATATCATATTTACCCTCCTAAATTTTCAAATTTCATATTTACCATTCCAAAGTTTAAAAAGATTAATATTACCCAACAACACGCTTCCATCTATTTTTTCGGTTAATTCTAACTTTGACTAATTAAATTTACATTTCTATCCTTCAATTCCTATGTTGTCTTTCACCTTCAACAAACGGAGATGGCTAATTCTAGCCTCTTAAATAAGTATGATAGTATCCACGTCCTCTCCCCGTTCACTAATTAATAAATGATAAATCATCTCTTTTATCACACACACATCACAGCTAGCTCTCTCTCTCTCTCTCTCTCTCGCTCTCGCTCTTTGTTTTTTAAAACCAAACCTTTTTGCTGGCAATGATAAACCAAACTTTTATTTATTTCTTTTTTAATTGTCCCACAAATTTTTCATTGATGAAATCCAAGAATACTTAATTGATGGAATTCAAAGAGTGCTACTGATTTCATTATAAAGATATATCATAATTGCTTTGATTGGTCTCTTTTCAATGTTCATTTTTCTTTTCAAGAGTAGAAAGAGAAACATGAAAGAGTTAGGGATAAGGAAAAGAAATTTGATTTAGATAAGGGTAACTATTACGTGTTTGTCGAGGAACAAAGATGAGAGATGAGAAGCAAGAGAGTTTTTAAGGGTTCAGAAAAGAGATAATTAGAAGAAGGATATTTTGGTAACTTTAGTTAAAATTGTAAGTCTAAATCATTATAATTTTACATACCTAGATGAAAGTTAGTAATTTGGATAAATATGATAGTTTTGAAATTTCAAATGGATAATTTGATATTTTATGAATTTTGAAAGGGTAAATATGATATTTTCAATTTAATAAGGGTAAAATTGATATTTTGAATATTTAGAAGGATTATCTTGTTGTTCTCGGTATGGTGATGTTTAAAACTACTCCGTAATTATGAATCTTATTTGAGTTTCGTGTGTAAGATTAGAAAATTCTCAAGTTCGAGTCATCATGCAAAATGTTCAAATCGATCGGATTTCAAGTTGTCGAAGAGTTGTTTCGCATATTCAAGCTTTCAAGTTTCGCGTTCTTGATGTTCAAGTTTTGGAGCTCTTCAAGTGTCTTCTTGGTTTTTAAGTTTAGGTTTGAAGTAATTATGTTTCTATTCTAAAAAGAGAATTGCTGCAGTTTTTGTATATTCTGTTCTGAACGGAACTTGGTCCGTTCAGAACGGAACTTCCGTTCTAATGAAAATTTGTGTTCCGCGCAGTTTCTATTCTGCCACTTTTTCAACCCCTTCCGTTCAGAAAGGAACATGTTCCCTTCAAAACGGAATGACAGATTTTTAGCCGTTTATTTTGAATCTCCATTTAATTTTTTTCCTCTTTTGAATTCTGTTATGAAACAGAATATGTTCCGTTCAAAATGGAACAGTCTGTATTTCCTTTTTTATGGGGTAGCTCCAACCGTCTTTAAAAGAGCAGCCACAATCCGAATTCTTTATTAATTGTTCAATATTCTAAAGCAAGAATTTTCTTTTAAGTGTTCAACAAAATTACTCTCTTGTGATTAGGAGAATTATTGAGTGATTGTTTGTTGCTGGTTGTGAATGAAAGAAATCAAGTTTAGTTTCACCGAATCACTACGAGTGTTGTAAAGCGATCGGTAATTCGAGTTTTGTAATGAATGTTATTGAGATTAGTGAATCATGGAGCCGAAAGGCATACCTGGAGAGTAGATACTAGTGAACGCAGCAAGTGCTGCTAGCTAGAACTGGTGGTCAAGGCACCTTGCCGAACTTCATCAACAAATTGGGTGTTCGGTATCTTAATTTACATATCTTTATTTATCTTGTTTTAATTATCAATTTCTACATTTATACAAACCATCTGTCTAAAAGTCAATCAAACTAAAAGTCACGAAATCCTAAAAGCCAAATCCACACTTCCGCACATTTTTAGGCCTTTAACCCCTCCCCCCCCCCCCTTTTAGGCCGCAATCGAACAACAATTGGTATTAGAGCAGTAATACATACTGTTTCGAATTCAATTTGAAACAACGTTTATTTTCGATCTATGCGACGCTTCCGACGAATCGACTACACGCTTTTTGTCCGGAGAAACTCTACGTCAAAAATTGGAACCTCTGGAAGAGATGCATGGTGAACATCCTTGAGCTACATGGTCTTCTTTAGGTAGTTAAAAACGATTTTACCATATAATTTGTAAAGGATACGACAACTCATAATGACCAAACAAAAACCAATATAACACTTGACATGATAGCACCAAATTTAATATGCAGAAACATGTTAAATACTTTATTAGTAATAACTGACGGTTGTATTAATTCCCATAAATGTGGGAATCCTTCTTAAATCGATTTGAGGGAAATAGTCAAATGAAGAGAACCAAATTAATGGGACTCGAACAACAATTTGAATTTTTTCAAATAATCGAAGGTGAATCCGTCGAGAATATATACACTTGTATGTCGCATATCTGAAACGGATTCACCGCTTTAGGAGAGATCCTGACAAATTCTCGAATTATAGGAAAATTGATTAGGGCAATGCCGCAAGGCTGGGAGGGCCTTCGAGTTTCATTGGAGACGATGATGGTGACGCAAGAGATCGGGCCAAAAGACCTAATCATGTACTTTTGGAACTACGAAGCCCGACTCTAGCAAACAGATTCTCAACCGACAACCTTAGTCACACTTCCGCACGTTTTTAGGCCTTTAAACCCCCCTCCCCCCTAGGCCGCAATCGAACAATATACCCCTACCCATTTATATTTCAATTTCTTTTGAACATTCTTATTGTGTCATATCACCTCAATTATTTCAACCGTCGAATAATATGATATGAATAAATCTTAACCATTGATTAACGATTGAATTTTTATAATGGATATTTATTTATGTACTTTTATGTGTTGTATATTTTACAACTACTTTTATGCAATTTTAGAAGCCCACATTCGTTAGTTTCATGATAATCCAATTCCGTCTAGATAAAAGTCACATAAGATCAAATATGTTTGTAGACTTTTATGTTTATTATTTTACATCTATTTTTTGTGCATTCTATAAAACCACATCACTTTATGTTGATGACATGTATTATTGTCATTCGTTGGTTTCATGAACCAATTCGTAGTAAATTTATCAAACCGAGCATATAACGGACTTTTCCTAGAATGTTTTTAATATTATAAATTACAACTAACAATTTTATTGTTTGTCAAACTTTTTTATACTAAGAATTTATTCAAGATTAAACAAACCATTCAAATTTTTTAACATAAATGAATATCTCAAAAGATTTTTCAATTAATATAAATTATTTTAAAATACTATTTTCGCATTTCTTTTCATTCATTTCTTCGTTTTCTTAAGAAATTTTTAATAATCATTTAGTTGAATTTTTTTATTATATTGAGTTTCATATTAATATAGTTCTTTATTTAATTTTTTCACCCAATAGAATATGTGAAGAGCTATGTTTTATCAAAATATGACATATCCCAATTTACGAGATTTATTTAACCCTCATATCACTTATTCAATAACCCCACAATTCAAATACAGATAATACAAATAAGCATAATTATCAAAAATCAGAATATATATATCAAAATGGTTACGGAATATATCAAAACAAAATGGGTATATCAAACTGAAATAAAATATATAAATATTGAAATGAAAACCGAAGGGAAAGAAAACGAAAACCCTAACCTTTGATAGCTCGACGAGACAATGAAAGAATTACGACAATATAAAAATATTTTATAAGAGAATGACATTTTGCATAATTAGATTGTTATAACATATTGTAAATGAATAATCAAAATTTTAATATGTATCATAAGTGAAAACTAATATATTGTAATAAATGTTATTTTTCTATCAACGAGACAACTCCATTCAATAAAAAATAGTATATTATAATTAATAATTAATATTTTATTAATCAAGATACTATTTGGTATACTTTAACTTTGATACAAAAAAGATGGGGTAAGATGGGGGAAGGAATTAATAAAAATCTAACTATGAATTAATAAAAAGACCATTTTACCCTTACCCATTCGCTGAAAATCCATCTCCATCTCTCGTAAAATTCACCACCTCAGCGACTCCTCCACCGCCCGACGCCGCAGCGATGACCCGAAGTTCCAGACCAAGTCTGGCTCCAAATCACCATTACAGGTCTCTCTCTCTCTCTCTCTCCAGTGTATCAGTATTGTGTGGGTGGTGTGTTACTGGCTGAGCATAGAATGAGAAAGACTTCAATAATGATGTGGGTATATAGTTGTTGATTTCTTAATCATATTTCACAATTAAGACTTAATTCTCACAAACCCCGGACTGAATTGATGCTCTAATTACATATTCAGACCTTAATTAATTGGAATTTTCTTCTAATTTTTCAAAGAGAGAGAGAGAGCTAGGAGCCTAGAATAGAATGTACTGCTCGTCTCCTTGGCAATTATTAGAGGATTAATGACGTGGTTCTTCATATCACTGAGGTTTTCATTTCAATTTCGTTTTTCAATTGGAAAATTAATCAAAATGCCAACTTTATTTCCGAAGTTAATTGCAAAATTTACTGAAATAATAACTGTTAACAATTTACTGATATGAAATAATGGTGTCTAGGCTTCAATAATGATGTATGCTATTGACTGAGCATATAGTGGCTGGTTTCTTGATCATATTTCACAACTAAGACTTAATTCTCACAAACCCCGGACTGAATGGATGCTCTAATTACATATTCAGAGCTTAGTTGGGGCATAATTAATTGGAATTTTCTTCCAATTTTTCAAACAGAGGGAGAGCTAGGAGTCTAAAATAGAATACGCTCCTCGTCTCCTTGGCAATTACTTGAGGACAAATGACGTGGTTCTTCAGATCACTGAGGTTTTCATTTCAATTTCGTTTTTAAATTGGAAAATTAATCATAATGCCAACTGTATTTCCGAAATTAATTGCATAATTTACTGGAATAATAACTGTTAACAATTTACTGATATGAAATAATGGTGTTTTTTTCTTTTTATCTAGCTTCAGATAAAATAATATTTTTGTATAGGTGAAAGCATATATAGACCAAATGATTCAGCATGCCATGCCTGGTTCAGAATTACTTCGAACCGCTCCAGATGTAAGTACCATTCTAATCTCCAATTATTAAAAATACAATCGTAAATAATCCTTAAAATAAAGTTAATAACTTTAATTAGTTACATGGTTTGGGCCAGGAGGGCATGCATATTTGTATCTATGTGAAACATTACATTATAAAACTGATCACACTGACAGGCCCGTCCAGGAAAATTTGAATTTTAAAATATTCATCTATTTTCTATACAAATTTATTTTTTACTTTCACACTTTTTATTTTCCTATTTAATTAATGTCTTGATTTTTTTTTTCAGGTTGGAAAGGCTTTTAGGGATCTCTACATATTGGTCTCACAATCCTCCTTTCTATAGTTGTAAATGGATTGAAAGTAATAGATAGTGGCACCAATTCAAGAAATTTTAATCATGATCATTTACTAGGGGCATGAATGTAATTTTTTCACTTAATGGTAATGGAATCAACACCGTTCGAGACCAGTACCAAGGAGGCAAGTGGGAGGATAGAAGCAGTACCGGTTGTCATTTTGAAGAGCATTGAACAAGAATTATGTACCAGTCGGTACGGAAATATTACAGCCATTGAACAAGAATTATGTACCGGTTGGTATGGGGAATATTACACCTTCTGGAATAGGAGTTATATTTGTTTTGTTATGTCATTTTGTTCTTGTTTTGTTTTGTTTTGGGAGAGATGTGTATCAAGTAGGATTAATGATGTTCAATAGGGTTAATACATACTTGAAATTTTATATGATGGATCTCTTTTGTATCATGTTCTCTTGTAGCAAATTATCTTTTGATAATTAATTAATTTGCATTGTATTTGATGCTTTTGATATAACATAATTCTTTATAATCTTCAAAAGTTTTATGAAGTAAAACAAATAGGAAAATTCTTCAAAAACCCCCTAACTTTTCTGCTATTTATCAAAAACCCCCTAACTTTTCAATATTCTTCAAAAATTCCCTATAAAGTGAATTCAATTTTTTTTTTTGGCCCCTATGGTATTAACCTCAACTTTTCCATCCAATTTTGATTTGTAAAAGACTAAAATACCCCTCATATATTTATTCATATTTTGTTATATTCAATAAAATAATAAATAAATATATTATTTTTTAATATAATATTTTACGATGTTAATTTTACGATATTTTATGATATTATTTTATGATATGTTAGTTTTTATTTTATGGTGTTATATTACAATTTTTTTTATTATCCTATATTTAAATTATAATTTTATATTTCGTAAAATATTATTTTCATCACTACTATTTATTGTGATTTTGTCTATATTGTAATCATTAATTTAAATTTAGTGTAAAATATAAATTTATTTTTTATTTATTTAATGCAATAAAATATGACATGAAAATAAATATATGAGGGGTATTTTAGTCTTTTACAAATCAAAATTGGATGGAAAAGTTGAATTTAACACCATAGGGGGCTAAAAAAAATTGAATTCACTTTATAGGGAATTTTTGAAGAATATTGAAAAGTTAGGGGGTTTTTGATAAATAGCAGAAAAGTTAGGGGGTTTTTGAAGAATTTCCCAAACAAATATAATGCAACAGGACAACCAAATATCAAAATTAATATATATCAAAACAAACACCGTATAATAATTTTTTTTAATGATCTTTAAACCAATATGCTGAAACAACATAGAAAAATATAATGCCATATATTTGAACTCAAATCAAACATAACAACAAAATAATTGCAACTCTCCAGTTAATTTACACGCCAATCTCATCATGCTTTCGTAATCTAACCTGCAACGAAAATTCATAATTCTTCAATCAATATATAAATGAACCAAAATCTTTCAGTAAATTCTAATTGCATGCATCTTGAATTATGAGGCAATATTAGGTATTGCCGGATGGTTTTGCACAATTGAGGAATATATGAGGCAAAATTGGGTTGTTTATTCTCAATATTAGGAGTAGAAAATGCCTGGCACGTGGCTCTCTCATCTAACTTGGAGGATCTCAATGCCTGGAGGTATTCAATTATTCAATTTTCTGTACTTTCATCCTCTTTCTTTAGCAACTTTCTCATGTAATATAACAAACAAAAATAATGTTTTTGTATTGTTATCATTAAAAAGAATTGGAAAATGATCAAATCGAAAAGCTATACTACTCCATTCTTTCTTCCACCTCTGTTGTCAAAGCAATTGACATCATAATCACCTAAGCTTGCTACTGGCTGAAATAAAACAAAACATTGACAACGTACATAGGAGTATTTCGGCCTTTCGCATAAACCATATATCAACATGCCAATCTTTCTCATAAACCATATACCAGCATGCACAAACTGTATTAGCAGTCATATAGATGATATTATAATGAGAAAAATCTATTTTTGGCCAATCAACTATTCAATTAGTTCCTTTTTGACACCTCAACTTTTTATTGGTCCCTTTTTGATCCCTTAATTATTGAATTAGTCTCCTTTTGACCTTTTCATCCGTTAAATACTTATGTGTCCGTTAACTTGACACGTAAGAGATAATTAGGTATGTAATTATGACGTGACAATTGTGACATGGTAATTATTTGAAAAAAAAAATCTTAATTTCCTCATTTCTTTCTCTCGTATATTTTTCTATCTTATGTTTTTCTAAAATTGCCCCTTAAGTTTGATTAGATATGAATTTTCTTCATTAATTAAATTGTTTTTAGAAAAATATAAGATAGAAAAAATACGAGTGAAAGAAATGAAGGATTAATTTTTTTTATTTTTTTCAAATAATTGCCATATCACAATTGTCACGTCATAAATACATCCAAATCATCGCTTACGTGTCAAGTTAATGGATACGTAAACATTTAACGGATGAAAATGCCAAAAATGGACTAATTCAATAGTTGAGAGGTCAAAAAGGGACCAATAAAAAGTTGAGGGGTCAAAAATGAACTAATTGAATAGTTGAAGGACTAAAAATGAACTTTTCTCTGTTATAATTGAGGGAGATACTATACCCAAAAAATTAAAAAAATTACCGTTCAACTTTCTGTTGTACTGCACTACACTAGACATGCTGGGTTAGGGCGAGTCTCCCTCGACCAAGAAGGGCAGACAAGCGAGCAGAGGCATGGCCGGTAGCTTCTTCCCTTTGGTGACGGTTTTGGGAGGAGAGGAGAGGAGGAGAGCTTAGGCCACTGGTGGTCTCCTCCCTTTGGCAACGGCTTAGGACGGAGAGGCGAGCTGAGGCGGCTGGTAGTCGCACGGAGAAGAGAGGAGAATGGGCATTAATAATGATTATTTTGGATGGTGAGTTAACGCTTTGGATATATTTGATATTAGCTTAGTTTTAGATGGACAAATTTGATATTTTATTTACTTAAAAAGGATAAAATTGATATTTGTTGTTTAAGAGGGATATATTTGATATTTTGAAGTTTAGTAGGGATACGCGTGAAATTCCCCCTTATTTAATTAGTTGTTTATAATCATGCTCACGGACCAGTGATTAGTCAGTCAGACCAGCCTCCTCTTCCCACAAATCTACACCTCGCTCTCTCTCCTCTCTCTCCCTGTTTCTGTACTGTGAACCCTTGAAATGAATCGTTGATCCTGCTGAAATACATTGTACAAATAAACCATTTCAAAAAACCCTCTTCAAAAGCATTTTAATTTGGTACGAAGAAATTTTTTGTTCTTTAATAGTTCTTACCATTACCTTTTTGCACAATGAGGAAGCATGGCTGGCAGTTGCCCTACCACCCACTTCAGGTTTTCTTAATTTCTTTCTATTTTTCGTTTTTTTTCCCTTTTTACTCGATTTATTTTGTGACATGGGTTAAATATTTAACTCTTTTTTGTAATTTTTTTCAGGTGGTTGCAGTAGCAGTGTTTCTGGCACAAGGCTTTGCTTTTTACGTATTTTTTGTTCCATTTGTGGGAAAGAAGCTGTTGCAGTATGTAATATTGGGGGTTTACACTCCTCTTGTAAGCTCTTAATTACCTAATTACCCTCTAATTTTCTTTCTTCTAGTGTTGATTTTTCCCCTTTGTTAAGTGGTTCATTATAGATCTGGTATTTTTCTGCATACAGTATCCACATTTAACTTTTTGCATGTGGAACTGAAATGGTTAATCAACCATAAATCTTTGAATATTTTGTTAGTTTACATTTTACTACTCCTTTCCAAATTAGAAAATGAGAAGACTGAAAGATGCTATCTTTATGTTAAAATTGACACTAATGTTTGTCTAGTTCTTATGTAGCTGTATCATTTTAATATATTATTCAGTAATACCTGACAAATTGTTAAATATATTTACTTTTTCAGGTTACATGCGCAATATTTCTGTATATATGGTGTGCAGCCACTGATCCAGGGGACCCAGGCATTTTCAAGTCAAAGAAATACTTGAAATCTAAACACATGCTTGAATTTCACTCAAATGAAAAACAAATGCAAAACACGAATAAGGAATTGCAGAACAAGAAATCTTGTTTGTGTATAATTTTATCAATACCACTGTTGGTGTTTTATCCGCTTTCTTTACTCTGCAATTGGTGCAATTCACGCGAGGATTTGTCAGAACAGAATATGAGTGAAGATGGCATGTTCTTTTGTAGCCTATGTGAAGTTGAGGTATTGTTAACAAAGCACAAATCTAGGCTTATTTTATTCAGATATGAGCTTGAAAAGTTAGAATTTCCTTTTAGATTTTCATGTCATTAGGATTTCATGTACGTAATGCAGGTGATGAAGTATAGTAAGCATTGTAGAGTGTGTGATAAATGTGTAGATGGGTTTGATCATCACTGCAGAGTAATCTTCTTTTCCTCTTTTTTCTCTTGACTCAAACTCAGTCTTTTGATCATTTCGCTCAGTTCCACTATTAAGGCTTAATATGTCTCTTTTTTTATTTTGTTTAGTGGCTGAATAATTGCATAGGGAGAAGAAACTACCGAAGGTTTTTCGCCCTGATGGTCACCGCACTTTCCATGGTAACTACTATAACCTTCTTCAGCATTTTATCATTACTTAGTACTAGCTGATGTAATTATGATGATATGTGTACAGCTTGTAGTGCAGTGGAGCGTGGGGTTGGTTGTTCTGGTTCTGTGCTTCCTGGACCGACACTCTTTCTCTCTCCAAATCGTGTCCAAGCTCGGAAGCAGCTTCTCTCTCGTCCCTTTCCTTGTCGTCCTCCTCTCTTGCACCCTTCTCGCCATGCTCGCTACTCTCCCCCTCGCCCAGCTGTTCTTCTTCCATCTCCTCCTCATCAACAAGGCAAGTTCTTATCTATACCTAGCTAATCTTCAACCAATTTTTGCTCCAACTAACTGGATGCACATGTAAAAAAAGGGGATAAGCACGTATGACTACATAATAGCACTGCGAGAGCAGGAGCAGCAGGAGACAGCTGGCGGGGGGCAGCAGCATAGTCCGCAGATGTCCCCGCTCAGCTCGTTCACCGGACTCAGCAGTGCCAGTTCTTTTGGGGCGTTTCACCGCTCCTCTTGGTGCACCCCTCCCCGCTTGTTCCTCGAAGACCAGGTATGTATCTTATCGTTTACCCGTCCACCGTTTAAAAATATCTAATTCATCTGAGCTCCTTTTTAAGATACCAGAAAGAAATTTTCAATTAACCCCCTAAAATTTCTGAATATTCAATATAACCCCTATGATAAACATTTTCTTTTTAAAAAAAACCCTCCATCTAGTTTTCCATACAAATTTAGTCGAATTTTTGAAGTTCCCATTTTACCCTTAAATATTAAAAAGATTTGTTGTGTTCATTATTTTTTAAATATTTAAAAAATATGAAAGAATAGTTATTAAATTTTAATACCAAGACAATAAGAGTATTTTCATCAAAAAAACAGTTCTCATTAATATTTGAGGGTAAAAAAGGAATTTAAAAAAATTAATTAAATTTTGGATGGAAAAGTAGATGGAGGTTTTTTTTTTTTTGAAAATCTGAAGACTTAGGGGTTTTTTTTGTGATATTCAGAAACGTGAGGGGGTTATATGAAAATTTCCCTTAAAAAAACCAACCCTGTTTTGAAAAAAGACCTCAATTTACCCAAATCTATTTGTTTTTGGAAAGGTTAAATTTGATGAAATTTTCTTTTTCTAGTTTGACGTGATCCCCCCAGACGCGGGCACATCAGTGAGTTCAGCCGGCAAAAGGACAAAAGAAGAGGAACCAACAAAAAGAAAACCCTCAAGCTCAGCCCATGTAAAAATCAGTCCATGGGCCTTGGCCCGACTAAACGCTGAAGAGGTCTCCAAAGCAGCGGCTGAAGCCCGGAAAAAGTCCAAAGTCCTCCAACCAATCCCACGCCGCCACCTGTCGTCCGAATCCCAACCCAACACTTCAATCCGGCGTGCCAACAAAAGAAGTGGGATCGGTACCGGTACAGGTACGAGCCTGTTCCCTTCTCTCGAACCTCTTACCAAAATATCCTCCAATAGTGACTCGGCCACGGATACCACAGCAAGTCTCGCCCCGTTGCAACTCGAGGCGAGAAGTGCCTTCCAGCCTGGCAGAAAAATCGGTATAGGAATCGCGTCTTCGCCAGAAAGCAGTCTGGACTCGCCGGACTTGCACCCGTTCCGGATTTCTTCATCCGGAGGGGAGGAGATGATGACTGGTACGATTGGCGGTACAATTCCTGTACGGAATGGGGTGCAATTGACTCGGTCAACGAGTGATGGGTACGATGCCTCAGGAGGGGAAGATAGCGACAGGATTCCTTCGAGAATCGTGCACAGGTCTGCTAATTGGGCGGTTATCACGGATCCCAAGGCCGGGGGCTCTTCCAATGGAGGACTGCCACCTGGCACTGGTGGTTTGTTGGACTGAGTTTTCGGGATTCATGGAGCGGAGCCTGTCCAAAGAATCAGGGTTTATTGTTCTCGGTTAAAGGTAGGGAAAAAATGCGAAATATCTCGGCATTATTATAAATTGGGGGAAAAATAAAACCTTGTTTTTTTACTATAGAGGTTTGCAAGGACTATTTTGCAAATTTCTCACGAAAGGCCATCTTATCTTAAGTTGGGTTTGAATGGACTCACCTTGTGTAGAAATCCTTGGACATGATCCGGTCCCTTGAACCTTGAAATTATTTTGATGTAGTTTTCTTTCAGTTTTTTGGTTTGGTTGGTTGTACAAGGGTTTAATGCTTGTATCTTGCAAGCTTGGCGTAGGTCATTTATTCGTTGTAGCTCATCCTTTTTTTGTTCAATGCTCCTTGTTCACGTGATACTTGCTCAAAAAATTAGTTTATGCCGTGTGCTTGTTTATTGAACCATTCTCTATTTTTTTTTGTTGACTTTTGGTTTGAATTTTTGGGGCCGTTTGGTTTGAGTTTTGAAAGATGACTGAGAATGTATGATTTCAAGGAATTCTATTTCATGGAATGTAATTTCAAGATATATGTTATTGACATATTTGGTTTGGTGTATTTATATCTAGGAATGTAGAAGATCTTGATTTATTTATATTCCAAATTTGAAAAATTTATTTAGATCTACAAATTAATTAGAGAAAAAATATTTCCGTATAAAGATTTATTTCCTTATTTTTCCATTCTCTCCTCATGGGAATGTGAAAAGTCGTTAATTTTGGTGGCTATTCTATTTCCATCAAATATTACCACAAACATCACGAATGTCATTACTTTATTATTTAGTAAATTACCAAACGTGAGAATATAATTTATCCTATTTGGATGCCTTGACATTCTTATTTAAAAGCACGAACCAAATGGCCTCTTAGAGATTAGTCCTGATTCTTAAACATCAAAACATTAGTCAAATGATTCCAAGAAAAAAGGGTTCCTGCAAATGATACTATGGCTTAATGGTTGCAAATGATACTATAGGTTAATGGCTGCGGATGATAATATAGGTTAATGATTGAGTATATTACTTGAAATATAAGAAATTAGAGTTTAAACCTCTTCTCACAAATTATATTGGAGTATTTTTTTTTTCCCTTTCTTTTATTACAAAATATTCCTCAATTAACTTTAAAAAAAAGGAACCTAGAAATTGTATTATCCTGTGCGGCTATGCCACATCATAAAATCTGTAGATTTTTTTTTTCTAATTCAAAATGGGTAGTTATTAAACTTTAACAATTCGAATTAACATTTTGTTAAACCGCGTTAAGGAAAAAGTTCACTTAACAAGAAAAAGTTGTTTAATTTCACGTAATTCTACAATAACAATTTTAGAGAAGTCGAAACGTGTTTATCCGAGTCCGAATTCCCCAGGAACCGCAACCATTGTTTTCGCAGAATTGTTCTTCTCAAATCTCTCTTTTCTTTTTCCTCTTTTCAAAATAAAATCCATCTCCCTTCTTCCAAAAAATAAAAGAAAAGAAAAAGGTAATAAGTAAATAAAAAAAATAAAATAAGAAACACAATCCATTTCTCCCCACGTATATTTTCACATTCCTCACTCGAATGTCAGCCCCTTTTTCTTCAACTCGCGAAATTTAAAGCTCGTAAGGTCTTAAGCCTAATTTCATAAAAAAGGGAGGTCTTGAGGCTAAAATTGTGCCCCATGAACGGAAACGTGTGGGTGAACGGAGATGCTACCGACAATGGATTTGATGACGTGTTCCATCCAAGTCGCCATGAGGGACTATTGCGCACAGCTGGTCAAACCCTAGCCCTAGCTAAAGATCCGTTCTTGTTCGAACAGGAGTCTGAATCCAAGGAGGAGGAGAAGAAGAAGATAAATGCAGTAAAGGATGAAGAAATGGAAGTAAAGGATGAAGAAATGGAAGTAAAGGATGAAGAAACGGGTGCTCAGTTGGGTTCAAGTATGCTTTTGATCTGAATTACCATCTATTTTTGTACAATTATTAGTTTCTGGCGTATGCATATAAATTATAATGATCGAAATTTCCATCCTTTTTTGTCATTGACTTCATTTCATTAAGTTCTTTCTATTTTTCGTTCATTTTTATTCTTTTATAGCCATAACCATCTTAATCTGAACTTTTTATATGGATTTATCATAAATGCAGATGAATTTAGTATCTTATATATAAATACCTTTTTTTGACGTATCATTACTTTTCTTCCATATATGATCTGAAATCAATGAGACGAAATCATTACAAGTTTCAATTAAAACAGAAATTGAAGTATTTCACTGATTTTTAGATTACAAAATAATTTGAAACATGAGCAGATGAGGAGACACAGACTGCTGTAGTAAGAAGTCCAGTAGCGGTTTCAGTTCACAGGATTTGGAGTTCCAGTTTGGATGTTATAAAATCCAGAATTGCAAGTAAAGGACTTGGCTTTTGGACGATGACCACTTTGTTTGGATTAGTTGGGATTTTACACTACATGAGGAAAAGAGATAAAAGAGAGAGGGAACTGCTCATGATTCTCCTTCATGAGAAAGATCAGGTACCTTTCATGGTTTATTATTCTGTTGTAAACTTATGACTTTTTTTGGCTTATCTCATGCATTATTATTTATTAATTATGTTGATCCATGTAATAAACCAACCAAGGGAAAAAAATCTCAAAACCCCCCTAACTTTTTAGATACTTCAAAAACCCCCTATAAAGAGGCATGAAAATATGAATTGTGATGTTTTTGATTAAATTGAATTTTTTATAAATGTACGAAATATTTTACTGTCTAAGAAATAT
Organism: Juncus effusus; assembly: GCA_027726005.1. Classification (NCBI taxonomy): domain Eukaryota; kingdom Viridiplantae; phylum Streptophyta; class Magnoliopsida; order Poales; family Juncaceae; genus Juncus; species Juncus effusus. Next base: position 5,248,251 of record CM050904.1, on the reverse strand, counting down.
TTTAGCAATTTATTTTTCAAATAGCTTTCGCTAAAAAGAAATAAATAACTAAAAATACATCTTTTACTAAAATTAAAAATACAAATATTTTTTTATTTTACCTATTTTCATTTCCTCTAAAAATATTTTTGGCAAGTTATTAAAAATTTATCCAATAAAATATCTTGTACATTTGTAAAAAATTTGAACCCAACAAAAAATACCATACTTTGATTATTATTTTAGTATAGAGGGTAAATTGGGCACTATAGAAATTTTAACATTAACATTCATTATACAAGTTGATTCTCACGCTTTGCGCGACTATTTCATAATATATTTTTTTAAAGGTGTTTATGGATAGTGTTTATTTGTGTTTCTCAGCATAAGTTTAAGTTGAGTTGAGTAATTAACAATAAAATGAAATACCATATGGAACAAAAAATAAATTAAAATGATAACTGAATTTAATAAAGAAAGAAGAGGGAATTGAACAAAACTGACCACCTATAAAGCCATGATATAACTTGAATTGTGACTGTGATATTTCAAGTATATTTCTGTAAGCAAATCGGATGAAGCCAAAACCACAAATTTCAGGTCATTAATCCATAATAAGGAATATAGTGTTGATTAAATCCAAATATGACGATATTTATGAATGAAAGTAAATTGCTCTTGTTGAAAAGCGGAAATAACTCGTCATTTTAGCATATGAAATTAGGTGATAAACGACATTATGAAATTATGTTGTAACATGATTAAGGAAACTTTTTCACACTTTGAGATTTTTTTTTCAACAAAAAAGCAAAAATGAGTATTTATTAATGCAATTAAACTCTAGGTCCAGTAATGAAAGGAATTAAGAGGAGAGAGTGGCAAGAGAAATGTGTGTACATTATACACACTACATAGAAGTTTATACATGCATTATTCTAGGCATGCATGATTCATTTGAACAACACTTAAAGTTTAGCCATTGGATCAAAGATCAAATGGATATGAGAAAATGTGCCAACATGTAGCCTTTTGGAGTGAGTACTGTAGATAACCTCATTCAAAATTATAATATATAATTAATTGGATGAAAAAATGGGTAGGGGGTCAAAAAACATTCAACCCACTTTATGGGGGCTTTTGAAGAATTTTAAAAGTTAGGGATTTTTTGATATTCGAAAAGTTAGGGGGTTTTTGAAAAATTTCCCAACTAACATCCATTTCAACTGAGTAAATATTACCAACTCTTTGTCTTTATAACTAATTATGTCTTATCTAGGTACCTCTTTGGGTGGTGTTATATATTCTTTGATCTTAAAGAATATCATAAAAAAATGAAAAATTGCCCCATCTATGGATTGATATTATGCATCGATTAGTTTTTATAATCTATCTCTGATTCATTTCTTATTTTGATAACTTTTTCTCCCTCAATACAGAGATATATTGAGGCATTATTTTCTATCATAGATTCATAGGCGCATACATAGCTCAGTTGACGAAGAAAGAAGAAAGGATTATGATGAGATAAAAGAATTTAGTGGCGTTCTTTTTTCATTATATCTATACTTTAATTAAATAAAAAAAGAAAAAATTTAACTGCACTGTCGGTTGTTTGAAAATTCATATTTAGTCTCTCATTGTTGCATTTCATTAAAACATGAAAATAATTTATGTTTTAATATCTGTATGGCCTGGCCCCTCTAAAGATTTGATCAGTTGATTGATTGATTTGTTGTTTGTTTATTTATTTTTGTTTTATTTGTTAACTAATTGATTAATTATTTGTTTTATCTTTATATTTTTGTTACAGAGGATAAACCAGTTGCTGCAGCAGATTGCATTAATAAATGAAATCAAGTCAATTGTTAAAGAGGTTGCGGTTAGGAAAATATGATCATCTTTATTGCATTTGTTATGATCATCTTTATTGCATTTGTACATAACTTAAAGGCGCCATTTATTTTTTAATTCTGATAATACTTGAAATTCTAGTATGAATTCATGTGATCAATTTTTGGTGTGTTGTGCTTGTCTTTTTCCCTTTGTTCATCTTGTATATGTCGAATCACTAGATATGCAAGCCTTTTGTGCTCTCTTCCTTCTTGCATACTTAATAAGTTTTGATTGTATTTTTACTGGAAAAAGTGAAATGTTTGATTGTAAGCATTTCATCCGTATAAGATGTTTGGGTTCTGTATTCTGATATAATGCTTATGATAATTATAAAATAGCTGGATGTGATTGTTATTACTTCCATATTGATACCAAATTGACTTCCAACATGTTTCTTGTATCAGCATGAGATTTCTTATTGATCCTTCTTTTATATTCCTTTTGTTTTCATAGGCTTATACTAGACTTAGGCCCCGTTTGGACAGAGGAGAAAGGAGGTATAAGCCCTTTCCCAACTCTACATAAAATTTTAGGAATAAGTAGGTGTAATAGCCTAGTAAGTATATAATTATAGCCACCTTTTGGTGGTATAAGATTATATCTCGATGTTTTTATCATAATGCCCTTATATATATATATATATATATATATATATATATATATATATATATATATATATATATATATATATATTATTTAATATTTAGTAATAAAATATTATTTAAATAATTATAACATAATTTTTATATTATAATTAATCATACAATAAATAAATATTATTTTATTAATAATTTATAAAAAGTATTATAAAAAATATTAATGTATGATAAGTTATAACATCATTAATATATAATTAGTTATATAATATTAATAATTACAATATAGTGTAATTACTAATAATATTGATAAATAAATTAAAAAATAACTAAAGCACAAATATTTAATTTTAAACAATATTAATAATTAAGTATATCTAAATCTAATTAAGGGATTTTTCCACTTCTACACAACTTAAGAATTGAAATGACCACAATATACAACACTTTTTCAAAATTCCTAAAATGATATTCTCGGCATTTCAAATGCCGAGATTTTAAGTGTGGGTCCCATTGGTAAAATTTCTCTCTCTTTGACCGTTCAACACTCCTAAATAAATGGGTCTGTTTTCAATATGGCCCTTATAAATAAATAATTTATAAAGAGTACTTTAATTTTTTACATATACAAAAATTGAAGATTAAAGAAAAACATTACCACTCCAATTTTCTTTCTATACATTAAAATCTGGAGCCATAAAAATGTATTACGAGTAAGTAAATCAATAATTAAAATAATGATATTGTGGCTCCAGATTGAGTTTACGAAGTAAATCAATAATTAATAGAAGGCACAAAGTCTTTCTCCTAAAAAATAATACGCAATATGGAACCTGTTATGAATATAATTAATATGGATATCCAATGATTGGCCTCTAAGAAAAGATAAATTAGGAAATGCTTGTAAGAATGGAAGGAGTTGTGACAGGGTATTTATTACTGTATATTCTATTGTATTTATGTTAGATTATTTCCTTTATTGTAATTCTAAATCAGGCAAGAGATTTCTTGGCCAGCACTCACCCTCTACTATATAAAGAGGGCAGTGGCTATTGTATTCTTAATTCACAATTCAATACATAATTCTCTCCTTCCAATTCTCTGTTTTATTGTTCTTTGTTCTTTTATTTTATAACACGTTATCAGCACGACTCTACAATAAGCATTTGAAGTTCTAAATAACATAACTGAAACTCTGCTTCAGAAGGTACAATTTCAAATTATTAATATTTTATTATATTATTTATTTTGGATTTCTTTTATTCGATTTTTTTTTCTTTTCTTGAAATTCGTTATTTTACGAGCTTCTTTTAAGTAACATATCTCTACACTAGAAGTTACAGATTCTCTTTATAGATCAATCACCAGAAGTTGCTTGTTTAATTATTTTTATTTTGCAACCAGAAGTTGCATGTTTATTTTTATTTACGCATCAGAAGTTTCTTGTTTAATTTTATTTACGCAACCATAAGTTGCATGTTTATTTTTATTTATGCACCAGAAGTTGTAAGTATATTTATGCACTAGAAGTTGCAAGTATATTTATCTTTATTCTATGTACATTTACTTTTATGCACATTTACTTTTATGCACATTTATTTTCTGCACATTTATTTTTATGCAAATTTATTTTTATTTATGCACCTGTAGTTGCAATAATTTTTTTCTTTGCACACAAGCTGCAAAATTTATTTTATGCACCAGAAGTTGCAAAATATAGCACCAGTAGTTGCAAGAATATAAATTAGAAATATTGTCTAAATCTCGAAGATCAACTCTCAAATAATAATTCGAGAAAAGATGAAGAATATATATATTAAATAAAGATATTCCTTACCTTTTATCTTGCTCTTGAAGCAGCAACAAGATGAAGAGAGTTGTAAGATATATTGAAAACCAATATCATATCTTATTGTGAATAAGCAAACTAATGAGTCGTAAAAGAAGAAATTATGAAACTTGATTAAAAATTGCATTCAATTCCCAGAAGTGAATGTTGCAAAATAATGACATAAATGAGACCAATGTCAGAAGTCATTACAAGAAAATCACGTAAGACAATGAGAAGATACAACAAGATATCATTTGTAACTTATTCCAAAATATGTATTTTTGATGTTGCATAAAAGAGATGGTTAAGTACCTGTTGTACACCAAAATTTTTTGTCGAATTCTATAAAGTCTCTTTAAAAGAAAAAAACAAATATATGGTTAATTATGTTTATAATTGAAAACCATTTTGGCAAGCTCTTAAATATTACATAAGACTTTTAGGCGGACTTCCTTGACCATATATTTATTCAATTTATTTTATTTATTTGTGGAATCCAAAATGTCTGTCATATGTCCAGCAGACATTGAACAACTAAAATAATAATTAGAAATTGAAAGACAAGTGTTAATACAATATACGTATTATAAATGTAATTCAAGACTCCAGAAGAGGTACTCTTTTGATCCCTGAAGAAACAAAATTTATAATAGATAATGCTTTAAAATTGTGAATTACTAGCATTGTTTCCTGTATATAAGAAAAATCATGAATTTCATACAATTGATTCTGCATCATTCCCAGAAGTGAATGTACCACATATATAAGTCGTGATTGTGAATGTGTATGTGGACGTAAAAGAGGTCAAGTTCGAAACTATACTTGTCATTGTGATGATTATATTCAGAAGAACGCACAAGAAAGTGGAAAGAGCGCACAAAAGATAACTTTTAAATGGTCTAAAAGTTTATGTGGTAGTAAAGGACATTTGGTATCTCCATGTGTACGCCCTATAATCTTGTGGAGTTTTATTTAGCCGCCATGAAGTCAAAGAGAAAATAATAATGTCGACGATAATGAAAATGTTCCGATAATGATACCATCCGCTAGATCTAAAGTGCATTAGCAAGAACGAGTTAGAGAAAGAATCGAGTAAGAAAAAATTTCTTTCTATTTTATATTCTTCTTCTTCTTCTTCTTCTTCTTCTTCTTCTTCTTCTTCTTCTTATTATTATTATTATTATTATTATTATTATTATTATTATTATTATTATTATTATTATTATTATTATTATTATTATTATTATTATTATTATTATTATTATCATCATCATCATCATCATCATCATCATCATCATCATTATTATTATCATTATCATTATTTTTCTTTCTTTTGATATTACTAATATGAATCAAAATATGTATGCGCACAATAAGAGTTATAAATATGTGCGCCTCATTGTAGTGGACAATATTTCTGCATTTTAAGAAGCACTTTGAGAAATATTCATGAAAGAAATCTATATTAGAACAACATGCAGCTTTTCTATTGATTTGTATTATGAAGGACTAATATAATTAAGTCATATTTATTAGTAAACCAGAAGTTTATTGACTTCAAACTTATTAATGCTTTTGCATAATAGATTTGGCCCAATTTGAAAAGTAATTTTATAATTTTGACATGAACTTGAAGTTCACTAATTAGAAAAGTAACTCTATCATTAAATATGAACTAGAAGTTTAATAATTTGAGAAGTAATTTTATGATTTGACATGAACCAGAAGTTCACTAATTCGAAGAGGAATTTCTTGTTTGGCATGAACCCAGAAGTCCACTAATCTCGGAGCAATGATGATGCAAATAATCACAGGGAATTCAAATATGCATCAATTAAAGAACCAGAAGATTCTTTTCTCAAATGAATTTTCTTGTGCTGCATGTTTTCAAGGAAAATTAATTGTTAGATATCACAAACTAGGGTTGGGAATGAATCACCCAATTTCCTTGAGCGTATCCATTGAAATATGTGTGGGTCTCTTTCATGTGGGCCATATAGATATTTTATGGTATTAATAGATGCATCCATTAGATGGCCACATATATGGTTATTATCATCTCGAAATATTGTATTTGCGAGATTTGTTGCTGAAATATTCTAATTAAGATCATAATTTATGAATTGTATAATTACGACAACTCGTTTTGATGATGATCAATGAGTCACATTCAAAGTACTTGACAAGTATTGTACGTTGATTGAGATTATAGTTGAGCATTGGCCCACGCACGTGTTGTTCAGTTGAGGCCTATGGGGGGGGGGGGGGGGTTTAAAAGGCCTAAAGTGCGGAAACGTGAATATTTGTATTTTTAGGGTTTTAAATTTTTATTGTTTTTAGACTTTAGTTGATGGTTGTTTGAATACTAATTGATAAAGAAAGATAAATAAATAAGAAATTAAAGTAAATATAGAGAAAGTGCAGAGATACCGAACACACGATCTGATGACGGAGTTCGACGAGGTGGTTGCGTTACCCTTAACTACCCGTTTACTCACTAGCGGTCCTTACCGCGTTCACGAGTTGCCTACTCTTCGGGACTTGTCTTACGGCTCCGTTTATCACTAACAAACAAGATCGTACAAGACCTCGAACCACCGTCGCCTTACAACAAACTCTTGACGGCCGGTGGAACAATAACTTACAAACTCGATCTCTTGAAACTTCAACAAACCAACGAGCAACACGCTCAAAAACTCCACTAATCTCACTTTAAGATTTGGAGCAAATTAACAGTATTAAGAGAGGAGTATTTCTGCTTTTTGTATTTGGAAATCGTTAAGAAAACTGAGAGAGGCGGCTCCACTTTATAAAGAAGGAAGGGAGCAGCCCAAGAAAAGGAAAACTGTGCAGTTCCGTCGACAACGGAACTTGTCCGTTGCCAACGGACTGACAAAAACGGAAGGCAATCAAGGAAGATTTCAAAACAAACGGCTAAATTCCTACAGTTCCGTTGTTAACGGAATAGTTCCGTTCCCAACGGACTGTATACAATTTCAGCCAAAACAAAGTCAGGATGAAGGATTGCTCAACGGAGGGTTCCGTTGCCAACACAGTGGTCCGTTGGGAACGGACCACTTCCGTTGACAACGGAACTGGCCAGAAAAAGGCAAATTGCAGATTATACTCCCCTTTTAATAAGAAATTAAATTGCCTACCAAAAAGAAAAAGAAACACACACGAAGACTAAGAAGCTTGCTCCCACGCCTTGAGATACTCTCTTGAAATCCTTTGCCTGCGTGACGACTTCTTATTCTTTTGAGAAAGGCCGTATGCGACCGAGACATTTCCGAGAACTTGATCGTGCGATATCTAGCTCAAAACATTCTCACACAAATATATTAGTAGCTCGGAATAGTTTTAAATATCATCAAACTGAGGACAACAAACTCCCCCTTTTGATGATTTTCAAAACTATTCCGATAAATTGGCAAGTTTAAATTCATTCTCCCCTTTTTTGAAAAACATGCAAAAGGGAACACGACCGAGAGGCACGAACTCCCCCTCTAAATGTGCTCCCCCTTAAGTTAATAACCCATGAAATATATTTTGATTGGAATTATTAAGTTGTTTATTTATTTTAGTAAAAAGAAAATAATGAGAACCACATGCACACATTAATTGTAACGAAATTTGAGTTTTAAAGAAGTTGAAACAACTAATGCATCATATCACAAGTTCAAAATATTTTAGATAGGAACTACAAATAAGCAAAATACAAACCACAGATTCATGAGAATATAACATAATAATAAGAAAAAAAACATGAACGAAAAAGAAAGAGCAAAACGCAACTAGGGTTTAGGTTAAGGATGGAGAGAGGTCACGGGTTACTCGGCCGGTCCGCCAAAGTCGGAGGGGTTAGGGTTGGAGGAAGAGGAACCGGGAGCGTATCGGCCATTAAAAGCTGAGAGAAGGGTTTGAAAATTCTCTTGTTGAATCCGCTGAAGGTCTTGATACATACGGTTATTTTCACGAACGAATTCCGCAAAACGGGCCTCGCTCTCATCTTGGCGGAGACGCAACTCTTGTTAGCCGTCATGAAGAGCCGCGATATCCCTTGTTTGGCGATGGGCCATAGCGCGTAACACTTGGTCTGTAGTACCAGTTGTGTAGTCGAAGTCAACGGCGTCGTCATCGTCGAGATCATTTTGCCTGACCTCGGGTGCCAATGGCGGGTCTTGGTTAAAAGCGGGTTCAACCGGAGGGTTAGGATTAGGGTTTTCCGGGGCCGGATTGGCTTGAGGATGTAATTCTCGTAAAGCGCGCGCTAGACTGGTAGTGATCTTGGATTCCGTATCGGATGGCCACAAGGGTTGCCCGCGGTCGTTCAAGGGTGGAAAGTAATGATATACCTTACTTGATTTAAGAGTGAAATTGCCATATGGGTCAATATCAAAAAAATATGGTGTAAGATTGTATTGTTTGGCGTAACGGTCAAGATCAAGGAGATCATGGTTAGGCACCTTTTCCAAAGAATTTATTAGAATAGCATGGGGAATCGCGATCTTTAATTTATTGCAAATCCAAGTAAGAAGATTCCCGTACGGAAGATTTCCAATTTGCGAGAAATATTGCATGTGATAGTATATTAAGAACAGAATATTTATTAATTTGGATTTATACCATAGGTGTCGAAGAAGATAAATGTTTCGCCATTCGAAATTTGTTTTAAGAGCCGCAACCGGAGCGAGGATGTTATTTATGAAGTGAAAAACAATCCGTTGGCGCGGTTCATAATTCGTCAAGTTGTGGTTTGGGGGGTCGCCATGCATGTATTCCTTCATTTTTTCGTAGGATTCACTCCCGAGCCATTCATTTGCGCGTCGGATATAGAAACACTCTTGGTTTGGATTGACCTCAAGACCGAATCACTTGCAAAGGTTGGACGGGTTTATTATGACGGGATGCCCGAATAGCCACGATGTAACTTGATAGGTTTGGTCATCAAATGTTGCATTGGCGTAGAAGAGGCGAATTAGGGTTTCGTAACCCGGGTCGGATATCGTCAAAAGCCCGGTGAATTTTCAAAATTCCGGAAATTGAATCACGAAATCGTAGATCTTGTGCGATTTCTCGTGACGGAGGGCATGAAAGAGCTCACATGCATTTTTCGCGCTTAATTTGTCGTGGAATTTATCGTAAGCGCCCGGTGTTTTGAAAAGAAAGGTATTTTTCTTGTTATTGAAATCCAATTCGGGGTTTGAGGGTGCCTTTTGTTTGGACGCCGTCGTCTTGATTCCCGTTTTCGGTTTTGGTGCCATTTGTAAGATTGAAGTATTGAGAAATTTGTAAAGAGAGATGAAGTTATACCAAATCCTTGTTGAATCCTTGAAGAGAGGATTGCCAATGGGTCGAATGCGCGAGAGAATCGTCACGAAAGTCGAGTTACACGGTCGGATTGAAAAATCTCGAATCCACCAAGTAAAGAGGAGGTATGAAGGTTTTGAGTAGGGATTTGGTGGAGATTCGGCCTTTAGAGAGGATTTGAGTAGGTTTGTAGGCCAAAAGGCTTGGGGAAGGTAGGTATTTGGGTGAAATTAGAGGTTAGGGTTTAAGGGTTTTAAGGAGGAAGAAAGAAAAAGGGTTTTAATGGAGGAAGTAAGGAGTTTGGGAGCGAAGAGGAAGGAGGCGCCGGTTATTAATGGGATTTAGGATTTGGATTCTTGGAAAAATAGATCCGGAAACTGAAATTCGCATGGTCCGTTGGCAACGGACCACTTCCGTTGCCAACGGACGTTCCGTTGAGGCTCCGTTGGGAACGGAGAGGTCCGTTCTGCGAAAATAGCTCCTGGATGGGCGTAGATTTTGCGTGCATTCCGTTGGGAACGCAAAGGTCCGTTGGGAACGGATCGGAATAGATTATTAGGGTAAAGGCTGTTTAACTAGAGGTTTTGCTCAATTTTTCATTAAAACAGGTGAAAATTATTTTATTAAAAATACAAAACGTTTGAAAGTAAAGTAATTGTGTTTTTAAAAGCCAAGATGGAGGAGACAAAAATTATAAAAAAAAATTTAAATCGAGGAGAATTCATTTAAAAATGCCCAAAACTCATGAAAGAAAGAGATGAATGAGAATTTAATCTCTTAGTTCAAGCATACCGAGCTTTAAGCGAAGATTGGAGAATTGAGCATAAGCTAGCGGTTTTGTGAAGATGTCCGCGACTTGATCATCCGTTCCAATGTGAAATATCTCAACATCCTCCTTGTCGACATGATCGCGAATAAAATGATGGCGAATCTCGATATGTTTCGTCTTTGAGTGTTGCACGGGATTTTTGGCGATGCAGATTGCACTCGTATTGTCACACAGGATTGGAACTTTACGAAAGTTGAGTCCGTATTCGCCTAAAGTCTGATTCAGCCATAAGAATTGAGCGCAGCATGAACGCGACATTCGCCATGTCTGATTCGGAGTCGGAGTCCGAACCAAAACCATCGGATGAATCACTTGACTCGTCTCCCCACACGGCCACCTTGGCGGAATGATCTTTTGACTTCTTTTTCTTGTCCTTTCCTCGGTCATCATGCCTCTTTTCTCGTCTTTTGTCATGTCGATCGTCGGACCGCCTTTCACGTCGCTCGCGTCGATCATCTGAACGTCCATCATGTTTTTCATCATCCTTCTTGTTCCACGGAGCGAGCTCGGGATGTAGGGTAAAGCAATTGTCGATGGTGTGTCCCTTCTTGTTGCACTCGAAGCAGTACGTCTTTTGGTTGTTGCGACGTGGGTTGTCGTTAAATTACTTTTCCTTGGCTCGAAATTCACCGAATTGTCGCACCAAGCACGCTATTTCATCATCCTCATCAATCGAGCTCGTTGCCGGCATAGCCACCGTTTTTGGTTGGGAGTCGGTTCCCATTTGCCTCACTCGGGTCTCGAAGTTGCGGAAGTAGTTGACAAGTTCTTCCGGCCCGATATCTTTTGTTGCTAGCATAGTTTCCAACGAAACTCGAAGCACTTCCCAACTCGATGGCATTGCCCTAATTAATTTACCTACAACTCGATCATCGGTTAGTTTCTCTCCTAAAGCGGTGAATCCGGAAATTATCAAATTGTTGTTCAAGTCCCATTAATTTGGTTATTTTCATTTGATTATTCCCCTCAAATCTATTTAGGAGAGCTTTCCACATTTCACTAGAATTCTCACAACCATCTATTATAACAGAAAAAGTGTTTAACATATTTGTGAGAATGAGGTTCTGTGCCATTATGTCAAGTGTCTTATTTGTTTTAGTGTCTTCGGTATAGGTTGTGGTACTATTTGGTACAAAATCTACGGTAAAACCATTTTCCACTACCTTTCGAAGACCCTGAAGATCAAACGCGTTCATCATGAATCTTTTCCAGACGTTCCAGTGCTTGCCGTTGAGTTTGTCGGGGTACGCGATTTGAAGACGGTTGATCGGAGGGGTCGCCATAAATCGAATACACGTTATTTCAAATTGGAATTTGAAACGGTCTGTATTCCTGCTCTAGTACCAATTGTTGTTCAGTTGAGGCCTATAGGGGGGGTTTAAAAGGCCTAAAGTGCGGAAACGTGAATATTTGTATTTTTAGGGTTTTAAATTTTTATTGTTTTTAGACTTTAGTTGATGGTTGTTTGAATACTAATTGATAAAGAAAGGTAAATAAATAAGAAATTAAAGTAAATATAGAGAAAGTGCAGAGATACCGAACACACGATCTGATGACGGAGTTCGGCGAGGTGGTTGCGTTAGCCTTAACCACCCGTTTACTCACTAGCGGTCCATACCGCATTCACGAGTTGCCTACTCTTCGGGACTTGCCTTGCGGCTCCGTTTATCACTAACAAACAAGATCGTACAAGACCTCGAACCACCGTCGCCTTACGACAAACTCTTGACGGCCGGTGGAACAATAACTTACAAACTCAATCTCTTGAAACTTCAACAAACCAACGAGCAACACGCTCAAAAACTCCACTAATCTCACTTTAAGATTTGGAGCAAATTAACAGTATTAAGAGAGGAGTATTTCTACTTTTTGTATTTGGAAATCGTTAAGAAAACTGAGAGAGGCGGCTCCACTTTATAAAGAAGGAAGAGAGCAGTCCACGAAAAGGAAAACTGCGCAGTTCCGTTGACAACGGAACTTGTCCGTTGCCAATGGACTGATAAAAACGGAAGGCAATCAAGGAAGATTTCAAACCAAACGGCTAAATTCCTACAGTTCCGTTGGCAACGAAATAGTTCCGTTCCCAACGGACTGTATACAATTTCAGCCAAAACAAAGTCAGGATGAAGGATTGCTCAACGGAGGGTTCCGTTGCCAACACAGTGGTCCGTTGGGAACGGACCACTTCCGTTGACAACGGAACTGGCCAGAAAAAGGCAAATTGCAGATTATACTCCCCTTTTAATAAGAAATTAAATTGCCTACCAAAAAGAAAAAGAAACACACACGAAGACTAAGAAGCTTGCTCCCACGCCTTGAGATACTCTCTTGAAATCCTTTGCCTGCGTGACGACTTCTTATTCTTCTGAGAAAGGCAGTATGCGACCGAGACATTTCTGAGAACTTGATCGTGCGATATCTAGCTCAAAACATTCTCACACAAATATATTAGTAGCTCGGAATAGTTTTAAATATCATCAAACTGAGGACAACAGCACGCACTTAGAATGATCTAACATTATATCTTGTTAAGCGATTATAATTAATCGTTGGCCTCTAATAATGAAATGAACGCTCGTCTTTTGATTGAGGCCATGAAATGATATATAATTAGAGTAAAGCCAACATTTTATAATAAGTACTTCCCATTATAATTTGTGACTGGCCTGCAGCCAAGTAAATACTGTTGAAAATCTTTTGAATATGCAATATTTGTTCCGGTAGCTCCACCGCAACACACAAAACGGTTCACAAATAAAAGTCGGGCATATATGTTAAGTAAAATTGCCCTGCATAATTTGATATCTTGAACTTCATTACATGAATTTATTCACTACATGATTTATTGATTATAAATTTGATGTGACAAATTTTCGATCATTATCTAATTTTGATACCTGATCTTATATATATGAACTATAAGTTAAAATGTAACTCATTTGTAATATATAGCAAATCTATTATCAGATATATTTGTTCTTTCATAAAAGTAATCTGACAACATCTTAATTCGGATGGATATCCCTGGACGATCATCCAAAAATACACCTGAAGTGTGTTACATGTTTATAGACAAAATTCCAGAAGAAAGAATTGAATGAATACCCAAGTGATTGTTGTGAAACAATCAAATAGTAATGAATATGTTCAGGATATAATAGACAATGAAAGTCCTGAAGAACTTGATTAATAATTAATGATAACATTAAGGGGAGAGAAACAAGAGCTGGAAAATATAAGTTATATCTTATATGGAATGCATCATTAATATCTTTCACTTAGATCCTCGAACAAGTTAATATGAACTAGAAGTTCATAAATTTATTAATGTGAAACAACATGCAATTATATTATTTATATTGATGCAAAAATGATTATCATATCATACATTCCAGCATTATGTGCTCATAATTATATTGAAGTATCCTTGGATAATTCTATGTTTGATATATGCCAGAAGCATGGTCGACGAATCGGTTCCAATGATAAAAATCCGAGGAAGAAAAAAGGAGCATAATAAGAAAGTTGGCATAATTGAAGTTAACGATACTTCTAAAGAAATAAATTCTTCTGAAAAGAATATTAACGATAAAAGAGTAGAAGACATAGACGAGCAAATAGAAGAGGTTCAGGTACCTAATAATATTGAAAATATTGAAAATGATGAGATCTCAATAATTATGTCTCTACTAGAATAAATATGAAACCGTAATAAAACTAAGATTAATCAAAATTTATTTATGCAATTGCAATTGATATAATAAATAAAAATGAGGAACTAGAATTAAAATTATTTGTATAATGTCGACAGATAAAGTATTGGCCAAATCGAAAGATGTGATTAAAGCATCATTATTTTCACTAGTGATATATAAAATTGTGGACATGTAGTCCAAACACCTGGCGGCGTTGTATAACGGTAACTTATAAGTGGGTATAACTTATAAGAGGGTGTTTTAAGAATATGTAATGAAAAATTAAATTGTGATATGCAATTATATTTCTAATTTTGTCGTCCCTGGAGGACTCGTTAACTTAGTAGCAAATTATTCATATCTCATTTGATTGCAATATATTAATGAAAATCCCTGAAGGATTTAGAATGCCTGAAGCATTTCAAACTCTCGAGAGATTTAATCTATTAAATTACAAAGATCTTTGTACTAATTAATGCAATATTGAGATATGTGATAAAATTGCTATAACAAATATTTGTTGAATGAATGTTATGCAATTGATCAAAATTACGTTTAGGAAACTATATATTTTTCTTTTGAATGTTGATATATATTGATGATTTAAAATCTTATGGTACTCTCGAAGAGCTTCAAAAGCTACCATATTATTCAAAAGAATATAAGATAAAATTCTTTAAGGCATAACATATTATCTTGAATCATAAATTGAATATTATTTCCCTGAAGGAGTTATTGTTTCACAATCCATCTATTACAATGATATAATGTGGAGAAATCGCATCCATTAAGATCATCAAGATAACTTGTTTGATGTATTGACAATTGAAATAAATGATGTTGAGTTATTTTCATGCATGAGCATGATGATTGTGAAATGAATATTTAACGAATCTCCTCAAATAATGATCAACAGATCTCTTCTTAAGCATATATTACAGAGATTGAACTTTGTCATCTCACATATAATTGCATATATGAGGGGGAGAAATAATACGCACTAGCTGCACTCTTTTTCTCTTGTCTATGGTTTTTGTCCCAATAGGTTTTTCTAGCAAGGTTTTTAACGATGCAACTTTTGTGCGTAATATATAGAACGATGATGTACTATTTTTCCTTCGCTAGGATTTTTGCCCATAGGGTTTTACCTAGTAAGGTTTTTACGAGGCATATTTAATATATGAAATAATGAGAAATAATACGCGATGCACTCTTTTTCCCTTAGCTAAGGTTTTTTCCTACTAGGTTTTTCTTGTAAGGTTTTTAATGAGGCAGCTTCTAATGCGTATGAAATATGGACATCCAAGGGGGAGTGTTATGAATATAATTAATATGGATGTCCAATACTTGGCTCCTAAGAAAAGATAAATTAGGAAATGCTTGTAAGAATGGAAGGAGTTGTGGCAGGGTATTTATTACTGTATATTTTATTATATTTAGGTTAGATTATTTCCTTTATTGTAATTCTAAATCAGGCAAGAGATTTCTTGGCCAACACTCACCCTCTACTATATAAAGAAGACAGTGACTATTGTATTTTTAATCCACAATTCAATACATAATTCTCTCCTTCAAATTCTTTGTTTTATTGTTCTTTATTTTTTTATTTTATAACACCAAATTTAAAGCACATGAAGTAGAGTGCTTGACATGTGTAATCATACCCCCTTAATATTTTAGCACGTCATTATTTTTAATGTCAAACGTTTGATTTTAATCCAATGGCTGTGTTAAGAGCGGGGTGTTTTAAGGGTGGATAACCCTGCCTTTGGTGCTTAACCCCCCCCCCCCCCCCCGCCGCTGGTAAAAAAACCTAAACGTCGCCTCCCCTCCCAGCTCTCAACCCTCACCTTCAGATCGCCGGCGACTCGCCTCCTCAACCCGAATGGCTCCTTGAATGAAATCGACGCCTCCTGTATTTCCAGCGACGCCATTCGGCGTCTCACTGTCTCGCCAAAAGGAAAGGAGAAACCCTCCAGCCATCGACCCGACCTTTCCCGTTGGATTGCCGGTCACTTAGCCTCGCGTTGCCGCCCTCTCTTGCAGGCATGATTTCTTATCTCTCTCCTTTACTCTCTTTTTTATCTGAAGGTACTTCTTTCCTCTCTTTTTTATTTGTTTCTGGCGCAGTTGATTTCCCAAAACCCAACTCGCCCCAAATTGTCTTGCATTCTGCTCTTAAAAGCAGTGTTGAACAAGACAGGTGATTTTCACCCAACCCAATCAATTTCAAATTCAATTTGAGATATTTAGAGAGAGAGAGAAACGGGAGTCAAATCAAAATTGAGTTAAATTGGTACCAAACAACATAATTTATTAAGTAAATTTTTAAATTATCCACTAATCACTGTATGAACAGGGTATTAAAGAGAGCTTCAATGGTGAGAAGAGGAGTTGCAATTGAGACACTCAATTTTTAAAGGCACCTGCATTATGCCAAAATTTCAAAGAAGCCCCTGCATGGATGAAAATTGCAGAAAAGCCCGTACATTCTGTAAAAAGTAGACAAACCAGTCCATGTTGTTATGTTAGGTAGTCTTAACCATTTTAATGAAGAACTTCTCTAACGAAACTATTTTAAGTTCTTAACCATTATTAATGGCAGAATATATAAATTTTCTAAGCATACAGGGGCTATTTCACAATTTTCAATAATATAAGGGCTTTTTTTAAGTCCTTCATGACCAATTCACTGATGAGAGAACAAATTAGGGATACATTAGGGTTTAAAATCCATTCTGAAAATGAATTCAAAGTCTTGATTTTCGCCCCTCTATTTGTTGCAACTTTTTTTAATGGGTAAGTTTTTATTTTTCACTTTACATTATGCATTTTGTTCGAAGTTCTTTGGTTCTATCTGTTAATTGATGACATGGCAGTTGAAATTGATAATGATGTTGGTTGTGATAATTTTGATATGTTGTATTTGATGACATGACAGTTGGCCAGAAATTGATAATGATGTGCGTTAATTTGGTTCAATTTTGATAGGTTGTATTTGTGGTATTAAGCGAGAATGCAACAAATACGGGGCTGATCTGTACAATTGCAATTCCCATTGCCACGCGAATGATGAGTCTGGCATTGCTTCATTGTTTTTGAAATTTTTATGACTTCCTGAAAGATAATAATTTTGCCAGATTTCAAGTATTTAAATAGGACAGTTTTAAGGATTCTGTTTTGCAAGTGAAATGTATAGCTAATTATATGCTTAATTAATTATTAATTGCAAAATTTTTATGCCTTTTATTTTATTATTAAATTTTCTATTTTAATAAAATTGAATTTTGTTTTGTTGCAGTGAAGTGAATAACATAACTCTCTACAAGTGCACCAAGGTTAAAATGGCATTTACGGTTAGTATAAATAACTGAAAGCATCCTTTCTTTCAATTAATATATGAATAATCTGATTATTTAATCTTATCTTAAAACAATAATTTATTATCCTAGATAATAATATTTCAGGAAATTGGGCTACTTGTGGTATAATCGACTGCAATTATTGTGAGGAAGAATGCCAGGTACACAACAATTCCTACAATATCGACCTTCTTCTGAATTATAGTCATTACATTTATCGCCTTCCATTAGGCAGTGATATATTAGTGCCTTCCATTAGGCAGTTATATACCTTCACTAATATTGTTATAAAACCAAAATGTACATGTATCAACATTAGCAATATTAATGGATAAATATCTAATCAAAGGCAGATTCTCTTTGAACTTCTATTGCAACTGTTGAATAAGTGAGATTATAATGTTATTTTCCTGGTTCTAATTCTCATGTACTCAGATGATTATTATTTTACATAATTATATAATGAGACCCTTATTTTTTTTTTCTAAGAAATTATTTTTATTATTTGACCTTAGATGAGGGTTCTTGCTTTTTGTATAGTGCATGTAAATGTTATTTATGAGGATATATGATTACTGTGTAACTTAACATAATTGTGGCATAAAACATATTCTGTTATATGACTATGTACAATGATATTTTGCCGCATAACATGCTCAACACAAGTCATTTTGTTATATTGTATAGAGATTTATTTTCTATAGGCTGTAAGGAGTATAATTGAGATTCAGTCGATTTAATACGTATTTTGATGATATATGATGACAATGATATAATATTCTGATTTTTGTGAAAATTAATCTACAATATATTCAAAACATATATATTCCATCCGTACGGTTGAAATTTGAATTTTTGATGATTTAATACATATTTTGGTATGTTTTTCACCCCAAAAACATACGTATGTTTTTTAGCATATCCTATATATATATATATATATATATATATATATATATATATATTCCAATTATATATATTTTGATGATACATGATGGCAATGATATAATATTCCGATTCTTGTAAAAATTAATTTACAACATATTCAAAATATCTATATTCCATCCGTACGGTTGAAATTTGATTTTTTGATGATACGTGTAATTTTTTGGACCGTAAGCAAAATTTTCATTTTGCTTACGTATGATATGTAGCATCTCCCATATATATATATATATATATATATATATATATATATATATATATATATTGTTCTTGCAAAAGTAATTTTTTTTATTTACTTTTATGATTTTATGTCTATTTTGATTATCCTTTATTTAAATATTACATAAAATATTACTTATTATTTATTTTTTTAGTTGAAAAAAAAAGTTTGGCCATGCAAATTTTATTTATTATTATGAGCCGAATAATTTTCGAGTTCATGAAAATAAATAAAAAAAATAGACTAGAAAATAAATAAGTAATAATATATCGTAAAATCTTCAAATTCACTAGATCTCTTCATAACTCAATTACTTTATGTTTCTCCTTTATCTTTCATGACTTTTTTTTATTATTATTTCAAATTGAACAAAATCAAATAAAAAATATAGGTGAATATTTTGGTTCAAAGAACTTATTGCTAAAACTTTATGGAAGTTAATGAAATGAATCAGGCTTTGTAATGTTGTTGTGTTATATTTCAGAATTTTGGCTTAAAGAAACATAAATAAAAGAAATAAAGCTAGAAAAAAAATAAAATGAACCAAATCATTTTTCAGTTTGAAATTATTCATAACATCTTTAAATGGATGTCATAATGAATGCCCAAATATATAGACAATATATTTTTTTTCTCACGATTATGTATTTTTAATAGTACTTAGATTTATAATAATATGATTAATATTTTTACCATTAAATTTTTATCCAAATATAAATGTTATGAAAATAATATTTTTCTTAATAATAATGTTTTAAAATTATTTTTTAGAGTAAAGAAGATAATTTATTGTGATAATTGAATCCGATAAAAAAAACTTTGTTACGCATTTTTATATGATAATAAAATCATATTACATTATCCCGAAGCGGAGCTAGGGCATCGTTAGTATCAATATATATTTTATAAAGAAAAAAAAATTGTTGTAGCTTAAACAAACAATAACATGGACATAATTTCATATATTAGTTTGTAGACATAATCTTAATAATACTAAAATTGAAGATTTTATGAAGACTTTTGTCAGTAGTTATACTAAAATACAAATTTTTAATGTAATTATCATGCAATTAAATTTTATTTGCATTGTTAACATATTCTAAAATTAATAGTTATAATATAACTATATCATACTAAAATTTATTGGATCAATGTAAAAAATAAATCAATTAGGAAGTAATTTTTTTAATTTGATACCAAATGGAACACAATGTAAAATAAAATATAATTTTTTTTCACAATTTCCGGAAGAATATAATACTTAAAAACAATATTGAAAAAAATTAAAACATTATTTACAGAAAGATTTCTTTTCTTAAGAAATTATATTTATAAATATTGTTTAGTAGTATTTCCAAGAAAATAGTATTTTTCTAAATAACCTTTTTTAAAATAATATTCTTAAGAATTTTATAAAAGTTCTTTTAAAAAAAAATTATTTTTTTAAATAAGTTTAAAAAAAATGATTTATGTTATTAGACTTTTAAAATATATAGTAATATTTTTTTTACTCTATAATAATAATAAAATTAAATTATTATATCGTGGTTTTATATTTTAAGACACATGACTAAATTTGATAATAGAAATCCATCGTGTTTTTGACTAAAATGGATTATCGTAGGTTTTATATTTTAATAAGAATATATACGTAAAATAATGAAAACAATATATAAATAAATTGTATATTGAAAAACGGAAACCATTATATACGAAATTTCATCGTATTTTGGGCTTGCTCAAGTCAGTCGCGCTTTCAGATTTCTCAATTTTAATGCTCAAAATTTCATATAATTTAACATTCTTAATATTTTATGTAAAAAATAATGTATCAAAAAACATTGTGTACATTTTGGAGATAAGAAACAGAAAAAATCAAATCTGGTACAATTTGGAGATGGGAAACAAAACTCACAAAAGAGGGACACGTGTCATCAACCTATGAAAAACTGAGCTTTGTATGTAGGATAAAAAATATGTCCGGATCAAATTAACCCTGATAATACGATATTAAATAATTTCCATTCATCTATTTAATGTTGTTTTTCTTTGTTTTAGTTGAATAGCAAGTTAGTAGCTAAATTAATATGGTAACATCCAAATAAATTGTAGATCATATTATCTATAATTTTTCTTTAGAATTTTCTATAAATTGGTAGAACCGTGGAACCATTTATTGCTTTTCAACTGATGTATACATATGAATATGAAAAAGAGACATTACTTAGAAATTAATTCCCAAGCCTTTAATATGAAAAAGAGAGAAAATTCTAAATTGGAACCTAACATGAAAAGGAGATTAAAATAGAGAGTCAATTTTGTCTAACAATGATTTAGTAGAAGCATCAATTTTTTTTTCAAAATCTAGGAGAGAAAAACCAGGGAGAAACAGAGAAAAATGAAGCAAGAGGAGAAGATGTCACGCGGGAACTACTGATCTGTAATTGTCAAACTTCTTGATCAGCTCGTGCACCAAAGCTAAAAAATATGTTTATGTTACTCATTGCCTCATTGGCTTGGAGGTGGAGCCCGCTTGGATATTTTATTTGTTACTCATTTTCATTTTCGCTTTTTCTCTCTGAATGGTCCGATTCTTATCGAAGGGACAAAATTGTTTCTCACCAAATCCGAAGGTACAATAGCAAACACAAAAGTAACATATTACAAACCAAAAACTCATAGGCAATAAATAAAATTGCATAGAAAATCAGTAGTAACATGTGGACCATGGTACACCTTGGTCACGGTTTATGTGAACCAAGTTCATTAAAGTATTATTAGACTAATTATGTGTCAATAGGCTTTGGATAGAATAGCTCAAGACTCATTTATTTGTCGTCTGTAGTAAACCAAGTCTATATATAATAAAGGGACTAAATAATATGTGTCAACCTCTGATTGGCTCCAGACAGAAATAGAGAGAATTCCCTCTTTTGTAGTCATCAGTAGATATAATACTTTAGACTTAAATACATACTATTATTAATTAATATGATCATTATTTTTTTTAAATTTGATAATCTTGATTTAAAATATTCATATTTCATTCTAATTCGGATTAACTGAATAAACCAAAATAAAATCCGGTTTATTCGGTTCGGTTCAAAATTCGGTTTTGATTTTGTTTGGTTCGGTTCGATTCAAATTATATTTGATTCGGTTTAATTCAGTTTAGTCTTATTCGGATGAACACCCCTATTAATACACATCTTTGATTTTAACCATATTATAAAATACATATTTTGGTAATTGTACATTATTGATTTTTTTTTTTTTTTTAATTCATCACTATCCTAAATTTTGTCCCAATCATCTAACCAATCACTCTTCCAAAATGGACGTACCCAGATAAAATTATACCCATTTTATCTTCCATCCAAACGAAGCCTTAAAATAGTAATTTTGGCGACCCATCATTGACGAGCTTCTTTAATATAATGATTTTAACACATATCTAATATTAAAATACAACCCTTACAAACATCTAATACTAAAATAATTATTTTTAGCACATATGCAATATTGAAATATAGCCTTTACCAGCAACTATATTAAAATAGAGCCCTTACAAAGCATCTCAGTTTGAAAGAGAAACCTATATTCAGTTTGAAAGTGATATCCTGTACAGTAAACAAGAGCATTATACAACCCAGAATAAAACTCTAGCTGCAGCCAAATATTCACAGACTACTTATAATCCACTACTTGCTGAATGCTTTAAAAAGAACAGAAAATCATAAAGATGAAAAAAGAGCATTGAATTCAATGCTGGAAGGAAAATATTCTCGAAACCTAGAAATCTCAAACTGTCAATTCCACTCTATGAAGATAGAAATCTCAATCTACGAGATTTTAAGATCTCAAAAAGAATATCGCTTAGTTTAGTGAAAAAAAAAATAACTATCAGTAATATGATAAAGGCGATCATTATTTAAAAGACGGAAACAAATCTCAAGTCAGAAGACAGATCACTAAACATGAGCCTAATAAATGAATTAAAGAGGATAAAATGCAACTTCATTATAGGATAAAGACGAAATCATAATATTCTTCCTTCTTACAATCTAAGGACCGATGCGAGATCACAATCTCTAACTCAAATTCCACCTAGTCTACGCAACATCAGGCCTAGCTTTTATTAATTTAAGCATACAATAACTAAAATGCATAACCATGACATGGATGTCTACTTTTGAACCTAATTAATCATGCAAGATACACCAAATTCATACTTAAACCACATCCAATACACGTTATCCATAGATAAACTTTCGCCAAATAAAAACCTAATAATCGTTTCGCACAAATCTCTTACTCAGATCCAATCTCCGTCACTGCAGGCGTGGGGCCCACCTTCTCCGCTCGCCCCTTTGCAGACTCTAGCATGCGCTTGCTCACCTCCTTGGAGTAGATTTGCAAGATCTCAATACCCACCTCAACAGATCCGGATCCAGATTTGGCGTCAGACTCAGCCTGAGCAGCCTCGAACGCCTCTTTCTCGATTGATTGAGCCGATAGTTCCGCTTCATCAGCCGGCACCGTTCCGTATCGTTTGGAGAGGACAGTATCGTTGGTTAGGGTTTCTACAAGGCGGCGTACGACGGCTTCGCGCGTACGATTCGACGGCGGCCAGATGCTGAAGGAGAGAGAGTCATTCGCCGTTGAGGATGGCTCCCGTTTAGGGTTTTCGTCCGACTTAGGCGGATCTGAGACAGCCGCCATTGATTAGCGCTTTCGAGTTGTTTCTGTCGTTCTTTTTGGTTTATTTTTGGAGTGCCGACAAGGTGTTTGAGCAAATAACTGGAAGCTGCTGATATTTAACGTACTCGTTTTGTGTCAGGTAAGATGAGAGAGGATTTTAACTCCAGTAATCAGTACTGGACAAATCCCTCAATTCATTTTGCCGCTTGGAGAACCAGGGATTGAATTCCCGATTGTATGAACATTCGAGAACGTAATTCCCGAATTTTGATTAAGAATTGTATTTAGGGTTTGTGGAAACAGGTTTATTTTGGTTGGGGGTGTTGGTTGGTTCTTTTGATTTTGCTGTAACTTAAAGATAAGGAATGATTTAATGATTTAATGGTTACACAACAACCTACGTTCTGCCAGGTCAAGCTTTTAAATGTTCTAAGAGCCACTAATGAGAAAAATAAAATAAAATAAAATAGATTACATATTTCCAAGAAGTACAACAATTGGTGAAATTATTAAGTGATACGGTTTCACCTCTATTGCATCGGTAAGTTTGTTTTTTATTGTCTAACTATTTTGAAATGATTGAACTTAAAAGTTATCATAAAAGCCCACCAAAACTAATGATTTAATTGGGGAATTCTACGGAGAATTATATTTGAGAGAATGAAAAAGAATCAGATGTTGGATCATTAATTCAACGTCGGACTTATATGTTAAATATTTGTGTATCATATTACTGTCAAATATGCTTATAATAAAGTGATCAAGTTTAGTTAATTATATTAAGTATTAATGTGTCAAATTAGGTGTGATTTTTGATGTGTAGAATTGTGTGTGATATATTTCTATTTCTGTGATGAGCTGAAATAGAAAAGTTCACATTATGAGCCAAAATGTGTCTCTTCATGAAAGAGTGTCTATTTGGCTATATAAGCAATTTGATCCCCAATACACATGAACTAAGTCATTTTCTCATCTGCCCCATTAAGAAGAGAGAGGGAGAGACCAATAGAGAAATAATACAAAGGGATCTCAATTAACGTTCATGAAGTATTTCGAAGACCCTATTTGCATATTTCGGTATTCCTTACTCGAAATAATCCTAGGCTTTATCTTCTAATCCGGTACTAAAGCATGGATAGGATTGGACAAGTTTTAAGGACGCCACCACTTAGGGTTTAACGTCAGTACATGAAAACCGTCACCGGAGATTCTCCAGTCAGATCGTTACCGGCGCGAATGACACTGTCTTCAGGCGAACAGATGCGTCGAGAGTATGAACAGGTGCGAAGTCGAGCACAACGTCGAAGAGAACCGACTCTCAGAAGAGGCGTCTCGTTGAAGAGATGGATCGGGCAAGCGCGATTCTCATGAAGAGGCGCTAATGGGTGGAGAGGCGTGGCTTCTGGATTGCCTCCAAAGTTGGAGTCATAGAAAAAAACATAAGCTGTTTCTGACCAACCCGTGGTAAATTAAGGATTTCTTCAACTACGGGCGCTATTCTTGGCACATTCTTTTTTCTATCTCCTCAAGACATGCAAACTAGCAATAACCTATCTTTTCCTACACCTCACGTGTGATGAGATTTGAAGAAAAAGTCGATAAATATGTTCTCTCTCCCCTTAGCCGAATCAGTACAGCAGAACAAAAAATCATTTTCAATCTGAATAAGGGCCAATATGCAAAATTCGCTAAGAACATCTATTAGTCAACAACAAGGCGAATATTCTACAAAAAGAAATCTGGCAATTGCGAAGAGAGATCCAAGCGTTCAAAGTTGGAGTCAGAGAAAAAAAACATAAGCTATTTCTGACCAACCGGTGGTACTTTAAGGATTTCTTCAACTACGGGCGCAATTCTTGGCTCATTCTTTTTTCTATCTCCTCAAGACATGGAAAATAGCAATAACCTATCTTTTCTTACCCCTCAGGTGTGACGCGATTTGAAGAAAAAGTTGATATATATGTTCTCTCTCCCCTTAGCCGAATCAGTACAGCAGAACAAAAAATTATTTTCTATCTGAATAAGAGTCCAATATCCAAAATTCGCTAAGAACATCTGTTAGTCGATAACAAAGAGAATCTTTTACAAAAAGAAATCTGGCAATTGGATAAAAACTTAGAGAGATCCAAGCGTTCAAAGTCGGAATCAGGGAAAAAAACATATGTTGTTTCTGACCAACCCGTTATAATTTAAAGAGTTCATCACCTACGGGAGCTATTCTTGGCACATTCTTCTTCCTATGTCCTCAAGACATGCAAAATAACAATAACCTATCTTTCCTACCCCTCACGTGTGATGAGATTTGAAGAAAAAGTTGATAAGTATGTTCTCTCTCCACTTGGCCGAATCTGGATAGGAGAATAAAAAATTATTTTCGATCTGAATAAGGATCCCATATGAAAAATTCCCTAAGAACAACTGTTAGTCGACAACAAGGGGAATATTCTACAAAAAGAAATCTGGCAATTGGATAAAAACTTAGAGAGATTCAAGCATTCAAAGTTGGAGTCATATAAAAAAACATAAGCTGTTTCTGACCAACCCGTGGTAAATTAAGGATTTCATCAACTATGGGCGCTATTCTTGGCACATTCTTTTTTCATTCTCCTCAAGACATGCAAACTAGCAATAACCTACTACACCTCACGTGTGATGAGATTTGAAGAAAAAGTTGATAAATATGTTCTCTCTCCCCTTAGCCGAATCAGTACAGCAGAACAAAAAATCATTTTCAATCTGAATAAGGGTCCAATATGCAAAATTCGCTAAGAACATCTATTAGTCAACAACGAGGCGAATATTCTACAAAAAGAAATCTGGCAATTGCTAAGAGAGATCCAAGCATTCAAAGTTGGAGTCAGAGAAAAAAAACATAAGCTATTTCTAACCAACCCGTGGTAATTTAAGGATTTCTTCAACTACGGGCGCTATTTTTGGGTCATTCTTTTTTCTATCTCCTCAAGACATGCAAAATAATAATAACCTATCTTGTCCTACCCCTCACGTGTGATGAGATTTGAAGAAAAAGTTGATAATTACGTTCTCTCTCCCGCTGGCCGAATCTGGACATCAGAAAAAAAAAAATCATTTGCTATCTGAATATGGGTCCAATATGCAAAAATCGCTAAGAACATTTGTTAGCCGACAACAAAGAGAATATTTTACTAAAAGAAATCTGGAAATTGGATAAAAACTTAGAGAGATTCATGCGTTCAAAGTTGGAGTATGAGAAAAAAACATAACCTGTTTCTGATCAACCAGTGGTACTTTAAGGATTTCTTCAACTACGGGCGTAATTCTTGGCTCATTCTTTTTTCTATCTCCTCAAGACATGGAAAATAGCAATAACCTATCTTTTCCTACCCCTCAGGTGTGACGCGATTTGAAGAAAAATTTGACAAATATGTTCTCTCTTCCCTTAGCCGAATCAGTACAGCAGAACAAAAAATCATTTTCTATCTGAATAAGTGTCCAATATCCAAAATTCGCTAAGAACATCTGTTAGTCGACAACAAAGAGAATCTTTTACAAAAAGAAATCTGGCAATTGGATAAAAACTTAGAGAGATCCAAGCGTTCAAAGTTGGAATCAGGGGAAAAAACATATGTTGTTTCTTACCAACCCGTGATAATTTAAAGAGTTCATCAACTACGGGAGCTACTCTTGGTACATTCTTTTTTCTATGTCACCAAGACATGCAAAATAACGATAACCTATCTTTTCCTACCCCTCACGTGTGATGAGATTTGAAGAAAAAGTTGATAAATATGTTCTCTCTCCACTTGGCCGAATCTGGATAGGAGAATAAAAAATCATTTTCGATCTAAACAAGGGTCCAATACGAAAAATTCGCTAAGAACATCTGTTAGTCGACAACAAGGCGAATATTCTACAAAATGAAATCTGGCAATTGGATGAAAACTTAAACAGATTAAAGCATTCAAAGTTGGAGTCATAGAAAAAAACATAAGCTATTTCTGATCAACCCGTGGTAATTTAAGGATTTCATCAACTACAGGCGCTATTCATGGCACATTCTTTTTTCTATCTCCTCAAGACATGCAAACTAGCAATAACCTATCTTTTCCTACACCTCACGTGTGATGAGATTTGAAGAAAAAGTTGAAAAATATGTTCTCTCTCCCCTTAGCCGAATCAGTACAGCAAAACAAAATATCATTTTCAATATGAATAAGGGTCCAATATGCAAAATTCGCTAAGAACATCTATTAGTCAAAAAGAAGGCGAATATTCTACAAAAAGAAATCTGGCAATTGCTAAGAGAGATCCAAGCGTTCAAAGTTGGAGTCAGAGAAAAAAAACATAAGCTGTTTCTAACCAACCCGCGGTAATTTAAGGATTTCTTCAACTACGGGCGCTATTTCTGGCTCATTCTTTTTTCTATCTCCTCAAGACATGCAAAATAATAATAACCTATCTTGTCCTACCCCTCACGTGTGATGAGATTTGAAGAAAAAGTTGATAATTACGTTCTCTCTTCCGCTGGCCGAATCTGGACATCAGAAAAAAAATCATTTTCTATCTGAATATGGGTCCAATATGCAAAATTCCCTAAGAACATCTGTTAGCCGACAACAAAGAGAATCTTTTACGAAAAGAAATCTGGCAATTGGATAAAAAGTTAGAGAGATCCAAGCATTCAAAGTTGGAGTCAGAGAAAAAAACATATGTTGTTTCTGACCAACCCGTGATAATTTAAAGAGTCCATCAACTACGGGAGCTATTCTTGGCACATTCTTTTTTATATGTCCTCAAGACATGCAAAATAACAATAACCTATCTTTTCCTACCCCTCACGTGTGATGAGATTTGAAGAAAAAGTTGACAAATATGTTCTCTCTCCACTTTGCCGAATCTGGATAGGAGAATAAAAAATCATTTTCTATCTGAATAAGGGTCCAATATGCAAAATTCGCTAAGAACATCTGTTAGTCGACAACAAGGCGAATATTCTACAAAAAGAAATCTGACAATTGGATAAAAATTTAGAGAGATTCAAGCATTCAAAGTTGGAGTCATAGAAAAAAACATAAGCCGTTTCTGACCAACTCGTGTAAATTTAAGGATTTCTTCCACTACGGGCGCTATTCTTGGCACGTTCTTTTTTGTATATCCTCAAGACATGCAAACTAGCAATAACCTGTCTTTTCCTACACCTCACGTGTCATGAGATTTGAAGAAAAAGTTGATAAATATGTTCTCTCTCCCCTTAGCCAAATAAGTACAGGAAAACAAAAAATCATTTTCAATCTGAATAAGGGTCCAATATGCAAAATTCGCTAAGAACATCTATTAGTCAACAACAAGGCGAATATTGTACAAAAAGAAATCTGGCAACTGCTAAGAGAGATCCAAGCGTTCAAAGTTGGAGTCAGAGAAAAAAAACATAAGCTGTTTCTGACCTACCCGTGGTAATTTAAGGATTTCTTCAACTACGGGCGCTATTTTTGGCTCATTCTTTTTTCTATCTGCTCAAGACATACAAAATAATAATAACCTATCTTGTCCTACCCCTCAAGTGTGATGAGATTTGAAGAAAAAGTTTATAATTACGTTCTCTCTCCCGCTGGCCGAATCTTGATATCAGAAAAAAAATCATTTTCTATCTGAATATGTGTCCAATATGCAAAATTCGCTAGGAACATCTGTTATCGTACAACAAAGAGAATCTTTTACAAAAAAAATCTGGCAATTCGATAAAAACTTAGATAGATCCAAGCATTCAAAGTTGGAGTCAGAGAAAAAAACATATGTTGTTTCTTACCAAAACTCGCTAAGAACATCTGTTAGTCGACAACAAAGAGAATCTTTTACAAAAAGAAATCTGGAAATTGGATAAACACTTAGAGAGATCGAAGCGTTCAAAGTTGGAATTCGAGAAAAAAACATATGTTGTTTCTGACCAACCCGTGATAATTTAAAGAGTTCATCAACTATGGGAGCTATTCTTGGCACATTCTCTTTTCTATGTCCTCAAGACTTGCAAAATAACAATAACCTATCTTTTTCCTACCCTTCACGTGTGATGAGATTTGAAGAAAAACATGACAAATATGTTCTCTCTCCACTTGGCCGAATCTTGATATTAGAACAAAAAATCATTTTCTATCTGAATAAGGTCCAATATGCAAAATTCGCTAAGTACATCCGTTAGTCGACAACAAGGTGAATATTCTACAAAAGGAAATCTGGCAAGTGGAAAAAAGTAGAGAGATTCATGCGTTCAAAGTTAGAGTCTGAGAAAAAAACATAACCTGTTTCTGACCAACCCGTGGTACTTTAAGGATTTCTTCAACTACGGGCGGAATTCATGGCTCATTCTTTTTTCTATCTCCTGAATACAAGGAAAATTGCAATAACGTATCTTTTCCTACCCCGATTTGAAGAAAAAGTTGATAAATACAGTCTCTCTCCTGCTGGCCAAATCTGGACGGCAGAACAAATAATCATTTTCTATCTGAATATGGGTCCAATATATAAAATTCGCTAAGAACATCTGTTATTCGGCAACAAAGCGAATATTCTACAAAAAGAAATCTGGCAATTGGATAAGAACTAAGAGAGATCCAAACGTTCAAAGTTGGAGTCAGAGAAAAAAACATAAGCTGTTTCTGACCAACCCGTGGTATTTTAAGGATTACTTCAACTACGGGCGCTATTCTTGGCAAATTCTTTTTTCTATCTCCTCAAGTCATGCAAAATAACAATAACCTATCTTTTCCTACCCCTCACGTGTGATGAGATTTGAAGAAAAAGTTGATAAATACAGTCTCTCTCCTGCTGGCCAAATCTGGACGACAGAACAAAAAATCATTTTCTATCTGAATATGGGTCCAATATGCAAAATTCGCTAAGAACATCTGTGATTCGACAACAAAGAGAATCTTTTACAAAAAGAAGTCTGGCAATTGGATAAAAACTAAGAGAGATCCAAACATTCAAAGTCGGAGTCAGAGAAAAAAACATATGTTGTTTCTGACCAATCCGTGATAATTTAAAGAGTTCATCAACTACGGGAGCTATTATTGGCACATTCTTTTTTCTATATCCTCAAGACATGCAAAATAACAATAACCTATCGTTTCCTATCCCTCACGTGTGATGAGATTTGAAGAAAAACATGATAAATACAGTCTCTCTCCCGCTGGCCGAATCTGGACAGCAGAACAAAAAATCATTATCTATCTGAATAGGTCCAATATGCAAAATTCGCTAAGAACATCTGTTAGTCGACAACAAAGAGAATCTTTTACAAAAAGAAATCTGAAAATTGGATAAAAACATAGAGAGATTCAAGCGTTCAAAGTTGGAGTCAAAGAAAAAAACATATGTTCTTTCTGACCAACCCGTGATAATTTAAAGAGTTCATCAACTACGGGAGCTATTATTGGCACATTCTTTTTTCTATCTCCTCAAGACATGCAGAATAACAACAACCTATCTTTTCCTACCCTCACATGTGATGAGATTTGAAGAAAAAGTTGATAAATATGTTCTCTCTCCACTTGGCCGATTCTGGATAGTAGAAAAAAAATCTTTTTCTATCTGAATAAGGTCCAATATGCAAAATTCGCTAAGTACAGCAGTTAGTCGACAACAAGATCAATATTCTACAAAAGGAAATCTGGCAAGTGGAAAAAGGTCGAGAGATTCATGCGTTCAAAGTTGATGTCTGTGAAAAACACATAACATGTTTCTGACCAACCCGTGGTACTTCAAGGATTTCTTCAACTACGGACACAATTCTTGGCTCATTCTTTTTTCTATCTCCTCAAGACTTGGAAAATAGCAACAACCTATGTTTTCCTACCCCTCAGATGTGACGCGATTTGAAGAAAACGTTGATAAATATGTTCTCTCTCCCCTTAGCCGAATCAGTACAGCAGAACAAAAAATCATTTTCTATCTGAATAAGGGTACAATATGCAAAATTCACTAAGTACATCCGTTAGTCGACAACAAGGCGAATATTCTACAGAAAGAAATCTGGCAATTGGATAACAACAAAGAGACATCCAAGCGTTCAAAGTTGGAGTCCGAGAAAAAAACATTAGCTGTTTCTGACCAACCCGTTGTAATTTAAGGATTTCTTCAACTACGGGCGCTATTCTTGGATCATTCTTTTTTCTATCTCCTCAAGATATGCAAAATAACAATAACCTTTATTTTCCTTCCCCTCATGTGTGATGAGAATTGATGAAAAAGTTGATAAATACGTTCTCTCTCCCGCTGGCCGAATCAGGACATCAGAAAAAAAAATCATTTTCTATCTGAATATAGGTCCAATATGCAAAATTCGCTAAGAACATCTATTAGTCGACAACAAGGCGAATATTCTACAAAAAGAAATCTGGCAAGTGGATAAAAACTAAGAGAGATCCAAACGTTCAGAGTTGGAGTCAGAGAAAAAAACATGAGCTGTTTTTGACCAACCCGTGGTAATTTAAGGATTTCTTCAACTACGGGCGCTATTCTTGGCTCATTCTTTTTTCTATCTCCTCAAGACATGCAAAATAACAATAACCTATCTTTTCCTACCCCTCACGTGTCGTGTGATTTGAAGAAAAAGTTGATAAATACGTTCTCTCTCCCGCCGGCCGAATCTGGACTGCAGAACAAAAAATCATTTTCTATCTGAATAAGGGTCCGATATCCAAAATTCGCTAAGAACATCTGTTAGTCGACAACAAGACAAATATTCTACGAAAAGAAATCTGGCAATTGGATAAAAACTTCGAGAGATCCAAGCGTTCAGAAAAAAACATATGCTGCTTCTGACCAATCCGTGGTAATTTAAAGATTTCTTCAACTACGTGCGCTATTCTTGGCTCATTCCTTTTTCTATCTCCTCATGACATGTAAAATAACAATAACCTATCTTTTCGTACCCCACATGTGTGATGAGATTTGAAGAAAAAGTTGATAAATACGTTCTCTCTCCCGCTAGCCGAATCTGGACATCAGAAAAAAAATCATTTTCTATCTGAATATGGGTCAAATATGCAAAATTCGCTAAGAACATCTGTTAGTCGACAACAAAGAGAATCTTTTACAACAAGAAATCTGGCAATTGGAAAAAAACTTGGAGAGATCCAAGCTTTAAAAGTAGGAGTCAGAGAAAAAAACATATGTTGTTTCTGACCAACCCGTAATAACTTAAGGTGTTCATCAACTACGGGAGTAATTCTTGGCACATTCTTTTTTCTATGTCCTCAAGTCAAGCAAAATAGCAATAACCTATCATTTCCTACCCCTCACGTGTGATGAGAATTCATGAAAAAGTTAATAAATATGTTCTCTCTCTCCCCATGGCCAAATCAGGACAGCAGAATAAAAAATTATTTTCTATCTGAATAAGGTCCAATATCCAAAATTCTCTAAGAACATCTGTTAGTCGACAACAAAGAGAATATTTTACAAAAAGAAATCTTGCAATTGGATAAAAACTTAAAGAGATCCAAGCGTTCAAAGTTGGAGTCAGAGAAAAAAACATATGTTGTTTCTGACCAACCCGTGATAATTTAAGGAGTTCATCACCTACGGGAGCTATTCCTGACACATTCTTTTTTCTATGTCCTCAAGACGTGCGAAATAACAATGACCTATATTTTCCAACCCCTCATGTGTGATGAGATTTGAAGAAAAACTTGATAAATATGTTCTCTCTACACTTGGCCGAATCTAGATAGTAGAACAAAAACTCATTTTCTATATGAATAAGTCCGATATGCAAAATTCGCTCAGTACATCCGTTAGTCGACAACAAGGGGAATATTCTACAGAAGGAAATCTGGCAATTGGTTAAAAACTTAGAGAGATTCAAGCGTTCAAAGTTGGAGTCACAGAAAAAAACATAAGCTTTTTCTTACCAACCCGTGGTAATTTAAGTTTTTCATCAACTACGGGCGCTATTCTTGGCATATTATTTTTTCAATCTACTCAAGACATGCAAAATAGCAATAACCTATCTTCTCCTACCCTCACATGTGATAAGATTTGAAGAAAAAGTTGATAAATATGTTCTCTCTCCTCTTAGCCGAATCAGTACAGCAGAAAAAAAATCATTTTCTGTCTGAATATGGATCCAATATGCAAAATTCGCTAAGAACATCTGTTAGTCGACAACAAAGAGAATCTTTTACAAAATGAAATCTGGCAATTGGATAAAAACTTAGAGAGATCCAAGCGTTCAAAGTTGGAGTCGTAGAAAAAAACATACGTTGTTTCTGACGAACCCGTGATAATTTAAAGAGTCCATCAACTACTGGAGCTATTCTTGGCACATTCTTTTTTTCTATGTCCTCAAAACATGCAAAATAGCAATAACCTATCATTTTCTACCCCTCACGTGTGCTGAGAATTGAAGAAAAAGTTGATAAACATATTCTTTCTTCCCTTGGCCGAATCAGGACAGCAGAACAAAAAATCATTTTATAT
The DNA here is from genome assembly GCA_027726005.1 of Juncus effusus. Taxonomy (NCBI): domain Eukaryota; kingdom Viridiplantae; phylum Streptophyta; class Magnoliopsida; order Poales; family Juncaceae; genus Juncus; species Juncus effusus. The sequence goes on along the minus strand of CM050904.1, from coordinate 5,214,432 downwards.
CTGAATAAGAGTCCAATATCCAAAATTTGCTAGGAACATCTGTTAGTCGACAACAAAGAGAATCTTTTACAAAAAGAAATCTAGCAATTGGATAAAAATTTAGAGAGATCCAAGCGTTCAAAGTTGGAGTCAGAGAAAAAAACATAAGCTGTTTCTGACCAACCCGTGGTAATTTAAGGATTTCTTAACCTACGGGCGCTATTCTTGGCTTAATCTTTTTTCTACTTCCTCAAGACATGAAAAATAGCAATAACCTATCTTTTCCTACCCCTCACGTGTGATGAGATTTGAAGAAAAAGTTGATAAATATGTTCTCTCTCTCTTTAGCCAAATCAGGACAGAAGAAGAAAAAATTATTTTCTATCTGAATAGGGGTCCAATATGCAAAATTCGCTAAGAACATCTGTTACTCGACAACAAGGCGAATATTCTACATAAAGAAATCTGGCAATTGGATAAAAACAAAGAGAGATTCAAGCGTTCCAAGTTGGAGTCAGAGAAAAAAACATAAGTTGTTTCTGACCAACCCGTGAAAATTTAAGGATTTCTTCCACTACGGGTGCTATTCTTGACTCATTCTTTTTTGTATCTCCTCAAGACATGCAAAATAACAATTACCTATCTTTTCCTATCCCTCACATGTGATGAGATTTGAAGAAAAACTTTATAAATATGTTATCTCTCCACTTGGCCGAATCTAGATAGTAGAACAAAAAATCATTTTCTATCTGAACAAGGGTCCAATATCAAAAATTTGCTACGAACATCTGTTAGTCGACAACAAGGCGAACATTCTACGAAAAGAAATCTGGCAATTGGATAAAAACTTAGAGAGCTCCAAGCGTTCAAAGGTGGAGTTAGAGAAAAAACATAAGTTGTTTCTGACCAACCCGTGGTAATTTAAGGAGTTCATCAACAACGGGAGATTTTCTTGGCACATTCTTTCTTCTATCTACTCAAGACATGCAAAATAGCAATAACCTTTCTTCTCCTACCCCTCACATGTGATGAGATTTAAAGAAAAAGTTGATAAATATGTTCTCTCTCCTCTTAGCTTAATCAGTACACTAGAAAAAAAAATCATTTTGTGTCTGAATATGGGTCCAATATGCGAAATTCGCTTAGAAAATTTATTAGTCGAAAACAAGGCGCACATTTTACAAAAAGAAATCTGGCAATTGGATAAAAACTAAGAGAGATCCAAGCGTTCAATGTTGGAGTCAGAGAAAAAAACATAAGCTGTTTCTGACCAACCCGTGCTAATTTAAAGATTTCTTCAACTACGGGCGCTATTCATGGCTCATTCTTTTTTCTATCTCCTCAAGACACGAAAAATAACGATAACCTTTCTTTCCCTACCCCTCATGTGTGATGAGATTTGAAGAAAAAATTGATAAATATGTTCTCTCTCCCGCTGGCCGAATCTGGACATCAGAACAAAAAATCATTTCCTATCTGAATATGGGTCCAATATGAAAAATTCGCTAAGAACATCTATTAGTCGACAACAAAGAGAATCTCTTACAAAAAGAAATCTGACAATTGGATAAAAACTTAGAGAGATCGAAGCGTTCAAAATTGGAGTCAGAGAAAAAAAACATATGTTGTTTCTGACCAACCCGTATTAATTTAAGGAGTTCTAATTAAATCCATTAGTCATTTATTACTCGTAAAGTTTGTGATGACTTATTCAGGCAAAATTAGGTATATTTTGATACAAGCATGTATCAAAATTATTTTCATGTTAATTGTGAAATTTTAAGTATAAAATGAGTTATCAAACGAGTTAAAGTTATTAACGCAAATTCAGGAAAATAAGGGTCGATTTTATAACTCGACCATAAGGGCTTGTCAATATAATTGGACTAAAATAATATATATTTACAAATAAGTCCTAAATAATGATTAATTTGTGATATTAAAATAAAAGGTAATTTATGTAAAATTGATATAAAAGGCTTGTATGTAAAATCGGGCATAAAATATTTTATATTTATAAATAAGCCCATTATCAAGGATCATTTTGTAACAAACTTGAAAAGTTAAGAAAATGCCCATATAAAGTTGTATATTCAACTTTAAAGTATAATTTGAAGTTCCAATAAAGGTATCTAAGGATATATATTTTGGAATTAATTAGTTTTAGCATGACGTCGCCAAAGTGATCTCTCTGCTGAAGTTAGTTTTATTTCGGGATATTAAAAAGTTGTGATAAATATTTATCGGCCCAAAGGAAGGTAATGTTTATTTTCATAAAATGCACACTGTGGTAATAAGTATATGATGATTATTTGGTCTTACGTGTGACATATTTAACCGGCCCAAAGGAAGATAGATTTGTTGACATGTTACTTTATCATCGAAGCTTGATTACTACACCAAGATATAAATCAGAAGTTAATATTGTTGTCCAAAGATAAGATATTAATAAAAACCTGTATCTTGTGATGGGGTTTACCTTTATTGAATTTATTATTATTCGGTTATTTGGATGAGTTTATAGTAATTAAATATAGTTTTCTACTTAATAGTAAATATCGCAACTAGTTTTATCGTTACCATCAATTAAGTTATAGATGAATGGTAATAACTTCAAGTAATAAAGAAGAATTTTCAATAATTCTCAAAGTTAATGATCTTGACCTTGTGTTAAAGATTAACTCTTCATTAAAGCATATAAAAAGAGTATCTAATAATTAGATGCAGATGGAAAAGTAGGAGATGTTATATTGCATGTGTCAAATGATCAATAAAGATTACCATTCCATACACATTCAGGGCACAATTTTAGAATATAACTACAGTTAAAAGGTTATTTAAGAAATATTGAAAATAAGTTTGTTAAGAATGAAAATCGAAAAATTGTATCATCTTGACAAATTAATTACAGTAAGGAATAAAGGCAAAAGAGGATAGGAATCTGAATAAGATATTTGCTGATTTTTCGCCATCAAAGAAACAAGGTATGTTTCTAAATTTGGTTTGTTCATTGGTTAATTTAACTTGGTCAGTAGACTTGTGTGATAAATAGATGCCGGTAAGATATTTTACATCACATATCTATGCAAGGTTATATGAATTGTTGGAAACCTAATGATGGTGAAAGATACATCAATATAGGTGACAGCTAAACAGTTAAAGTTTAAGCAATTGGAAAATTTAGATTGTTATGAAGGACCGGATTTTATTTGGATCTACATGAAACTTTTATTGTTGCATTTTTTAGACGTAACTTGGTTTCTACTTCCATTTTTTGATAAAGTGGGTTTTGCTTGTTCATTTGAAAATAGAAAATTTAGTTTATTTCATGATTCAAAATTAGCTTGACCGGTTGTTTGTTGGATTATGATAATCTTTATATTTGGATACTATTGCTTCATGTAATGAAAACCTTGCAATTAAGTACACTCTGTGAAAAGCATAAATAAACCGAGGAGAATTATGGTATTTTGTGACACATAATATTTGACCGTATCTCCAATCGGAGAATTAGAATGATTTGTGTCAAACAGAATTCTCTACCTTTTAAGTTTCACATACTTAAATGTCTGTGTTATCTACATAAGGGAAACAAACCAATAAAATGAGATTTGAAGTCAAAAGGTCTCAAGATGTATTAGAACTGATACATAAGGATATATGTGGATCGTTTTCTATGGTTGCTAGGAATAATCAACATTAAATATCATGTTCACAGACATTTGTTTTTTGGTATGACTACATATATCTCAATCATGAATTGGCAAATGCATTGGATGTGTTCAAAAGTTTTAAGATTATAGTTGAGAATCAACTCAACAAAGGAATAAAATCGTTAGATTTGATCGTTATGGTAAATATCATGGTCAATATGACAATTAAAGTGAACAATATTCAGGACTGTTTGTGAAACTCCTAGAGTAAAGTGATATTGTCTCACAGTATACAATGTTGGGTTTTCCCAACATTAATGTCTTAACTGCTTAAAGATGAAATAGAATGCTTAAGGATGTGGCGTATAATATTATTTGTAATGTTATTTTATCGCCTTCGCTCTGGGGGAAAACTTAACACTGCAGCTTATATTCTAAATGCAGTTCCAACTAAAGCAACTAATAAATCACAATATGATTTTGGATAGGTTGATAGCCTTGTTTAGATCATTTACGTATTAAGGTTGTCCGGTTAAGGTAAGCCTTACAGACATAAGGAAAAGAAACTGGACCCAAGTTGCTATTTTGTTGGATATACCATTAAGTTCAAGGGATACAAGTTTTACGATCCCACAAATAGGGTCGATTTGTTTTAGTATTCTAGAAATGTGTGGCTCTTCAAAGATGTCTAGTTTGCGGGGAGAAATACGGCTATAGTCTTGAAATTCAGAACTTATGTTTTGATCTGATTAAGGGGCTGTTTGGATGCTACTTTTCAAACAACCATATGTAATTCAAGATTCTGGAATAGGAAACCCTGCAGTTGTAATTCTATTTCCTTTGTTTGGATATAAGAAAATGAATCTCATGTAGATACAATTTCAATATTTGGGTTTTTGTAAATGGAATAAGCAAACTTTCTTTTGAGTTATACAATATTTACTTATACCCATAGAACCAAACAAGCACATTACAAATCGAACTCAATAACATGTATATTTAAGCCAATAGAACCAAACAAGCACAACAAATCATAACTTAATAACATGTATATTTAAGCATTTAAGAAAATTAACACTTTTAATTACAAAATTATCATCTTCTTGTTTGATTCATGATCATCAAATTCATACAACCCCAACTGCATCATTTCTTTTCTTTGTATTCTATTTCACAAAAAAAAAAAAAAAATAATTAAGCCGACTTTTAAATTGTTAAGAAAAAATGAACTAATTAAAGTGCAAATTGCCTCAAAAAAAAAAAAAAAAAAATAAAGTGCAAATTGAAAGAATGAAATATTTCATTTAATCTTACCAAGAATGAGAGGGCAACCCGCTGCATATTAACCAAGATAAAGTTGTCTTTTCGAGGATAAAAATCCAAAAAGAAAGAATTGAAAGATTAATTAGACAATTGGAAGATTAGTTGGAGTGAAACTGGATTTTAAGAAATAAGACTAAAAAAAACCTAAATAATCAAATTATATCATCTCTACACAATATAAAGAAAAGATTATAGCATCATTGTTTATATTGAATGCAAATTTGCTTGAAGGTCCAGACTTAAAAGAGGAAAAAAAGAAGAACAAGGATAATAGAGGTATGTATAATCATGAACTTGCGTTAATTGATGATTATTTGAGGCTAAACTTTGCAATCAAGGCATAAAATCCTTAATTAGTTCTCAGTCATCTAATTAACACTTAGTAATCTGAAATTAGCTCTCAATCAACGCTCCAACAACTCTCAAAAATCCTAAATCAGTTTACCATTAACAAAACAAAACAAAAATGAAAAAGCCACCTGAAATTCTTAGCAACAAGAGAGAAATTAATCTACAACAAAGAGAGATAGACTTCGGATTTCACTTCACTGCTTTGCTGTTGAGGAATAACATAACCAAAGAAAAGGAAAAACAGATCTGCACCAAAAGAGAGAAAAAAAGTAAAAAACTATTAACTAATAAGAGATGATAGCTTACATGTGCAGTGGGAGAGATAAGAGTCGAGGGTATGGTGAGGAATTAAGCAGATGGGACATAGAGACGTTGAGGGTGTAGAGGCGATGAGTACAAGGAGTTTTTTTTACCCCCGCCAGATTCTTCCAACTCCCGTAAATATGTATCTTGCAGTTTTGAGGGGAGATGGAATTACCGCTAACAGGAGCATCGGGAATCGTGAAATGCAGGGGTTTGAGAAAATACTGCTGTCCAAACAAGTAAAAAGTGCTCAACTGCAGTAATTATATTTACCAACTACCCCTTTTACATCAATCCAAACATCCCCTAAGATACAAATTATCTGGACATTATAACCGAAGAGCAAACTTAGACATTTCAAGAACGACAACAAATTAAGTCAATAAATTATAAAGAGACTTTCTCTACGGTTTATTTGGAAGACTCTTAAGGATTATCATGACAATAGTGACGCATTTCAATCTTAAGTCATATTAGATGGATATAAAGACATTGTTTCTCAGTTGTGACATTGATGAGACAAAATATGTGGTGCAACTAGAATATTTTGTATCGATAGATACAAAGAATATGCACTACAAACTCAAGAAGTATATCTGAAGACTCAAACATATATCTCGACAATGGTATTATAACTTTCATCAATAGATTATCTCATTCGGTTTTGAGGTGAATTTGGTAGAAGACTATATATACCGTAAGTTATGTGAGAGTAAATATATTTTTCTGGTTTTATATGTCGATGACATATTACATGCTACTAATGATATAGTTTTATTGCATGACACCAAAATATTCCTATTTAGTAATTCAGACGACATATATTGGTGATGTTTCTTTTGTATTAGGTTAAGAAATACTTCAAGATTTTTCTTGTTATATTCTCAGTTTATCACAAAAGAACTATATCGAAAAGACTTTCAAAAGAAATAGTATGAAGAATTATAAACCAAGTTATGCCCTTGTGAATAAGGGAGACATGATTGGTCTCAAATAGTGCCCTAAGAATGTATTTGAAATATAGTAAATTCGAAAGATTTCTTAAGTTTTTCAGTAGTAGGGAATCTAAGACTTAATCAGGTATGTATGCGTTTGGTGATTGCGTACATTATAGTGATGCTAGAATGATATTTAAGTAATTCGGAAATACATTATTTAGGCAAGAATTTTATGCGATATTCATAGAGAAAAAATACTATATGGTCACATATCGGAGATCAGACAAGTTTAAGATCATTCGTTATACTGACTCTGATATTTTGGTAGGTCATAATAGTATGAATCAGTAATGAGTTGCATTTATATGCGAGCAATATGTGTCATTTAAATAAAGAGTGCTAACTAGTTATATATATAGCATCTTTCATAATGACAACAAAATTATATCATATTATGAGACATCTAATTATGGGATATGACTACAATCTTGTCATAGGCTGCACAAAGTGGATGCTGAATAATAAGACCACTTAAGATATTTTGTGACAATAAATTAGTAGTTAAATATTCCTACAACATGAACTTTAGAGATTAAGTTCCTTGCTGTAAAATAAAGGGTTCAGAGTAAACAGTTGTCTATTTACATATTGGTACGAACTCCAAAATTATGGATCCATTCACTTAGGTTTGTCACCCAAAAGGTTATATGAGCTAGCTACTCGTATGAGTGCATTCGATTAAGAATATTCAGTTCTAGTGGGAGTTCATATTTGTACCTATATAATATAGACAAATGATATTGACATATGTCATAGATATATGATATTTGGATTTATGGTATATATGATACATCTATCAAGTTTTATGGTATATTTGAATTTCAGGTTATTTCTGTAGAAGTAAAATTTAGTTTATCATATACTCTGATTATAATAAAGTTCGCCTCATTAAGGGAGACTGGTTTGTCTCATTAAGGTTATAAGGGAGACGGGTTCGTCTCATTAGGAAATGAGGTTTGATCTCACTAAAGAGAACCAGTTGGAAATAGGCATGCTAAGATCACATTGCATGAAATTTCCATGCTACACATCCACATCATGATTCATGTCATTCAATACATCGGTGTATGTGACCATTGAAGGCTTAGTTATGCCAAATGTGAAGAAAGCCGCTTTGATCCTATATTGACATTCTGATGGACGAAATTGTTAAGCGACACATAAAAGTTAATGACAGAAAAGATGCCGGCATACTTTGGTTATATTTTGAATACACAATTATAAGGTTACACATATAGTCCAAGTGGGAGATTGTTGGATCATTAATCCAACGTTGGACTTATATGTTAAATATTTGTGTATCATATTATTGTCAAATATGCTTATAATAAAGTGATCAAGTTTAGTTAATTATATTAAGTATTAATGTGTCAAATTAGGTGTGGCCTCTGATGTGTAGAATTGTGGGTGATATATTCTATTTCTGTGATGGGCTGAAATAGAAAAGTCCACATTAGGAGCCAAAAGGTGTCTCTTCATGAAATAGTGTCTATTTGGCTATATAAGCAATTTGGTCCCCAATACACATGAACTAAGTCATTCTCTCATCTGTCCCATTAAGAAGAGAGAGGGAAAGACCAATAGAGAAATAATACAAAGGGATTTCAATTGGCGTTCATGAAGTATTTGGAAGACCCTATTTGCATATTTCGGTATTCCTTACTCGAAATAATCCTAGGCTTTATCTTCTGATCCGGTACTAAAGCATGGACTAGAGGTACGCTTCTGCTATTATTTTATGGTGTGATTCACATAGTTTCGATCCGGGTTTAACGGTATCGGACGGTATCACCCTAACATCAGACACTGGATATGTCCAGTTTCACGCGTCCTTCATGCGCACAAAATCATTGACATCATCGTCTTTAGTTCAATGCAGAATTCTTGCTTAGGAAAAATTCAACATTTGTTTAGGAATAATTCATCCTTTGTAGTGCTTGTTTGGATGGCTAGTAATTTTTTGGTATTTTCTAGGATATGGAAAAATTACTAGAGTTTTAAATTTGCAAGTTTTGATGGGGTTTAGGAATTTTTAGGGAAAATTTAAGTTACGAGTTTTTTTAGGAAATTTTGTATATAAAAGACAAAACAATGAAAACTTAGCTTGTTGGTAAGTTTTTTTCTAGGAGTTTTTAGGGATGTCTTAATCAAATATATATTATATTATATTATATTATATTATATTATATTATATTATATTATATTATATTATATTATATTATATTATATTATATTATATTATATTATATTATATTTTATTAGATTATATTAGATTATATTATATGTTGCACGGACACGGACGCGGGTGTCGTGTCCGACACGACATGGACACTGAAGTTATAAAAAAAAGTAGAGGACACGACATTTTATATATATATTATTATATTATTTTTATGAATAACATATATAATTTAATTATTGTATATATTATTTATGTCAATTTTATTTTATTTTAAAGGATTATACATAATTGTTTTACCTTATAATTAGAAAGTTATACGTTTTATAATTGATACAATATATATAACATTTGAAGTTATACTTTTACACGTGCATACTAGATATTTGACGTTTTACATATTTGTATATGTAAACTTGATACGAAATAATCAAAATTCACATTAAATTTGTACTCTCACAATTACTGTAATTGAAAAGTGAGATGAACTAGTCTCTAAAATACGAGAATGATAATTGCGCTAACAAGCTCAGTGCACGTGTCTGAGAAGTGTCATGAGAAGTGTCTGAGAAGTGTCCTTACGATTTTTAATAATAAAATATTTGACACGCCACGTGGTGTGTCGGATACGTGTCCGAGGAGTGTCCGAGGATCGTCGTGTTTGACACGGACACGACCAGGTTTTTGAAGTGTCCGCGCAACATAGAATTTATATTATATTTAAAATTAAAATTAAATAAATTAAAAAATAATAATTAAAAAATAATAATATTTTTGAAATAATAAATAATATTTGAAAAATTAAATTATTAATATATAAAAATCATTAAATATAATTAAAAATAATAAATAGTAATTAAAAAATTAATAAGAATAAAAATAATTATTTAAAAATTGATAAATAATAATTAAAAAATTAAAAAATAATAATTAAAAAATAATAAGTAATAATTAGATATAATAAATAATAATTAAAAAAAATACAAATAATATTAAGAATATAATAAATAGTAATTTGAGATAATAAATAATAAAATTAATAAATAATAATTAAAATAACAAATAATAATTATTTAGAAAACTAATAAATATAACTATCATATCATATCATATCATATCATATCATATCATATCATATCATATCATATAAACACATTTCCTACAAATTTTCTAATTAACAACAAGAATACACCCTTTCAGAATATTTGTACAGCGACCATTAAATTTCGTGTTTGGCCGGCCGAAACGCATTTTGATCGGTCTTCTTCAAACTCACTATTTCGCTGCCAAGTGTCGCACTTCGATTGCTGATTCTTTTTTATTCTACAAACGTGATTCAAGTTAGCAGCACTGGATTTAATTGGCCTGTCTCATTATTAATGTATGTCCTTGCCATCTTATATTTTTGGGATATTTTTCAAACATCCCCAACGTTTTGGAATATTTTAAAAAATTCTTTTACTTATTAAATTTCTTCAAATACCTTATATAAATGTCATGATATTTCAATTAATGAGAGCCTATGTTACGCGGATACTTCAAAAAAGCCGCCGTACGCGTATCGGATACGTATCGGACACGGATACGGCACCGATACGGCACCGATACGTTTCGAACACGCCACGTGGCGTGTCGTATTATTTTAATAATAAAAAAATGTTTGGACACGGCGGGACACGGCCCGACACGGACGGACACGGATAGGACACGGCTTGGACACGGAGCGATACGGATTGGACACGGCAGGGCGGCCCATTTTGATTTTTTTGATAAATTAGTAACGGTTTTTATTAAAGAACCGTTACAGATTTAGTAACGGTTTTTTAAAATTAGTAACGGTTTTTTAAAATCTGTAACGATTTTGGACTATTTAAGCATCTTTGTAACGGTTCCTTTATAAAAACCGTTACTAATAGTGTCGTTAGTAACGGTTTTTATGAAAGAACCGTTACAAATATGCATAAATAGTCCACATCTGTAACGGTTTATAATAAACCGTTACAGATTTTGGACTATTTAAGCAAATCTGTAACGGTTCTTTCAACAAAACCGTTACTAATAGTGTAATTAGTAACGGTTTTTATAAAAGAACCGTTACAAATATGCATAAATAGTCCACATCTGTAACGGTTTATAATAAACCGTTACAGATTTTGGACTGTTTCAGCAAATCTGTAACGGTTCTTTCAGAAAAACCGTTACTAATAGTGTAATTAGTAACGGTTGTTATTAAAGAACCGTTACAGAATATACATAATGTATATACGGCGTATCGTATCCGGAGTTTTTTCGAGATTGTCGGATCGTCTTGTCCGTATCGTATCGGATACGATACCCGTATCCGTATCCGTGCAACATAGATGAGAGCTTAAGTGATTATATTTAAATTCTTCAGAAATTATCCCCTGCCCCCTGCTCCTCCCAGTTTTCCCAAGGCATGAACGATGAAATTTTCCCTGGTTTCAACACAGTTCACGTGACCTTTAAAATCGGTACATGGTTTTGTGAATACTACCAAAGGTGTTTATTGGTGGTAAGCCCCGTATAGCTTGAGAAAACATGTGCTGGTAGACACCACAATACATTTTCATTGATAAGACAGTAAGTTTATATTCTAGTGCACTCCTGCCACTACAAGCCACGCAGTGCTAGTAAGCTAGATATATGGTGATAATTTAAGTTAAAGTTGATTTTTTTTAATTAAATTTTACAAACTTTTAGTAGTTAGTGGCTTGATTAATACATTTTTATCCATTTTCCATCAATTATTTTTCATTAAATAAATTATTTTCATAAATCATAATTTTATTTAGACCAAATTTCATATGTATCTTTGCAGAAACTCATAATTTCTTGTATATCCCTATAAAAAGTGAAATATCACCAACACCCCTACGAATTCACTCAAATAACATGAATGCCCCTACAAAGCCGCGCATATATCATGAATACCCCTACAAAATTCTTAAAATATCACTAATATCCTTGTTGCTAATAATACACAGTCAGTCAAATAACATTTATAATGATTACATTATTATAAATAACTTTATTAAAATTATAAAAAAATTATTATATACTATTTTTTTATATTTCATTTAGAGAATTATGAGTTTTTATTTGAAATATATTAATTTATAACCTACCATATATACATAAACAAACAAAAAAGAACATAAAATGACTAAATATACATCATTCTCATATTTACATAGAGGAAAAATGGAAAAAAAAATATTAATCTCAACACTAAATACATCATAGTGGTATCCATAATATTTGAGTAATTTTGCAGGGGTATTGGTGATATTTCACTTGTTGTAGGGATATACGTGAAATTATGATGTTTTGTAGCGGTACACGTGAATTGAACCTTTTATTAATTATTTCATTTATACCACATTATTTCATTTTTCCGTCAACTAAAATTTTTAAAACATTTTTATAATTTATTATTTCATCAAATTCCCCAAATACACCAAATGAACATAAAATTTTATCTAACAAACTTTCAAAAATACCAAAAATTACCATAAATTAGAAAATTTAGAATAAATTAAATTTTCATAAATTAAAATAATTTTCATAAATTAAAATAATTTTCATAAATCAAATAATTCTAGAGATTACATGTGGCAAGCGGCGTATTTCTTCCACTGTAAAATACACTGATTCCTTCCACTACAAGCTACACCAATTACTTTCACTGCAAGTAGTGATAATTTAAGTTAAGTTGATTTTCTTCTTAATTATAATCAAACAAACTTTTGGTAATGTGTGGCTTCATTAATCAAACACATTTTTATCAAACATATTTTTAAAAAATATCTATAATTACCATAAATTAAATTTTCATAAATCAAAGAATCTCTTTTACTTTTTAAATAAACATCCAAATACAAATGATAATTTCGAAAAAAAATAAGTAATAGCAAATATTCCTAACTAATAGATTTTTATCTCTTGCATCTTCAATAATTCCTGAAAATAGAAAACGAGTAAAACTAATAAGAAATATTTTAGTAAAAAATAGAGAAAGCATAAAATAATTTTGATAATTTTTTATTGGAATTTTGTCAAATTTTCAAGTACCAGTTGTAAGTGGGGTCCAAAACCATCAAGCACGGCGACTACTCAAGGAGTGTCGTACATTTATTGAAACATCTCAAAAGCAAATTTCAAAACCATCAACTATAAAATAAAGGTAATAAAAAAGGCAATAAAAAAGCAATAGAAAAATAAATAAAATCATATGCGCTGGTGGTTGTGGTGGTGATTTGCTTGTTATTTTATTGAGATCTAAAATGGGTGAATTGGTCTAAATTGTGGGGAAGTGTGAATTTTAGGGCTTTTTAGTTTTTATTAATTTGTAGGTAGTTTAACTTTATTTGGATTAGTTGTATTAATTAACAATAAATAATTGAAATAAAATAAATAATACTAAATAAAGTAAATCAATAAAAATACCGAACATACAAACTTGTCGAAATTCGGCGAGATGGTTGCGTAAGCTGCAACCGTCCATTGTCGCCAGCGACCTTCTCATATTCACGAGTGCCCTACTCTCTGGTTATCCTTCTCTAGCTCCTTTTTTCACTAGTCCCAATAGAGTTCTTTTACAGCGACTCGAGCAAGAATCGCTTTACAAACTCTTAGCAATCGTCGAAACAAGACTAAACTTAGATCTCTTTCAATCTCAACAAACTAACAAACTGGAAATCTTTCAATCGAACCAAACAAACAAACTTGATTTCTCTTTTCTCTCTTCTTTTTTTGCTTACAAATATTGAATAATTTGAGTAAGACGATTTGAGAGAATTTTTGGACTTGATGTTGCTTAAGAATAGTTGAAAAACGAATTGGAGGTTGCACTCCTTTCAAGAGGAAAGAACACCCCTATGTAGGTTTAGTGCCCTTGGCCAGTGTAATTCTACTAGGAAATAGATTATGTATTATGAATGACACTTCAGGTTCACATCATTAGAATATGTGATTCTGATAGTAGAACTCTAAACCAATGAATGACATTTTAACTTGTTCATAATGATACGTAGGATGTTTATAGAGATAAACATACTTCAAATAAGAAGCTACATATCAACACTAGTATATTCATAGACAGGATGATTATATTCCGCTGATCATGGACATGGATATGTCAAATCTGGAATATAGGTACGTGTTAGAGACCATGTACTGGACTGACCACACTATGAGAATATGCATGATACATGTCATTAGTGATTCTTATATGAATAGTGCGCGTGTTCCTATAACCTGAGGTCACCATAAATTCATGTATATGGATCTGCATACTTTCATGTGATCCTACGTTATTCTTAATTGGATAAACTTTAAGATCATCATTGGGTATCCACATTAATTGCTCCTTATTTGTGCAAAAATTAGATCATGGGACGTGTCATTTGCTTCTAAAATGACACCAAAAAAGGGGGATGCAACACGAGGACTTCCTAGAAAGTCACCCATCTTTGTACTACTCTCGCCCAAGAACACTTAACTACAGAGTTCTGATTGGATTTAGTGCTTTAGTGCTAGAATGATCACATCCTTTATGAATCACGAGCTTTTGGATTATGAGTAAATCATAATAATCATAAACATAATGGAAAATATCAATATGAATACTAATTTTAATAAAAAATATATTAAAAAAATAAAAAAATATTAAAATTAATAAAATCTAATGAAAATTAATATAAAATAATATTAATATTAATAATATTATTATTTATATTATTAATAGTAATCATATTTAGAATTCAAAAATAATAAAAATGAATAATAATAAATGTTAATAAAAAATAATATTAATAAAAATAATTATATAACTAAATTTGGAAAATATGAGATCACGTGAGACCAACTCACATTCCACATTAATTGCTCCTCATTTGTGCTAAAATTAGATCAAGTGATGTGGCATTTGCATGTAAAATGACACTGAAAAAGAGGATGTGATCGGCCAAATTCATATCTACTATTCAGGCCAATATATTATCTATTATTTATCTATTTTTAGTATTATTTATCATTATTATTTTTATATTATCAAAAGTCAAGATACTGCTAAAATTTGTTGCTTGTTGTAGGAAAGAAGCGTATAAGGAGTAAAGTGGAGTGAAATGAGTATGAAATGTTGTAATTGGAGTGCTAGGAGTGCAAGGGAATAACCCAGAAGCAAGGAGATAAGCATAGGAGTTGTTGAGGGCAGTAAAGAAGGCAAGGACTCATAGAACTAACTCGTGATTTGGAGATCCTATCCATGCGTTCGGAAGATAGGAAAGGGATCTACGACTTTCTAGTAGGCCATCTCTCCTGATTCGGCCTCTAAGATTACTAAAATCTTAGATCTTTATTGCTGAACAAAAACGGAAACAACACCCAATGCAAGGAAGGAATCTTCTCCACCTCCTTAGGAATTTAGGCAAGAGAAGACGTGGTAATTAGTCAGGGAAATAAATCATTTGATCAGAAATTAGAATTCAAAAGAAAAATTTATTTCTCCCTCTTGGAGGATCCAGCCCTCAACTATAAAAGAGGCCTTAGGGCTGGTTAGAAAAGGGGGAGTCGCAGTAGGAGCCGGCTTCGGCCGAGCAACAATCAAGGGAGAGTTTGTTCTTTATTATTATTATTATTATTATTATTATTATTATTATTATTATTATTATTATTATTATTATTATTATTATTATTATTATTATTATTATTATGTATCTTGAATATTGTATTGTTGTAGTTATGTTTAGTAGAAAAACCCTTTCTAGGGTTAGATTGATAATAGTTAATTTGAAGTTTATTTGAATCTGCTTGTGTTGCGTGCTTGTTTTATTATGTATTTGTTATTTTACCTGTGTATTTTCACTCTTACTTGATCGTGTGACAGGATTAGGTACATAGGTTGTGAGACATTGTACCGAGAGGTGAAACCAACGATCTGACCAACATAGATGAAACTTGGTGTTGTACTGAGAGGCGAAACCTACGCTTCCGGGACTGAGCCGTGGAGACAGGAGGATCAAAAGAGCTGCTTGAGGAGGGCGAGTAAGAGTCCCTCCACACAAGGACAAGTGAGAGATCCTAGCATTATAAGGAGGATGTATGGCGACCGTGGAAATAACTCCGTTGTTATAGATTTCAACAAAAATAAAAAAAATTAAATTGATGTGTAATACAAGGAAAACAGCAATCTCTCGTTATTTTCTCAAAACCACAAAAATTTAAATCTAATACATGGAAAAATATTATTTGTATTGTTATTTACAAAACCGCAAAAAATGAAATCTAATACATGGAAATAACTCCGTTGTTATAGATTTTCACAAAAACAAAACAAAACAAAAAATCGATCTGAAGTGTAATAAATGGAAAAATGCAATCTATTGTTGTTATCAACATCACTCACTACTTCACTTCATTTCCATCTGTGAAACACACACCAAACATTTACGTACCAACTTTCGATCCAATTTGCAACAATGGCAAGACCCTTGGAACCGTTGATTGTAGGTAAAGTGATTGGAGAGGTTTTATCTAAAATATGGAAAAAACACAATTTCTATTATTTTTTACAAAACCGCAAAAAATGAAATCTACTACGTGGAAATACCTCCGTTCTTATAGATTTCCACAAAAACAGAAAAAATCGAAATGAAATATAGTACATGGAAAAAAGCAATCTCATGTAGTTTTCCCAAAACCACAAAAATTTAAATCTAATACATGGAAAAAAAATATTATTTGTATTGTAATTAACAAGTGGAAATAACTCCGTTCATATAGATTTCCACAAAAACAAAAAAATCCATTTGAAGTGTAATACATGGAAAAAAGCAAAATCTTGTTGTTTTGTCAAAACCACAAAAATTTAAATCTAATACATGGAAAAAACACAATTTCTATTGTTATTTACAAAACCGCAAAAAATGAAATCTAATATGTTGAAATAACTCCGTTGTTATAGATTTCCACAAAAACAAAAAAATCGAATTGAAGTGTAATACATGGAAAAAAGCAATCGTTTGTTGTTTTCTCAAAACCACAAATTTTAGTCTAAAACATGGACAAAACACAATTTCTATTGTATTTTAGAAAACCGCAAAAAATGAAATCTAATACGTGGAAATACCTTCGTTCTTATAACAGATAAATCGAAATAAAATATAATACATGGAAAAATCAATCTCATGTAGTTTTCCCAAAACCACAAAAATTTAAATCTAATACATGGAAAAAAAAACATTATTTGTATTGTAATTAACAAAACCGCAAAAAAAGAAATCTCATACGTGGAAATAACTCCGTTCTTATAGATTTCCACAAAAACAGAAAAACTCGAAATGGAATATAATACATGGAAAAAGCAATCTCGTGTAGTTTTCCCAAAACAACAAAAATTTAAATCTAATACATGGAAAAAAAACATTATTTGTACTGTAATTAACAAAACCGCAAAAAAATAAATCTCATACGTGGAAATAACTCCGTTCTTATAGATTTCCACAAAAACAAAAAAATCCAATCGAAGTGTAATACACGGAAAAAAGCAATATCTTGTTGTTTTCTCGAAACCACAAAAAGTTTATTCTAAAACTTGGAGAAAAAACATTTTCTATTGTTTTTTAAAAAACCGCATAAAATAAAATCTAATACGTGGAAATAACTCCGTTGTTATAGATTTCCACAAACACAAAAAAATCGAATTGAAGTGTAATACATGGAACAAAGCAATCGCTTGTTGCTTTCTCAAACCTCAAAAATTTTAATCTAAAACATGGAAAAAACACAATTTCTATTATTTTTTAAGAAACCGCAAAAAATGAAATCTAATACGTGGAAATACCTCCGTTCTTATAGCTTTCCACAAAAACAGTAAAAATCGAAATGAAATATAGTACATGGAAAAAGGCAATCTCTTGTAGTTTTCCCAAAACCACAAAAATTAAAATCTAATACATGGAAAAAAAAACATTATTTGTGTTGTAATTAACAAGTGGAAATAACTCCGTTCTTATAGATTTCCACAAAAACAAAAAAATCCAATTGAAATGTAATACATGGAAAAAAGCAATATCTTGTTGTTTTGTCAAAACCACGAAAATTTAAATCTAATACATGCAAAAAACACAATTTGTATTGCTATTTACAATACCGCAAAAAATAAAATCTAATATGTTGAAATAACTCCGTTGTTATAGATTTCCACAAAAACAAAAAAATCGAATTGAAGTGTAATACATGGAAAAAAGCAATCATTTGTTGTTTTCTCAAAATCACAAAAATTTTAATCTAAAACATGGAAAAAACACAATTTCTATTGTTTTTTACAAAACAGCAAATAATGAAATCTAATACGTGGAGATACCTCCGTTCTTATAGATTTCCACAAAAACAGAAAAAATCGAAACGAAATATAATACATGGAAAAAGCAATCTCTTGTAGTTTTCCCAAAACCACAAAAATTTAAATCTAATACATGGAAAAAAAACATTATTTGTATTGTAATTAACAAAACCGCAAAAAAATAAATCTCATACGTGGAAATTACTCTGTTCTTATAGATTTCCACAAAAACAGAAAAAATCGAAATGAAATATAATACATGGAAAAAGCAATCTCTTGTAGTTTTCCCAAAACCATAAAAATTTAAATCTAATACATGGAAAAAAAACATTATTTGTATTGTAATTAACAAAACCGCAAAAAAATAAATCTCATACGTGGAAATAACTCTGTTCTTATAGATTTCCACAAAAACAAAAAAATCCAATCGAAGTGTAATACACGGAAAAAAGCAATATCTTGTTGTTTTGTCGAAACCACTAAAATTTAAATCTAATACATGGAAAAAACACAATTTCTATTGTTATTTACAAAACCGCAAAAAATGAAATCTAATATGTTGAAATAACTCCGCTGTTATGGATTTCCACAAAAACAAAAAAATCGAATTGAAGTGTAATACATGGAAAAAAGCAATCGTTTGTTGTTTTCTCAAAACCACAAATTTTAATCTAAAACATGGAAAAAACACAATTTCTATTGTATTTTACAAAACCGCAAAAAATGAAATCTAATACGTGGAAATACCTTCGTTCTTATAACAGAAAAAATCGAAATAAAATATAATACATGGAAAAAGCAATGTCATGTAGTTTTCCCAAAACCACAAAAATTTAAATCTAATACATGGAAAAAAAAAACATTATTTGTATTGTAATTAACAAAACCGCAAAAAATGAAATCTAATACGTGGAAATAACTCCGTTCTTATAGATTTCCACAAAAACAGAAAAACTCGAAATGGAATATAATACATGGAAAAAGCAATCTCTTGTAGTTTTCCCAAAACCACAAAAATTTAAATCTAATACATGGAAAAAAAACATTATTTGTATTGTAATTAACAAAACCGCAAAAAAATAAATCTCATACGTGGAAATAACTCCGTTCTTTTAGATTTCCACAAAAACAAAAAAATCCAATCGAAGTGTAATACACGGAAAAAAGCAATATCTTGTTGTTTTCTCAAAAGCACAAAAAGTTTATTCTAAAACTTGGAGAAAAAACAATTTCTATTGTTTTTTAAAAAACCGCATAAAATAAAATCTAATACGTGGAAATAACTCCGTTGTTATAGATTTCCACAAACACAAAAAAATCGAATTGAAGTGTAATACGTGGAACAAAGCAATCGCTTGTTGCTTTCTCAAAACCACAAAAATTTTAATCTAAAACATGGAAAAAACACAATTTCTATTGTTTTTTACAAAACCGCAAAAGATGAAATCTAATACATGGAAATACCTCCGTTCTTATAGATTTCCACAAAAACAGAAAAAATCGAAATGAAATATAGTACATGGAAAAAGGCAATCTCTTGTAGTTTTCCCAAAACCACAAAAATTTAAATCCAATACATGGAAAAAAACATTATTTGTGTTGTAATTAACAAGTGGAAATAACTCCGTTCTTATAGATTTCCACAAAAACAAAAAAATCCAATCGAAGTGTAATACATGTGAAAAAGCAATATCTTGTTGTTTTCTCAAAACCACAAAAAGTTTAATCTAAAACTTGGAAAAAAAACAATTTCTATTGTTTTTTAAAAAACCGCATAAAATAAAATCTAATACGTGGAAATAACTCCGTTGTTATAGATTTCCACAAACACAAAAAAATCGAATTGAAGTGTAAGACATGGAACAAAGCAATCGCTTGTTGTTTTCTCAAAACCACAAAAAATTTAATCTAAAATATGGAAAAAACACAATTTCTATTATTTTTTACAAAACCGCAAAAAATGAAATCTAATACGTGGAATTACCTCCGTTCTTATAGATTTCCACAAAAACAGAAAAAATCGAAATGAAATATAGTACATGGAAAAAAGCAATCTCATGTAGTTTTCCCAAAACCACAAAAATTTAAATCTAATACATGGAAAAAAAAAATTATTTGTATTGTAATTAAAAAGTGGAAATAACTCCGTTCTTATAGATTTCCACAAAAACAAAAAAATCCATTTGAAGTGTAATACATGGAAAAA
Organism: Juncus effusus; assembly: GCA_027726005.1. Taxonomy (NCBI): domain Eukaryota; kingdom Viridiplantae; phylum Streptophyta; class Magnoliopsida; order Poales; family Juncaceae; genus Juncus; species Juncus effusus. The sequence goes on along the minus strand of CM050904.1, from coordinate 5,194,076 downwards.
AGCAATATCTTGTTGTTTTGTCAAAACCACAAAAATTTAAATCTAATAAATGGAAAAAACACAATTTCTATTGTTATTTACAAAACCGCAAAAAATGAAATCTAATATGTTGAAATAACTCCGTTGTTATAGATTTCCACAAAAACAAAAAAATCGAATTGAAGTGTAATACATGGAAAAAAGCAATCGTTTGTTGTTTTCTCAAAACCACAAAAATTTTAATCTAAAACATGGAAAAAACACAATTTCTATTGTATTTTACAAAACCGCAAAAAATGAAATCTAATACGTGCAAATACCTTCGTTCTTATAACAGAAAAAATCGAAATAAAATATAATACATGGAAAAAGCCATCTCATGTAGTTTTCCCAAAACCACAAAAATTTAAATCTAATACATGGAAAAAAAAACATTATTTGTATTGTAATTAACAAAACCGCAAAAAAAGAAATCTCATACGTGGAAATAACTCCGTTCTTATAGATTTCCACAAAAACAGAAAAACTCGAAATGGAATATAATACCGGGCCATTTGATGTGAAAGACAATGAGGGATATTGTAAACCGCGCCAAACCGTCGTTAAATTTCACACAATTTAGCAAAAATATTTATAATTTTTCCCTAGCTTAACTCTTTAGTGTATATGTGGTCTTTTGAGTTTTAGGGGTCGAACACAAGGAGAATGGCCTTGAGATATTACAATTCTTTTCAAAAGTAGGTTTTGTTTGTTTAAATGTTGTAGATTGTTTAAGAAGATTAATGATGTATTAGATGGAATTTAATCCAGTTCGTACACAATTCTTTTGAAAATTCTTTAATAATATTTCCAAATATCCAAAAGTTGCAAATGATATGTCAATGAAAACTAGAGAATGAGATCTTCACAATATAAGGCAAATCAATTATCACTTTTATTCATATTTTTATGTAAATTTTCGTTTTAGTCCACACTTTTCATAATAAATCAACAGAGTTTTTCATAAAATCACAGAAAATCGAAAATTACTTCAAAAATCACCAAAATGTAACAGAAATTAGGAAAGCAAGTTCAGATTATGTGATAAAAATTTCAGAACAAAAAGATTGATATTCCAAAAGTTATGGTCAAAAATCCGAGTATATGACAGAATTGGACCGAGAATGGTATGTGTTGCCAAAAGAGGGTGGAATTCAAATTTTATCCAAACAACAATGCAATTAAAATTCAGATCAGGAAACTAAACTTCAAAATGATTTACTGAGACCTAGATTTTTTATTTATAGGATTTTTTTACTAATTTCTAAAAATCGAAGAAAAACAGACAGATTCAAAAATCAAGAACAGAAAATTTCAAAAGTCAAAACTTTGCACAGATTTTATCTTACAAATTTAACATAAAAGCATTGGGCACATATTATATGAAAGTTGTTCTAAAATATCGAAAGAAACACAAAATATTTTTTTTATAATTTTCTTTGATCAGATCTGAAGTCAAACAATTTTTTACTGAAACTGACAGAAACAAAATGCAGAAAAATGTATTTTTGAATTTAGAGGATAAAAGTAGGGATTTTTAAGGCAGTTTGATCAAGAATTGTATGATTAATCACAAAATATTCAATTTATCAGATTTGGAACAAGTTTGAATTATTTCCAACCAGAAAAACTCAGCAAATAGATCAAAATTTCAGATCAAACACCAGTCAACCAACTAGTGTTTGATCTCAATTTTTGAACTAAAAACTTCACTAAATCAAGCAAAAACCTCAACCAAGATTCAAGATGATAAAATGGACTAACATGCAGGAAAATTCAGTTCTAAATGACCTAATTAATTCAACCAAATCGATTAAATCAAGAAAAACCAGATTTAACAGCACATTATGAACAGTAACCAAATCAGTCAATTTAATTCAAATTAAAGCAAGATTTCAAACAATTCTATCACAAAAGGCCTATCCCTACAAGATTCTACTCACACATGATAAGATCAACCGAAATTAGGCATGTGTTCATCATATTTTTTTACAAATTGGGTATTGTGATCTAAAATTGGATACAAGAGATTAAATGAAAATTGGATCAAACCAAGACGTAGAAGATCAACCAGAAGCTTCCTTGAGTCGATTTGAACCTCCAATTGATGCTTGATCCAGCCGGAATCGATCAATTGCCTTTTTCACCAAATTCAGCCCGAATTGGTGAATTTTCACTCAAACTCGAAAATTGAAGCTCGAAAAGCTCTGAGATTCAGTAATGGAGTTACTGAAGCTTAAAGAAGATGATTGGAGAGTTGTGTGTGGAAAGAATTTGGAGAATGGAAGAATTAATTATGAGAGATTGGATTGATCGGTCTAATTTATAGAGAGACTGGTCTGGAGAGTGGGGGACAAACCGAGCGATTCCATTGGCTCAGGCAGATCAAGTGGGGTGTACTGAAGATCTGTGCGAAATTTCGTTGAATTTGGTTGAGAAATGGACGGATTTGAATCATCGGATTTTTCTTCTGTTACTCGCGCGAACTGAACTGAATTCAGTTCAGATACGATTTGAATCGTGTCACTGAGACTGACAGTGGGTCCCTTCAGAATAAGTTGTGGTGAAACGGGTCGTAATCGCGTGAAACGAGTCGCTATTCCGTTATTAATCTCTGAGTTTTCAAACTGTCTTTTTCTGATTTTCTGTGGCGAAACGGTGAGACGAGTCATAACTGATGAAACGAGTCATCTTCTTCTTCAGCCTTTGGCGCTGAGTTTTGAATTAAATTTCCGGATTTCATGCGACGAAACGAGCTGCAGTTCGCTTGAAATGAGTCGCTTTTGTGTGAGCTGGGTACTGACTCGTTTTAAGCTCGTTTCGCTGATCTGGTGTGGCGAACCGGTTTGAATCGCGTGAAACGAGTCATAACTGATGAAACGAGTCGTCTTCTTCTTCAGAATTGGCGCTGAATGCCTTTTCTCGATCTTTTGTGGCCTGCGATCGTGTGCTCGTCCTAAAACAATCCTCTGACAGCTTTGTAAGTTTCGAATTTGGACTTTGGATCGAGTTTTCTCTTGGATTTCAGACCCGTTTACCCGTTTCTCACAACCATCGATTCGAGCTCGTGATTCTGTACATTTCGCTGTGATTCATCAACCCAGATCTCTTCTCCATCTTCTCACGAATCCACAGGGCTTTGAATGGTTGAAAACCGTTGAGTAAAACTCGAGTTTTGCTGATTTGAATGCCATCGGTTCGCTGTTCCGCCATTGCTGACCAGAGTGTGCAAATCGACCTCTTGTTCGCAATTCACACAACGAAATCCAAAACGGTGACTCAGGCTTCGTTCGCAACTTCCTCACGATGCTTCACAACCATTATGACTTCCCAATCCGCCTCGAATCCAGAGAATTCCTCCATTAACCAACTCAGTTTCAGTTTCGCGAAAATAACCAAAATCTGCTGAACTCGTGAATCAAACTATGATTTTGAGTTGTTTTTCCATCGAATTGAGGTTTCGTAATTCATTCTGAGCCTTTACCTAAGCTTTACAACACAAAAAGAATCATCTTTGCTTGAGAAAAACGGAAATGGTTGATCGAATTCATCCGCTGTTCGAAACTCGACCGTTGGTTCATCCAGTTTGAAAAGTTCATTGAGGATTTCGTCGAACAGATTACGGAAACACGGATTTCTCGCTCGATTTCGCATCATTCGACGAGTTCTTCATACGGTTAGAAAGGGTAGACGATGGAGAAGAGAATGAGATCGGTTTTGGCTCGAATGGATGATGGTGGAAGGCACGGCAGATCAACCATGGTTTCGGTCCGTTTTTGGCACTTGTTTTGGCCGAATTCCGGCGATCGCCGGAACTTTCAAGACCGGAGAATGGCACCGGCATGTTCGTCTCATCATGCTGAATCCATGGTTGGCTTGTTTGTTCGATTTCGAGCAGAATTGTGAATTATGAGGTTTGAAGAAGATGGGTTTGACCTGGTCAATTCGTTGACTTTGACCAATTTTTGACCTGATTTTCAATTGGTGATTCTGAGAGTTCTAGAAGGTTTCTGATCGCGAGGATTGTACCGTTGGGTTCGTTTCGTCGAGCTCTTCGTTTTGGTATACCGTTTGACCCATTTTGGAGAAGTTGACTTTTGGTCAACTTGGCGATTTTTGGCGTTTGGCTCAGTTTGACTTGGTTGTAGAAGGTTTTTAAATTGTCGTAAAAGTTTGGGGAATTTTTTGTAGAGTTTTTGAGGTTTTTAGTTGGCCATCTTTGGCCCATTATTTGCGTTTTGGTCGAATTCTTCATTTTATGGCCTTTTTGCCTGTAAAATCACACAAAAATGTATTAAGAGGTTTCAAATTATATTTTGTGAATTATGACTGTTTTTTATACATTTTATGTGAATTATGATTGAATTTGAGATGATAAAAACCCTAAAAATGTGTATAAAAATACGCATTACAGATGTACCGGGACAAACTAAGATATTAAGATGAGGGTAGAGCAAATGAAGGATATTGTGAATGACATATGTTGTTTGATGTGATAGATTATTAGATGATGGAAAGTGAAAAACATTGTTTGATATGAATGACATTGAAAAGTAGTTAAATGGTATTTGATTATTTATTTTGAGAAATATGTGTATATTGTTAGTTAACTAATTTTATAACATAATTATAACAAAAATTATCAATTCAAAATAAAACTCTACACCTAGAAATAAATAAAACAAAAGATTATATTTACATATAAATTAATAAAAATGACACACAAATCATAATAAGAGATAAGTATAAATGTTTTTCATAAATACCAAAATAGAAACACCAAAATGACATAGTTCCTCTTAAGACTAAACTCTAATATTACACAAAATAAGATACAAGAAAATTAACCACGACCATTATGCTCCCACATTTGCCTCATTATATTATCTCTAATAGCAACCCACTCTCTCGCATCTTGTTGTTGTTCTCTAGTTGTCCTTTGCCGTCTATAAGTTGATGTTGGAGCTTCTCCTATAGCATTTTCAGCCGCATTTTCAATTTCCTCAATAGTAGGTACAAAACTATCCGGTCCATTTGTATGAGTGATTATAAAATTGTGAATTATCCAACACACCATAACAATCTCCACTTGTTTGGAATACGGAAAGAAAGGTCGAGAGGTTAAGATTTTGAAACGGTTCTTTAATGCACCAAATGCTCGCTCAATAGTTGGCGTAATGACGAGTGTCTATGATTGAAAAGTTCCTTATCCGTCAACGGCGGATTATTCGAGAATTCTTTCAAATGGTACCGTACACCACGAAACGGGGAAATAAATCCTGGACGTGTCGAGTACCCCGCATCGGCTAAATAGTACTTTCCCTCCGGTAAGGGAATGCCATCTTCACGCTCGATTGCGTCTTTTAACACGAGGGCATCATGCGCCGAACCCTCCCAACCAGCTAGAACATAGAGAAAACGAAGTTTGAAATCTACCGCAGCCAACACATTTTGAGTGGGATAGCCTTTACGGCCATATGGATGCATTTAAAAACCTATAAAAAATTAAGTGATTAAAACACTCTAAACAAAGTAAAATAATATCAAGCTATTTCTATAAAAGTCAGAGACTTTCAGTCCATTTATGTTCATAATTAATTTCAATCGAATTATGTTCATGATAAATTGAACCAAGCTTTAACATTTCAGTACCAAATAAGCAAATAAAAGCTTGAAATTAGCTTCGCCTCTCAAATTCATGCAACCCAATTTTTGCATATTATGAAGCAATTGAGCATACACTTGGACTACTTTTATAAACAAATAACAACTAAAAAATTATAATTAAAAAAACCTCAAACAGAACAAGTCAAACAACGGAGAGAAAGAAATAGGGAAACAAGTCACGAGAGAGAGAGAGAGAGAGAGAGAGAGAGAGAGCGAGCACATACTTGGAGGCAGTGTACAAGAGAAGAGACGAAGCTCGCCAGACGACGCCAACCTTGAGGCGATATACTCAGAGAGAGACCAACCCTAGGCGTGAGAGAGAGTCTGGCGGGAGAATAAAAGAGATGAAGACCAGTTTGGCGGGGAAATGAAAAAAAGAGAGGCAGATACGGGACATGGAGCGATGTCTCCCATCTCGAGCGAGACATCAGATAGGGGACTAAACACGGAAGCGAGAACTCATAATCCCTCACGTTCTCTCAAATCAAACACAGAATAAGTGCTGATGTGAAGGATATGTGTGTCTTTCTCTCAAAACTCTTCAAATCAAACAGCCCCTACATGGAAAAAGCAATCTCCTGTAGTTTTCCCAAACCCACAAAAATTTAAATCTAATACATGGAAAAAAAACATTATTTGTATTGAAATTAACAAAACTGCAAAAAAATAAATCTCATACGTGGAAATAACTCCGTTCTTATAGATTTCCACAAAAACAAAAAAATCCAATCGAAGTGTAATACACGGAAAAAAGCAATATCTTGTTGTTTTCTCAAAACCACAAAAAGTTTATTCTAAAACTTGGAGAAAAAACAATTTCTATTGTTTTTTAAAAAACCGCATAAAATAAAATCTAATACGTGGAAATAACTCCGTTGTTATAGATTTCCACAAACACAAAAAAATCGAATTGAAGTGTAATACATGGAACAAAGCAATCGCTTGTTGCTTTCTCAAAACCACAAAAATTTTAATCTAAAACATGGAAAAAACACAATTTCTATTATTTTTTACAAAACCGCAAAAAATGAAATCTAATACGTGGAAATACCTCCGTTCTTATAGATTTCCACAAAAACAGAAAAAATCGAAATGAAATATAGTACATGGAAAAAGGCAATCTCTTGTAGTTTTCCCAAAACCACAAAAATTTAAATCTAATACATGGAAAAAAAACATTATTTGTGTTGTAATTAACAAGTGGAAATAACTCCGTTCTTATAGATTTCCACAAAAACAAAAAAATCCAATTGAAATGTAATACATGGAAAAAAGCAATATCTTGTTGTGTTGTCAAAACCACGAAAATTTAAATCTAATACACGGAAAAAACACAATTTGTATTGCTATTTACAAAACCGTAAAAAATGAAATCTAATATGTTGAAATAACTCCGTTGTTATAGATTTCCACAAAAACAAAAAAATCGAATTGAAGTGTAATACATGGAAAAAAGCAATCGTTTGTTGTTTTCTCAAAATCACAAAAATTTTAATCTAAAACATGGAAAAAAAACATTATTTGTATTGTAATTAACAAAACCGCAAAAAAATAAATCTGATACGTGGAAATAACTCCGTTCTTATAGATTTCCACAAAAACAAAAAAATCGAATTGAAGTGTAATACATGGAAAAAAGCAATCGTTTGTTATTTTCTCGAAACCACAAAAATTTTAATTTAAAACATGGCAAAAACACAATTTCTATTGTTTTTTACCAAACCGCAAAAAATGAAATCTAATACTTGGAAATACCTCCGTTCTTATATATTTCCACAAAACAGAAAAAATCGAATTGAAGTGTAATACATGGAAAAAAGCAATCTCTTGTAGTTTTCCCAAAACCACAAAAACATAAATCTAAAACATGGAAAAAACACAATTTTTATTGTTTTTTACAAAACCGAATAAAATAAAATCTAATACGTGGAAATAGCTCCGTTGTTATAGATTTCCACGAAAACAAAAAAATCGAATTGAAGTGTAACACATGGAAAAAAGCAATATCTTGTCGTTTTCTCAAAACCACAAAAATTTTAATCTAAAACATGGAAAAAACACAATTTCTATTGTTTTTTAAAAAACCGCACAAAATGAAATCTAATACGTGGAAATGACTCCGTTGTTATAGATTTCCACAAAAAGAAAAAAATCGAATTGAAGTGTAATACATGGAAAAAAAGCAATATCTTGGTGTTTTGTGAAAACCACAAAAATTTTAATCTAAAACACGGAAAAAACACAGTTTCTATTGTTTTTTACAAAACAGCAAAAAATTAAATCTAATATGTGGAAATAACTCCATTCTTATAGATTTCCACAAAAACAAAAAAAATCGAAATGAAATATAATACATGGAAAAAAGCAATCTCTTGTAGTTTTCCCACAACAACAAAATTTTAAATCTAAAACTTGGAAAAAAAACAATTTCTATTTTTTTTTAAAAACCGCATAAAATAAAATCTAATACGTGGAAATAGAAATACCTCCGTTCTTATAGATTTCCACAAAAACAGAAAAAATCGAAATGAAATATAGTACATTGAAAAAAGCAATCTCTTGTAGTTTTCCCAAAACCACAAAAATTTAAATCTAATACATGGAAAAAAAACATTATTTGTATTGTAATTAACAAGTGGAAATAACTCCGTTCTTATAGATTTCCACAAAAACAAAAAAATCCATTTGAAGTGTAATACATGAAAAAAAGCAATATCTTGTTGTTTTGTCAAAACCACAAAAATTTTAATCTAATACGTGGAAAAAACACAATTTGTATTGTTATTTACAAAACCGCAAAAATTGAAATCTAATATGTTGAAATAACTCCGTTATTATAGATTTCCACAAAAACAAAAAAATTGAATTGAAGTGTAATACATGGAAAAAAGCAATCGTTTGTTGTTTTCTCAAAACCACAAAAATTTTAATCTAAAACATGGAAAAAACACAATTTCTATTGTTTTCTACAAAGCCGCAAAAAATGAAATCTAATACGTGGAAATACCTCCGTTCTTATAGATTTCCACAAAAACAGAAAAAATCGAAATAAAATATAATACATGGAAAAAGCAATCTCTTGTAGTTTTCCCAAAACCACAAAAATTTAAATCTAATACATGGAAAAAAAACATTATTTGTATTGTAATTAACAAAACCGCAAAAAAAGAAATCTCATACGTGGAAATAACTCCGTTCTTATAGATTTCCACAAAAACAGAAAAAATCGAAATGAAATATAATACATGGAAAAAGCAATCTCTTGTAGTTTTCCCAAAACCACAAAAATTTAAATCTAATACATGGAAAAAAACATTATTTGTATTGTAATTAACAAAACCGCAAAAAAATAAATCTCATACGTGGAAATAACTCCGTTCTTATAGATTTCCACAAAAACAAAAAAAATCCATTCGAAGTGTAATACATGGAAAAAAGCAATATCTTGTTGTTTTCTCAAAACCACAAAAAGTTTAATCTAAAACTTGGAAAAAAAAAACAATTTCTATTGTTTTTTAAAAAACCGCATAAAATAAAATCTAATACGTGGAAATAACTCCGTTGTTATAGATTTCCACAAACACAAAAAAATCGAATTGAAGTGTAATACATGGAACAAAGCAATCGCTTGTTGTTTTCTCAAAACCACAAAAATTTTAATCTAAAACATGGAAAAAACACAATTTCTATTATAATTATACACGAGGGTCGATGACTATCCATTAATAATTTCAAATTCAAATTTATTTAAAATTCCCCAATCCTTCAAATACGAACCTTTTTCCAAAAAGTAATGCCCTAATTTTGTTTTTTATACTTTCTCCCCCTAAATTTAAAATGGTGAATTTATACAATTTACCCCAAAAGTTTCAACTAACTCACCTTTCTCTTTTATAAACACGTAAAGGTTGGTATGCTATCCACTCATGTTATCAAAAGACAAGTTGTGCTTTGCACGTACAAAAAAAAATCCTTCATTTTCTTTTCGGATATGTAAAATTGTTTCTTTTTCAAGGGTTTAAAACTAATTTTTCACATTTTGAATTCTTTTTGTGAAGGGATAACAGGTTATAATTTTGGTCACTTGCTTTTAGTGCGAAAATTAGAGATGGACATATGAGTCATCAGCTATGCCATGAAAGATAGGTTGAGTTAGAACAATTTTGCGAAACTAGTGGTATAAAAAGTAAGGTTTGATTTTTCAAAAGTTTTAATTACAGCATTACTTTAAGGAAAAACAATTTATTATTTCGTTAAAGGGGCAAGTGAAATAATTTTGATTTTTCGAAATGCGTAATGGATTTTAAATGGATATTATAAATGGAATGGAGTGGAAAATATGGCATTCATGACAAAGGTTAAATCCTTTTGAAGTTTTTCAAATCTTTTCATCATTTTCCAAAACCCTAAGTATTTTTTCAAAAATTACTTGAGAGGGCTTAGTTTTAAAATATTTACCATTTTCAAAACATTTTACTTCTTTTCATTTAAAGCTCTTGCTTTTAAAACACACAAAATTTTATTTACAAAATTAAAATTTTTATGGTATTTATGAGTTTTGTTGTTGTTTTTGAAATTTTGAATTTTTTATATGAATTTTCACATTTTTACAAGAAAACAAAACTTGGTTTTGCACAAAACCATCCCACCACACTTAAACCTTTGTTTGTCCTCAAACAAAAAGTTCAAAAAGGAGACATTTGTGGAAATTGGAAAAATTGTTGGGGTTTTATGCAAAACCTCCTCCACCACACTTAATCTTTTGCATAGCAAATGTTTAAGTGTGAAAGAGAGTTTTGTAAAAAGAAGAAAAATAAAATAAAGAAAGGAAAAATACGACCTGACACGACGAGTTGCCTCTCGTCAAGCGCCCTTGTTTTACGTCTTGAGCTCGACGCCTTTGTGTTAGCCTCTCTCGAACGGGTCGTAAACATGAACAAATCCTTGTAGGAGCTCACTTGGTGGTAAGAGATTCGGTCCGTGTTGCCTATCCTTGGTTTTGCAGATAGAAATGACTGGTCTTCCTGGTTTTGAAAGGAGTTTGAGATCGGTTTTCGTTGAGAGGGGTAATTCAATACCCAACTTTACTCCTTCTTGATTGGTTGGCAGGTCGATGTACATCACACCGCTTATCTCAAGGTTGGTGTAATGTATGGTTTGGCAAGAGATAGGATGTCGGGAATTTGGTGAAGTTGGCTCGTGATTTAGGGTGCTTGACTCGTCGTATGTTTCAACCATTGAGTCATGGTTTGACTCCTTCTCGTACTTAACACGCGACTCCTTGAATTCGAAACTTAGGTTAGTATCGCTCGACTCGTCGCAAGATTCAGTCTTGGAGTCATGATTTGACTCGCATTCCACATCACTCGAGTTTTCACAAAATACAATTCCGAAATCCTCATTTGACCCACATTCCCCATCAAACAAATGTTCCTCCAACTCGAAGTTGGCGTCCTTGTTCTCCACATTTTTCTCCCCTTCGAGTATTTCCTTCTCCTCATCACCTTGAGAACCCTCAACACCTAATTCTTCAAAAATCCTAGAACCCTCATCACAAAGAGATTCCTCAATTTCCTCTTGTTCAAAGACCCTAAGACCCTCATCACAATAGCTAGCTTCATCTTGATGAGGTTGGATGGTGGGTTCTCGTCTGTTGACTATCTCCATGAGCGAGTTCGACATTTCTAAGAAGCGTTTCTCGAAGAGGTCCAGCTTCGCGTGCAATTTGTCATCAGAAGAGGTTTGAGGTTGTTGATACTCCTGGTTTGGAGGATAGTACTCGTCTTGGTAGAGGTAAGGTTGGAATGAATGGGTTGGTGTGGCAGGCGTGTACGGGTTTTGGGAATTCTCCTGAGGTTTGAAACCCCAGGATTGTCTCAACATTTCATCCCTCGACTCCAGGATGGAGGAGTGGCCGAACAAAGCTCCTTGCCCATAAGATTGTCCGTAGAGAGGTTGTGTCTGCTCGAAGGAGCTTTCGCCATTGTGCCATGGATAGCCATCGTGTGGCCATCCCGTCCACGTTTGTCTTCCCGTCATTGAATCTCGTTCACCTCTCGCCTTGCCAATCCATTGAAGATCTTGCGCCCTAATAACCTTTAAAAATAAGAGAGACAAAAAACACTATAGATTTCCATAAAAACAAAAAAATCGAATTGAAGTGTAATACATGGAAAAAAGCAATCGGTTGTTTTCTTAAAACCACAAAAATTTTACTCTAAAACATGGAAAAAACGCAATTTCTATTGTTTTTTACACAACCGCAAAAAATGAAATCTAATACGTGGAAATACCTCCGTTCTTATAAATTTCCACAAAAACAGAAAAAATCGAAATGAAATATAATACATGGAAAAAGCAATCTCTTGTAGTTTTCCCAAAACCACAAAAATTTAAATCTAATACATGGAAAAATAAACATTATTTGTATTGTAATTAACAAAACCGCAAAAAAATAAATCTCATACGTGGAAATAACTCCGTTCTTTTAGATTTCCACAAAAACAAAAAAATCGAATTGAAGTGTAATACATGGAAAAAAGCAATATCTTGTTGTTTTCTCAAAACCACAAAATTTAAATCTAATACATGGAAAAAGCACAATTTGTATTCTTTTTTATAAAACCGAATAAAATGAAATCTAATACGTGGAAATAACTCCGTTGTTATAGATTTCCACAAAAACAAAAAAATCGAATTGAAGTGTAATACATGGAAAAGCAATCGTTTGTCGTTTTCTCAAAACCACAAAAATTTTAATCTAAAACATGGAAAAAACATAATTTCTATTGTTTTTTACAAAACCGAATAAAATGAAAATCTAATACGTGGAAATAGCTCCGTTGTTATAGATTTCCACAAGAACAAAAAAATCGAATTGAAGTGTAACACATGGAAAAAAGCAATATCTTGTTGTTTTCTCAAAACCACAAAAATTTTAATCTAAAACAAGGAAAAAACACAATTTCTACTGTTTTTTAAAAAACCGCACAAATTGAAATCTAATATGTGGAAATAACTCCGTTGTTATAGATTTCCACAAAAAGGAAAAAATCGAATTGAAGTGTAATACATGGAAAAAAGCAATATCTTGGTGTTTTCTGAAAACCACAAAAATATTAATCAAAAACACGGAAAAAACACAATTTCTATTGTTTTTTACAAAACAGGAAAAGATTAAATCTAATATGTGGAAATAACTCCATTCTTATAGATTTCCACAAAAACAAAAAAAATCGAAATGAAATACAATACATGGAAAAGAGCAATATGTTGGTGTTTTCTGAAAACCACAAAAAATTTAATCTAAAACACGGAAAAAACACAATTTCTATTGTTTTTTACAAAACAGCAAAAAATTAAATCTAATATGTGGAAATAACTCCATTCTTATAGATTTCCACAAAAACAAAAAAATTGAATTGAAGTGTAATACATGGAACATAGCAATCGCTTGTTGTTTTCTCAAAACCACAAAATTTTTAATCTAAAACATGGAAAAAACACAATTTCTATTATTTTTTACAAAACCGCAAAAAATGAAATCTAATACGTGCAAATACCTCCGTTCTTTTAGATTTCAACAAAAACAGAAAAAATCGAAATGAAATATAATACATGGAAAAAGCAATCTCTTGTAGTTTTCCCGAAACCACGAAAATTTAAATCTAATACATGGAAAAAAAACATTATTTGTATTCTAATTGACAAAACCGCAAAAAAAGAAATCTCATACGTGGAAATAACTCCGTTCTTATAGATTTCCACAAAAACAAAAAAATCGAATTGAAGTGTAATACATGTAAAAAAGCAATATCTTGTTGTTTTCTCAAAACCACAAAAATTTAAATCTAATACATGGAAAAAACACAATTTGTATTGTTTTTTACAAAACCGAATAAAATGAAATGTAATACGTGGAAATAACTCCGTTGTTATAGATTTCCGCAAAAACAAAAAAATCGAATTGAAGTGTAATACATGGAAAAAAGCAATCGTTTGTTATTTTCTCAAAACCACAAAAATTTTAATCTAAAACATGGAAAAAACACAATTTCTATTGTTTTTTACAAAACCGCAAAAAATGAAATCTAATATGTGGAAATACCTACGTTCTTATATATTTCCACAAAAAGAAAAAAATCGAATTGAAGCGTAATACATGGAAAAAAGGAATATCTTGGTGTTTTCTGAAAACCACAAAAATTTTAATCTAAAACACGGAAAAAACACAATTTCTATTGTTTTTTACAAAACAGCAAAAAATTAAATCTAATATGTGGAAATAACTCCATTCTTATAGATTTCCACAAAAACAAAAAAATCGAATTGAAGTGTAATACATGGAACAAAGCAATCGCTTGTCGTTTTCTCAAAACCACAAAATTTTTAATCTAAAACACGGAAAAAACACAATTTCTATTATTTTTCACAAAACCGCAAAAATTGAAATCTAATACGTGGAAATACCTCCGTTCTTATAGATTTCCACAAAAACAGAAAAAATCGAAATGAAATATAGTACATGGAAAAAAGCAATCTCTTGTAGTTTTCCCAAAACCACAAAAATTTACATCTAATACATGGAAAAAAAACATTATTTGTATTGTAATTAACACGTCGAAATAACTCCGTTCTTATAGATTTCCACAAAAACAAAAAAATCGAATTGAAGTGTAATACATGGAAAAAAGCAATATCTTGTTGTTTTGTCAAAACCACAAAAATTTAAATCTAGTACATGGAAAAAACACAATTTGTATTGTTACTTACAAAACCGCAAAAAATGAAATCTAATACGTGGAAATACCTCCGTCGTCATAGATTTCCACAAAAACAGAAAAAATCGAATTGAAGTGTAATACATGGAAAAAAGCAATCTCTTGTAGTTTTCTCAAAACCACAAAAATTTAAATCTAAAACATGGAAATAACACAATTTCTATAGTTTTTTACAAAACCGAATAAAATGAAATCTAATACGTGGAAATAGCTCCGTTTTTATAGATTTCCACAAAAACAAAAAAATCGAATTGAAGTGTGACACATGGAAAAAAGCAATATCTTGTTGTTTTCTCAAAACCACAAAAATTTTAATCTAAAACATGGCATAAACACAATTTCTATTGTTTTTTACAAAACCGCAAATATTGAATTGAAGTGTAATACATGGAAAAAAGCAATCTCTTGTAGTTTTCCCAAAACCACAAAAACTTAAATCTAAAACATGGAAAAAACACAACTTCTATAGTTTTTTACAAAACCGAATAAAATGAAATCTAATACGTGGAAATAGCTCCATTGTTATAGATTTCCACAAAAACAAAAAAATCGAATTGAAGTGTAACACATGCAAAAAAGGAATATCTTGTTGTTTTCTCAAAACCACAAAAATTTTAATCTAAAACATGGAAAAAACACAATTTCTATTGTTTTTTAAAAAAGCGCACAAATTGAAATCTAATATGTTGAAATAACTCCGTTGTTATAGATTTCCACAAAAAGAAAAAAATCGAATTGAAGCGTAATACATGGAAAAAAGCAATATCTTGGTGTTTACTGAAAACCACAAAAATTTTAATCTAAAACATGGAAAAAACACAATTTCTATTGTTTTTTACGAAAGAGCAAAAAATTAAATCTAATATGTGGAAATAACTCCATTCTTATAGATTTCCACAACAATAAAAAAAATCGAAATGAAATATAATACATGGAAAAAAGCAATCTCTTGTAGTTTTCCGAAAACAACAAAAATTTAAATCTAAAACATGGAAAAAAAACAATTTCTATTGTTTTGTAAAAAACCGCATAAAATAAAATCTAATACGTGGAAATAACTCGGTTGTTATAGATTTCCACAAACACAAAAAAATCGAATTGAAGTGTAATACATGGAACAAAGCAATCGCTTGTTGTTTTCTCAAAACCACAAAAATTTTAATCTAAAACATGGAAAAAACATAATTTCTATTGTTTTTTACAAAACCGCAAAAAATGAAATCAAATACGTGGAAATACCTCCGTTGTTATAAATTTCCACAAAAACAGAAAAAATCGAAATGAAATATAATACATGGAAAAAGCAATCTCTTGTAGTTTTCCCAAAACCACAAAAATTTAAATCTAATACATGGAAAAAAAAATTACTTCTATTGTAATTAACAAAACCGCAAAAAAATAAATCTCATACGTGGAAATAACTCCGTTCTTATAAATGTCAACAAAAACAAAAAAGTCGAATTGAAGTGTAATACATGGAAAAAAGCAATATCTTGTTGTTTTCTCAGAACCACAAAAATTTAAATCTAATACATGGAAAAAACACAATTTGTATTGTTTTTTACAAAACCGAATAAAATGAAATCTAATACGTGGAAATGACTCCGTTGTTATAGATTTCCACAAAAACAAAAAAATCGAATTGAAGTGTAATACATGGAAAAAAGCAATCGTTTGTTGTTTTCTCAAAACCACAAAAATTTTAATCAAAAACATGGCAAAAACACAATTTCTATTGTTTTTTACAAAACCGCAAAAAATGAAATCTAATACGTGGAAATACCTCCGTTCTTATATATTTCCACAAAAACAGAAAAAATCGAATTGAAGTGTAATACATGGAAAAAAGCAATCTCTTGTAGTTTTCCCAAAACAACAAAAACTTAAATCTAAAACATGGAAAAAACACAATTTCTATAGTTTTTTACAAAACCGAATAAAATGAAATCTAATACGTGGAAATAGCTCCGTTTTGATAGATTTCCACAAAAACAAAAAAATCGAATTGAAGTGTAACACGTGGAAAAAAGCAATATCTTGTTGTTTTCTCAAAACCACAAAATTTTAATCTAAAACAAGGAAAAAACACAATTTCTATTGTTTTTTAAAAAACTACACAAATTGAAATCTAATATGTGGAAATAACTCCGTTGTTATAGATTTCCACAAAAAGAAAAAAATCGAATTAAAGCGTAATACATGGAAAAAAGCAATATCTTGGTGTTTTTCTGAAAACCACAAAAATTTTAATCTAAAACACGGAAAAAACACAATTTCTATTGTTTTTTACAAAAGAGCAAAAAATTAAATCAAATATGTGGAAATAACTCCATTCTTATAGATTTCCACAAAAACAAAAAAATGGAAATGAAATATAATACATGGAAAAAAGCAATCTCTTGTAGTTTTCCGAAAACAACAAAAATTTAAATCTATAACCTGGAAAAAAGACGATTTCTATTGTTTTTTAAAAAACCGCGTAAAATAAAATCTAATACGTGGAAATAACTCCGTTGTTATAGATTTCCACAAACACAAAAAAATCGAATTGAAGTGTAATACATGGAACAAAGCAATCGATTGTTGTTTCCTCAAAACCACAAAATTTTTAATCTAAAACATGGAAAAAACACAATTTCTATTATTTTTTACAAAACCGCAAAAAATGAAATCTAATACGTGGAAATACCTCCGTTCTAATAGATTTCCACAAAAACAGAAAAAATCGAAATGAAATATAGTACAAGGAAAAAAGCAATCTCTTGTAGTTTTCCCAAAACCACAAAAATTTAAATCTAATACATCGAAAAAAAAACATTATTTCTATTGTAATTAACACGTGCAAATAACTCCATTCTTATAGATTTCCACAAAAACAAAAAAATCCAATTTAAGTGTAATACATGCAAAAAAGGAATATCTTGTTGTTGTCTCAAACCCACAAAAATTTAAATCTAATACATGGGAAAAACACAATTTGTATTGTTTTTTACAAAACCGAATAAAATGAAATCTAATACGAGGAAATAACTCCGTTGTTATAGATTTCCACAAAAACAAAACAATCGAAATGAAATATAATACATGGAAAAAGCAATCTCTTGTAGTTTTCCCAAATCCACAAAACTTTAAATCTAATACACGGAAAAAAAACATTATTTGTATTGTAATTAACAAAACCGCAAAAAAAAAAATCTCATACGTGGAAATGACTCCGTTCTTATAGATTTCCACAAAAACAAAAAAATCCAATTAAAGTGTAATAAATGGAAAAAAACAATATCTTGTTGTTTTCTCAAACCCACAAAAATTTAAATCTAATACATGGAAAAAACACAATTTGTATTGTTTTTTACAAAACCGAATAAAATGAAATCTTATACGTGGAAATAACTCCGTTGTTATAGATTTCCACAAAAACAAAAAAAATCGAATTGAAGTGTAGTACATGGAAAAAAGCAATCGTTTGTTATTCTCTCAAAACCACCAAAATTTTAATCTAAAACATGGCAAAAACACAATTTCTA
Source organism: Juncus effusus (assembly GCA_027726005.1). Classification (NCBI taxonomy): domain Eukaryota; kingdom Viridiplantae; phylum Streptophyta; class Magnoliopsida; order Poales; family Juncaceae; genus Juncus; species Juncus effusus. The sequence continues at coordinate 5,176,084 of CM050904.1, read as the reverse complement.
TTGTTTTTTACAAAACCGCAAAAAATGAAATCTAATACGTGGAAATACCTCCGTTCTTATATATTTCCACAAAAACAGAAAAAATCGAATTGAAGTGTAAGACATGGAAAAAAGCTATCTCTTGTAGTTTTCCCAAAACCACAAAAACTTAAATCTAAAACATGCAAAAATCAAAATTTCTATAGTGTTTTACAAAACCGAATAAAATGAAATCTAATACGTGGAAATAGCTCCGTTTTTATAGATTTCCACAAAAACAAAAAAATCGAATTGAAGTGTAACACATGGAAAAATGCAATATCTTGTTGTTTTCTCAAAACCACAAAAATTTTAATCTAAAACATGGAAAAAACACAATTTCTATTGTTTTTTAAAAAACCGCACAAATTGAAATCTAATATCTGGAAATAACTCCGTTGTTATAGATTTCCACAAAAAGAAAAAAATCGAATTGAAGCGTAATACATGGAAAAAAGCAATATCTTGGTGTTTTCTGTAAACCACAAAAATTTTAATCTAAAACACGGAAAAAACACAATTTCTATTGTTTTTTACAAAAGAGCAAAAAATTAAATCAAATATGTGGAAATAACTCCATTCTTATAGATTTCCACAAAAACAAAAAAATGGAAATGAAATATAATACATGGAACAAAGCAATCGCTTGTTGCTTTCTCAAAACCACAAAATTTTTAATCTAAAACATGGAAAAAACACAATTTCTATTATTTTTTACAAAACCGCAAAAAATGAAATCTAATACGTGGAAATACCTCCGTTCTTATAGATTTCCACGAAAACAGAAAAAATCGAAATGAAATATAGTACATGGATAAAAGCAATCTCTTGTAGTTTTCCCAAAACCACAAAAATTTAAATCTAATACATGGAAAAAAAAACATTATTTCTATTGTAATTAACACGTGCAAATAACTCCGTTCTTATAGATTTCCACAAAAACAAAAAAATCCAATTTAAGTGTAATACACGGAAAAAAGGAATATCTTGTTGTTTTCGCAAACCCACAAAAATTTAAATCTAATACATGGGAAAAACACAATTTGTATTGTTTTTTTCAAAACCGAATAAAATGAAATCTAATACGAGGAAATAACTCCGTTGTTATAGATTTCCACAAAAACAAAAAAATCGAATTGAATTGTAATACACGGAAAAAAGCAATCGTTTGTTATTTTCTCAAAACCACAAAAATTTTAATCTAAAACATGGAAAAAACACAATTTCTATTGTTTTTTACAAAACCCGAAAAAATGAAATCTAATACGTGGAAATACCTCCGTTCTTATAGATTTCCACAAAAACAGAAAAAATCGAAATGAAATATAATACATGGAAAAAGCAATCTCTTGTAGTTTTCCCAAATCCACAAAAATTTAAATCTAATACACGGAAAAAAAACATTATTTGTATTGTAATTAACAAAACCGCAAAAACAAAAATCTCATACGTGGAAATGACTCCGTTATTATAGATTTCCACAAGAACAAAAAAATCCAATGAAGTGTAATACATGGAAAAAAACAATATCTTGTTGTTTTCTCAAACCCACAAAAATTTAAATCTAATACATGGAAAAAACACAATTTGTATTGTTTTTTACAAAACCGAATAAAATGAAATCTTATACGTGGAAATAACTCCGTCGTTATAGATTTTCACAAAAACAAAAAAATCGAATTGAAGTGTAGTACATGGTAAAAAGCAATCCTTTGTTATTTTCTCAAAACCACCAAAATTTTAATCTAAAACATGGCAAAAACACAATTTCTATTGTTTTTTACAAAACCGCAAAAAATGAAATCTAATACGTGGAAATACCTCCGTTCTTATATATTTCCACAAAAACAGAAAAAATCGAATTGAAGTGTAATACATGGAAAAAAGCAATCTCTTGTAGTTTTCCCAAAACCACAAAAATTTAAATCTAATACATGGAAAAAAAAACATTATTTCTATTGTAATTAACACGTGCAAATAACTCCGTTCTTATAGATTTCCACAAAAACAAAAAAATCCAATTGAAATGTAATACATGGAAAAAAGGAATATCTTGTTGTTTTCTCAAGCCCACAAAAATTTAAATCTAATACATGGAAAAAACACAATTCGTATTGTTTTTTACAAAACCGAATAAAATGAAATCTTATACATGGAAATAACTCCGTTGTTATAGATTTCCACAAAAACAAAAAAATCGAATTGAAGTGTAATACATGGAAAAAAGCAATCGTTTGTTATTTTCTCAAAACCACAAAAATTTTAATCTAAAACATGGAAAAAACACAATTTCTATTGTTTTTTACAAAACCGCAAAAAATGAAATCTAATACGTGGAAATACCTCCGTTCTTATAGATTTCCACAAAAACAGAAAAAATCGAAATGAAATATAATACATGGAAAAGGTAATCTCTTGTAGTTTTCCCAAATCCACAAAAATTTAAATCCAATACACGGAAAAAAAATATTATTTATATTGTAATTAACAAAACCGCAAAAAAAAATCTCATACGTGGAAATAACTCCGTTCTTATAGATGTCCACAAAAACAAAACAAATCGAATTGAAGTGTAATACATGGAAAAAAGCAATATCTTGTTGTTTTCTCAAACCCACAAAAATTTTAATCTAATACATGGAAAAAACACAATATGTATTGTTTTTTACAAAACCGAATAAAATGAAATCTTATAGGTGGAAATAACTCCGTTGTTATAGATTTCCACAAAAACAAAAAAATCGAATTGAAGTATAATACATGGAAAAATGCAATCGTTCGTTATTTTCTCAAAACCTCAAAAATTTTAATCTAAAACATGGCAAAAACACAATTTCTATTGTTTTTTACAAAACCGCAAAAAATGAAATCTAATACGTGGAAATACCTCCGTTCTTATATATTTCCACAAAAACAGAAAAAATCGAATTGAAGTGTAATACATGGAAAAATGCAATCTCTTGTAGTTTTCCCAAAACCACAAAAACTTAAATCTAAAACAAGGAAAAAACACAATTTCTATAGTTTTTTACAAAACCGAATAAAATGAAATCTAATACGTGAAAATAGCTCCGTTTTTATAGATTTCCACAAAAACAAAAAAATGGAATTGAAGTGTAACACATGGAAAAAAGCAATATCTTGTTGTTTTCTCAAAACCACAAAAATTTTAATCTAAAACATGGAAAAAACACAATTTCTATTGTTTTTTAAAAAACCGCACAAATATAAATCTAATATGTGGAAATAACTCCGTTATTATAGATTTCCACAAAAAGAAAAAAATCGAATTGAAGCGTAATACATGGAAAAAAGCAATATCTTGGTGTTTTCTAAAAACCACAAAAATTTTAATCTAAAACACGGAAAAAACACAATTTCTATTGTTTTTTACAAAAGAGCAAAAAATTAAATCTAATATGTGGAAATTACTCCATTCTTATAGATTTCCACAAAAACAAAAAAATCGAAATGAAATATAATACATGGAAAAAAGCAATCTGTTGTAGTTTTCCGAAAACAACAAAAATTTAAATCTAAAACTTGGAAAAAAGAGAATTTCTATTGTTTTTTAAAAAACCGCATAAAATAAAATCTAATCCGTGGAAATAACTCCGTTGTTATAGATTTCCACAAACACAAAAAAATCGAATTGAAGTGTAATACATGGAAAAAAGCGATCGTTTGTTATTTTCTCAAAACCACAAAAATTTTAATCTAAAACATGGAAAAAACACAATTTCTATTGTTTTTTACAAAACCGCAAAAAATGAAATCTAATACGTGGAAATACCTCCGTTCTTATAGATTTCCACAAAAACAGAAAAAATCGAAATGAAATATAATACCTGGAAAAAGCAATCTCTTGTAGTTTTCCCGAATCCACAAAAATTTAAATCCAATACACGGAAAAAAAATATTATTTGTATTGTAATTAACAAAACCGCAAAAAAAAAATCTCATACGTGGAAATAACTCCGTTCTTATAGATTTCCACAAAAACAAAAAAATCGAATTGAAGTGTAATACATGGAAAAAAGCAATTTCTTGTTGTTTTCTCAGACCCACAAAAATTTTAATCTAATACATGGAAAAAACACAATTTGTACTGTTTTTTACAAAACCGAATAAAATGAAATCTTATACGTGGAAATAACTCCGTTGTTATAGATTTCCACAAAAACAAAAAAATCGAATTGAAGTGTAACACATGGAAAAAAGCAATATCTTGTTGTTTTCTCAAAACCACAAAAATTTTAATCTAAAACATGGAAAAAACACAATTTCTATTGTTTTTTAAAAAATCGCACAAATTGAATTCTAATATGTGGAAATAACTCCGTTGTTATTGATTTCCACAAAAAGAACAAAATCGAATTGAAGCGTAATACATGGAAAAAAGCAATATCTTGGTGTTTTCTGAAAACCACAAAAATTTTAATCTAAAACACGGAAAAAACACACTTTCTTTTGTTTTTTACAAAAGAGCAAAAAATTAAATCTAATATATGGAAATAACTCCATTCTTATAGATTTCCACAAAAACAAAAAAAATCGAAATAAAATATAATACAAGGAAAAAAGCAATCTCTTGTAGTTTTCCCAAAACAACAAAAATTTAAATCTAAAACTTGGAGAAAAACAATTCCTATTGTTTTTTAAAAAACCGCATAAAATAAAATGTAATACGTGGAAATAACTCCGTTGTTATTGATTTGCACAAACACAAAAAAATCGAATTGAAGTGTAATACATGGAACAAAGCAATCGCTTGTTGTTTTCTCAAAACCACAAAATTTTTAATCTAAAACATGGAAAAACCACAATTTCTATTATTTTTTACAGAACCGCAAAAAACGAAATCTAATACGTGGAAATACCTCCGTTCTTATAGATTTCCACAAAAACAGAAAAAATCGAAATGAAATATAGTACATGGAAAAAAGCAAACTCTTGTAGTTTTCCCAAAACTATAAAAATTTAAATCTAATACATGGAAAAAAAACATTATTTGTATTGTAATTCACACGTGGAAATAACTCCGTTCTTATAGATTTCCACAAGAACAAAAAAAATCGAATTGAAGTGTAATACATGGAAAAAAGCAATATCTTGTTATTTTGTCAAAACCACAAAAATTTAAATCCAATACATGGAAAAAACACAATTTGTATTGTTATTTACAAAACCGCAAAAAATGTAATCTAATATGTTGAAATAACTCCGTTGTTATAGATTTCCACAAAACCAAAATAATCGAATTGAAGTGTAATACATGGAAAAAAGCAATCGTTTGTTGTTTTCTCAAAACCACATAAATTTTAATCTAAAACATGGAAAAAACACAATTTCTATTGTTTTTTACAAAACCGCAAAAAATGAATTCTAATACGTGGAAATACCTCCGTTCTTATAGATTTCCACAAAAACAGAAAAAATCGAAATGAAATATAATACATGGAAAAAGCAATCTCTTGTAGTTTTCCCAAAACCACAAAAATTTAAATCTAATACACGGAAAAAAAACATTATTTGTATTGTAATTAACAAAACCGCAAAAAAAAAAAATCTCATACGTGGAAATAACTCCGTTCTTATAGATTTCGACAAAAACAAAAAAATCGAATTGAAAGGTAATACATGGAAAAAAGCAATATCTTGTTGTTTTCTCAAAACCACAAACATTTAAATCTAATACATGGAAAAAACACAATTTGTATTGTTTTTTACAAAACCGAATAAAATGAAATCTAATACGTGGAAATAACTCCGTTCTTATATATTTCCACAAAAACAGAAAAAGTCGAATTGAAGTGTAATACATGGAAAAAAGCAACCTCTTGTAGTTTTCCCAAAACCACAAAAACTTAAATCTAAAACATGGAAAAAACACATTTTCTATAGTTTTTTACAAAACCGAATAACATGAAATCTAATACGTGGAAATTGCTCCGTTTTATAGATTTCCACAAAAACAAAAAAATCGAATTGAAGTGTAACACATGGAACAAAGCAATCGCTTGTTGTTTTCTCAAAACCACAAAAAATGAAATCTAATACGTGGAAATACATTCGTTCTTTTAGATTTCCACAAAAACAGAAAAAATCGAAATGAAATATAGAACATGGAAAAAAGCAAACTCTTGTAGTTTTCCCAAAACAACAAAAATTTAAATCTAAAACTTGGAAAAAAACAATTTCTATTGTTTTTTAAAAAACCGCATAAAATAAAATCTAATACGTGGAAATAACTCCATTGTTATTGATTTGCACAAACACAAAAAAATCGAATTGAAGTGTAATACATGGAACAAAGCAATCGCTAGTTGTTTTCTCAAAACCACAAAATTTTTAATCTAAAACATGGAAAAAACACAATTTTTATTATTTTTTACAAAACCGCAAAAAACGAAATCTAATACGTGGAAATACCTCCGTTCTTATAAATTTCCACAAAAACAGAAAAAATCGAAATGAAATATAATACATGGAAAAAGCAATCTCTTGTAGTTTTCCCAAAACCACAAAAATTTAAATCTAATACACAGAAAAAAAAACATTATTTGTATTGTAATTAACAAAACCGCACTAAAAAAAATCTCATACGTGGAAATAACTCCGTTCTTATAGATTTCCACAAAAATAAAAAAATCGAATTGAACGGTAATACATGGAAAAAAGCAATATCTTGTTGTTTTCTCAAAACCACAAACATTTAAATCTAATACATGGAAAAAACACAATTTGTATTGTTTTTTACAAAACCGAATAAAATGAAATCTAATACGTGGAAATAACTCCGTTCTTATATATTTCCACAAAAACAGAAAAAGTCGAATTGAAGTGTAATACATGGAAAAAAGCAATCTCTTGTAGTTTTCCCAAAACCACAAAAACTTAAATCTAAAACATGGAAAAAACACAATTTCTATAGTTTTTTACAAAACCGAATAAAATGAAATCTAATACGTGGAAATAGCTTCGTTTTATAGATTTCCACAAAAACAAAAAAATCGAATTGAAGTGTAACACATGGAACAAAGCAATCGCTTGTTGTTTTCTCAAAACCACAAAATTTTTAATCTAAAACATGGAAAAAACACAATTTCTATTATTTTTTACAAAACCGCAAAAAACGAAATCTAATACGTGGAATTACCTCCGTTCTTTTAGATTTCCACAAAAACAGAAAAAATCGAAATGAAATATAGAACATGGAAAAAAGCAAACTCTTGTAGTTTTCCCAAAACAACAAAAATTTAAATCTAAAACTTGGAAAAAAACAATTTCTATTGTTTTTTAAAAAACCGCATAAAATAAAATCTAATACGTGGAAATAACTCGGTTGTTATTGATTTGCACAAACACAAAAAAATCGAATTGAAGTGTAATACATGGAACAAAGCAATCGCTAGTTGTTTTCTCAAAACCACAAAATTTTTATTCTAAAACATGGAAAAAACACAATTTTTATTATTTTTTACAAAACCGCAAAAAACGAAATCTAATACGTGGAAATACCTCCGTTCTTATAGATTTCCACAAAAACAGAAAAAATCGAAATGAAATATAGTACATGGAAAAAAGCAAACTCTTGTAGTTTTCCCAAAACTACAAAAATTTAAATCTAATACCTGGAAAAAAAACATTATTTGTATTGTAATTAACACGTGGAAATTACTCCGTTCTAATAGATTTCCATAAAAACAAAAAAAATTGAATTGAAGTGTAATACATGGAAAAAAGCAATATCTTGTTGTTTTGTCAAAACCACAAAAATTTAAATCTAATACATGGAAAAAACACAATTTGTATTGTTATTTACAAAACCGCAAAAAATGTAATCTAATATGTTGAAATAACTCCGTTGTTATAGATTTCCACAAAAATAAAAAAATCGAATTGAAGTGTAATACATGGAAAAAAGCAATCGTTTGTTGTTTTCTCAAAACCACAAATATTTTAATCTAAAACATGGAAAAAACACAATTTCTATTGTTTTTTACAAAACCGCAAAAAATGAAATCTAATACGTGGAAATACCTCTGTTCTTATAGATTTCCACAAAAACAGAAAAAATCGAAATGAAATATAATACATGGAAAAAGTAATCTCTTGTAATTTTCCCAAAACCACAAAAATTTAAATCTAAAACTTGGAAAAAAGACAATTTCTATTGTTTTTTAAAAAACCGCATAAAATAAAATCTAATACGTGGAAATAACTCCGTTCTTATAGATTTCCACAAAAACAGAAAAAATCGAAATGAAATATAATACATGGAAAAAGCAATCTCTTGTAGTTTTCCCAAAACCACAAAAATTTAAATCTAATACACGGAAAAAAAAACATTATTTGTATTGCAATTAACAAAACCGCAAAAAAAAAATCTCATACGTGGAAATAACTCCGTTCTTATAGATTTCCACAAAAACAAAAAAACCGAATTGAAGTGTAATACATGGAAAAAAGCAATATCTTGTTGTTTTCTCAAAACCACAAAAATTTAAATCTAATACATGGAAAAAAAAATTTGTATTGTTTTTTACAAAACCGAATAAAATGAAATCTAATACGTGGAAATAACTCCGTTCTTATATATTTCCACAAAAACGGAAAAAATCGAATTGAAGTGTAATACATGGAAAAAAGCAATATCTTGTTGTTTTCTCAAAACCACAAAAATTTAAATCTAATACATGGAAAAAACACAATTTGTATTGTTTTTTACAAAACCGAATAAAATGAAATCTAATACGTGGAAATACCTCCGTTCTTATATATTTCCACAAAAACAGAAAAAGTCGATTTGAAGTGTAATACATGGAAAAAAGCAATCTCTTGTAGTTTTCCCAAAACCACAAAAACTTAAATCTAAAACATGGAAAAAACACAATTTCTATAGTTTTTTACAAAACCGAATAACATGAAATCTAATACGTGGAAATTGCTCCGTTTTTATAGATTTCCGCAAAAACAAAACAATCGAATTGAAGTGTAACACATGGAAAAAAGCAATATCTTGTTGTTTTGTCAAAACCACAAAAATTTAAATCCAATACATGGAAAAAACACAATTTGTATTGTTATTTACAAAACCGCAAAAAATGTAATCTAATATGTTGAAATAACTCCGTTGTTATAGATTTCCACAAAAACAAAAAAATCGAATTGAAGTGTAATACATGGAAAAAAGCAATCGTTTGTTGTTTTCTCAAAACCACAAAAATTTTAATGTAAAACATGGAAAAAACACAATTTCTATTGTTTTTTACAAAACCGCAAAAAATGAAATCTAATACGTGGAAATACCTCCGTTCTTATAGATTTCCACAAAAACAGAAAAAATCGAAATGAAATATAATACATGGAAAAAGCAATCTCTTGTAGTTTTCCCAAAACCACAAAAATTTAAATCTAATACACGGAAAAAAAAACATTATTTGTATTGTAATTAACAAAACCGCAAAAAAAAAAAATCTCATACGTGGAAATAACTCCGTTCTTATAGATTTCCACAAAAACAAAAAAATCGAATTGAAGTGTAATACATGGAAGAATGCAATATCGTGTTGTTTTCTCAAAACCACAAAAATTTAAATCTAATACATGGAAAAAACACAATTTGTATTGTTTTTTACAAAACCGAATAAAATGAAATCCAATACGTGGAAATAACTCCGTTCTTATATATTTCCACAAAAACAGAAAAAGTCGAATTGAAGTGTAATACATGGAAAAAAGCAATCTCTTGTAGTTTTCCAAAAACCACAAAAACTTAAATCTAAAACATGGAAAAAACACAATTTCTATTGTTTTTTACAAAACCGAATAAAATGAAATCTAATACGTGGAAATAGCTCCGTTTTTATAGATTTCCACGAAAACAAAAATATCGAATTGAAGTGTAACACATGGAACAAAGCAATCGCTTGTTGTTTTCTCAAAACCACAAAATTTTTAATCTAAAAAATGGAAAAAACACAATATCTATTATTTTTTACAAAACCGCAAAAAACGAAATCTAATACGTGGAAATACCTCCGTTCTTATAGATTTCCACAAAAACAGAAAAAATCGAAATGAAATATAGTACATGGAAAAAAGCAAACTCTTGTAGTTTTCCCAAAACTACAAAAATTTAAATCTAATCCATGGAAAAAAAACATTATTTGTATTGTAATTAACACGTGGAATTAACTCCGTTCTTATAGATTTCCACAAAAACAAAAAAAATCGAATTGAAGTGTAATACATGGAAAAAAGCAATATCTTGTTGTTTTGTCAAAACCACAAAAATTTAAATCTAATACATGGAAAAAACACAATTTGTATTGTTATTTACAAAACCGCAAAAAATGTAATCTAATATGTTGAAATAACTCCGTTGTTATAGATTTCCACAAAAACAAAAATATCGAATTGGAGTGTACTACATGGAAAAAAGCAATCGTTTGTCGTTTTCTCAAAACCACAAAAATTTTAATCTAATACATGGAAAAAACACAATTTCTATTGTTTTTTACAAAACCGCAAAAAATGAAATCTAATACGTGGAAATACCTACGTTCTTATTGATTTCCACAAAAACAGAAAAAATCGAAATGAAATATATTACATGGAAAAAAGCAATCTCTTGTAGTTTTTCCCAAAACCACAAAAATTTAAATCTAATACACGGAAAAAAAAATATTATTTGTATTGTAATTAACAAAACCGCAAAAACAAAAATCTCATACGTGGAAATAACTCCGTTCTTATAGATGTCGACAAAAACAAAAAAATCTAATTGAAGTGTAATACATGGAAAAAAGCAATATCTTGTTGTTTTCTCAAAACCACAAAAATTTAAATCTAATACATGGAAAAAACACAATTTGTATTGTTTTTTACAAAACCGAATAAAATGAAATCTAATACGTGGAAATAGCTCCGTTTTTATAGATTTCCACAAAAACAAAAAAATCGAATTGAAGTGTAACACATGGAAAAAGGCAATATCTTGTTGTTTTCTCAAAACCACAAAACTATTAATCTAAAACATGGAAAAAACACAATTTCTATTGTTTTTTAAAAAATCGCACAAATTGAATTCTAATATGTGGAAATAACTCCGTTGTTATTGATTTCCACAAAAAGAACAAAATCGAATTGAAGCGTAATACATGGAAAAAAGCAATATCTTGGTGTTTTCTGAAAACCACAAAAATTTTAATCTAAAACACGAAAAAAACACACTTTCTTTTGTTTTTTACAAAAGAGCAAAAAATTAAATCTAATATGTGGAAATAACTCCATTCTTATAGATTTCCACAAAAACAAAAAAAATCGAAATAAAATATTATACATGGAAAAAAGCAATCTCTTGTAGTTTTTCCAAAACAACAGAAATTTAAATATAAAACTTGGAGAAAAACAATTTCTATTGTTTTTTAAAAAACCGCATAAAATAAAATCTAATACGTGGAAATGACTCCGTTGTTATTGATTTGCACAAACACAAAAAAATCGAATTGAAGTGTAATACATGGAACAAAGCAATCGCTTGTTGTTTTCTCAAAACCACAAAATTTTTAATCTAAAACATGGAAAAAACACAATTTCTATTATTTTTTACAGAACCGCAAAAAACGAAATCTAATACGTGGAAATACCTCCGTTCTTATAGATTTCCACAAAAACAGAAAAAATCGAAATGAAATATAGTACATGGAAAAAAGCTAACTCTTGTAGTTTTCCCAAAACTATAAAAATTTAAATCTAATACATGGAAAAAAAACATTATTTGTATTGTAATTCACATGTGGAAATAACTCCGTTCTTATAGATTTCCACAAAAACAACAAAAATCGAATTGAAGTGTAATACATGGAAAAAAGCAATATCTTGTTATTTTGTCAAAACCACAAAAATTTAAATCCAATACATGGAAAAAACACAATTTGTATTGTTATTTACAAAACCGCAAAAAATGTAATCAAATATGTTGAAATAACTCCGTTGTTATAGATTTCCACAAAAACAAAAAAATCGAATTGAAGTGTAATACATGGAAAAAAGCAATCGTTTGTTGTTTTCTCAAAACCACAAAAATTTTCATCTAAAACATGGAAAAAACACAATTTCTATTGTTTTTTACAAAACCGCAAAAAAGGAAATCTAATACGTGGAAATACCTCCTTTCTTATAGATTTCCACAAAACCAGAAAAAATCGAAATGAAATATAATACATGGAAAAAGCAATCTCTTGTAGTTTTCCCAAAACCACAAAAATTGAAATCTAATACACGGAAAAAAAACATTATTTGTATTGTAATTAACAAAACCGCAAAAAAAAAATCTCATACGTGGAAATAACTCCGTTCTTATAGATTTCCACAAAAACAAAAAAATCGAATTGAACGGTAATACATGGAAAAAAGCAATATCTTGTTGTTTTCTCAAAACCACAAAAATTTAAATCTAATACATGGAAAAAACACAATTTGTATTGTTTTTTACAAAACCGAATAAAATGAAATCTAATACGTGGAAATAACTCCGTTCTTATATATTTCCACAAAAACAGAAAAAGTCGAATTGAAGTGTAATACATGGAAAAAAGCAATCTCTTGTAGTTTTCCCAAAACCACAAAAACTTAAATCTAAAACATGGAAAAAACACAATTTCTATAGTTTTTTACAAAACCGAATAAAATGAAATCTAATACGTGGAAATAGCTCCGTTTTTATAGATTTCCACAAAAACAAAAAAATCGAATTGAAGTGTAACACATGGAACAAAGCAATCGCTTGTTGTTTTCTCAAAACCACAAAATTTTTAATCTAAAACATGGAAAAAACACAATTTCTATTATTTTTTACAAAACCGCAAAAAACGAAATCTAATACGTGGAAATACCTCCGTACTTTTAGATTTCCACAAAAACAGAAAAAATCGAAATGAAATATAGAACATGGAAAAAAGCAAAATCTTGTAGTTTTCCCAAAACAACAAAAATTTAAATCTAAAACTTGGAAAAAAACAATTTCTATTGTTTTTTAAAAAACCGCATAAAATAAAATCTAATACGTGGAAATAACTCCGTTGTTATTGATTTGCACAAACACAAAAAAATCGAATTGAAGTGTAATACATGGAACAAAGCAATCGATAGTTGTTTTCTCAAAACCACAAAATTTTCAATCTAAAACATGGAAAAAACACAATTTCTATTATTTTTTACAAAACCGCAAAAAACGAAATCTAATACGTGGAAATACCTCCGTTCTTATAGATTTCCACAAAAACAGAAAAAATCGAAATTAAATATAGTACATGGAAAAAAGCAAACTCTTGTAGTTTTCCCAAAACTGCAAAAATTTAAATCTAATACATGGAAAAAAAACATAATTTGTATTGTAATTAACACGTGGAAATAACTCCGTTCTTATAGATTTCCATAAAAACAAAAAAAATCGAATTGAAGTGTAATACATGGAAAAAAGCAATATCTTGTTGATTTGTCAAAACCACAAAAATTTAAATCTAATACTTGGAAAAAACACAATTTGTACTGTTATTTACAAAACCGCAAAAAATGTAATCTAATATGTTGAAATAACTCCGTTGTTATAGATTTCCACAAAAACAAAAAAATCGAATTGAAGTGTAATACATGGAAAAAAGCAATCGTTTGTTGTTTTCTCAAAACCACAAAAATTTTTATCTAAAACATGGAAAAAACACAATTTCTATTGTTTTTTACAAAACAGCAAAAAATGAAATCTAATACGTGGAAATACCTCCGTTCTTATAGATTTCCACAAAAACAGAAAAAATCGAAATGAAATATAATACATGGAAAAAGTAATCTCTTGTAGTTTTCCCAAAACCACAAAAATTTAAATCTAATACACGGAAAAAAAACAATTTTTGTATTGTAATTAACAAAACCGCAAAAACAAAAATCTCATACGTGGAAATAACTCCGTTCTTATAGATGTCGACAAAAACAAGAAAAACGAATTGAAGTGTAATACATGGAAAAAAGCAATATCTTGTTGTTTTCTCAAAACCACAAAAATTTAAATCTAATACATGGAAAAAACACAATTTATATTGTTTTTTACAAAACCGAATAAAATGAAATCTAATACGTGGAAATAACTCCGTTGTTATTGATTTCCACAAAAAGAACAAAATCGAATTGAAGCGTAATACATGGAAAAAAGCAATATCTTGGTGTTTTCTGAAAACCACAAAAATATTAATCTAAAACACGGAAAAAACACACTTTCTTTTGTTTTTTACAAAAGAGCAAAAAATTAAATCTAATATGTGGAAATAACTCCGTTCTTATAGATTTCCACAAAAACAAAAAAAATCGAAATAAAATATAATACAAGGAAAAAAGCAATCTCTTGTAGTTTTCCCAAAACAACAAAAATTTAAATCTAAAACTTGGAAAAAAACAATTTCTATTGTTTTTTAAAAAACCGCATAAAATAAAATCTAATACGTGGAAATGACTCCGTTGTTATTGATTTGCACAAACACAAAAAAATCGAATTGAAGTGTAATACATGGAACAAAGCAATCGCTTGTTGTTTTCTCAAAACCACAAAATTTTTAATCTAAAACATGGAAAAAACACAATTTCTATTATTTTTTACAGAACCGCAAAAAACGAAATCTAATACGTGGAAATACCTCCGTTCTTATAGATTTCCACAAAAACAGAAAAAATCGAAATGAAATATAGTACATGGAAAAAAGCAAACTCTTGTAGTTTTCCCAAAACTATAAAAATTTAAATCTAATACATGGAAAAAAAACATTATTTGTATTGTAATTCACATGTGGAAATAACTCCGTTCTTATAGATTTCCACAAAAACAAAAAAAATCGAATTGAAGTGTAATACATGGAAAAAAGCAATATCTTGTTATTTTGTCAAAACCACAAAAATTTAAATCCAATACATGGAAAAAACACAATTTGTATTGTTATTTACAAAACCGCAAAAAATGTAATCAAATATGTTGAAATAACTCCGTTGTTATAGATTTCCACAAAAACAAAAAAATCGAATTGAAGTGTAATACATGGAATAAAGCAATCGTTTGTTGTTTTCTCAAAACCACAAAAATTTTAATCTAAAACATGGAAAAAACACAATTTCTATTGTTTTTTAGAAAACCGCAAAAAAGGAAATCTAATACGTGGAAATACCTCCGTTCTTATAGATTTCCACAAAAACAGAAAAAATCGAAATGAAATATAATACATGGAAAAAGCAATGTCTTGTAGTTTTCCCAAAACCACAAAAATTGAAATCTAATACACGGAAAAAAAAACATTATTTGTATTGTAATTAACAAAACCGCAAAAAAAAAATCTCATAAGTGGAAATAACTCCGTTCTTATAGATTTCCACAAAAACAAAAAAATCGAATTGAACGGTAATACATGGAAAAAAGCAATATCTTGTTGTTTTCTCAAAACCACAAAAATTTAAATCTAATACATGGAAAAAACACAATTTGTATTGTTTTTTACAAAACCGAATAAAATGAAATCTAATACGTGGAAATAACTCCATTCTTATATATTTCCACAAAAACAGAAAAAGTCGAATTGAAGTGTAATACATGGAAAAAAGCAATCTCTTGTAGTTTTCCCAAAACCACAAAAACATAAATCTAAAACATGGAAAAAATACAATTTCTATAGTTTTTTACAAAACCGAATAAAATGAAATCTAATACGTGGAAATAGCTCCATTTTTATAGATTTCCACAAAAACAAAAAAATCGAATTGAAGTGTAACACATGGAACAAAGCAATCGCTTGTTGTTTTCTGAAAACCACAAAATTTTTAATCTAAAACATGGAAAAAACACAATTTCTATTATTTTTTACAAAACCGCAAAAAACGAAATCTAATACGTGGAAATACCTCCGTTCTTTTAGATTTCCACAAAAACAGAAAAAATCGAAATGAAATATAGAACATGGAAAAAAGCAAACTCTTGTAGTTTTCCCAAAACAACAAAAATTTAAATCTAAAACTTGGAAAAAAACAATTTCTATTGTTTTTTAAAAAACCGCATAAAATAAAATCTAATACGTGGAAATAACTCCGTTGTTATTGATTTGCACAAACACAAAAAAATCGAATTGAAGTGTAATACATGGAACAAAGCAATCGATAGTTGTTTTCTCAAAACCACAAAATTTTTAATCTAAAACATGGAAAAAACACAATTTCTATTATTTTTTACAAAACCGCAAAAAACGAAATCTAATACGTGGAAATACCTCCGTTCTTATAGATTTCCACAAAAACAGAAAAAATCGAAATTAAATATAGTACATGGAAAAAAGCAAACTCTTGTAGTTTTCCCAAAACTACAAACATTTATATCTAATACATGGAAAAAAAAACATTATTTGTATTGTAATTAACACGTGGAAATAACTCCGTTCTTATAGATTTCCATAAAAACAAAAAAAATCGAATTGAAGTGTAATACATGGAAAAAAGCAATATCTTGTTGTTTTGTCAAAACCACAAAAATTTAAATCTAATACATGGAAAAAACACAATTTGTATTGTTATTTACAAAACCGCAAAAAATGTAATCTAATATGTTGAAATAACTCCGTTGTTATAGATTTCCACAAAAACAAAAAAATCGAATTGAAGTGTAATACATGGAAAAAAGCAATCGTTTGTTGTTTTCTCAAAACCACAAAATTTTTTTTCTAAAACATCGAAAAAACACAATTTCTATTGTTTTTTACAAAACAGCAAAAAATGAAATCTAATACGTGGAAATACCTCCGTTCTTATAGATTTCCACAAAAACAGAAAAAATCGAAATGAAATATAATACATGGAAAAAGTAATCTCTTGTAGTTTTCCCAAAACCACAAAAATTTAAATCTAATACACGGAAAAAAAACATTTTTTGTATTGTAATTAACAAAACCGCAAAAACAAAAATCTCATACGTGGAAATAACTCCGTTCTTATAGATGTCGACAAAAACAAGAAAAACGAATTGAAGTGTAATACATGGAAAAAAGCAATATCTTGTTGTCTTCTCAAAACCACAAAAATTTAAATCTAATACATGGAAAAAACACAATTTATATTGTTTTTTACAAAACCGAATAAAATGAAATCTAATACGTGGAAATAACTCCGTTGTTATTGATTTCCACAAATAGAACAAAATCGAATTGAAGCGTAATACATGGAAAAAAGCAATATCTTGGTGTTTTCTGAAAACCACAAAAATATTAATCTAAAACACGGAAAAAACACACTTTCTTTTGTTTTTTACAAAAGAGCAAAAAATTAAATCTAATATGGGAAATAACTCCGTTCTTATAGATTTCCACAAAAACAAAAAAAATCGAAATAAAATATAATACAAGGAAAAAAGCAATCTCTTGTAGTTTTCCCAAAACAACAAAAATTTAAATCTAAAACTTGGAAAAAAACAATTTCTATTGTTTTTTAAAAAACTGCATAAAATAAAATCTAATACGTGGAAATAACTCCGTTGTTATTGATTTGCACAAACACAAAAAAATCGAATTGAAGTGTAATACATGGAACAAATCAATCGCTCGTTGTTTTCTCAAAACCACAAAATTTTTAATCTAAAACATGGAAAAAACACAATTTCTATTATTTTTTACAAAACCGCAAAAAACGAAATCTAATACGTGGAAATACCTCCGTTCTTATAGATTTCCACAAAAACAGAAAAAATCGAAATGAAATATAGTACATGGAAAAAAGCAAACTCTTGTAGTTTTCCCAAAACTATAAAAATTTAAATCTAATACATGGAAAAAAAACATTATTTGTATTGTAATTAACACGTGGAAATAACTCCGTTCTTTTAGTTTTCCACAAAAACAAAAAAAATCGAATTGAAGTGTAATACATGGAAAAAAGCAATATCTTGTTATTTTGTCAAAACCACAAAAATTTAAATCCAATACATGGAAAAAACACAATTTGTATTGTTATTTTCAAAACCGCAAAAAATGTAATCTAATATGTTGAAATAACTCCGTTGTTATAGATTTCCACAAAAATAAAAAAATCGAATTGAAGTGTAATACATGGAAAAAAGCAATCGTTTGTTGTTTTCTCAAAACCACAAAAATTTTAATCTAAAACATGGAAAAAACACAATTTCTATTGTTTTTTACAAAACCGCAGAAAACGAAATCTAATACGTGGAAATACCTCCGTTCTTATAGATTTCCACAAAAACAGAAAAAATCGAAATGAAATATAATACATGGAAAAAGTAATCTCTTGTAGTTTTCCCAAAACCACAAAAATTTAAATCTAATACACGGAAAAAAAAACATTTTTTGTATTGTAATTAACAAAACCGCAAAAACAAAAATCTCATACGTGGAAATAACTCCGTTCTTATAGATGTCGACAAAAACAAAAAAAACGAATTGAAGTGTAATACATGGAAAAAAGCAATATCTTGTTGTTTTCTCAAAACCACAAAAATTTAAATCTAATACATGGAAAAAACACAATTTATATTGTTTTTTACAAAACCGAATAAAATGAAATCTAATACGTGGAAATAACTCCGTTGTTATTGATTTCCACAAAAAGAACAAAATCGAATTGAAGCGTAATACATGGAAAAAAGCAATATCTTGGTGTTTTCTGAAAACCACAAAAATATTAATCTAAAACACAGAAAAAACACACTTTCTTTTGTTTTTTACAAAAGAGCAAAAAATTAAATCTAATATGTGGAAATAACTCCGTTCTTATAGATTTCCACAAAAACAAAAAAAATCGTAATAAAATATAATACAAGGAAAAAAGCAATCTCTTGTAGTTTTCCCAAAACAACAAAAATTTAAATCTAAAACTTGGAAAAAAACAATTTCTATTGTTTTTTAAAAAACCGCATAAAATAAAATCTAATACGTGGAAATAACTCCGTTGTTATTGATTTGCACAAACACAAAAAAATCGAATTGAAGTGTAATACATGGAACAAAGCAATCGCTTGTTGTTTTCTCAAAACCACAAAATTTTTAATCTAAAACATGGAAAAAACACAATTTCTATTATTTTTTACAAAACCGCAAAAAACGAAATCTAATACGTGGAAATACCTCCGTTCTTATAGATTTCCACAAAAACAGAAAAAATCGAAATGAAATATAGTACATGGAAAAAAGCAAACTCTTGTAGTTTTCCCAAAACTATAAAAATTTAAATCTAATACATGGAAAAAAAAAACATTTTTTGTATTGTAACTAACAAAACCGCAAAAACAAAAATCTCATACGTGGAAATTACTCCGTTCTTATAGATGTCGACAAAAACAAAAAAAACGAATTGAAGTGTAATACATGGAAAAAAGCAATATCTTGTTGTTTTCTCAAAACCACAAAAATTTAAATCTAATACATGGAAAAAACACAATTTATATTATTTTTTACAAAACCGAATAAAATGAAATCTAATACGTGGAAATAACTCCGTTGTTATTGATTTCCACAAAAAGAACAAAATCGAATTGAAGCGTAATACATGGAAAAAAGCAATATCTTGGTGTTTTCTGAAAACCACAAAAATATTAATCTAAAACACGGAAAAAACACACTTTCTTTTGTTTTTTACAAAAGAGCAAAAAATTAAATCTAATATGTGGAAATAACTCCGTTCTTATAGATTTCCACAAAAACAAAAAAAATCGAAATAAAATATAATACAAGGAAAAAAGCAATCTCTTGTAGTTTTCCCAAAACAACAAAAATTTAAATCTAAAACTTGGAAAAAAACAATTTCTATTGTTTTTTAAAAAACCGCACAAAATAAAATCTAATACGTGGAAATAACTCCGTTGTTATAGATTTCCACAAAAAGAAAAAAATCGAATTGAAGTGTAATACATGGAAAAAAGCAATATCTTGGTGTTTTATGAAAACCACCAAAATTTTGATCTAAAACAAGAAAAAAACACAATTTCTATTGTTTTTTTACAAAACAACAAAAAATTAAATCTAATATGTGGAAATAACTCCATTCTTAAAGATTTCCACAAAAACAAAAAAAATCGAAATGAAATATAATACATGGAAAAAAGCAATCTCTTGTAGTTTTCCCAAAACCACAAAAATTTAAATCTAAAACTTGGAGAAAAACAATTTCTATTGTTTTTTAAAAAACCGCATAAAATAAAATCTAATACGTGGAAATAACTCCGTTGTTATTGATTTGCACAAACACAAAAAAATCGAATTGAAGTGTAATACATGGAACAAAGCAATCGTTTGTTGTTTTCTCAAAACCACAAAAATTTTAATCTAAAACATGGAAAAAACACAATTTCTATTGTTTTTTACAAAACCGCAAAAAATGAAATCTAATACGTGGAAATACCACCGTTCTTATAGATTTCCACAAAAACAGAAAAAATCGAAATGAAATATAATACATGGAAAAAGCAATCTCTTGTAGTTTTCCCAAAACCACAAAAATTTAAATCTAATACACGGAAAAAAAAACATTATTTGTATTGTAATTAACAAAACCGCAAAAAAAAAAATCTCATACGTGGAAATAACTCCGTTCTTATAAATTTCCACAAAAACAAAAAAATCCAATTGAAGTGTAATACATGGAAAAAAGCAATATCTTGTTGTTTTCTCAAACCCACAAAAATTTAAATCTAATACATGGAAAAAACACAATTTGTATTGTTTTTTACAAAACCGAATAAAATGAAATCTAATATGTGGAAATAACTCCGTTGTTATAGATTTCCACAAAAACAAAAAAATCGAATTGGAGTGTAATACATGGAAAAAAGCAATCCTTTGTTGTTTTCTGAAAACCACAAAAATTTTAATCTAAAACATAGAAAAAACACAATTTCTATTGTTTTTTACAAAACCACAAAAAATGAAATCTAATACGTGGAAATACCTCCGTTCTTATAAATTTCCACAAAAACAGAAAAAATCGAAATGAAATATAATACATGGAAAAAGCAATCTCTTGTAGTTTTCCCAAAACCACAAAAATTTAAATCTAATACATGGAAAAAAATATTATTTGTGTTGTAGTTAACAAAACTGCAAAAAAATAAATCTCATACGTGGAAATAACTCCGTTCTTATAGATTTTCACAAAAACAAAAAAATCGAATTGACGTGTAATACATGGAAAAAAGCAATCTCTTGTAGTTTTCTCAAAACCACAAAAATTTAAATCTAATACATGGAAAAAACACAATTTGTATTATTTTTTACAAAACCGAATAAAATGAAATCTAATACGCTGAAATAAATCCGTTGTTATAGATTTCCACAAAAACAAAAAAATCGAACTGAAGTGTAATATATGGAAAAAAGCAATCGTTTGTTATTTTCTCAAAACCGCAAAAATTTTAATCTAAAACATGGCAAAAATACAATTTCTATTGTTTTTTACAAAGCCGCAAAAAATGAAATCTAATACGTGGAAATACCTCCGTTCTTATATATTTCCACAAAAACAGAAAAAATCGAATTGAAGTGTAATACATGGAAAAAAGCAATCTCTTGTAGTTTTCCCAAAACCACAAAAACTTAAATCTAAAACATGGAAAAAACACAATTTCTATAGTTTTTTACAAAACCGAATAAAGTAAAATCTAATACGTGGAAATAGCTCCGTTGTTATAGATTTCCACAAAAACAAAATAATCGAATTGAATGTAACACATGGAAAAAAGCAATATCTTGTTTTTTTCTCAAAACCACAAAAATTTTAATCTAAAACATGGAAAAAACACAATTTGTATTGTTTTTTAAAAAACCGCACAAATTGAAATCTAACACGTGGAAATAACTCCGTTGTTATAGATTTCCACAAAAAGAAAAAAATCGAATTGAAGTGTAATACATGGAAAAAAGCAATATCTTGGTGTTTTCTGAAAACCACAAAAATTTTAATCTATAACACGGAAAAAACACAATTTCTATTGTTTTTTATAAAACAGCAAAAAATTTAATCTAATATGTGGAAATAACTCCATTCTTGTAGATTTCCACAAAAACAAAAAAAATCGAAATGAAATATAATACATTGAAAAAAGCAATCTCTTATAGTTTTCCCAAAACAACAAAAATTAAATCTAAAACTTGGAAAAAAAACAATTTCAATTGTTTTCTAAAAGACGGCATAAAATAAAATCTAATACGTGGAAATAACTCCGTTGTTATAGATTTCCACAAACACAAAAAAATAAGATTGAAGTGTAATACATGGAACAAAGCAATCGCTTGTTGTTTTCTCAAAACCACAAAATTTTTAATCTAAAAGATGGAAAAAACACAATTTCTATTATTTTTTACAAAACCGCAAAAAATGAAATCTAATACGTGGAAATACCTCGGTTCTTAAAGATTTCCACAAAAACAGAAAACATCGAAATGAAATATAGTACATGGAAAAAAGCAATCTCATGTAGTTTTCCCAAGACCACAAAAATTTTAATCTAATACATGGAAAAAAAAACATTATTTGTATTGTAATTAACACGTGGAAATAACTCTGTTCTTATAGATTTCCACAAAAACAAGAAAAGCAAATTTAAGTGTAACACATGGAAAAAAGCAATATCTTGTTGTTTTGTCAAAACCACAAAAATTTAAATCTAGTACATGGAAAAAACACAATTTGTATTGTTACTTACAAAACCGCAAAAAATGAAATCTAATATGTCGAAAGAACTCCGTTGTTATAGATTTCCACAAAAACAAAAAAATCGAATTGAAGTGTAATACATGGAAAAGCAATCGTTTGTTGTTTTCTCAAAACCACAAATATTTTAATCTAAAACATGGAAAAAACATAATTTCTATTGTTTTTTACAAAACCGCAAAAAATGAAATCTAATACGTGGAAATACCTCCGTTCTTATAAATTTCCACAAATACAGAAAAAATCGAAATGAAATATAATACATGGAAAAAGCAATCTCTTGTAGTTTTCCCAAAACCACAAAAATTTAAATCTAATACATGGAAAAAAAACATTATTTGTGTTGTAATCAACAACACCGCAAAAAAAATAAATCTCATACGTGGAAATAACTCCGTTCTTATAGATTTCCACAAAAACAAAAAAATCGAATTGACGTTTAATACATGGAAAAAAGCAATATCTTGTTGTTTTCTCAAAACCACAAAAATTTAAATCTAATACATGGAAAAAACACAATTTGTATTGTTTTTTACAAAACCGAATAAAATGAAATCTAATACGTGGAAATAACTCTGTTGTTATAGATTTCCACAAAAACAAAAAAATCGAATTGAAGTGTAACACATGGAAAAAAGCAATATCTTGTTGTTTTCTCAAAACCACAAAAATTTTAATCTAAAACATGGAAAAAACACAATTTGTATTGTCTTTTAAAAAACCGCACAAATTGAAATCTAATATGTTGAAATAACTCCGTTGTTATAGATTTCCACAAAAACAAAAAAATCGAATTGAAGTGTAATACATGCAAAAAAGCAATCGTTTGTTGTTTTCTCAAAACCACAAAAATTATAATCTAAAACATGGAAAAAACACCTCTTGTTGTTTTCTCAAAACCACAAAAAGTAAATGTAATACATGGACAAAACATTATTTCTATTGTAATAAACAAAACTGCAAAAAATCAAATCTCATACGTGGAAATAACTCTGTTCTTATAGATTTCCTCAAAAACAAAAAAATCGAATTGAAGTGTAATAAATGGAAAAAAGCAATCTCTTGTTTGTTTCTCCTAGCCAAAAAAATTTAAATCTAATACATGGAAAAAACACAATTTGTATTGTTATTTTCCAAAACCGCAAAAAATGAAATCGAATACGTCGAAATAACTCCGTTGTCATAGATTTCCACAAAAACAAAAAAATCGAATGGAAGTGTAATACATGGAACAAAGCAATCGCTTGTTGTTTTCTCAAAACCACAAAAATTTAAATCTAAAACATGGAAAAAACACAATTTCTTTTGTTTGTTACAAAACCGAAAAAAATGAAATCTAATACGTGCAAATACCTCCGTTCTTATAGATTTCCGCAAAAACAGAAAAAATCGAAATGAAATATATTACATGGAAAAAAGAAATCTCTTTTAGTTTTCCCAAAACCACAAAAACTTAAATCTAAAACATGGAAAAAACACAGTTTGTATATTTTTTTACAAAACCGAATAAAATGAAATCTAATACGTGGAAATAGCTCCGTTGTTATAGATTTCCACAAAAACAAAAAAATCGAATTGAAGTGTAACACATGGAAAAAAGCAATATCTTGTTGTTTTCTCAAAACCACAAAAATTTTAATCTAAAACATGGAAAAAACACAATTTGTATTGTCTTTTAAAAAACCGCACAAATTGAAATCTAATATGTTGAAATAACTCCGTTGTTATAGATTTCCACAAAAACAAAAAAATCGAATTGAAGTGTAATACATGCAAAAAAGCAATCGTTTGTTGTTTTCTCAAAACCACAAAAATTATAATCTAAAACATGGAAAAACACCTCTTGTTGTTTTCTCAAAACCACAAAAAGTAAATGTAATACATGGACAAAACATTATTTCTATTGTAATAAACAAAACTGCAAAAAATCAAATCTCATACGTGGAAATAACTCTGTTCTTATAGATTTCCTCAAAAACAAAAAAATCGAATTGAAGTGTAATAAATGGAAAAAAGCAATCTCTTGTTGGTTTCTCCTAGCCAAAAAAATTTAAATCTCATACATGGAAAAAAAACAATTTGTATTGTTATTTTCCAAAACCGCAAAAAATGAAATCGAATACGTCGAAATAACTCCGTTGTCATAGATTTCCACAAAAACAAAAAAATCGAATGGAAGTGTAATACATGGAACAAAGCAATCGCTTGTTGTTTTCTCAAAACCACAAAAATTTAAATCTAAAACATGGAAAAAACACAATTTCTTTTGTTTGTTACAAAACCGAAAAAAATGAAATCTAATACGTGCAAATACCTCCGTTCTTATAGATTTCCGCAAAAACAGAAAAAATCGAAATGAAATATATTACATGGAAAAAAGAAATCTCTTGTAGTTTTCCCAAAACCACAAATATTTAAATCTAATACATGGAAAAAAAACATTATTTGTATTGTAATTAACAAAACCGCAAAAAATCAAATCTCATACGTGGAAATAACTCCGTTCTTATGGATTTCCACAAAAACAAAAAAAACCGAATTGAAGTGTAATTCGTGGAAAAAAGCAATATCTTGTTGTTTTCTCAAAACCACAAAAATTTAAATCTAATACATGGAAAAAATACAATTTGTATTGTTATTTACAAAACCGCAAAAAATGAAATCTAATACGTCGAAATGACTCCGTTGTTATATATTTCCACAAAAATAAAATAAATCGAATTGAAGTGTAATACATGGAAAAAAGCCATCGTTTGTTGTTTTCTCAAAACCACAAAAATTTTAATCTAAAACATGGAAAAAACACAATTTCTATTGTTTTTTACAAAACCGCATAAAATTAAATCTAATATGTGGAAATAACTCCATTGTTATAGATTTCCACAAAAACAAAAAAAATCGAAACGAACCATAATACATAGAAAAAAGCAATCTCTCGTTGTTTTCTCAAAACCACAAAAATTAAATCCAATACATGGACAAAACATTATTTCTATTGTAATAAACAAAACCGCAAAAAATCAAATCTCATACGTGGAAATAACTCTGTTCTTATAGATTTCCACAAAAACAAAAAAATCGAATTGAAGTGTAATAAATGGAAAAAAGCAATCTCCTGTTGGTTTCTCCAAGCCAAAAAAATTGAAATCTAATACATGGAAAAAACACAATTTGTATTGTTATTTACAAAACCGCAAAAAATGAAATCTAATACGTCGAAATAACTCCGTTGTTGTAGTTTTCCACAAAAACAAAAAAATCGAATGGAAGTGTAATACATGGAAAAAAGCAATCGTTTGTTGTTTTCTCAAAACCACAAAGATTTTAAACTAAAACATGGAAAAAACACAATTTCTATTGTTTTTTACAAAAGCGCAAAAAATGAAATCTAACACGTGGAAATACCTCCGTTCTTATATATTTCCTCAAAAACAGAAAAAATAGAAATGAAATATAATGCATGGAAAAAAGCAATCTCTTGTAGTTTTCCCAAAACCACAAAAATTTAAATCTATAACATGAAAAAAAACAATTTCTATTCTTTTTTACCAAACCGCATAAAATGAAATCTAATATGTGGAAATAACGCCACTGATATAGATTTCCACAAAAAAAAAATCGAATTGAAGTGTAATACATTGAAAAAAGCAATCTCTTGTAGTTTTTCCAAAACCACAAAAAT
Source organism: Juncus effusus (assembly GCA_027726005.1). NCBI lineage: Eukaryota > Viridiplantae > Streptophyta > Magnoliopsida > Poales > Juncaceae > Juncus > Juncus effusus. Next base: position 5,149,641 of record CM050904.1, on the reverse strand, counting down.
TTAAATCTGAAACATGGAAAAAACACAATTTCGATTGTTTTTTACAAAACCGAATAAAATGAATCTAATACGTGGAAATAACTCCGTTGTTATAGATTTCCACAAAAACAAAAAAAACGAATTGAAGTGTAATACATGGAAAAAAGCAATATCTTGTTGTTTTCTCAAAACCATAAAAATTTTAATCTAAAACATGGAAAAAACATAATTTCTATTATTTTTTACAAAACCGCAAAAAATTAAATCTACTATGTGGAAATAACTCCATTGTTATAGATTTCCACAGAAACAAAAAAAATCGAAATGAAACATAATACATGGAAAAAAGCAATCTCTTGTAGTTTTCCCAAAACCACAAAAATTTAAATCTAAAACATGGAAAAAAAACAATTTCTATTGTTTTTTAAAAAACCGCATAAAATGAAAATCTAATACGTGGAAATAACTCCGTTGTTATAGATTTCCACAAACACAAAAAAATCGAATTGAAGTGTAATACATGGAACAAAGCAATCGCTTGTTGTTTTCTCAAAACCACAAAAATTTCAATCTAAAACATGGAAAAAACACAATTTCTATTGTTTTTTACAAAACCACAAAAAATGAAATGTAGTATGTGGAAATACCTCCGTTCTTATAGATTTCTGTAATGTGTATTTTTATACACATTTTTAGGGTTTTTATCATCTCAAATTCAATCATAATTCACATTAAATGTATGAAAAATGCTCATAATTCATAAAACATAATTTGAAACCTCTTAATACATTTTTGTGTGATTTTACAGGCAAAAAGGCTATAAAATGAAGAATTGGACCAAAACGCAAATAATGGGCCAAAGATGGCCAACTAAAAACCTCAAACACTCTACAAAAAATTCCCCAAACTTTTACGACAATTCAAAAACCTTCTACAACCAAGTCAGACCGAGCCAAACGCCAAAAATCGCCAAATTGACCAAAAGTCAACTTCTCCAAAATGGGTCAAACGGTATACCAAAACGAAGAGCTCGACGAAACGAACCCAACGGTACAATCCTCGCGATCAGAAACCTTCTAGAACTCTCAGAATCACCAATTGAAAATCAGGTCAAAATCGGTCAAAGTCAACGAATTGACCAGGTCAACTCATCTTCTTCAAACCTCATAATTCACAATTCTGCTCGAAATCGAACAAACAAGCCAGCCATGGATTCAGCATGACGAGACGAGCATGCCGGTGCCATCCTCCGGTCTTGAAAGTTCCGGCGATCGCCGGAATCCGGCCAAACAAGTGCCAAAAACGGACCGAAACCATGGTTGATCTGCCGTGCCTTCCACCATCATCCATTCGAGCCAAAACCGATCGCATTCTCGTCTCCATCGTCTGCTCTTTCTAACCGTATGAAGAACTCATCGAATGATGCGAAATCGAGCGAGAAATCCGTGTTTCCGTAATCTGTTCGACGAAATCCTCAATGAACTTTTCAAACTGGATGAACCAACGGTCGAGTTTCGAACAGCGAATGAATTCGATCAACCATTTCCGTTTTTCTCAAGAAAAGATGATTATTTTCGTGTCGTAAAGCTTTATTGAAGGCTCACAATGAATTAAGAAGCCTCAATTCGATGGAAAAACAACTCAAAATCATAGTTTGATTCACGAGTTCAGCAGATTTTGGTTATTTTCGCGAAACTGAAACCGAGTTGGTTAATGGCGGAAATTCAGGAATTAAGGGAAGAATTGACGCATGAAACGCAACGCAGAGCATCGTGAGGAAGTGAGGAAGGAAGCCTGAGCTCTGGTTTGAGTTGCCGCTGCTGAAAGAGCGAGCTTGAAGCTCGAACAGCCATCAATGGCGGAAACGGACTGAACGGGAGAAAAATGAGGAAAACTCGATGAACTCTCAACCATTTTCTGCGTTTCAAAGCCCTGCAGGTTTGTGATGATGAGAGGAAGCAAACTGGATCGAAAAATCGAGCTGAAACGAAGCAAAATGGCGAGTTTGATCACTGAGTTCAGAAACGGGTAAAATGGAGTCAGAATCCGATCAGGAATTGGATCCAAAATCCATCATTCGCGAAACCAAAACCCATCAGAAGATTGTTTTAGGATGGATCGCACGCTCGCACGCCACAGAAAACCGAAACAACCGTTATTCAAACTCAGCTCCAACGTTCATCAGAAGACGACTCGTTTCACGCGCGTTCGACCCGTTCCGCCATAAAAGATCAAACGAACATTCAAAAACTCAGCGCCTTATGAAGAGCAGCACGCGACTCGTTTCACGCGATTTATGACCCGTTTCTGCGCAGCAAATCCAGTGGGGCCCGTCAGTCAGTGACTCAACAGATTAACCGCGCGCGTTTTCGAATCTCAGATTCGATCTGAATTCTTCCGCCAGACAGAACAGAGCGAAAATTCATCCGCCCAAAAACCACTCAAATCTCAACGGAATTCAACGAAACTTGGTCCAGATCTTCAGTACAATCCCTTGATCTACCTGAGCCAATCACAAGCCCCGAAATTTCTCTGAACTCTCTATATAAAGAACCGTATTTCAATCCCTCAACACACACCCTTCCATCCAATCTCATCAATTCATTCTTCCATTCTCCAAATTCTTCCAACACACCACTCTTCAATCATCTTCTTAAAGATTCAGTAACTCCATTACTGAATCTCAGAGCGTTTCGAGCTTCAATTTTCGAGTTTGAGTGAAAATTCACCAATTCGGGCTGAATTTGGTGAAAAAGGCAATTGATCGATTCCGGCTGGATCAAGCATCAATTGGAGGTTCAAATCGACTCAAGGAAGCTTCTGGTTGATCTTCTACGTCTCGGTTTGATCCAATTTTCATTTAATCTCTTGTATTCAATTTTAGATCACACGATCCAATTTGTAAAAAATATGATGAACACATGCCTAATTTCGGTTGATTTTATCATGTGTGAGTAGAATCTTGTAGGGATAGGCCTTTTGTGATTGAATTGTTTGAAATCTTGCTTTAATTTGAATTAAATTGACTGATTTGGTTACTGTTCATAATGTGCTGTTAAATCTGGTTTTTTCTGATTTAATCGATTTGGTTGAATTAATTAGGTCATTTAGAACTGAATTTTCCTGCATGTTAAGTCCATTTTATCGTCTTGAATCTTGGTTGAGGTTTTTGCTTGATTTAGTGAAGTTTTTAGTTCAAAAATTGAGATCAAACACTAGTTGGTTGACTGGTGTTTGATCTGAAATTTTGATCTATTTGCTGAGTTTTTCTGGTTGGAAATAATTCAAACTTGTTCCAAATCTGATAAATTGAATATTTTGTGATTAATGATACAATTTTTGATCAAATTGCCTTAAAAATCCCTACTTTTACCCTCTAAATTCAAAAATACATTTTTCTGCATTTTGTTTCTGTCAGTTTCAGTAAAAAATTGTTTGACTTCAGATCTGATCAAAGAAAATTATAAAAAAATATTTTGTGATTCTTTAGATATTTTAGAACAACTTTCATATAATATGTGCCCAATGCTTTTATGTTAAATTTGTAAGATAAAATCTGTGCAAAGTTTTGACTTTTAAAATTTTCTGTTTTTTTGATTTTTGAATTTGACTGTTTTTCTATGATTTTTAGAAATTAGTAAAAAATTCCTATAAATAAAAAATCTAGGTCTCAGTAAATCTATTTGAAGTGTAGTTTCTCAATCTGAAATTTAATTGAATTGTTGTTTGGATAAAATTTGATTTACACCCTCTTTTGATAACACATACCATTCTCTGTCCAATTCTGTCATATATTCTGAGTTTTGACCATAACTTTTGGAATATCAGTCCTTTTAATCTGAGATTTTTACCACATAATCTGAACTTGCCTTCCTAATTTCTGTTAAATGTTGGTGATTTTTGAAGTAATTTTCGATTTTCTGCGATTTTATGAAAAACTCTGTTGATTGATTATGAAAAGTGTGGACTAAAACGAAAATTTACACAAAAATATGAATAAAAGTGATAATTAATTTGCCTTATATTGTGAAGAGCTCATTCTCTAGTTTTCATTGGCATATCATTTGCAACTTTTGGACATTTGGAAATATTATTAAAGAATTTTCAAAAGAATTGTGTACGAAATTGATTAAATTCCATCTAATACATAATTAACCTTCTTAAAAACAATCTACAACATTTGAACAAAACAAGACCTACTTTTGAAAAGAATTGTAATATCTCAAGGCCATTCTCCTTGTGTTCGACCCCTAAAACTCGAAAGACCACATATACACTTAAGAGTAAAGCTAGGGAAATTATAAATATTTTTGCTAAATTGTGTGAAATTTAACGACGGTTTGCGCGGTTTACAATTTCCACAAAAACAGAAAAAACCGAAATGAAATATATTACATGAAAAAAAGCAATCTCTTGTAGTTTTCCCAAAACCACAAAAATTCAAATCTAATACATGGAAAGAAAACATTATTTGTATTGTAATTAACAAAACCGCAAAAAATCAAGTCTCATACGTGGAAGTAACTCCGTTCTTATAGATTTCCACAAAAACAAAAAAACCGAATTGAAGTGTAATTCGTGGAAAAATGCAATATCTTGTTGTTTTCTCAAAACCACAAAAATTTAAATCTAATACATGGAAAAAACACAATTTGTATTGTTATTTACAAAATCGCAAAAAATGAAATCTAATATATCGAAATAACTCTGTTGTTTTAGATTTCCATGAAAATAAAAAAATCGAATTAAAGCGTAATACATGGAAAAAAGCAATCGTTTGTTGTTTTCTCAAAACCACAAAAATTTTAATCTAAAACATGGAAAAAACATTATTTCTATTGTTTTTTACAAAACCGCAAAAATAAAATCTAATACGTGGAAATACCTCCGTTCTTATATATTTCCACAAAAACAGAAAAAATCGAAATGAAATATAATACATGGAAAAAAGCAATCTCTTATAGTTTCCCAAAACCACAAAAATTTAAATCTGAAAGATGGAAAAAAAAACAATTTCTATGGTTTTTTACAAAACCGCATAAAATGAGATCTAATGCGTGGAAATAACTCTATTGATATAGATTTCCACAAAAAAAAATCGAATTGAAGTGTAATACATTGAAAAAGGCAATCTCTTGTAGTTTTTCCATAACCACAAAAATCTAAATCTAAAACATGGAAAAAACACAATTTCTATTATTTTTAACAAACCCGGAAAAAATTAAATCTAATATCTGGAAATAACTCCGTTGTTATAGATTTTCACAAAAACAAAAAAAATCAAAATGATCTATAATACATGGAAAAAAGCAATCTCTTGTTGTTTTCACAAAACCACAAATATTTAAATCTAATACATGGAAAAAACATTATTTGTATTGTATTTAACAAAACCGCAAAAAATCAAATCTCATACGTGAAATAACTCTGTTCTTATAGATTTCCCCAAAAACAAAAAAATCGAATTGAAGTGTAATACATAGAAAAAAGCGATCGCTTGTTGTTTTCTCAAAACCACAAAAATTTTAATCTAAAACATGGAAAAAACACAATATCTATTGTTTTTTTCAAACCCGCAAAAAATGAAATCTAATACGTGAAAATACCTCCGTTCTTATAGATTTCCACAAAAACAGAAAAAATCGAAATGAAATATACTACATGGAAAAAAGCAATCTCTTATTGTTTTCTCAAAACCACAAAAATTTAAATCTAAAACACGGAAAAAACATTATTTGTGTTGTTATTTACCAAACCTCGCAAAATGAAATCTAATACGTGGAAATAATTACATTGTTGAAGATTTCCACAAAAACAAAAAAATTGAATTGAAGCGTAATACATGGAACAAAGAAAAACTCTTTAAATTACCACGGGTAAGTCAGAAACAGCTTATGTTTTTTTCTCTAACTCCAACTTTGAACGCTTGGATCTCTCTATGTTTTTATCCAATTGCCAGATTTTTTTTGTAAAATATTCCCATTGTTGTCGAATAACAGATGTTCTAAGCGAATTTTGCATATTGGACCCATATTCAGATAGAAAATTTGTTTTTGTTGCTATCTTGATTCGGCTAAGGGGAGAGAGAATATATTTATCAACTTTTTCTTCAAATCTCATCACACGTGAGGGGTAGAAAAAGATAGGTTATTGTTATTTTGGATGTCTTGAGGAGATTGCTCCCAAGAATAGCTCATGTAGCCAAGAATAGCTCTCATAGTTGAAGTACTCCTTAAATTACTACGGATTGGTCAGAGACAGCATATATTTTTTTCTCTTACTCCAATTTTGAACGCTTGGATCTCTCTAAGTTTTTATCCAATTGTTGGATTTCTTTTTGTAAAATATTTGCCTCGCTGTCGACTAACAGATGTTCTTAGCGAATTTTGCATATTGGACCCTTATTCAGATATATAATGATTTTTTGTTCTATTGTCCAGATTCAGCCATGTGGAGAGAGAACATATTTATTAGAGAGATCCAAGCGTTCAAAGTTGGAGTCAGTGAAAAAAAACATAAGTTGTTTTTGACCAACCCGTGGTAATTTAAGGAGTTCTTCAACTACGGTAGCTATTCTTGGCACATTTTTTTTTCTATCTCCCCCAGACATGCAAAATAACAATAGCCTATCTTTTCCTACCCCTCACGTGTGATCAGATTGGAACAAAAAGTTGATAAATTTGTTGTCTCTCCCCTTAGCCGAATCAGGACAGCAGAACAAACAATTATTTTATATCCGAATAAGGGTCCAATATGCAAAATTCGCTAAGAACATCTCTTAGTCGAAACCAAGGCGAATATTCTACAAAAAGAAATCTGGCAATTGGATAAAAACTAAGAGAGATCCAAGCATTGAAAGTTGGAGTGAGAGAAGAAAACATAAGCTGTTTCTGACCAATCCGTGGTAATTTAAGGATTTCTTCAACTACGGGCGCTATTCTTGGCTCATTTTTTTTCTATCTCCTCAAGACATGTAAAATAACAACAACCTATCTTTTCATACCCCTCCCGTGTGATGAGATTGGAAGAAAAAGTTGATAAATATGTTATGTTCTCTCCCCTCAGCCGAATCAGGACAACAGAACAAAAAAATATTTTATATCTGAATAAGGGTCCAATATGCAAACTGTTAGTCGACAACAAGGGAAATATTCTTCAAAAAGAAATCTTGCAATTGGATAAAAACTAAGAGAGATCCAAGCATTCAAAGTTCGAGTGAGAGAAAAAAACATAACCTGTTTCTGACCAACCCATGGTAATTTAAGGATTTCTTCAACTACGGGCACTATTCTTGGCTCAATTTTTTTTCTATCTCCTCAAGACATGTAAAATAACAACAACCTATCTTTTCCTACCCTCACATGTGATGAGATTTGAAGAAAAAATTGATAAATACGTTCTCTCTCCCGTTGGCCGAATCTGGACAGTAGATCAAAAAATCATTTTCTATCTGAATATGGATCCAATATGCAAAATTCGTGAAGAACATTTGTTAGTCGACAACAAAGAGAATCTTTTACAAAGAGAAATCTGGCAATTGGATAAAAACTTAGAGAGATCCAAACGTTCAAAGCTGGAGTCAGAGAAAAAAAACATAAGTTGTTTCTGACCAATCCGTGGTAATTTAAGGATTTCTTCAACTACGGGAGCTATTCTTGGCACATTCTTTTTTCTCTCTCCTCAAGACATGCAAAATAGCAATAATCTATTATTTCCTACCCCTCACATGTGAAGAGATTGAAAGAAAAAGTTACTAAATATGTTCTCTCTCTCCCCTTAGCCGAATCAGCACAGCAGAACATAAAAATATTTTATATCTGAATAAGGGTCCAATATGCAAAATTCGCTAAGAACATCGGTTAGTCGACAACAAGGCGAATATTCTACAAAAAGAAATCTAACAATTCGATAAAAACTGAAAGAGATCCAAGCATTCAAAGTTGGAGTGTAGAAAAAAACATAAGCTGTTTCTGAACAACCAATGGTAATTTAAGGATTTCTTCAACTACGGGCGCTATTCATGGCACATTCTTTTTTCTATCTCCTCAAGACATGTAAAATAACAACAACCTATCTTTTCCTGCCCTCACGTGTGATGAGATTGGAAGAAAAAGTTGATAAATATGTTCTCTCTCCCCTTAGCCGAATCAGGACAGCAGAACAAAAAAATATTTTATATCTGAATAAGGGTCCAATATGCAAAATTCGCTAAGAACATCTGTTAGTCGACAAAAAGGCGAATATTCTACAAAAAGAAATCTGGCAATTGGATAAAAACTAAGAGAGATCCAAGCATTCAAAGTTGGAGTGAGAGAAAAAAACATAAGCTCTTTCTGACCAACCTGTGGTAATTTAAGGATTTCTTCAACTACGGGCGCTATTCTTGGTTCATTTTCTTTCTATCTCTTCAAGACATGTAAAATAACAACAACCTATCTTTTCCTACCCCTCACGTGTGATGAGATTTGCAGAAAAAATTGATAAATACGTTCTCTCTCCCATTGGCCGAATCTGGACAGCAGATCAAAAAATCATTTTCTATCCGAATATGGGTCCATTATGCAAAATTCGCGAAGAACATTTGTTAGTCGACAACAAAGAGAATCTTTTACAAAAAGAAATCTGGCAATTGGATAAAAACTTAGAGAGATCGAAACGTTCAAAGTTGGAGTCAGAGAAAAAAAACATAAGTTGTTTCTGACCAACCCGTGGTAATTTAAGGAGTTCTTCAACTACGGGAGCTATTCTTGGCACATTCTTTTTTCTATCTCCTTAAGACATGCAAAATAGCAATAAGCTATCTTTTCCTACCCTCACGTGTGAAGAGATTGGAAGAAAAAGTTGATAAATACGTTCTCTCTCCCATTGGCCGAATCTGGACAGCAGATCAAAAAATCAATTTCTATCCGAATATGGGTCCAATATGCAAAATTCGCTAAGAACATCTGTTAGTCGACAACAATGCGAATATTCCACAAAAGGAAATCTGGCAATTGGATAAAAACTGAGAGAGATCCAAGCATTCAAAATTTGAGTGAGAGAAAAAAAACATAAGCTGTTTCTGACCAACCCATGGTAATTTAAGGATTTCTTCAACTACGGGCGCTATTCTTGGCTCATTCTTTTTTCTATCTTCTCAAGACTTGCAAAATAACATAAATCTATCTTTTCCTACTCCCCACGTGTGATGAGATTTGAAGAAAAAGTTGATAAATATGTTCTCTCTCCTCTTAGCCGAATCAGGACAGCATAACAAAAAATCATTTTCTATCTGAATAAGGGTCCAATATGCAAAATTCGCAAAGAACTTATGTTAGTCGACAACAAGGCGAATATTCTACAAAAAAAAACTGACAATTGGATAAAAACTTAGAGAGATCCAAGCGTTCAAATCGGAGTCAGAAAAAAAAAACATAAGTTGTTTCTGACCAGCCCGTTGTAATTTAAGGAGTTTTTCAACTACGGGAGCTATTCTTGGCACATTCGTTTTTCTATCTCCTCAAGACATGCAAAATAACAATAACCTATCTTTTCCTACCCCTCACGTGTGATGAGATTGGATGAAGAAGTTGATAAATATGTTCTCTCCCCCTTAGCCGAATCAGGACAGCAGAACAAAAAACCATTTTATATCTGAATAAGGGTCCAATATGCAAAATTCGCTAAGAACATCTGTTAGTGGACAACAACGCGAATATTCTACAAAAAGAAATCTGGCAATTGGATAAAAACTAAGAGTGATCCAAGCGTTCAAAGTTGTAGTGAGAACAAAATATAAGCTGTTTCAGACCAACCCGTGGTAATTTAAGGATTTCATCAACTGCGGGAGCTATTCTTGGCACATTCCTTTTTCAATCTCCACAAGACTTGCAAAATAACAATAACCTATCTTTTCCTACCCCTCACGTGTGATGAGATTTGATGAAAAAGTTGATAAATACGTTCTCTCTAACTTAGCCGAATCAGGACAGCAGAGGAAAAAATCATTTTCTATCTGAATAAGTGTCTAATATGCAAAATTCGCTAAGAACATATGTTAGTCGATAACAAGGTGAATATTCTACAAAAATAAATCTGGCAATTTGATAATAACATAGAGAGATTTAAGCGTTCAAAGTTTGGGTCAAAGAAAAAAACAGAAGCTGTTTTTGATCAGCACGTGGTAATTTAAGGATTTCATCAACTACGGGCGCTATTCTTGGCTCATTCTTTTTTCTATCTCCTCAAGACATGCAAAATAATAACAACCTATCTTTTCCTACCCTCACGTGTGATGAGATTTGAAGAAAAAATTGATAAATACGTTCTCTCTCCCGTTGGCCAAATCTGGACAGCAGATCAAAAAATTATTTTCTATCTGAATTGGGTCCAATATGCAAAATTCGCGAACAACATATGTTAGTCGACAACAAAGAGAATCTTTTACAAAAAGAAATTTGGCAGTTGGATAAAAACTTTTAGATATCCAAGCGTTCGAAGTAGGAGTCAGAGAAAAAAGCATAAGTTGTTTCTGACGAACCCGTGGTAATTTAAGGAGTTCTTCAACTACGGGAGCTATTCTTTGCACATTCTTTTTTCTATCTCCTCAAGACATGCAAAATAGCAATAACCTATCTTTTCCAACCCGTCACGTGTGATAAGATTAGATGAAAAAGTTGATAAATACGTTCTCTCTAACTTAGCCGAATCAGGACACCAGAAGAAAAAATCATTTTCTATCTGAATAAGTGTCCAATATGCAAAATTCGCTAAGAACATATGTTAGTCGACAACAAGGTGAATATTCTACAAAAATAAATCTGGCAATTTGATAAAAGCACGGAGAGATTTAAGCGTTCAAAGTTAGGGTCAGAGAAAAAAACAGAAGCTGTTTCTGACCAACACATGGTAATTTAAGGATTTCATCAACTACGGGCACTATTCTTGGCTCATTCTCTTTTCTATCTCGTCAAGACATGCAAAATAATAACAACCTATCTTTTCCTACCCTCACGTGTGATGAGATTTGAAGAAAAAATTGATAAATACGTTCTCTTGGCCCAATCTGGACCGCAGATCAAAAAATTATTTTCTATCTGAATATGGGTCCAATATGAAAAATTCGCGAAGAACATCTGTTAGTTGACAACAAAGAGAATCTTTTACAAAAAGAAATTTGGCAATTGGATAAAAACTTAGAGATATCCAAGCGTTCGAAGTTGGAGTCAGAGAAAAAAGCATAAGTTGTTTCTGACCAACCCGTGGTAATTTAAGGAGTTCTTCAACTAGGGAGCTATTCATGGCACATTCTTTTTTCTATCTCCTCAAGCCATGCAAAATAACAATAACCTATCTTTTCCTACCCCTCCCGTGTGATGAGATTTGAGGAAAAAATTGATAAATATGTTTTCTCTCCCTTTAGCCGAATCTGGACAGCAGAACAAAAAATCATTTTCTATCTGAATAGGGGTCCAATATGCAAAATTCGCTAAGAACATCTGTTAGTCGACAACAAGACGAAAATTCTACAAGAAGAAATCTCGCAATTGGATAAAAACTCAGAGAGATCCAAGCGTTCAAAGTTGGAGTCAGTGAAAAAAAACATAAGTTTTTTCTGACGAACCCGCGGTATATAAGGAGTTCTTCAACTAAGGTAGTTATTTTTGGCACATTCTTTTTTCTATCTCCCCAAGTGTAAACCCGCGCAAAATCGTCGTTGAATTTTTACACAATTTAGCAAAAATATTTATAATTTTCCCTAGCTTCACTCTTCAGTGTATATGTGGTCTTTTGAGTTTTAGGGGTCGAACACAAGGAGAATGGCCTTGAGATATTACAATTCTTTTCAAAAGTAGGTCTTGTTTTGTTCAAATATTGCAGATTGTTTTTAGAAGGTTAGTGATGTATTAGATGGAGTTTAAGCAAGTTCGTACACAATTCTTTTGAAAATTCTTTAATAATAGTTCCAAATGTCCAAAAGTTGCAAATGATATGTCAATGAAAACCAGAGAATGATATCTTCACAATGCAAGGCAAATCAATTATCACTTTTGTTCATATTTTTATGTAATTTTCGTTTTAGTCCACACTTTTCATAATCAATCAACAGAGTTATTCATAAAATCACAGAAAATCGAAAATTACTTCAAAAATCACCAAAATTTAAAAGAAATTAAGGAAAGCAAGTTCAGATTATGTGGTAGAAATCTCAGATCAAAAAGATTGATCTTCCAACAATTATGGTCAAAACTCAGAACATATGACAGAATTAGGCAGAGAATGGTATGTGTTGCCAAAAGAGGGTGGAATTCAAATTTTATCCAAACAACAATTCAATTAAAATTCAGATCAAGAAACTACACTTCAAAATGATTTACTGAGACCTAGATTTTTTATTTATAGGATTTTTTTACTAATTTCTAAAAATCGTAGAAAAACAGACAAATTCAAAAATCAAGAACAGAAAGTTTTAAAAAATCAAAACTTTGCACAGATTTTATCTTACAAATTTAACATAAAAGCATTGGGCACATATTATACGAAAGTTGTTCTAAAATATCTAAAGAAACACAATTTATATTTTTTTTATAATTTTCTTTGATCAGATCTGAAGTCAAATAATTTTTTACTGAGTATGACAGAAACAAAGGTGCAGAAAAATGTATTTTTGAATTTATAGGATAAAAGTAGGGATTTTTAAGGCAATTTGATCAAGAATTGTATCATTAATCACTAAATATTCAGTTTATCAGATTTGGCACAAGTTTGAATTATTTCCAACCAGAAAAACTCAGCAAATAGATCAAAATTTCAGATCAAACACCAGTCAACCAACTAGTGTTTGATCTCAACTTTTGAACTAAAACTTCACTAAATCAAGCAAAAACCTTAACCAGGATTCAAGATGATAAAATGGACTAACATGCATGAAAATTCAGTTCTAAATGACCTAATTAATCAAACCAAATCGATTAAATCAAGAAAATCCAGATTTAACAGCACATTATGAACAATAACCAAATCAGTCAATTTACTTCAAATTACAGCAAGATTTCAAACCATTCTATCACAAAAAGCCTATCCCTACAAGATTCTACTCACACATGATAAGATCAACCGAAATTAGGTATGTGTTCATCATGTTTTTTTACAAATTGGATCTTGTGATCTAAAATTGAATACAAGAGATTAAATGAAAATTGGATCGAACCGAGACATAGAAGATCAACCAGAAACTTCCTTGAGCCGATTTGAACCTCCAACTGATGCTTGATCCCATCCGGAACCGATCAATTGCCTTTTTCACCAAAATCAGCCCGAATTGGTGAATTTCACTCAAACTCGAAAATTGAAGCTCGAAAAGCTCAGAGATTCAGTAATGGAGTTACTGAAGCTTAAAGAAGATGATTGGAGAGTGATGTGTTGAAAGAATTTGGAGAATGGAAGGATGAATATGATGAATGGGTTGATCGGTCGAATTTATAGAGAGGCTGGTCTGGAGAGTGGGGGACAAACCGAGCGATTCCATTGGCTCAGGCAGATCAAGTGGGGTGTACTGAAGATCTGGACGAAATTTCGTTGAATTTGGTTGAGAATTGAACGGTTTTGAATCATCGAAATTTTTCATCTGTTTATTCGCGCGAACTGAGTTCAGTTCAGATGCGATTTGAATCGCATTACTGAGACTGATAGTGGGTCCCTTCAGAATAAGTTGTGGTGAAACGGGTCGTTATCGCGTGAAACGAGTCGCTATTTCTGTTATTAATCTCTGAGTTTTTAAACTGTCTTTTTGATTTTCTGTGGCGAGACGGGTCGAAACATGCGAAACGAGTCGTCTTCTTATTCAGCCTTTGGCGCTGAGTTCTGAATTAATTTTCAGGATTTCATGCGACAAAACGAGCTGCAGCTCGCTTGAAACGAGTCACTTTTGTGTCAGCTGGGTACTGACTCGTTTTAACTCGTTCCGCTGATCTGGTGTGGCGAACCGGTTTGAATCGCGTGAGACGAGTCATAACTGATGAAACGAGTCATCTTCACCTTCAGAATTAGCGCTGAATTTCTTTTCTCGATCTTCTGTGGCTTGCGATCGTGTGCTCGTCCTAAAACAATCCTCTGACAGCCTTGTAAGTCGCGAATTTGGACTTTGGATCGATTTTTCTCTTGGATTTCAGACCCGTTTACCCGTTTCTCACAACCATCGATTAGAGCTCGTGATTCTGTACATTTCGCTGTGATTCATCAACCCAGATCTCTTCTCCATCTTCTCACGAATCCACAGGGCTTTGAATGGTTGAAAACCGTTGAGTAAAACTCGAGTTTTGCTGATTTGAGTATCATCGGTTCGCTGTTCCGCCATTGCTGACCAGAGTGTGCAAATCGATCTTTTTTTCGCATTTCACACAACGAAATCCAAAACGGTGACTCAGGCTTCGTTCTCAACTTCCTCACGATGATTCACAATCATTATAACTCCCCAATCCACCTCGAATCCAGAGAATTCCTCCATTAACCAACTCGGTTTCAGTTTCGCGAAAATAACCAAAAACTCCTGAACTCGTGAATCTAACTATGATTTTGAGTTGTTTTTCCATCGAATTGAGGCTTCGGAATTCATTGTGAGCCTTTACTAAAGCTTTAAGACACAAAAAAAAATCATCTTTGCTTGAGAAAAACTGAAATGGTTGATCGAATTCATCCGCTGTTCGAAACTCGACCGTTGGTTCATCAGTTCTTCAAAAGTTCATTTAGGGTTTCGTCGAACAGTTGATTTAACTTCAGATTTCTCACTCGATTCTGCACCATTTGATGAGTTCTTCATACGGATAGAAAGGGCAGGAAGAGAGGAAGAGAATAGAGTTCTCAGGGGAGAATAATACCAACCGATTCGTCTTATCGTGCTGAATCCAAGGATATACAGTTTGATCGATTTTGAGCTTGTTTGAAAATCGGTTATTTGGGTGAATTTGTGTAGGGTTTTGGTAGACTTGGTTGGTCATCTTTGACCCATGATTTGCAATTTGGGTATAAATCTTCATCTTACGGCCTTTTTGCCTGTAAAATAATATAAAAAATGTATTAAGAGGTTCCAAATCATGTTTTATGAATTATAAGTATTTTTCATACATTTAGGTGAATTAAGAATGAATTTGAGATGATAAAAACCCTAAAAATGTATATAAAAAATACACATTACAAATTCCACCACACTTAAACCAAGCTTGCCCTCAAGCGTAAATTCAAATCAAGTCTTACGGTTTTTAGAATCAGTTTAAAGCATTTTGAAAATAGATTTAGTTATTGCCATGAATGTTATATACTAATATTTGATTATTATAATAATACACGAGGGTCGATGACTATCCATTAATAATTTCAAATTCAAATTTATTTAAAATTCCCCAATCCTTCAAATACGAACCTTTTTCCAAAAAGTAATGCCCTAATTTTGTTTTTGATACTTTCTCCCCCTAAATTTAAAATGGTGAATTTATACAATTTACCCCAAAAGTTTCAACTAACTCAACTTTCTCTTTTATAAACACGTAAAGGTTGGTATGCTATCCACTCATGTTAACAAAAGACAAGCTGTGCATTGCACGTACAAAAAAAATCCTTCATTTTCTACTGCGGATATGTAAAATTTTTCTTTTTCAAGGGTTTAAACATAATTTTTCACATTTTTGAATTCTTTTTGTGAAGGGATAACAGGTTACGATTCGGTCACTTGCTTTTAGGGCCAAAATTAGAGATGGACATACGAGTCATTAGCTATGCCATGAAAGATAGGTTGAGTTAGAAAAATTTTGCGAAGCTAGTGGTATTAAAAGTAAGGTTTGCTTTTTCAAAAGTTTTAATTACAGCATTACTTTAGGGAAAAACAATTTATTATTTCGTTAAAGGGGCAAGTGAAATAATTATGAATTTTCGAAATGCTTAATGGACTTTAAATGGATATTATAAATGGAATGAAGTGGAAAATATGGCATTCATGACAAAGGTTAAATCCTTTTGAAGTTTTTCAAATCTTTTCATCATTTTCCAAAATCCTAAGTATTTTTCTCAAAATTTGCTTGAGAAGGCTTAGTTTTAAAATATTTTTTATTTCAAAAAAAATTTTGTTTTTTTTTTTTTTATGAATTTTCACATTTTTACAAGAAAACAAAACTTTGTTTTGCACAAAACCACCCCACCACACTTAGACCTTTGGTTGTCCTCAAACAAAAAGTTTAAAATCAAGAGAAAATGTGGAAATTGAAAAAAAATTGAAAGAAATTGTTGGGGTTTTGTGCAAAACCTCCCACCACACTTAAACTTTTGCGTGGCAATAGTTTAAGTGAAAGAAAAAGTTTTGTAGAAAGAATAAAATAAAATAAAGAAAGGAGAAAAATGACCTGACACGACGAGTTGCCTCTCGCTAAGCGCCCTTGTTTTACGTCTTGAGCTCGACGCATTTACGCTTTTCATTCTTTCCTTCCCTCGCTTTGTGGCACCGCTTCTAAATCATGCTCATCGAACCACCTTGTATCATGATTCTCGTAAAAAGCCTTCAAGCGATGACCATTAACCTTGAATTTGATGTCTTCTCCCCTAGAAATTTCAAATACTCCAAATGGCAAAATATGGGTAATTATGTAAGGACCTGTCCATCGGCTCTTCAACTTCCCGGGATGTAATCTCAACCGAGAATTGAATAACAAGACCTTATCGCCAATTTTAAATTCCTTTTTGCGAATAAGTTTGTCGTGAGCGATGGTTAGTTTTTCTTTGTAAATTCGAGAATTATCATAAGCCTCAATGCGAAGCTCTTCTAATTCTTGAATTTGCAATTTTCGCAACCCAGCATCTTTTGGGTAATCTTGATTTACCTTTTTGATTGCCCAAAGTGCTTTGGGCTCAATTTCCACCGGTAGGTGACAACTCTTTCCATAAACGAGTTTAAAAGGAGTCATCCCTATCGGTGTTTTGTATGCGGTGCGGTAGGCCCATAAAGCATCCCCAAGCCTCTGACTCCAATCTTTGCGAGAGGGATTAACCACTTTCTCAAGGATTGATTTTTTTTCCCGATTGGATATTTCGGCTTGCCCATTAGTTTGGGGATGATAAGCGGTTGACATGCGGTGTTGTACATGATAATTTTTCAAAAGGGATTCGAGATACTTATTATTGAAATGCGAACCCCTATCGCTAATGATAGCTTTAGGCACCCCAAAACGCTGAAAAATATTCTTTTTAAGGAATTCAATCACCGTTTTGGAGTTGGCATCCCTTGTTGGTATGGCCTCAACCCATTTTGAAACATAATCAACACACACAAGAATATATAAATACCCATTTGATTGAGGAAAGGGGCCCATGAAATCTATCCCCCGAACATCGAAAACCTCAAAAAACAATAAAGCTTTAAGAGGCATTTCGTTTTTGCGGGTTAGATTGCCCGTTTTTTGGTAATTTTCACAACTCTTTACAAAGGAATGAGCATCTTTATAAAGAGTTGGCCAATATAATCCACTTTGGAGTACCTTATGACTTGTGCGTTGCCCTCCAAAGTGGCCCCCACATTCTAAAGTGTGACAAAAAGAGAGTACCGAATTTATCTCGTGGTCGGGCACGCATTTTCGCACCATTTGATCGGAACAAATCTTGTAGAGATAGGGGTCTTCCCAGAGGTAATAGCGTGAGTCATTTTTTATTTTGTCCTTTTGAGCTCGAGAGAGAGTGTTTGGCAATTCGCGAGTTTCGAGGTAGTTGACGATGTCGGCGTACCAAGGCGCCATGCCATGGATAGTATAGAGTTGCTCGTCGGGAAAGAGTTCGTTGATCAGAATGATATCGCCTTCGTTTGTTGGGAGTCGGCTAAGATGATCGGCCACCAAGTTTTCGGCTCCTTTTTTATCCCGAATCTCCACGTTAAACTCTTGAAGGAGAAGGATCCATCGGAGGAGGCGCGGCTTGTATTCCTTCTTTTTCATTAAGTGCTTGAGCGCGGCATGATCTGAAAATGCAACTACTTTTGTCCCGACCAAGTATGATCGGAACTTTTCCAATGCAAAGACAATGGCCAATAGTTCTTTTTCCGTTGTTGTGTAATTCCGTTGGGCGTCATCTAATGTTTTAGAAGCGTAGTAAATTACGTGGGGTACCTTCCCGATGCGTTACCCCAAAACCGCCCCGACACTTAGATCGCTTGCGTCGCACATGATCTCAAAAGGGAGATTCCAATCCGGTGGTTGGATAATGGGCGCTTCGCATAGTTTCCCCTTTAGTTTGTCGAATGCCGCCTTGCACGCATCGTTGAACTCGAATTTGATCTCTTTTTGGAGAAGCCTGCACATTGGTTGTGCGATTTTTGAGAAGTCTCGAATGAAACGCCGATAGAAGCCGGCGTGTCCAAGGAATGAGCGGACATCTTTCACATTGCGAGGGTATGGAAGTGTCTTGATAACGTCGATCTTCACCTTGTCGACTTCCAACCCCTTTTCTGAAATTAAATGACCTAATACAATTCCTTGGCTCACCATAAAGTGGCAATTCTCTTAGATGTGGGCGCGAAGATCGAACCAAGAAAGTGCGAGTTTTGTGGGGATACAAATCATGCGACCGATGAATGCGATAGGCTACAAGAAGATGTCAGTGCCATCGGAAGCTATTCAAACCAACGCCAACTTTCTCGCAAACCTACAATGAGTCATGGAAGAAACACCCAAATTTCCGTTGGAAGAATGATGATGCGCCGCCTCAATTCTCACAATCCAATTACCAAAAACCGAATGTGTATGTTCATCCAAATGCACAAGCGCCACAACAACCTCAAGCTCACCCTCATCAACAACCTCCTCAACCCTCCACATCGAATTCCCAAACCTCTTCTCTTGACGAAAAGCTTGATAAAATGATGGCATTAATGGCGGGGAATTTCACAAACCTCACAACTGAGTTGGGAACCGTCAAGAATGATGTAAGCTCACTTACCCAAAACCAAGCTACGCAAGGGCGTCAAATGCAAAACTTGGAAATGCAAATCAAGCAAATCGCGGGGGAAGTCAATTTATTGAACTAAATCAAGCAAAAACCTTAACCAAGATTCAAGATGATAAAATGGACTAACATGCATGAAAATTCAGTTCTAAATGACCTAATTAATCCAACCAAATCGATTAAATCGGGAAAATCCAGATTTAACAACACATTATGAACAATGACCAAATCTGTCAATTTACTTCAAATTAAAGCAAGATTTCAAACAATTCTATCACAAAAAGCCTATCCCTAGAAGATTCTACTCACACATGATAAGATCAACCGAAATTAGGTATGTGTTCATCATGTTTTTTTACAAATTGGATCTTGTGATCTAAAATTGAATACAAGAGATTAAATGAAAATTGGATCGAACCGAGACGTAGAAGATTAACCAGAAACTTCAATGAGAATATTTGAACCTCCAACTGATGCTTGATCCCAGCCGGAACCGATCAATTGCCTTTTTCACCAAAATCAGCCCGAATTGGTGAATTTCACTCAAACTGGAAAATTGAAGCTCGAAAAGCTCAGAGATTCAGTAATGGAGTTACTGAAGCTTAAAGAAGATGATTGGAGAGTGATGTGTTGAAAGAATTTGGAGAATGGAAGGATGAATATGATGAATGGGTTGATCGGTCGAATTTATAGAGAGGCTGGTCTGGAGAGTGGGGGACAAACCGAGCGATTCCATTGGCTCAGGCAGATCAAGTGGGGTGTACTGAAGATCTGGACGAAATTTCGTTGAATTTGGTTGAGAATTGAACGGTTTTGAATAATCGAAATTTTTCATCTGTTTATTCGCGCGAACTGAGTTCAGTTCAGATGCGATTTGAATCGCATTACTGAGATTGACAGTGGGTCCCTTCAGAATAAGTTGTGGTGAAACGGGTCGTTATCGCGTGAAACGAGTCGCTATTTCTGTTATTAATCTCTGAGTTTTTAAACTGTCTTTTTGATTTTCTGTGGCGAGACGGGTCGAAACATGCGAAATGAGTCGTCTTCTTATTCAACCTTTGGCGCTGAGTTTTGAATTATATTTCCGGATTTCATGCGACGAAACGAGCTGCAGCTCGCTGGAAACGAGTCACTTTTGTGTGAGCTGGGTACTGACTCGTTTTAACTCATTCCGCTGATCTGGTGTGGCGAATCGGTTTGAATCGCTTGAGACGAGTCATAACTGATGAAACGAGTCATCTTCTTCTTCAGATTTGGCGCTGAATTTCTTTTCTCGATCTTCTGTGGCTTGCGATCGTGTGCTCGTCCTAAAACAATCCTCTGACAGCCTTGTAAGTTGTGAATTTGGATTTTGGATCGATTTTTCTCTTGGATTTCAGACCCGTTTACCCGTTTCTCACAACCATCGATTCGAGCTCGTGATTCTGTACATTTCGCTGTGATTCATCAACCCAGCTCTCTTCTCCATCTTCTCACGAATCCACAGGGCTTTGAATGGTTGAAAACCGTTGAGTAAAACTCGAGTTTTGCTGATTTGAGTATCATCGGTTCGCTGTTCCGCCATTGCTGACCAGAGTGTGCAAATCGACCTTTTGTTCGCATTTCACACAACGAAATCCAAAACGGTGACTCAGGCTTCGTTCTCAACTTCCTCACGATGCTTCAAAACTATTATGACTCCCCAATCCGCCTCGAATTCAGAGAATTCCTCCATTAACCAACTCGGTTTCAGTTCGCGAAAATAACCAAAAAAGGCTGAACTCGTGAATCAAACTATGATTTTGAGTTGTTTTTCCATCGAATTGAGGCTTCGGAATTCATTGTGAGCCTTTACTAAAGCTTTAAGACACAAAAAGAATCATCTTTGTTTGAGAAAAACGGAAATGGTTGATCGAATTCATCCGTTGTTCGAACTCGACCGTTGGTTCATCAGTTCTTCAAAAGTTCATTTAGGATTTCGTCGAACAGTTGATTTAACATCAGATTTCTCAATCGATTCTACACCATTTGATGAGTTCTTCATACGGATAGTGTAAACCGCGCAAACCGTCGTTAAATTTCACACAATTTAGCAAAAATATTTATAATTTCCCTAGCTTTACTCTTAAGTGTATATGTGGTCTTTCGAGTTTTAGGGGTCGAACACAAGGAGAATGGCCTTGAGATATTACAATTCTTTTCAAAAGTAGGTCTTGTTTTGTTCAAATGTTGTAGATTGTTTTTAAGAAGGTTAATTATGTATTAGATGGAATTTAATCAATTTCGTACACAATTCTTTTGAAAATTCTTTAATAATATTTCCAAATGTCCAAAAGTTGCAAATGATATGCCAATGAAAGCTAGAGAATGAGCTCTTCACAATATAAGGCAAATTAATTATCACTTTTATTCATATTTTTGTGTAAATTTTCGTTTTAGTCCACACTTTTCATAATCAATCAACAGAGTTTTTCATAAAATCGCAGAAAATCGAAAATTACTTCAAAAATCACCAAAATTTAACAGAAATTAGGAAGGCAAGTTCAGATTATGTGGTAAAAATCTCAGATTAAAAGGACTGATATTAAAAAAAGTTATGGTCAAAACTCAGAATATATGACAGAATTGGACAGAGAATGGTATGTGTTATCAAAAGAGGGTGTAAATCAAATTTTATCCAAACAACAATTCAATTAAATTTCAGATTGAGAAACTACACTTCAAATAGATTTACTGAGACCTAGATTTTTTATTTATAGGAATTTTTTACTAATTTCTAAAAATCATAGAAAAACAGTCAGATTCAAAAATCAAAAAAACAGAAAATTTTAAAAGTCAAAACTTTGCACAGATTTTATCTTACAAATTTAACATAAAAGCATTGGGCACATATTATATGAAAGTTGTTCTAAAATATCTAAAGAATCACAAAATATTTTTTTATAATTTTCATTGATCAGATCTGAAGTCAAACAATTTTTTACTGAAACTGACAGAAACAAAATGCAGAAAAATGTATTTTTGAATTTAGAGCGTAAAAGTAGGGATTTTTAAGGCAATTTGATCAAAAATTGTATCATTAATCACAAAATATTCAATTTATCAGATTTGGAACAAGTTTGAATTATTTTCAACCAGAAAAACTCAGCAAATAGATCAAAATTTCAGATCAAACACCAGTCAACCAACTAGTGTTTGATCTCAATTTTTGAACTAAAAACTTCACTAAATCAAGCAAAAACCTCAACCAAGATTCAAGACGATAAAATGGACTTAACATGCAGGAAAATTCAGTTCTAAATGACCTAATTAATTCAACCAAATCGATTAAATCAGAAAAAACCAGATTTAACAGCACATTATGAACAGTAACCAAATCAGTCAATTTAATTCAAATTAAAGCAAGATTTCAAACAATTCAATCACAAAAGGCCTATCCCTACAAGATTCTACTCACACATGATAAAATCAACCGAAATTAGGCATGTGTTCATCATATTTTTTACAAATTGGATCGTGTGATCTAAAATTGAATACAAGAGATTAAATGAAAATTGGATCAAACCGAGACGTAGAAGATCAACCAGAAGCTTCCTTGAGTCGATTTGAACCTCCAATTGATGCTTGATCCAGCCGGAATCGATCAATTGCCTTTTTCACCAAATTCAGCCCGAATTGGTGAATTTTCACTCAAACTCGAAAATTGAAGCTCGAAACGCTCTGAGATTCAGTAATGGAGTTACTGAATCTTTAAGAAGATGATTGAAGAGTGGTGTGTTGGAAGAATTTGGAGAATGGAAGAATGAATTGATGAGATTGGATGGAAGGGTGTGTGTTGAGGGATTGAAATACGGTTCTTTATATAGAGAGTTCAGAGAAATTTCGGGGCTTGTGATTGGCTCAGGTAGATCAAGGGATTGTACTGAAGATCTGGACCAAGTTTCGTTGAATTCCGTTGAGATTTGAGTGGTTTTTGGGCGGATGAATTTTCGCTCTGTTCTGTCTGGCGGAAGAATTCAGATCGAATCTGAGATTCGAAAACGCGCGCGGTTAATCTGTTGAGTCACTGACTGACGGGCCCCACTGGATTTGCTGCGCAGAAACGGGTCATAAATCGCGTGAAACGAGTTGCGTGCTGCTCTTCATAAGGCGCTGAGTTTTTGAATGTTCGTTTGATCTTTTATGGCGGAATGGGTCGAACGCGCGTGAAACGAGTCGTCTTCTGATGAACGTTGGAGCTGAGTTTGAATAACGGTTGTTTCGGTTTTCTGTGGCGTGCGAGCGTGCGATCCATCCTAAAACAATCCTAAAACAATTTTGCTTCGTTTCAGCTCGATTTTTCGATCCAGTTTGCTTCCTCTCATCATCACGAACCTGCAGGGCTTTGAAACGCAGAAAATGGTTGAGAGTTCATCGAGTTTTCCTCATTTTTCTCCCGTTCAGTCCGTTTCCGCCATTGATGGCTGTTCGAGCTTCAAGCTCGCTCTTTGAGCAGCGGCAACTCAAACCAGAGCTCAGGCTTCCTTCCTCACTTCCTCACGATGCTCTGCGTTGCGTTTCATGCGTCAATTCTTCCCTTAATTCCTGAATTTCCGCCATTAACCAACTCGGTTTCAGTTTCGCGAAAATAACCAAAATCTGCTGAACTCGTGAATCAAACTATGATTTTGAGTTGTTTTTCCATCGAATTGAGGCTTCTTAATTCATTGTGAGCCTTCAATAAAGCTTTACGACACGAAAATAATCATCTTTGCTTGAGAAAAACGGAAATGGTTGATCGAATTCATTCGCTGTTCGAAACTCGACCGTTGGTTCATCCAGTTTGAAAAGTTCATTGAGGATTTCGTCGAACAGATTACGGAAACACGGATTTCTCGCTCGATTTCGCATCATTCGATGAGTTCTTCATACGGTTAGAAAGAGCAGACGATGGAGACGAGAATGCGATCGGTTTTGGCTCGAATGGATGATGGTGGAAGGCACGGCAGATCAACCATGGTTTCGGTCCGTTTTTGGCACTTGTTTGGCCGGATTCCGGCGATCGCCGGAACTTTCAAGACCGGAGGATGGCACCGGCATGCTCGTCTCGTCATGCTGAATCCATGGCTGGCTTGTTTGTTCGATTTCGAGCAGAATTGTGAATTATGAGGTTTGAGGAAGATGAGTTGACCTGGTCAATTCGTTGACTTTGACCGATTTTGACCTGATTTTCAATTGGTGATTCTGAGAGTTCTAGAAGGTTTCTGATCGCGAGGATTGTACCGTTGGGTTCGTTTCGTCGAGCTCTTCGTTTTGGTATACCGTTTGACCCATTTTGGAGAAGTTGACTTTTGGTCAATTTGGCGATTTTTGGCGTTTGGCTCGGTCTGACTTGGTTGTAGAAGGTTTTTGAATTGTCGTAAAAGTTTGGGGAATTTTTTGTAGAGTGTTTGAGGTTTTTAGTTGGCCATCTTTGGCCCATTATTTGCGGTTTGGTCCAATTCTTCATTTTATAGCCTTTTTGCCTGTAAAATCACACAAAAATGTATTAAGAGGTTTCAAATTATGTTTTATGAATTATGAGCATTTTTCATACATTTAATGTGAATTATGATTGAATTTGAGATGATAAAAACCCTAAAAATGTGTATAAAAATACACATTACAGATAGAAAGGGCAGGAAGAGAGGAAGAGAATAGAGTTGGTTTTGGCTCGAATGGTGGACTGTAGAAGGCACGGTTGCTCGAAGAAGCTTTCTCAGGTCAGAACATGACTGGTTTGCTTTTGGCTGGCAGATTCCGGCGATCACCGGCGTTCTCAGGGGTGGAGAATAATACCAACCGATTCGTCTTGTCGTGCCGAATCCAAGGATATGCAGTTTGATCGATTTTGAGCTTGTTTGAAAATCGGTTATTTGGGTGAATTTGTGTAGGGTTTTGGTAGACTTGGTTGGCCGTCTTTGGCCCATGATTTGCGTTTTGGTCCAATTCTTCATTTTATGGCCTTTTCGCCTGTAAAATCACACAAAAACGTATTAAGAGATTTCAAATTATGTTTTATGAATTATGAGCCTTTTTTATACATATAATGTGAATTATGATTGAATTTGAGATGATAAAAACCCTAAAAATGTATATAAAAATACACATTACAAATTCGACCACACTTAAACCAAGCTTGCCCTCAAGCGTAAATAAAATCAAGTCTTAGGGTTTTTCGAATCAGTTTAAAGCGTTTTGAAAAGAGATATAGTTATTGCCATGAATGTTATATACTAATATTTGATTATTATAATAATAGACGAGGGTCGATGATTATCCATTAATAATTTCAAATTCAAATTTATTTAAAATTCCCCAATCCTTCAAATACGAAGCTTTTTCCAAAAAAGTAATACCCTAATTTTGTTTTTGATACTTTCTCCCCCTAAATTTAAAATGGTGAATTATACAATTTACCCCAAAAGTTTCAACTAACTCAACTTTCTCTTTTATAAACACGTAAAGGTTGGTATGCTATCCACTCATGTTATCAAAAGACAAGCTGTGCTTTGCACGTACAAAAAAAATCCTTCATTTTCTATTGCGGATATGTAAAATTTTTTTTCTTTTTCAAGAGTTTAAAAATAATTTTTCACATTTTTGAATTATTTTTGTGAAGGGATAACAGGTTATAATTTCGGTCACTTGCTTTTAGTGCGAAAATTAGAGATGGACATACGAGTCATTAGCTATGCCATGAAAGATAGGTTGAGTTAGAAAAATTTTGCGAAGCTAGTGGTATTAAAAGTAAGGTTTGATTTTTCAAAAGTTTTAATTACAGCATTACTTTAAGGAAAACGATTTATAAATTCATTAAAGGGGCAAGTGAAATATTTATGAATTTTCGAAACGCTTAAAGGATTTTAAATGGATATTATAGATGGGATGAGGTGGAAAATATGGCATTCATGATGATAATTAATTTCTTTTTGAATTTTCAAATCTTTTCATCATTTTCCAAAACCCTAAGTGTTTTCAAAATTTTGCTTGAAAGGGCTTAGTTTAAAATTTTTTTTACAAAACTTTTTATTTCTTTTCATTTCAAATTTTTCGCTTTTAAAACACACAAAATTTATTTACAAAAACAAACAAAAATGGAAGAGAAATAAGCAAAAAGTTTAAATTTTTATGGTATTTATGAGTTTTGTTGTTGTTTTTGAAATTTTGAATTTTTTTTTTTTTATATGAATTTTCACATTTTTACAAGAAAACAAAACTTGGTTTTACACAAAACCACCCCACCACACTTAAACCTTTGTTTGTCCTCAAACAAAAAGTTCAAAAATGAGATATTTGTGGAAATTGGAAAGATTGTCGGGGTTTTATGCAAAACCTCCCCCACCACACTTAAACTTTTACGTAGCAAATGTTTAAGTGTGAAAGAGAGTTTTGTAAAAAGAAGAAAAATAAAATAAAGGAAGGAAAAATACGACCTGACACGACTAGTTGCCTCTCGACAAGAGCTCGACACATTTATGCTTTTCATTCTTTCCTTCCCTCGCTTTGTGGCACCGCTTCTAACTCATGCTCATCGAACCACCTTGTATCATGATTCTCGTAAAAAGCCTTCAAGCGATGGCCATTAACCTTGAATTTGATGTCTTCTCCCCTAGAAATTTCAAATACTCCAAATGGCAAAATATGGGTAATTATGTAAAGACCTGTCCATCGGCTCTTCAACTTCCCGGGATGTAATCTCAACCGAGAATTGAATAACAAGACCTTATCGCCAATTTTAAATTCCTTTTTGCGAATAAGTTTGTCGTGAGCGATGGTTAGTTTTTCTTTGTAAATTCGAGAATTATCATAAGCCTCAATGCGAAGCTCTTCTAATTCTTGAATTTGCAATTTCCGCAACCCCGCATCTTTTGGGTAATCTTGATTTACCTTTTTGATTGCCCAAAATGCTTTGTGCTCAATTTCCACCGGTAGGTGACAACTCTTTCCATAAACGAGTTTAAAAGGAGTCATCCCTATCGGTGTTTTGTATGCGGTGCGGTAGGCCCATAAAGCATCCCCAAGCCTCTGACTCCAATCTTTGCGAGAGGGATTAACCACTTTCTCAAGGATTGATTTTATTTCCCGATTGGATATTTCGGCTTGCCCATTAGTTTGGGGATGATAAGCGGTTGACATGCGGTGTGAACGGAGGTATTTCCACGTATTAGATTTCATTTTTTGCGGTTTTGTAAAAAAAAAATAGAAATTGTGTTTTTTCCATGTTTTAGATTAAAATTTTTGTGGTTTTGAGAAAACAACAAGCGATTGCTTTGTTCCATGTATTACACTTCAATTTGATTTTTTTGTGTTTGTGGAAATCTATACCAACGGAGTTATTTCCACATACTAGATTTTATTTTATGCGGTTTTTTAAAAAACAATAGAAATTGTTTTTTTTCCAAGTTTTAGATTTAAATTTTTGTTGTTTTGGGAAAACTACAACAGATTGCTTTTTTCCATGGATTATATTTCATTTCGATTTTTTTTGTTTTTGTGGAATTCTATAAGAATGGAGTTATTTCCACATATTAGATTTAATTTTCTGCTGTTTTGTAAAAAACAATAGAAATTGTGTTTTTTCCGTGTTTTAGATTAAAATTTTTGTGGTTTTCAGAAAACACCAAGATATTGCTTTTTTCCATGTATTACACTTCAATTCTATTTTTTTCTTTCTGTGGAAATCTATAACAACGGAGTTATTTCCACGTATTAGATTTCATTTTGTGCGGTTTTTTAAAAAACAATAGAAATTGTGTTTTTTCCATGTTTTAGATTAAAATTTTTGGGGTCCTGAGAAAACAACAAGATATTGCTTTTTTCCATGTACTACACTTCAATTCGATTTTTTTGTTTTTGTGGAAATCTATAACAACGGAGCTATTTCCACGTATTAGATTTCATTTTATTCGGTTTTGTAAAAAACAATAGAAATTGTGTTTTTTCCATGTTTTTAGATTTATGTTTTTGTGGTTTTGGGAAAACTACAAGAGATTGCTTTTTTCCATGTATTACACTTCAATTCGATTTTTTCTGTTTTTGTGGAAATATATAAGAACGGAGGTATTTCCACGTATTCGATTTCATTTTTTGCGGTTTTGTAAAAAAAACAATAGAAATTGTGTTTTTTCCATGTTTTAGATTAAAATTTTTGTGGTTTTGAGAAAACGACAAACGATTGCTTTCTTCCATGTATTACACTTCAATTTGATTTTTTTGTTTTTGTGGAAATCAATAACAACGGAGTTATTTAAATATATTAGATTTCATTTTTTGCGGTTTTGTAAATAACAATACAAATTGTGTTTTTTCCATGTATTATATTTAAATTTTTGTGGTTTTGACAAAACAACAAGATATTGCTTTTTTCCATGTATTACACTTCAATTCGATTTTTTTGTTTTTGTTGAAATCTATAAGAACGGAGTTATTTCCACGTCTTAATTACAATACAAATAATGTTTTTTTTCCATGTATTAAATTTAAATTTTTGTGGTTTTGGGAAAACTACAAGAGATTGCTTTTTTCCATGTACTATATTTCATTTCGATTTTTTCTGTTTTTGTGGAAATCTATAAGAACGGAGGTATTTCCACGTATTAGATTTCATTTTTTGCGGTTTTGTAAAAAAAAATAGAAATTGTGTTCTTACCATGTTTTAGATTAAAAATTTTCTGGTTTTGAGAAACAACAAGCGATTGCTTTGTTCCATGTATTACACTTCAATTTGATTTTTTTGTGTTTGTGGAAATCTATAACAACGGAGTAATTTCCACGTATTAGATTTTATTTTATGCGGTTTTTTAAAAAACAATAGAAATTGTTTTTTTTCAAAGTTTAAGATTTAAATTTTTGTTGTTTTGGGAAAACTACAACAGATTGCTTTTTTCCATGGATTATATTTCATTTCGATTTTTTTTGTTTTTGTGGAAATCTATAAGAATGGAGTTATTTCCACATATTAGATTTAATTTTTTGCTGTTTTGTAAAAACTAATAGAAATTGTGTTTTTTCCGTGTTTTAGATTTAAGTTTTTGTGGTTTTGGGAAAACAACAAGATATTGCTTTTTCCATGTATTACACTTCAATTCGATTTTTTTGTTTTTGTGGAAATCTATAACAACAGAACTATTTCCATGTATTAGATTTCATTTTATTCGGTTTTGTAAAAAACAATAGAAATTGTGTCTTTTCCATGTTTTAGATTTATGTTTTTGTGGTTTTGGGAAAACTACAAGAGATTACTTTTTTCCATGTATTACACTTCAATTTGATTTTTTCTGTTTTTGTGGAAATATATAAGAACGGAGGTATTTCAACGTATTAGATTTCATTTTTTGCGGTTTCTTAAAAAACAATAGAAATTGTGTTTTTTCCACGTTTTAGATTAAAATTTTTGTGGTTTTGAGAAAATAACAAACGATTGCTTTTTTCCATGTATTACACTTCAATTCGATTTTTTTGTTTTTGTGGAAATCTATAATTACGGAGTTATTTCCACGTATTACATTTCATTTTATTCGGTATTGTAAAAAACAATACAAATTGTGTTTTTTCCATGTATTAGATTTGAATTTTTGTGGTTTTGGGAAAACTACAAGAGATTGCTTTTTTCCATGTATTACACTTCAATTCGATTTTTTATGTTTTTGTTGAAATATATAAGAACGGAGGTATTTCCACGTATTAGATTTCATTTTTTCCGGTTTTGTAAAAAAAAAATACAAATTCTGTTTTTTCCATGTTTTAGATTAAAATTTTTGTGGTTTTGAGAAAACAACAAGCGATTGCTTTGTTCCATGTATTACACTTCAATTTGATTTTTTTGTGTTTGTGGAAATCTATACCAACGGAGTTATTTCTACATATTAGATTTTATTTTATGCGGTTTTTTAAAAAACAATAGAAATTGTTTTTTTCCAAGTTTTAGATTAAAATTTTTGTTGTTTTGGGAAAACTACAACAGATTGCTTTTTTCCATGGATTATATTTCATTTCGATTTTTTTTGTTTTTGTGGAAATCTATAAGAATGGAGTCATTTCCACATATTAGATTTAATTTTTTTCTGTTTTGTAAAAAACAATAGAAATTGTGTTTTTTCCGTATTTTCGATTAAAATTTTTGTGGTTTTCAGAAAACACCAAGATATTGCTTTTTTCCATGTATTACACTTCAATTCTATTTTTTTCTTTCTGTGGAAATCTATAACAACGGAGTTATTTCCACGTATTAGATTTCATTTTGTGCGGTTTTTTAAAAAACAATAGAAATTGTGTTTTTTCCATGTTTTAGATTAAAATTTTGGGGTCTTGAGAAAACAACAAGATATTGCTTTTTTCCATGTACTACACTTCAATTCGATTTTTTTGTTTTTGTGGAAATCTATAATTACGGAGTTATTTCCACGTAGTAGATTTCATTTTATTCGGTATTGTAAAAAACAATACAAATTGTGTTTTTTCCATGTATTAGATTTAAATTTTTGTGGTTTTGGGAAAACTACAAGAGATTGCTTTTTTCCATGTATTACACTTCAATTCGATTTTTTATGTTTTTGTTGAAATATATAAGAACGGAGGTATTTCCACGTATTAGATTTCATTTTTTATGGTTTTGTAAAAAAAAAATAGAAATTGTGTTTTTTCCATGTTTTAGATTAAAATTTTTGTGGTTTTGAGAAAACAACAAGCGATTGCTTTGTTCCATGTATTACACTTCAATTTGATTTTTCTGTGTTTGTGGAAATCTATACCAACGGAGTTATTTCCACATATTAGATTTTATTTTATGCGGTTTTTTAAAAAACAATAGAAATTGTTTTTTTTCCAAGTTTTAGATTTCAATTTTTGTTGTTTTGGGAAAACTACAACAGATTGCTTTTTTCCATGGATTATATTTCATTTCGATTTTTTTTGTTTTTGTGGAAATCAATAAGAATGGTGTTATTTCCACATATTAGATTTAATTTTTTGCTGTTTTGAAAAAAACAATAGAAATTGTGTTTTTTCCGTGTTTTAGATTAAAATTTTTGTGGTTTTCAGAAAACACCAAGATATTGCTTTTTTCCATGTATTACACTTCAATTCTATTATTTTCTTTCTGTGGAAATCTATAACAACGGAGTTATTTCCACGTATTAGATTTCATTTTGTGCGGTTTTTTAAAAAACATTAGAAATTGTGTTTTTTCCATGTTTTAGATTAAAATTTTTGGGGTCTTGAGAAAACAACAAGATATTGCTTTTTTCCATGTACTACACTTCAATTCGATTTTTTTGTTTTTGTGGAAATCTATAACAACGGAGCTATTTCCACTTATTAGATTTCATTTTATTCGGTTTTGTAAAAAACAATAGAAATTATGTTTTTTCCATGTTTTAGATTTAAGTTTTTGTGGTTTTGGGAAAACTACAAGAGATTGCTTTTTTCCAAGAATTACACTTCAATTCGATTTTTTCTGTTTTTGTGGAAATATATAAGAACGGAGGTATTTCCACGTATTCGATTTCATTTTTTGCGGTTTTGTAAAAAAACAATAGAAAATGTGTTTTTTCCATGTTTTAGATTAAAATTTTTGTGGTTTTGAGAAAACGACAAACGATTGCATTTTTCCATGTATTACACTTCAATTTGATTTTTTTGTTTTTGTGGAAATCAATTAGAACGGAGTTATTTAAATATATTAGATTTCATTTTTTGCGGTTTTGTAAATAACAATACAAATTGTGTTTTTTCCATGTATTATATTTAAATTTTTGTGGTTTTGACAAAACAACAAGATATTGCTTTTTTCCATGTATTACACTTCAATTCGATTTTTTTGTTTTTGTTGAAATCTATAAGAACGGAGTTATTTCCACGTCTTAATTACAATACAAATAATGTTTTTTTTCCATGTATTAAATTTAAATTTTTGTGGTTTTGGGAAAACTACAAGAGATTGCTTTTTTCCATGTACTATATTTCATTTCGATTTTTTCTGTTTTTGTGGAAATCTATAAGAACGGAGGTATTTCCACGTATTAGATTTCATTTTTTGCGGTTTTGTAAAAAAAAATAGAAATTGTGTTCTTTCCATGTTTTAGATTAAAATTTTTCTGGTTTTGAGAAACAACAAGCGATTGCTTTGTTCCATGTATTACACTTCAATTTTAATTTTTTTGTGTTTGTGGAAATCTATAACAACGGAGTTATTTCCACGTATTAGTTTTTATTTTATGCGGTTTTTTAAAAAACAATAGAAATTGTTTTTTTTCAAAGTTTTAGATTTAAATTTTTGTTGTTTTGGGAAAACTACAACAGATTGCTTTTTTCCATGGATTATATTTCATTTCGACTTTTTTTGTTTTTATGGAAATCTATAACAACGGAGCTATATCCATGTATTAGATTTCATTTTATTCGGTATTGTAAAAAACAATACAAATTGTGTTTTTTCCATGTATTAGATTTAAATTTTTGTGGTTTTGGGAAAACTACAAGAGATTGCTTTTTTCCATGTATTACACTTCAATTCGATTTTTTATGTTTTTGTCGAAATATATAAGAACGGAGGTATTTCCACGTATTAGAATTCATTTTTTGCGGTTTTGTAAAAAAAAATAGAAATTGTGTTTTTTCCATGTTTTAGATTAAAATTTTTGAGGTTTTGAGAAAACAACAAGCGATTGCTTTGTTCCATGTATTACACTTCAATTTGATTTTTTTGTGTTTGTGGAAATCTATACCAACGGAGTTATTTCCACATATTAGATTTTATTTTATGCGGTTTTTTAAAAAACCATAGAAATTGTGTTTTTTCCAAGTTTTAGATTTAAATTTTTGTGGTTTTGGGAAAACTACAACAGATTGCTTTTTTCCATGTATTACACTTCTATTCGATTTTTTATGTTTTTGTTGAAATATATAAGAACGGAGGTATTTCCACGTATTGGATTTCATTTTTTGCGGTTTTGTAAAAAAAAAATAGAAATTGTGTTTTTTCCATGTTTTAGATTAAAATTTTTGATGTTTTGAGAAAACAACAAGCGATTGCTTTGTTCCATGTATTACACTTCAATTTGATTTTTCTGTGTTTGTGGAAATCTATACCAACGGAGTTATTTCCACATATTAGATTTTATTTTATGCGGTTTTTTAAAAAACAATAGAAATTGTTTTTTTTCCAAGTTTTAGATTTAAATTTTTGTTGTTTTGGGAAAACTACAACAGATTGCTTTTTTCCATGGATTATATTTCATTTCGATTTTTTTTGTTTTTGTGGAAATCAATAAGAATGGAGTTATTTCCACATATTAGATTTAATTTTTTGCTGTTTTGAAAAAAACAATAGAAATTGTGTTTTTTCCGTGTTTTAGATTAAAATTTTTGTGGTTTTCAGAAAACACCAAGATATTGCTTTTTTCCATGTATTACACTTCAATTCTATTTTTTTCTTTCTGTGGAAATCTATAACAACGGAGTTATTTCCACGTATTAGATTTCATTTTGTGCGGTTTTTTAAAAAACATTAGAAATTGTGTTTTTTCCATGTTTTAGATTAAAATTTTTGGGGTCTTGAGAAAACAACAAGATATTGCTTTTTTCCATGTACTACACTTCAATTCGATTTTTTTGTTTTTGTGGAAATCTATAACAACGGAGCTATTTCCACTTATTAGATTTCATTTTATTCGGTTTTGTAAAAAACAATAGAAATTGTGTTTTTCCATGTTTTAGATTTAAGTTTTTGTGGTTTTGGGAAAACTACAAGAGATTGCTTTTTTCCAAGAATTACACTTCAATTCGATTTTTTCTGTTTTTGTGGAAATATATAAGAACGGAGGTATTTCCACGTATTCGATTTCATTTTTTGCGGTTTTGTAAAAAAACAATAGAAATTGTGTTTTTTCCATGTTTTAGATTAAAATTTTTGTGGTTTTGAGAAAACGACAAACGATTGCATTTTTCCATGTATTACACTTCAATTTGATTTTTTTGTTTTTGTGGAAATCAATTACAACGGAGTTATGTAAATATATTAGATTTCATTTTTTGCGGTTTTGTAAATAACAATACAAATTGTGTTTTTTCCATGTATTATATTTAAATTTTTGTGGTTTTGACAAAACAACAAGATATTGCTTTTTACCATGTATTACACTTCAATTCCATTTTTTTGTTTTTGTTGAAATCTATAAGAACGGAGTTATTTCCACGTCTTAATTACAATACAAATAATTTTTTTTTTCCATGTATTAAATTTAAATTTTTGTGGTTTTGGGAAAACTACAAGGGATTGCTTTTTTCGATGTACTATATTTCATTTCGATTTTTTCTGTTTTTGTGGAAATCTATAAGAACGGAGGTATTTCCACGTATTAGATTTCATTTTTTGCGGTTTCTTAAAAAACAATAGAAATTGTGTTTTTTCCATGTTTTAGATTAAAATTTTTGTGGTTTTGAGAAAATAACAAACGATTGCTTTTTTCCATGAATTACACTTCAATTCGATTTTTTTGTTTTTGTGGAAATCTATAATTACGGAGTTATTTCCACGTATTAGATTTCATTTTATTCGGTATTTGTAAAAAACAATACAAATTGTGTTTTTTCCATGTATTAGATTTAAATTTTTGTGGTTTTGGGAAAACTACAAGAGATTGCTTTTTTCCATGTATTACACTTCAATTCGATTTTTTATTTTTTTGTTGAAATATATAAGAACGGAGGTATTTCCACGTATTAGATTTCATTTTTTGCGGTTTTGTAAAAAAAAATAGAAATTGTGTTTTTTCCATGTTTTAGATTAACATTTTTGTGGTTTTGTGAAAACAACCAGCGATTGCTTTGTTTCATGTATTACACTTCAATTTGATTTTTTTGTGTTTGTGGAAATCTATACCAACGGAGTTATTTCCACATATTAGATTTTATTTTATGCGGTTTTTTAAAAAACAATAGAAATTGTTTTTTTTCCAAGTTTTAGATTTAAATTTTTGTTGTCTTGGGAAAACTACAACAGATTGCTTTTTTCCATGGATTATATTTCATTTCGATTTTTTTTGTTTTTGTGGAAATCTATAACAACGGAGCTATTTCCATGTATTAGATTTCATTTTATTCGGTATTGTAAAAAACAATACAAATTGTGTTTTTTCCATGTATTAGATTTAAATTTTTGTGGTTTTGGGAAAACTACAAGAGATTGCTTTTTTCCATGTATTACACTTCAATTCGATTTTTAATGTTTTTGTCGAAATATATAAGAACGGGGGTATTTCCACGTATTAGAATTCATTTTTTGCGGTTTTGTAAAAAAAAATAGAAATTGTGTTTTTTCCATGTTTTAGATTAAAATTTTTGTGGTTTTGAGAAAACAACAAGCGATTGCTTTGTTCCAGGTATTACACTTCAATTTGATTTTTTTGTGTTTGTGGAAATCTATACCAACGGAGTTATTTCCACATATTAGATTTTATTTTATGCGGTTTTTTAAAAAACCATAGAAATTGTGTTTTTTCCAAGTTTTAGATTTAAATTTTTGTGGTTTTGGGAAAACTACAACAGATTGCTTTTTTCCATGTATTACACTTCAATTCGATTTTTTATGTTTTTGTTGAAATATATAAGAACGGAGGTATTTCCATGTATTAGATTTCATTTTTTGCGGTTTTGTAAAAAAAAAATAGAAATTGTGTTTTTTCCATGTTTTAGATTAAAATTTTTGTGGTTTTGAGAAAACAACAAGCGATTGCTTTGTTCCATGTATTACACTTCAATTTGATTTTTCTGTGTTTGTGGAAATCTATACCAACGGAGTTATTTCCACATATTAGATTTTATTTTATACGGTTTTTTAAAAAACAATAGAAATTGTTTTTTTTCCAAGTTTTAGATTTAAATTTTTGTTGTTTTGGGAAAACTACAACGGATTGCTTTTTTCCATGGATTATATTTCATTTCGATTTTTTTTGTTTTTGTGGAAATCAATAAGAATAGAGTTATTTCCACATATTAGATTTAATTTTTTGCTGTTTTGTAAAAAACAATAGAAATTGTGTTTTTTCCGTGTTTTAGATTAAAATTTTTGTGGTTTTCAGAAAACACCAAGATATTGCTTTTTTGCATGTATTACACTTCAATTCTATTTTTTTTCTTTCTGTGGAAATCTATAACAACGGAGTTATTTCCACGTATTAGATTTCATTTTGTGCGGTTTTTTAAAAAACATTAGAAATTGTGTTTTTTCCATGTTTTAGATTAAAATTTTTGGGGTCTTGAGAAAACAACAAGATATTGCTTTTTTCCATGTACTACACTTCAATTCGATTTTTTTGTTTTTGTGGAAATCTATAACAACGGAGCTATTTCCACTTATTAGATTTCATTTTATTCGGTTTTGTAAAAAACAATAGAAATTGTGTTTTTTCCATGTTTTAGATTTAAGTTTTTGTGGTTTTGGGAAAACTACAAGAGATTGCTTTTTTCCAAGAATTACACTTCAATTCGATTTTTTCTGTTTTTGTGGAAATATATAAGAACGGAGGTATTTCCACGTATTCGATTTCATTTTTTGCGGTTTTGTAAAAAAACAATAGAAATTGTGTTTTTTCCATGTTTTAGATTAAAATTTTTGGGGTTTTGAGAAAACGACAAACGATTGCATTTTTCCATGTATTACACTTCAATTTGATTTTTTTGTTTTTGTGGAAATCAATTACAACGGAGTTATTTAAATATATTAGATTTCATTTTTTGCGGTTTTGTAAATAACAATACAAATTGTGTTTTTTCCATGTATTATATTTTAATTTTTGTGGTTTTGACAAAACCACAAGATATTGCTTTTTTCCATGTATTACACTTCAATTTGATTTTTTTGTTTTTGTTGAAATCTATAAGAACGGAGTTATTTCCACGTCTTAATTACAATACAAATAATGTTTTTTTTCCATGTATTAAATTTAAATTTTTGTGGTTTTGGGAAAACTACAAGAGATTACTTTTTTCCATGTACTATATTTCATTTCGATTTTTTCTGTTTTTGTGGAAATCTATAAGAACGGAGGTATTTCCAAGTATTAGATTTCATTTTTTGCGGTTTTGTAAAAAAAAATAGAAATTGTGTTCTTTCCATGTTTTAGATTAAAATTTTTCTGGTTTTGAGAAACAACAAACGCTTGCTTTTTTCCATGAATTACACTTCAATTTGATTTTTTTGTGTTTGTGGAAATCTATAACAACGGAGTTATTTCCACGTATTAGTTTTTATTTTATGCGGTTTTTTAAAAAACAATAGAAATTGTTTTTTTTCAAAGTTTTAGATTTAAATTTTTGTTGTTTTGGGAAAACTACAACAGATTGCTTTTTTCCATGGATTATATTTCATTTCGACTTTTTTTGTTTTTGTGGAAATCTATAAGAATGGAGTTATTTCCACATATTAGATTTAATTTTTTGCTGTTTTGTAAAAAACAATAGAAATTGTGTTTTTTCCGTGTTTTAGATTTAAGTTTTTGTGGTTTTGGGAAAACAACATGATATTGCTTTTTTCCATGTATTACACTTCAATTCGATTTTTTTGTTTTTGTGGAAATCTATAACAACGGAGCTATTTCCATGTATTAGATTTCATTTTATTCGGTTTTGTAAAAAACAATAGAAATTGTGTCTTTTCCATGTTTTAGATTTAAGTTTTTGTGGTTTTGGGAAAACTACAAGAGATTGCTTTTTTCCATGTATTACACTTCAATTCGATTTTTTCTGTTTTTGTGGAAATATATAAGAACGGAGGTATTTCCACGTATTAGATTTCATTTTTTGCGGTTTCTTAAAAAACAATAGAAATTGTGTTTTTTCCATGTTTTAGATTAAAATTTTTGTGGTTTTGAGAAAATAACAAACGATTGCTTTTTTCCCTGTATTACACTTCAATTCGATTTTTTTTGTTTTGGTGGAAATCTATAATTACGGAGTTATTTCCACGTATTAGATTTCATTTTATTCGGCATTGTAAAAAACAATACAAATTGTGTTTTTTCCATGTATTAGATTTAAATTTTTGTGGTTTTGGGAAAACTACAAGAGATTGCTTTTTTCCATGTATTACACTTCAATTCGATTTTTTATGTTTTTGTTGAAATATATAAGAACGGAGGTATTTCCACGTATTAGATTTCATTTTTTGCGGTTTTGTAAAAAAAAATAGAAATTGTGTTTTTTCCATGTTTTAGCTTAAAATTTTTGTGGTTTTGTGAAAACAACAAACGATTGCTTTGTTCCATGTATTACACTTCAATTTGATTTTTTTGTGTTTGTGGAAATCTATACCAACGGAGTTATTTCCACATATTAGATTTTATTTTATGCGGTTTTTTAAAAAACCATAGAAATTGTGTTTTTTCCAAGTTTTAGATTTAAATTTTTGTGGTTTTGGGAAAACTACAGGAGATTGCTTTTTTCCATGTATTATATTTCATTTCGATTTTTTTTGTTTTTGTGAAAATCTATAACAAAGGAGTTATTTCCACATATTAGATTTAATTTTATTCGGTATTGTAAAAAACAATAGAAATTGTTTTTTTCCAAGTTTTAGATTTAAATTTTTGTTGTCTTGGGAAAACTACAACAGATTGCTTTTTTCCGTGGATTATATTTCATTTCGATTTTTTTTGTTTTTGTGGAAATCTATAACAACGGAGCTATTTCCATGTATTAGATTTCATTTTATTCGGTATTGTAAAAAACAATACAAATTGTGTTTTTTCCATGTATTAGATTTAAATTTTTGTGGTTTTGGGAAAACTACAAGAGATTGCTTTTTTCCATTTATTACACTTCAATTCGATTTTTTATGTTTTTGTCGAAATATATATGAACGGAGGTATTTCCACGTATTAGAATTCATTTTTTGCGGTTTTGTAAAAAAAAATAGAAATTGAGTTTTTTCCATGTTTTAGATTAAAATTTTTGTGGTTTTGAGAAAACAACAAGCGATTGCTTTGTTCCATGTATTACACTTCAATTTGATTTTTGTGTGTTTGTGGAAATCTATACCAACGGAGTTATTTCCACATATTAGATTTTATTTTATGCGGTTTTTTAAAAAACCATAGAAATTGTGTTTTTTCCAAGTTTTAGATTTAAATTTTTGTGGTTTTGGGAAAACTACAGGAGATTGCTTTTTTCCATGTATTATATTTCATTTTGATTTTTTTTGTTTTTGTGAAAATCTATAACAAAGGAGTTATTTCCACATATTAGATTTAATTTTTTGCTGTTCTGTAAAAAACAATAGAAATTGTGTTTTTTCCATGTTTTAGATTACAATTTTTGTGGTTTTGAGAAAACAACAAGATATTGCTTTCTTCCATGTATTACACATCAAATCGATTTTTTTTCTTTTTGTGGAAATCAATGACAACGGAGTAATTTCCACGTATTAGATTTCATTTTATGCGGTTTTTTAAAAAACAATAGAAATTTTTTTTTCCAGGTTTTAGATTAAAATTTTTGTGGTTTTGAGAAAACAACAAGATATTGCTTTTTTCCATGTATTGCACTTCAATTCGATTTTTGTGTTGTTGTGGAAATCTATAACAACGGAGTTATTTCCACGTATTAGATTTCATTTTATTCGGTTTTGTAAAAAACAATAGAAATTGTTTTTTTTTCCATCTTTTAGATTTAAATTTTTGTGGTTTTGGGAAAACTACAAGAGATTGCTTTTTTCCATGTATTATATTTCGTTTCGATTTTTTCTGTTTTTGTGGAAATCTATATCAATGGAGTTTTTTTCACGTATTAGATTTCATTTTATGCGGTTTTGTAAAAAACAATAGAAATTGTTTTTTTTTCCATCTTTTAGATTTAAATTTTTGTGGTTTTGAGAAAACTACAAGAGATTACTTTTTTCCATGTATTATATTTCATTTCGATTTTTTCTTTTTTTGTGCAAATATATAAGAATGGAGGTATTTCAACGTATTAGATTTCATTATTTGCGGTTTTGTAAAAAACAATAGAAATTGTGTTATTTCAAGGTTTTTGATTAAAATTTTTGTGGTTTTGAGAAAACAACAAGCAATCGCTTTGTTCCACGTTTTACACTTCAATTCGATTTTTTTGTGTTTGTGGAAATCTATAACAACGAAGTTATTTCCACGTATTAGATTTCGTTTTATGCGCTTTTTAAACAACAAAAAAAATTGTATTTTTTCCATGTTTTAGATTAAAATTTTTGTTGTTTTGTGAAAACTACAAGAGATTGCGTTTTTCCAAGTATTATATTCCATTTTAATTTTTTTTGTTTTTGTGGAAATCTATAACAATGGAGTTATATCAACATATTAGATTTAATTTTTTGCTGTTTTGTAAAAAAACAATAGAAATTGTGTTTTTTCAATGTTTTAGATTAAAATTTTTGAGGTTTTGAGAAAACAACAAGAAATTGCTTTATACCACGTATTACAATTCAATTCGATTTTTTTGTTTTTGTGGAAATCTATAACAACGGAGTAATTTCCATGTATTAGATTTCATTTTATTCGGTTTTGTGAAAAACAATAGAAATTGTGTTTTTTCCATGTTTTAGATTTAAATTTTTGTTGTTTTGGGAAAACTACAAGAGATTGCTTTTTTCCATGTATTATTTTCCATTTCGATTTTTTTGGTTTTTGTGGAAATCTATAACAATGGAGTCATTTCAACATATTAGATTTAATTTTTTGCTGTTTTGTAAAAAACAATCGAAATTGTGTTTTTTCCGGGTTTTAGATTAAATTTTTTGTGCTTTTGAGAAAACAACACGATACTGCTTTTTTCCATGTATTACACTTCAATTCAATTTTTTTCTTTTTGTGGAAATCCATAACAACGGAGTTATTTCCACGTATTAGATTTCATTTTTTGCGGTTTTGTAAAAAACAATAGAAATTGTGTTTTTTCCATGTTTTAGATTAAAATTTTTGTGGTTTTGAGAAAATAACAAACGATTGCTTTTTTCCATGTATTACACTTCAATTCGATTTTTTTGTTTTTGTGGAAATGAATAATAACGGAGTTATTTCCACGTATTAGATTTCATTTTATTCGGTTCTGTAAAAAACAATACAAATTGTGTTTTTTCCATGTATTAGATTTAAATTTTTGTGGTTTTGGGAAAACTACAAGAGATTGCTTTTTTCCATGTATTACACTTCAATTCGATTTTTTCTGTTTTTGTGGAAATATATAAGAACGGAGGTATTTCCACGTATTAGATTTCATTTTTTGCCGTTTTGTAAAAAAAAATAAAAATTCTGTTTTTTCCATGTTTTAGATTAAAATTTTTGTGGTTTTGAGAAAACAACAAGCGATTGCTTTGTTCCATGTATTACACTTCAATTTGATTTTTTTGTGTTTGTGGAAATCTATATCAACGGAGTTATTTCCACATATTAGATTTTATTTTATGCGGTTTTTTAAAAAACAATAGAAATTGTTTTTTTTCCAAGTTTAAGATTTAAATTTTTGTTGTTTTGGGAAAACTACAATAGATTGCTTTTTTCCATGGATTATATTTCATTTCGATTTTTTTTGTTTTTGTGGAAATCTATAAGAATGGAGTTATTTCCACATATTAGATTTAATTTTTTTCTGTTTTGTAGAAAACAATAGAAATTGTGTTTTTTCCGTGTTTTAGATTAAAATTTTTGTGGTTTTCAGAAAACACCAAGATATTGCTTTTTTCCATGTATTACACTTCAATTCGATTTTTTTCATTCGGTGGAAATCTATAACAACGGAGTTATTTCCACGTATTAGATTTCATTTTGTGCGGTTTTTTAAAAAACAATAGAAATTGTGTTTTTTCCATGTTTTAGATTAAAAATTTCGGGGTTTTGAGAAAACAAGATATTGCTTTTTTCCATGAATTACACTTCAATTCGATTTTTTTGTTTTTGTGGAAATCTATAACAACGGAGCTATTTCCACGTATTAGATTTCCTTTTATTCGGTTTGTAAAAAACAATAGAAATTGTGTTTTTTCCATGTTTTAGATTTAAGTTTTTGTGGTTTTGGGAAAACTACAAGAGATTGCTTTTTTCCATGTATTACACTTCAATTCGATTTTTTCTGTTTTTGTGGAAATATATAAGAACGGAGGTATTTCCACGTATTAGATTTTATTTTTTGCGGTTTTGTAAAAAACAATAGAAATTGTGTTCTTTCCATGTTTTAGATTATAATTTTTGTGGTTTTGAGCAAATAACAAACGATTGCTTTTTTCCTTGTATTACACTTCAATTCGATTATTTTATTTTTGTGGAAATCTATAACAACGGAGTTATTTCCACGTATTAGATTTCATTTTATTCGGTTTTGTAAAAAACAATACAAATTGTGTTTTTTCAATGTATTAGATTTAAATTTTTGTGGTTTTGAGAAAACAACAAGATATTGCTTTTTTCCATGTATTACACTTCAATTGGATTTTTTTGTTTTTGTGGAAATCTAAAAGGACGGAGTTATTTCCACGTTTGAGATTTATTTTTTTGCGGTTTTGTTAATTACAATACAAATAATGTTTTTTTTTTCCACGCATTAGATTTAAATTTTTGTGGTTTTGGGAAAACTACAAGAGAATGATTTTTCCATGTATTATATTTCATTTCGATTTTTTCTGTTTTTGTGGAAATCTGTAAGAACGGATGTATTTTCACGTATTAGATTTCATTTTTTGCGGTTTTGTAAAAAAACAATAGAAATTGTGTTTTTTTCCATGTTTTAGATTAAAATTTTTGTGGTTTTGAGAAAACAACAAACGATTGCTTTTTTCCATGTATTACACTTCAATTCGATTTTTTTGTTTTTGTGGAAATCTATAACAACGGAGTTATTTCAACATATTAGATTTCATTTTTTGCGGTTTTGTAAAAAACAATAGAAATTGTGTTTTTTCCGTGTTTTAGATTACAATTTTTGTGGTTTTCAGAAAACACCAAGATATTGCTTTTTTCCATGTATTACACTTCAATTCGATTTTTTTCTTTCTGTGGAAATCTATAACAATGGAGTTATTTCCACGTATTAGATTTCATTTCGTGCGGTTTTTTAAAAAACAATAGAAATTGTGTTTTTTCCATGTTTTAGATTAAAATTTTTGGGGTTTTGAGAAAACAACAAGATGTTGCTTTTTTCCATGTATTACACTTCAATTCGATTTTTTTGTTTTTGTGGAAATCTATAACAACGGAGCTATTTCCACGTATTAGATTTCATTTTATTCGGTTTTGTAAAAAACATTAGAAAATGTGTTTTTTCCATGTTTTAGATTTAAGTTTTTGTGGTTTTGGGAAAACTACAAGAGATTGCTGTTTTCCATGTATTACACTTCAATTCGATTTTTTCTGTTTTTGTGGAAATATATAAGAACGGAGTCATTTCCACGTATTAGATTTCATTTTATTCGGTTTTGTAAAAAACAATACAAATTGTGTTTTTTCCATGTATTAGATTTAAATTTTTGTGGTTTTGAGAAAACAACAAGATATTGATTTTTTCCATGTATTACACTTCAATTGGATTTTTTTGTTTTTGTGGAAATCTATAAGAACGGAGTTATTTCCACGTATGAGATTTATTTTTTTGCGGTTTTTTTAATTACAATACAAATAATGTTTTTTTTTTCCGTGTATTAGATTTAAATTTTTCGTCAAGAGAAGAGATTTGGGAATTCGATGTGGAGGGTTGAGGAGGTTGTTGATGAGGGTGAGCTTGAGGTTGTTGTGGCGCTTGTGCATTTGGATGAACATACACATTCGGTTTTTGGTAATTGGATTGTGGGAATTGAGGTGGCGCATCCTCATTCTTCCAACGAAAATTTGGGTGTTTCTTCCATGACTCATTGTAGGTTTGCGAGAAAGGTTGGCGTTGGTTTGAGTAGCTTCCGATGGCATTGACATCTTCTTGTAACCTATCGCATTCATCGGTCGCATGATTTGTATCCCCACAAAACTCGCACTTTCTTGGTTCGATTTTCGCGCCCACAGCTTTGAGCATTTGACTAAATCTTGTTTCGAAGTTTTGTGTGATTCTTGATTCCATTGCCTTGAGGTCAACCGTACTTGTCATGTTCACTTGACCCATTCTTCCCCCGCGTCCTTGGTTTCCTTCGGCCATGGTTTCGATAAGAGCTCGCACTTCCGATGGGGTCATGTTATTGAACGATCCTCCAGCCGAGCATTGGAGTAATCGCGCATCGAGATCGTTCATCCCTTGTAGAAATTGGTCGATAAGTGAGGTCTCGTCGAGGTTATGGTTGGGGCATGATGCGCATAATCGCACAAATCGCTCGTAATATTCTTGAAGTGTCTCTCCTCCTCCTTGTTGGATCCCCGTGATTTCCTTGCGGATTTTGGCCGTCAACGTGCTCGGGTAGTATCGTTTTAGAAAACGCGTTCCTACCTCTTGAAACGTTGTAAAAGGACCCCCTTGCAAGTGGGTTAGCCAATCCCTTGGTGCTTCCCCAAGTGTGTGGGAGAAGAGGATCAATTTGATATTATCCAAGTTATCGGATTTACCAAACAATGCTGTGCATTTACGATCTAGATTATCTAAATGTGCATATGGGTTGTCATTTTTATGTCCTTCAAATATGGGTAATACATTTAATATAGATGGACTTAGTTTAAAATTGGGCACAGTTGGTATAACAATATTTCCAGGATTTCGAGGGATTTGATGGTCTAAAAGTTCTCCTAATGTTCTTTCTTGAGCCATTTTATGAATTTGAGATGATGATGGTGTTGAATGAG
This sequence comes from Juncus effusus, assembly GCA_027726005.1. NCBI lineage: Eukaryota > Viridiplantae > Streptophyta > Magnoliopsida > Poales > Juncaceae > Juncus > Juncus effusus. The sequence goes on along the minus strand of CM050904.1, from coordinate 5,104,933 downwards.
AATTAGATTTAAAAAGAGTTTGAGAGTTTAGCTTGGATGATAATGAGTGAACGGTTGGAGAGGTTGGAGCTCTTTCTTGTGGCCCTTTCACTCGTTGTTGCTCCCAATTTTGTTCTTCTTCTTCTTGAGGCCCTTGGATGGAAGGAGAAACCTCGTTACGTTCTTTTTGCCTTGAGTAGGTTTCGTCTTGCTTGTTTCGTGCCTTATCTTTCTTCACCTTCCTTAGATGTTTGTTAATGTCCTTCTTTACAGGTGTGTGCACTTCGCCTTGCGATCTCGTCTTTCTCATGCACCTTCAAAATTCAAATGAAACAAAAACACTAGACAATTGATTAGAAGTTAGTAATAAACTCAATTAAAGCCGTCTCCCCGGCAACGGCGCCATTTGTAAACCGCGCAAAACCGTCGTTAAATTTCACACAATTTAGCAAAAATATTTATAATTTCCCTAGATTTACTCTTAAGTGTATATGTGGTCTTTTGAGTTTTAGGGGTCGAACACAAGGAGAATGGCCTTGAGATATTACAATTCTTTTCAAAAGTAGGTCTTTGTTTTATTCAAATGATGTAAATTGTTTAAGAAGGGTAATGATGTATTAGATGGATTTTAATCAAATTCGTACACAATTTTTTTTAAAAAATTCTTTAATAATAGTTCCAAATGTCCAAAAGTTGCAAATGATATGTCAATGAAAACTAGAGAATGAGATCTTCACAATGCAAGGTAAATCAATTATCACTTTTGTTCATATTTTTATTTAATCTACACTTTTCATAATCAATCAGCAGGAATTTTCATAAAATCACAGAAATTCGAAAATTACTTCAAACATTACCAAAATTTTACAGAAATTAGGAAAGAACGTTCAGGTTATGTGGTAAAAATTTCAGATCAAAAAGATTGATATTCCAAAAGTTATGGTCAAAAATCAGAGTATATGACAGAATTGGACAGAGAATGGTATGTGTTGCCAAAAGAGGGTGGAATTCAAATTTTATCCAAACAACAATGCAATTAAAATTCAGATCAAGAAACTAAACTTCAAAATGATTTCTAGAGACTTAGATTTTTTATTTATAGGATTTTTTTACTAATTTCTAAAAATTGTAGAAAAACAGTCAGATTCAAAATCAAGAACAGAAGATTTAAAAAAGTCAAAACTTTGCACAGATTTTATCTTACAAATTTAACATAAAAGCATTGGGCACATATTATATGAAAGTTGTTCTAAAATGTCTAAAGAAACACAAAATATTTTTTTTATAATTTTCTTAGATCAGATCTGAAGTCAAACAATTTTTTTACTGAAACTGACAGAAACAAATTACAGAAAAATGTATTTTTGAATTTAGAGGATAAAAGTAGGGATTTTTAAGGCAATTTGATCAAGAATTGTATCATTAATCACAAAATATTCAATTATTCAGATTTGGAACAAGTTTGAATTATTTCCAACCAGAAAAACTCAGCAAATAGATCAAAATTTCAGATCAAACACCAGTCAACCAACTAGTGTTTGATCTCAAATTTTTGAACTAAAAACTTCACTAAATCAAGCAAAAACCTCAACCAAGATTCAAGATGATAAAATGGACTAACATGCAGGAAAATTCAGTTCTTAAATGACCTAATTAATTCAACCAAATCGATTAAACCAAAAAAACCAGATTTAACAGCATATTATGAACAGTAACCAAATCAGTCAATTTAATTCAAATTAAAGCACGATTTCAAACAATTCTATCACAAAAAGCCTATCCCTACAAAATTCTACTCACACATGATAAGATCAACCGAAATTAGGCATGTGTTCATCATATTTTTTTACAAATTGGATCTTGTAATCTAAAATTGGATACAAGAGATTAAATGAAAATTGAATCAAACCGAGACGTAGAAGATCAACCAGAAGCTTCCTTGAGCCGATTTGAACCTCCAATTGATGCTCGATCCAGCCGGAACCGCTCAATTGCCTTTTTCACCAAAATCAGCCCGAATTGGTGAATTTTCACTCAAACTCGAAAATTGAAGCTCGAAAAGCTCTGAGATTCAGTAATGGAGTTACTGAAACTTAAAGAAGATGATTGGAGAGTGGTGTGTTGAAAGAATTTGGAGAATGGAAGAATGATTTTTGAGAGATTGGATGGAAGGGTGTGTTTTATAGAGAGACTGGTATGGAGAGTGGGGGACAAACCGAGCGATTCCATTGGCTCAGGCAGGTCAAGTGGGGTGTACTGAAGATCTGGACGAAATTTCGTTGAATTTGGTTGAGAATTGAACGGGTTTTGAATCGCTGAAATCTCGTCTGTTTATTCGCGCGAAAATGAACTGAATTCAGTTCAGTTGCGATTTGAATCGCATTACTGATACTGACAGTGGTCCCCACTTGGATTTGCTACGCTGAAACGGGTTATAAGTCGCGTGAAACGAGTCATTATTCCGTTATTAATCTCTGAGTTTTCAAACTGTCTTTTTTTTTTTGATTTTCTGTGGCGAAACGGTGAGACGAGTCATAACGGATGAAACGAGTCGTCTTCTTATTCAGATTTTTGGCGCTGAGTTTTGAATTAGATTTCCGGATTTCATGCGGCGAAACGAGCTGCAGCTCGCTTGAAATGAGTCGCTTTCGTGTGAGCTGGGTGCTGACTCGTTTTAAGCTCGTTCCGTTGATCTGGTGTGGCGAACCGGTTTGAATCGCGTGAAACGAGTCATAACTGATGAAACGAGTCGTCTTCTTCTTCAGAATTGGCGCTGAATGCCTTTTCTCGATCTTCTGTGGCCTGCGATCGTGTGCTCGTCCTAAAACAATCCTCTGACAGCCTTGTGAGTTGCGAATTTGGACTTTGGATCGATTTTTCTCTTGGATTTCAGACCCGTTTACCCGTTTCTCACAACCATCGATTCGAGCTCGTGATTCTGTACATTTTGCTGTGATTCATCAACCCAGATCTCTTCTCCATCTTCTCACGAATCCACAGGGCTTTGAATGGTTAAAAACCGTTGAGTAAAACTCGAGTTTTGCTGATTTGAATGCCATCGGTTCGCTGTTCCGCCATTGCTGACCAGAGTGTGCAAATCGACCTCTTGTTCGCAATTCACGCAACGAAATCCAAAACGGTGACTCAGGCTTCGTTCGCAACTTCCTCACGATGCTTCACAACCATTATGACTTCCCAATTCGCCTCGAATCCAGAGAATTCCTCCATTAACCAACTCGGTTTCAATTTCGCGAAAATAACCAAAAACTGCTGAACTCGCGAATCAAACTATGATTTTGAGTTGTTTTTCCATCGAATTGAGGCTTCTTAATTCATTGTGAGCCTTCATTAAAGCTTTACGACACGAAAAGAATCATCTTTGCTTGAGAAAAATGGAAATGGTTGATCGAATTCATTCGCTGTTCGAAACTCGACCGTTGGTTCATCCAGTTTGAAAAGTTCATTGAGGATTTCGTCGAACAGATTACGGAAACACGGATTTCTCGCTCGATTTCGCATCATTCGATGAGTTCTTCATACGGTTAGAAAGGGTAGACGATGGAGAAGAGAGTGAGATCGGTTTTGGCTCGAATGGATGATGGTGGAGGGCACGGCAGATCAACCATGGTTTCGGTCCGTTTTTCGCACTTGTTTTGGCCGAATTCCGGCGATCGCCGGAACTTCCAAGACCGGAGAATGGTACCGGCATGTTCGTCTCGTCATGCTGAATCCATGGCTGGCTTGTTTGTTCGATTTCGAGCAGAATTGTGAATTATGAGGTTTGAAGAAGATGGGTTTGACCTGGTCAATTCGTTGACTTTGACCAATTTTTGACCTGATTTTCAATTGGTGATTCTGAGAGTTCTAGAAGGTTTCTGATCCCGAGGATTGTACCGTTGGGTTCGTTTCATCGAGCTCTTCGTTTTGGTATACCGTTTGACCCATTTTGGAGAAGTTGACTTTTGGTCAATTTGGCGATTTTTGGCGTTTGGCTCGGTCTGACTTGGTTGTAGAAGGTTTTTGAATTGTCGTAAAAGTTTGGGGAATTTTTTGTAGAGTGTTTGAGGTCTTTAGTTGGCCATCTTTGGCCCATTATTTGCGTTTTGGTCCAATTCTTCATTTTATAGCCTTTTTGCCTGTAAAATCACACAAAAATGTATTAAGAGGTTTCAAATTATATTTCGTGAATTATGACTGTTTTTCATACATTTTATGTGAATTATGATTGAATTTGAGATGATAAAAACCCTAAAAATGTGTATAAAAATACACATTACAAATTCCACCACACTTAAACCAAGCTTGCCCTCAAGCGTAAATAAAATCAAGTATTAGGGTTTTTAGAATCAGTATAAAGTACTTTGAAAAGAGATTTAGTTATTGACATGAATGTTATATATAATATTCGATTATTATAATAATACACGAAGGTCGAAGAATATCCATTAATAATTTCAAATTCAAGTTTATTTAAAATTTCCCAATCCTTCAAATACGAACCTTTTTCCAAAAAGTAATGCCCTAATTTTGTTTTTGATACTTTCTCCCCCTAAATTTAAAATGGTGAATTTATAAAATTTACCCCAAAAGTTTCAACTAACTCAACTTTCTCTTTTATAAACACGTAAAGGTTGGTATGTTATCCACTCATGTTATCAAAAGACAAGCTGTGCTTTGCACGTACAAAAAAAATCCTTCATTTTCTATTGCGGATATGTAAAATTTTTCTTTTTCAAGGGTTTAAAAATAATTTTTCACATTTTTGAATTCTTTTTGTGAAGGGATAACAGGTTACGATTTCGGTCACTTGCTTTTAGTGCGAAAATTAGAGATGGGCATACGAGTCATTAGCTATGTCATGAAAGATAGGTTGAGTTAGAAAAATTTTGCAAAACTAGTGGTATTAAAAGTAAGGTTTGATTTCTCAAAAGTTTTAATCACAGCATTACTTTAAAGAAAACGATTTATAATTTCATTAAAGGGGCAAGTGAAATATTTATGAATTTTCGAAACGTTTAATGGATTTTAAATGGATATTATACATGAGATGAGGTGGAAAATATGGCATTCATGATGATAATTAATCTCTTTTTGAATTTTCAAATCTTTTCATCATTTTCCAAAACCCTAAGTGTTTTCAAAATTTTGCTTGAAAGGGCTTAGTGTTAAAATTTGTTTTACAAAACCTTTTATTTCTTTTCATTTAAAATCTTTTCCTTTTAAAACACACAAATTTTATTCACAAAAACAAAAACAAAAACAAAAAAAATGAAAGAAAAATAAACAAAAAGTTTAAATTTTATGGTATTTGTGAGTTTTGTAGTTGTTTTTGAAATTTTGAATTTTTCCTATGAATTTTCACATTTTTACAAGAAAACAAAACTTGGTTTTACATAAAACCACCCCACCACACTTAAACCTTTGTTTGTCCTCAAACAAAAAGTATAAAAATGAGAAAATTTGTGGAAATTGGAAAAATTGTTGGGGTTTTATGCAAAACCTCCCCCACCACACTTAAACTTTTGCGTAGCAAATGTTTAAGTGTGAAAGAGAGTTTGTAAAAAGAAGAAAGATAAAATATAGAAAGGAAAAATACGACCTGACACGACGAGTTGCCTCTCGCCAAGCGCTCCCGTTTTACGTCTCGAGCCCGACGCATTTATGCATCATTCTTTCCTTCCCTCGCTTTGTGGCACCGCTTCTAAATCATGCTCATCGAACCACCTTGTATCATGATTCTCGTAAAAAGACTTCAAGCGATGACCATTGACCTTGAATTTGATGTCGTCTCCCCTAGAAATTTCAAATACTCCAAACGGCAAAATATGGGTAATTATGTAAGGACCTGTCCATCGGCTCTTCAACTTCCCGGGATGTAATCTCAACCGAGAGTTGAATAACAAGACCTTATCGCCAATTTTAAATACCTTTTTGCGAATAAGTTTGTCGTGAGCGATGGTTAGTTTTTCTTTGTAAATTCGAGAATTATCATAAGCCTCAATGCGAAGCTCTTCTAATTCTTGAATTTGCAGTTTCCGCAACCCCGCATCTTTTGGGTAATCTTGATTTACCTTTTTGATTGCCCAAAATGCTTTGTGCTCAATTTCCACCGGTAGGTGACAACTCTTTCCATAAACGAGTTTAAAAGGAGTCATCCCTATCGGTGTTTTGTATGCGGTGCGGTAAGCCCATAAAGCATCCCCAAGCCTTTGACTCCAATCCTTGCGAGAGGGATTAACCACTTTCTCAAGGATTGATTTTATTTCCCTATTGGATATTTCGGCTTGCCCATTAGTTTGGGGATGATAAGCGGTTGACATGCGGTGTTGTACATGATAATTTTTCAAAAGGAATTCGAGGTACTTATTATTTAAATGCGAACCCCTATCGCTAATGATATTTAGGCACCCCAAAACGCTGAAAAATATTCTTTTTAAGGAATTCAATCACCGTTTTGGAGTTGGCATCCCTTGTTGGTATGGCCTCAACCCATTTTGAAACATAATCAACACACACAAGAATATATAAATACCCATTTGATTGAGGAAAGGGGCCCATGAAATCTATCCCCCAAACATCGAAAAGCTCAAAAAAAAATAAAGCTTTAAGAGGCATTTCGTTTTTGCGGGTTAGATTGCTCGTTTTTTGGCAATTTTCACAACTCTTTACAAAGGAATGAGCATCTTTATAAAGAGTTGGCCAATATAATCCACTTTGGAGTACCTTATGACTTGTGCGTTGCCCCCCAAAATGTCCCCCACATTCTAAAGTGTGACAAAAAGAGAGTGCCGAATTTATCTCGTGGTCGGGCACGCATTTTCGTACCATTTGATCGGAACAAATCTTGTAGAGGTAGGGGTCTTCCCAGAGGTAATAGCGTGAGTCGTTTTTAATTTTGTCCTTTTGAGCTCGAGAGAGAGTGTTTGGCAATTCGCGAGTTTCAAGGTAGTTGACGATGTCGGCGTACCAAGGCGCCATGCCATGGATCGCGTAGAGTTGCTCGTCAGGAAAGAGTTCGTTGATTGGAATGATATCGCCTTCGTTTGTTGGGAGTCGGCTAAGATGATCGGTCACCAAGTTTTCAGCTCCCTTTTTATCCCGAATCTCCACGTTAAACTCTTGAAGGAGAAGGATCCATCGGAGGAGGCGCGGCTTGCATTCCTTCTTCTTCATTAAGTGCTTGAGCGCGGCATGATCTGAAAATACAATAACTTTTGTCCCGACCAAGTATGATCGGAACTTTTCCAATGCAAAGACAATGGCCAATAGTTCTTTTTCCGTTGTTGTGTAATTCCGTTGGGCGTCGTCTAGGGTCCTAGAGGCATAGTAAATTACGTGGGGTACCTTCCCGATGCGTTGCCCCAAAACCGCCCCGACACTTAAATCGCTTGCGTCGCACATGATCTCAAAGGGGAGATTCCAATCCGGTGGTTGGATAATGGGCGCTTCGCACAGTTTCCCCTTTAATTCGTCGAATGCCGCCTTGCACGCATCGTTGAACTCGAATTTGATCTCTTTTTGGAGAAGCCTGCACATTGGTTGCGCGATTTTTGAGAAGTCTTGAATGAAACGCCGATAGAAGCCGGCGTGTCCATGTATTAGATTTCATTTTATTCGGTTTTGTAAAAAACAATAGAAATTGTGTTTTTTCCATGTTTTAGATTAAAATATTTGTGGTTTTGAGAAAACAACAAGCGATTGCTTTGTTCCATGTATTACACTTCAATTCGATTTTTTTGTGTTTGTGGAAATCTATAACAACGAAGTTATTTCCACGTATTAGATTTCATTTTATGCGGTTTTTTAAAAAACAATAGAAATTAGTTTTTTTCCAAGTTTTAGATTTAAATTTTTGTTGTTTTGGGAAAACTACAGGAGATTGCTTTTTTCCATGTATTATATTTCATTTCGATTTTTTTTGTTTTTGTGAAAATCTATAACAAAGGAGTTATTTCCACATATTAGATTTAATTTTTTGCTGTTCTGTAAAAAACAATAGAAATTGTGTTTTTTCCATGTTTTAGATTACAATTTTTGTGGTTTTGAGAAAACAACAAGATATTGCTTTCTTCCATGTATTACACATCAATTCGATTTTTTTTCTTTTTGTGGAAATCAATGACAACGGAGTCATTTCCACGTATTAGATTTCATTTTATGCGGTTTTTTAAAAAACAATAGAAATTTTTTTTTTCCAGGTTTTAGATTAAAATTTTTGTGGTTTTGAGAAAACAACAAGATATTGCTTTTTTCCATGTATTGCACTTCAATTCGATTTTTTTGTTTTTGTGGAAATCTATAACAACGGAGTTATTTCCACGTATTAGATTTCATTTTATTCGGTTTTGTAAAAAACAATAGAAATTGTTTTTTTTTCCATCTTTTAGATTTAAATTTTTGTGGTTTTGGGAAAACTACAAGAGATTGCTTTTTTCCATGTATTATATTTCGTTTCGATTTTTTCTGTTTTTGTGGAAATCTATATCAATGGAGTTTTTTTCACGTATTAGATTTCATTTTATGCGGTTTTGTAAAAAACAATAGAAATTGTTTTTTTTTCCATCTTTTAGATTTAAATTTTTGTGGTTTTGAGAAAACTACAAGAGATTACTTTTTTCCATGTATTATATTTCATTTCGATTTTTTCTGGTTTTGTGCAAATATATAAGAACGGAGGTATTTCAACGTATTAGATTTCATTATTTGCGGTTTTGTAAAAAACAATAGAAATTGTGTAATTTCAAGGTTTTTGATTAAAATTTTTGTGGTTTTGAGAAAACAACAAGCAATCGCTTTGTTCCACGTTTTACACTTCAATTCGATTTTTTTGTGTTTGTGGAAATCTATAACAACGAAGTTATTTCCACGTATTAGATTTCGTTTTATGCGGTTTTTTAAACAACAAAAAAAATTGTATTTTTTCCATGTTTTAGATTAAAATTTTTGTTGTTTTGTGAAAACTACAAGAGATTGCGTTTTTCCAAGTATTATATTCCATTTCGATTTTTTTTGTTTTTGTGGAAATCTATAACAATGGAGTTATTTCAACATATTAGATTGAATTTTTTGCTGTTTTGTAAAAAAACAATAGAAATTGTGTTTTTTCAATGTTTTAGATTAAAATTTTTGAGGTTTTGAGAAAACAACAAGATATTACTTTATTCCATGTATTAGATTTCATTTTATTCGGTTTTGTAAAAAACAATAGAAATTGTGTTTTTTCCATGTTTTAGATTTAAATTTTTGTGGTTTTGGGAAAACTACAAGAGATTCCTTTTTTCCATGTATTACACTTCAATTCGATTTTTTTTAAGGAAATCTATATCTATGGAGTTATTTCCACGTATTAGATTTCATTTTATGCGGTTTTGTAAAAAGCAATAGAAATTGTTTTTTTCCATCTTTTAGATTTAAATTTTTGTGGTTTTGGGAAAACTACAAGAGATTGCTTTTTTCCATGTATTGTATTTCATTTCGATTTTTTCTGTTTTTGTGGAAATATATAAGAACGGAGGTATTTCCACGTATTAGATTTCATTTTTTGCGGTTTTTTAAAAAACAATAGAAATTGTGTTTTTTCCATGTTTTAGATTAAAATTTTTGTGGTTTTGAGAAAACAACAAATGATTTCTTTTTTCCATGTATTACACTTCAATTCGATTTTTTTGTTTTTGTGGAAATCTATAACAACGGAGTTATTGCGATGTATTAGATTTCATTTTTTGCGGTTTTGTAAATAACAATACAAATTGTGTTTTTTCCTTGTATTAGATTTAAATTTTTGTGGTCTTGAGAAAACAACAGGATATTGCTTTTGTCCATGTATTACACTTCAATTCGATTTTTTTGTTTTTCTGGAAATCTATAAGAACGGAGTTATTTCCACGTATGAGATTTGATTTTTTGCGGTCTTGTTAATTACAATACAAATAATGTTTTTTTTCCATGTATTAGATTTAAATTTTTGTGGTTTTGGGAAAACTACAAGAAATAGTTTTTTCCAGGTATTAAAATTTTTGTGGTTTTGAGAAAACAACAAATGATTGCTTTTGTCCATGTATTACACTTCAATTCGATTTTTTTGTCTTCGTGGAAATCTATAACGACGGATATATTGTGACGTATTATATTGCATTTTTTGCGGTTTTGTAAATAACAATACAAATTGTGTGTTTTCCTTTTATTAGATTTATATTTTTATGGTCTTGAGAAATAACAAGATATTGCTTTTTTCGATGTATTACACTTCGATTCGATTTTTTTGTTTTTGTGGAAATCTATAACAACGGAGTTATTTCCATGTTTTAGATTTAATTTTTTGCTGTTTTGTAAAAAACAATAGAAATTGTCTTTTTTCCATGTTTTAAATTAAAATTTTTGTGGTTTTGAGAAAACAACAAGATATTGCTTTTTTCCATGTATTACACTTCAATTCGATTTTTTTCTGTTTGTGGAAATCTATAACAACGGAGTTATTTCCACGTATTAGATTTCATTTTATTCGGTTTTGTAAAAAACAACAGAAATTGTGTATTTTCCATGTTTTAGATTTAAATTTTTGTGGTTTTGGGAAAACTACAAGAGATTCCTTTTTTCCAAGTATTACACTTCAATTTGATTTTTTTTAAGGAAATCTATATCTATGGAGTCATTTCCACGTATTAGATTTCATTTTATGTGGTTTTGTAAAAAACAATAGAAATTGTTTTTTTCCGTCTTTTAGATTTAAATTTTTGTGGTTTTGGGAAAACAATAAGAGATTGCTTTTTTCCATGTATTGTATTTCATTTCGATTTTTTTTGTTTTTGTGGAAATCTATAAGAACGGAGGTATTTCCACGTATTAGATTTCATTTTTTGCGGTTTTGTAAATAACAATACAAATTGTGTTTTTTCCTTGTATTAGATTTAAATTTTTGTGGTCTTGAGAAAACAACAAGATATTGCTTTTGTCCATGTATTACACTTCAATTCGATTTTTTTGTTTTTCTGGAAATCTATAAGAACGGAGTTATTTCCACGTATGAGATTTGATTTTTTGCGGTTTGTTAAGTACAATACAAATAATGTTTTTTTTCCATGTATTAGATTTAAATTTTTGTGGTTTTTGGAAAACTACAAGAGATTGCTTTTTTCCGTGTATTATATTTCATTTCGATTTTTTTTGTTTTTGTGGAAATCTATAAGAACCGAGGTATTTCCACGTATTAGATTTCGTTTTTTGCAGTTTTGTAAAAAATAATAGAAATTGTGTTTTTTCCATGTTTTAGATTAAAATTTTTGTGGTTTTGAGAAAACAACGAGATATTGCTTTTTTCCATGTATCACACTTCAATTCGATTTTTTTGTTTCTGTGGAAATCTATAACAACGGAGCTTTTTCCACGTATTAGATTTCATTTTATTCGGTTTTGTAAAAAACAGTAGAAATTGTGTTTTTTCCATGTTTTAGATTTAAGTTTTTGTGGTTTTGGGAAAACTACAAGAGATTGCTTTTTTCCATGTATTACACTTCAATTCGATTTTTTCTGTTTCTGTGGAAATATATAAGAACGGAGGTATTTCCACGTATTAGATTTCATTTTTTGCGGTTTTGTAAAAAACAATTGAAATTGTGTTTTTTCCATGTTTTAGATTAAAATTTTTGTGGTCTTGAGAAAATAACAAACGATTACTTTTTTCGATGTATTACACTTCAATTCGATTTTTTTGTTTTCGTGGAAATCTATAACAACGGAGTTATTTCCAAGTATTAGATTTCATTTTATTCGGTTTTGTAAAAAACAATACATATTGTGGTTTTTCCATGTATTAGATTTAAATTTTTGTGGTTTTTTTTTCTTTTTGTGGAAATCTATAAGAACGGAGTCATTTCCACGTATGAGATTTATGTTTTTGCGGCTTTGTTAATTAGAATACAAATAATGTTTTTCTTTCCATGTATTAGATTTAAATTTTTGTGGTTTTGGGAAAACTACAGGAGATTGCTTTTTCCATGTATTATATTTCATTTAGATTTTTTCTGTTTTTGTGGAAATCTATAAAAACGGAGGTATTTCCACGTATCGGTTTTGTTAAAAACAATAGAAATTGTGTTTTTTCCATGCTTTAAAAACAATAGAAATTGTGGTTTTGAGAAAACAACAAGCGATTCTTTGTTCCATGTATTACACTTCAATTCGATTTTTTTGTGTTTGTGGAAATCTATAACAACGGAGTTATTTCCAAGTTTTAGATTTAAATTTTTGTTGTTTTGGGAAAACTACAGGAGATTCCTTTTTTCCATGTATTATATTTCATTTCGATTTTTTTTGTTTTTTTGGAAATCTATAACAAAGGAGTTATTTCCACATATTAGATTTAATTTTTTGCTGTTCTGTAAAAAACAATAGAAATTGTGTTTTTTCCATGTTTTAGATTAAAATTTTTGTGGTTTTGAGAAAACAACAAGATATTGCTTTTTTCCATGTATTGCACTTCAATTCGATTTTTTTGTTTTTGTGGAAATCTATAACAACGGAGTTATTTCCACGTATTAGATTTCATTTTATTCGGTTTTGTAAAAATCAATAGAAATTGTTTTTTTTCCATCTTTTAGATTTAAATTTTTGTGGTTTTGGGAAAACTACAAGAGATTGCTTTTTTCCATGTATTATATTTCGTTTCGATTTTTTCTGTTTTTGTGGAAATCTATATCAATGGAGTTTTTTTTACGTATTAGATTTCATTTTATGCGGTTTTGTAAAAAACAATAGAAATTGTTTTTTTCCATGTTTTAGATTTAAATTTTTGTGGTTTAGGGAAAACTACAAGAGATTACTTTTTTCCATGTATTATATTTCATTTCGATATTTTCTGTTTTTGTGGAAATATATAAGAACGGAGGTATTTCAACGTATTAGATTTCATTATTTGCGGTTTTGTAAAAAACAATAGAAATTGTGTTATCTCAATGTTTTTGATTAAAATTTTTGTGGTTTTGAGAAAACAACAAGCAATCGCTTTGTTCCACATTTTACACTTCAATTCGATTTTTTTGTGTTTGTGGAAATCTATAATAACGGAGTTATTTCCACGTATTAGATTTCGTTTTATGCGGTTTTTTAAACAACAAAACAAATTGTATTTTTTCCATGTTTTAGATTTAAATTTTTGTTGTTTTGTGAAAACTACAAGAGATTGCGTTTTTCCAAGTATTATATTCCATTTCGATTTTTTTTGTTTTTGTGGAAATCTATAACAATGTAGTTATTTCAACATATTAGATTTAATTTTTTGCTGTTTTGTAAAAAAACAATAGAAATTGTGTTTTTTCAATGTTTTAGATTAAAATTTTTGAGGTTTTGAGAAAACAACAAGAAATTGCTTTATTCCACGTATTACACTTCAATTCGATTTTCTTGTTTTTGTGGAAATCTATAACAACGGAGTTATTTCCATGTATTAGATTTCATTTTATTCGGTTTTGTAAAAAACAATAGAAATTGTGTTTTTTCTATGCTTTAGATTTAAATTTTTGTTGTTTTGGGAAAACTACAAGAGATTGCTTTTTTCCATGTAATATATTCCATTTCGATTTTTTTTGTTTTTGTGGAAATCTATAACAATGGAGTTATTTCAACATATTAGATTTAATTTTTTGCTGTTTTGTAAAAAACAATCGAAATTGTGTTTTTTCCGTGTTTTAGATTAAAATTTTTGTAGTTTTGAGAAAACAACAAGATATGCTTTTTTCCATGAATTACACTTCAATTCGATTTTTTTGTTTTTGTGGAAATCCATAACAACGGAGTTATTTCCACGTATTAGATTTCATTTTATTCGGTGTTGTAAAAAACAACAGCAATTGTGTTTTTTCCATGGTTTAGATTAAATTTTTTGTGGTTTTGAGAAAGCAACAAATGATTGCTTTTTTCCATGTATTACACTTCAATTCGATTTTTTTGTTTTTGTGGAAATCTATAACAACGGAGTTATTGCGACGTATTAGATTTCATTTTATGCGGTTTTGTAAATAACAATACAAATTGTGTTTTTTCCTTGGATTAGATTTATATTTTTGTGGTCTTGAGAAAACAACAAGATATTGCTTTTTTCCATGTATTACACTTCGATTCGATTTTTTTGTTTTTGTGGAAATCTATAACAAGGGAGTTATTTCGATGTATTAGATTTCATTTTATTCGGTTTTGTAAAAACAATAGAAATTGTGTTTTTTCCATGTTTTAGATTTAAATTTTTGTTGTTTTGGGAAAACTACAAGAGATTGCTTTTTTCCATGTATTATATTCCATTTCGATTTCATTTTTTCTGGTTTTGTGCAAATATATAAGAACGGAGGTATTTCAACGTATTAGATTTCATTATTTGCGGTTTTGTAAAAAACAATAGAAATTGTGTAATTTCAAGGTTTTTGATTAAAATTTTTGTGGTTTTGAGAAAACAACAAGCAATCGCTTTGTTCCACGTTTTACACTTCAATTCGATTTTTTTGTGTTTGTGGAAATCTATAACAACGAAGTTATTTCCACGTATTAGATTTCGTTTTATGCGGTTTTTTAAACAACAAAAAAAATTGTATTTTTTCCATGTTTTAGATTAAAATTTTTGTTGTTTTGTGAAAACTACAAGAGATTGCGTTTTTCCAAGTATTATATTCCATTTCGATTTTTTTTGTTTTTGTGGAAATCCATAACAATGGAGTTATTTCAACATATTAGATTGAATTTTTTGCTGTTTTGTAAAAAAACAATAGAAATTGTGTTTTTTCAATGTTTTAGATTAAAATTTTTGAGGTTTTGAGAAAACAACAAGATATTACTTTATTCCATGTATTACACTTCAATTCGATTTTTATTTTTTCTGGAAATCTATAACAACGGAGTTATTTCCATGTATTAGATTTCATTTTATTCGGTTTTGTAAAAAACAATAGAAATTGTGTTTTTTCCATGTTTTAGATTTAAATTTTTGTGGTTTTGGGAAAACTACAAGAGATTCCTTTTTTCCATGTATTACACTTCAATTCGATTTTTTTTAAGGAAATCTATATCTATGGAGTTATTTCCACGTATTAGATTTCATTTTATGCGGTTTTGTAAAAAGCAATAGAAATTGTTTTTTTCCATCTTTTAGATTTAAATTTTTGTGGTTTTGGGAAAACTACAAGAGATTGCTTTTTTCCATGTATTGTATTTCATTTCGATTTTTTCTGTTTTTGTGGAAATATATAAGAACGGAGGTATTTCCACGTATTAGATTTCATTTTTTGCGGTTTTGTAAATAACAATACAAATTGTGTTTTTTCCTTGTATTAGATTTAAATTTTTGTGGTCTTGAGAAAACAACAGGATATTGCTTTTGTCCATGTATTACACTTCAATTCGATTTTTTTGTTTTTCTGGAAATCTATAAGAACGGAGTTATTTCCACGTATGAGATTTGATTTTTTGCGGTCTTGTTAATTACAATACAAATAATGTTTTTTTTCCATGTATTAGATTTAAATTTTTGTGGTTTTGGGAAAACTACAAGAAATAGTTTTTCCAAGTATTAAAATTTTTGTGGTTTTGAGAAAACAACAAATGATTGCTTTTGTCCATGTATTACACTTCAATTCGATTTTTTTGTCTTCGTGGAAATCTATAACAACGGATATATTGTGACGTATTATATTGCATTTTTTGCGGTTTTGTAAATAACAATACAAATTGTGTGTTTTCCTTTTATTAGATTTATATTTTTATGGTCTTGAGAAATAACAAGATATTGCTTTTTTCGATGTATTACACTTCGATTCGATTTTTTTGTTTTTGTGGAAATCTATAACAACGGAGTTATTTCCATGTATTAGATTTCATTTTATTCGGTTTTGTAAGAAACAATAGAAATTGTGTTTTTTCCATGTTTTAGATTTAAATTTTTGTTGTTTTGGGAAAACTACAAGAGATTGGTTTTTTCCATGTATTATATTCCATTTCGATTTTTTTTGTTTTTGTGGAAATCTATAACAATGGAGTTATTTCAACATATTAGATTTAATTTTTTGCTGTTTTGTAAAAAACAATAGAAATTGTCTTTTTTCCATGTTTTAAATTAAAATTTTTGTGGTTTTGAGAAAACAACAAGATATTGCTTTTTTCCATGTATTACACTTCAATTCGATTTTTTTCTGTTTGTGGAAATCTATAACAACGGAGTTATTTCCACGTATTAGATTTCATTTTATTCGGTTTTGTAAAAAACAACAGAAATTGTGTATTTTCCATGTTTTAGATTTAAATTTTTGTGGTTTTGGGAAAACTACAAGAGATTCCTTTTTTCCAAGTATTACACTTCAATTCGATTTTTTTTAAGGAAATCTATATCTATGGAGTCATTTCCACGTATTAGATTTCATTTTATGTGGTTTTGTAAAAAACAATAGAAATTGTTTTTTTCCGTCTTTTAGATTTAAATTTTTGTGGTTTTGGGAAAACAATAAGAGATTGCTTTTTTCCATGTATTGTATTTCATTTCGATTTTTTTTGTTTTTGTGGAAATCTATAAGAACGGAGTTATTTCCACGTATTAGATTTCATTTTTTGCGGTTTTGTAAATAACAATACAAATTGTGTTTTTTCCTTGTATTAGATTTAAATTTTTGTGGTCTTGAGAAAACAACAAGATATTGCTTTTGTCCATGTATTACACTTCAATTCGATTTTTTTGTTTTTCTGGAAATCTATAAGAACGGAGTTATTTCCACGTATGAGATTTGATTTTTTGCGGTTTGTTAAGTACAATACAAATAATGTTTTTTTTCCATGTATTAGATTTAAATTTTTGTGGTTTTTGGAAAACTACAAGAGATTGCTTTTTTCCGTGTATTATATTTCATTTCGATTTTTTTTGTTTTTGTGGAAATCTATAAGAACCGAGGTATTTCCACGTATTAGATTTCGTTTTTTGCAGTTTTGTAAAAAATAATAGAAATTGTGTTTTTGCCATGTTTTAGATTAAAATTTTTGTGGTTTTGAGAAAACAACGAGATATTGCTTTTTTCCATGTATCACACTTCAATTCGATTTTTTTGTTTCTGTGGAAATCTATAACAACGGAGCTTTTTCCACGTATTAGATTTCATTTTATTCGGTTTTGTAAAAAACAGTAGAAATTGTGTTTTTTCCATGTTTTAGATTTAAGTTTTTGTGGTTTTGGGAAAACTACAAGAGATTGCTTTTTTCCATGTATTACACTTCAATTCGATTTTTTCTGTTTCTGTGGAAATATATAAGAACGGAGGTATTTCCACGTATTAGATTTCATTTTTTGCGGTTTTGTAAAAAACAATTGAAATTGTGTTTTTTCCATGTTTTAGATTAAAATTTTTGTGGTCTTGAGAAAATAACAAACGATTACTTTTTTCGATGTATTACACTTCAATTCGATTTTTTTGTTTTCGTGGAAATCTATAACAACGGAGTTATTTCCAAGTATTAGATTTCATTTTATTCGGTTTTGTAAAAAACAATACATATTGTGGTTTTTCCATGTATTAGATTTAAATTTTTGTGGTTTTTTTTTCTTTTTTTGGAAATCTATAAGAACGGAGTCATTTCCACGTATGAGATTTATGTTTTTGCGGTTTTGTTAATTAGAATACAAATAATGTTTTTCTTTCCATGTATTAGATTTAAATTTTTGTGGTTTTGGGAAAACTACAGGAGATTGCTTTTTCCATGTATTATATTTCATTTAGATTTTTTCTGTTTTTGTGGAAATCTATAAAAACGGAGGTATTTCCACGTATCGGTTTTGTTAAAAACAATAGAAATTGTGTTTTTTCCATGCTTTAAAAACAATAGAAATTGTGGTTTTGAGAAAACAACAAGCGATTCTTTGTTCCATGTATTACACTTCAATTCGATTTTTTTGTGTTTGTGGAAATCTATAACAACGGAGTTATTTCCAAGTTTTAGATTTAAATTTTTGTTGTTTTGGGAAAACTACAGGAGATTCCTTTTTTCCATGTATTATATTTCATTTCGATTTTTTTTGTTTTTTTGGAAATCTATAACAAAGGAGTTATTTCCACATATTAGATTTAATTTTTTGCTGTTCTGTAAAAAACAATAGAAATTGTGTTTTTTCCATGTTTTAGATTAAAATTTTTGTGGTTTTGAGAAAACAACAAGATATTGCTTTTTTCCATGTATTGCACTTCAATTCGATTTTTTTGTTTTTGTGGAAATCTATAACAACGGAGTTATTTCCACGTATTAGATTTCATTTTAATCGGTTTTGTAAAAATCAATAGAAATTGTTTTTTTTTCCATCCTTTAGATTTAAATTTTTGTGGTTTTGGGAAAACTACAAGAGATTGCTCTTTTCCATGTATTATATTTCGTTTCGATTTTTTCTGTTTTTGTGGAAATCTATATCAATGGAGTTTTTTTTACGTATTAGATTTCATTTTATGCGGTTTTGTAAAAAACAATAGAAATTGTTTTTTTCCATGTTTTAGATTAAAATTTTTGTGGTTTAGGGAAAACTGCAAGAGATTACTTTTTTCCATGTATTATATTTCATTTCGATATTTTTTGTTTTTGTGGAAATATATAAGAACGGAGTTATTTCAACGTATAAGATTTCATTATTTGCGGTTTTGTAAAAAACAATAGAAATTGTGTTATCTCAATGTTTTTGATTAAAATTTTTGTGGTTTTGAGAAAACAACAAGCAATCGCTTTGTTCCACATTTTACACTTCAATTCGGTTTTTTTGTGTTTGTGGAAATCTATAATAACGGAGTTATTTCCACGTATTAGATTTCGTTTTATGCGGTTTTTTAAACAACAAAACAAATTGTATTTTTTCCATGTTTTAGATTTAAATTTTTGTTGTTTTGTGAAAACTACAAGAGATTGCGTTTTTCCAAGTATTATATTCCATTTCGATTTATTTTGTTTTTGTGGAAATCTATAACAATGTAGTTATTTCAACATATTAGATTTAATTTTTTGCTGTTTTGTAAAAAAACAATAGAAATTGTGTTTTTTCAATGTTTTAGATTAAAATTTTTGAGGTTTTGAGAAAACAACAAGAAATTGCTTTATTCCACGTATTACACTTCAATTCGATTTTCTTGTTTTTGTGGAAATCTATAACAACGGAGTTATTTCCATGTATTAGATTTCATTTTATTCGGTTTTGTAGAAAACAATAGAAATTGTGTTTTTTCTATGTTTTAGATTTAAATTTTTGTTGTTTTGGGAAAACTACAAGAGATTGCTTTTTTCCATGTAATATATTCCATTTCGATTTTTTTTGTTTTTGTGGAAATCTATAACAATGGAGTTATTTCAACATATTAGATTTAATTTTTTGCTGTTTTGTAAAAAACAATCGAAATTGTGTTTTTTCCGTGTTTTAGATTAAAATTTTTGTAGTTTTGAGAAAACAACAAGATATGCTTTTTTCCATGAATTACACTTCAATTCGATTTTTTTGTTTTTGTGGAAATCCATAACAACGGAGTTATTTCCACGTATTAGATTTCATTTTATTCGGTGTTGTAAAAAACAACAGCAATTGTGTTTTTTCCATGGTTTAGATTAAATTTTTTGTGGTTTTGAGAAAGCAACAAATGATTGCTTTTTTTACAATAGAAATTGTGTTTTTTCCATGTTTTAGATTTAAATTTTTGTTGTTTTTTGTGGTTTTGAGAAAACAAAAAGATATTGCTTTTTTCCATGTATTTCACTTCAATTCGATATTTTTCTTTTTGTGAAAATCTATAACAACGGAGTTATTTCCACGTATTAGATTTCATTTTATACGGTTTTTTAAAAAACAACAGAAATTGTGTTTTTTCCATGTTTTAGATTAAAATTTTTGTGGTTTTTGGAAAACTACAAGAGATTCCTTTTTTCCATGTATTACACTTCAATTCGATTTTTTTTAAGGAAATCTATATCTATGGAGTTATTTCCACGTATTAGATTTCATTTTATGCGGTTTTGTAAAAAACAATAGAAATTGTTTTTTTCCATCTTTTAGATTTAAATTTTTGTGGTTTTGGGAAAACTACAAGAGATTGCTTTTTTCCGTGTATTACACTTCAATTCGATTTTTTTGTTTTTGTGGAAATCCATAACAACGGAGTTATTGCGACGTATTAGATTTCATTTTTTGCGGTTTTGTAAATAACAATACAAATAATGTTTTTTTTCCATGTCTTAGATTTATATTTTTGTGCTTTTGGGAAAACTACAAGAGATTGCTTTTTTCCATGTATTATATTTCATTTCGATTTTTTCTGTTTTTGTGGAAATCTATAAGAACGGAGGTATTTCCACGTATTAGATTTCATTTTTTGCGGTTTTGTCAAAAACAATAGAAATTGTGTTTTTTGCCTGTTTTAGATTAAAATTTTTGTGGTTTTGAGAAAACAACAAATGATTGCTTTTTTCCATGTATTACACTTCAATTCGATTTTTTTATTTTTGTGGAAATCTATAACAACGGAGTTATTGCGACGTATTAGATTTCATTTTTTGCGGTTTTGTAAATAACAATACAAATTGTGTTTTTTCCTTGTATTTTATATTTTTGTGGTCTTGAGAAAACGACAAGATATTGCTTTTTTCCATGTATTACACTTCGATTCGATTTTTTTGTTTTTGTGGAAATCTATGAGAACGGAGTTATTTCCACGTATGAGATTTGATTTTTTGCGGTTTTGTTAATTACAATAGAAATAATGTTTTTTTTCCATGTATTAGATATAAGTTTTTGTGGTTTTGGGAAAACTACAAGAGATTGCTTTTTTCCCTGTATTACACTTCAATTCGATTTTTTCTGTTTTTGTGGAAATATATAAGAACGGAGGTATTTTCACGTATTAGATTTTATTTTTTGCAGTTTTGTAAAAAACGATAGAAATTGTGTTTTTTCCATGTTTTAGATTAAAAATTTTGTGGTTTTGAGAAAATAACAAACGATTGTTTTTTTCCGTGTATTACAATTCAATTCGGTTTATTGTTTTTGTGGAAATCTATAACAACGGAGTTATTTCCACGTATTAGATTTCGTTTTATTCGGTTTTGTAAAAAACAATACAAATTGTGTTTTTTCCATGTATTTGATTTAAATTTTTGTGGTTTTGAGAAAACAATAAGATGTTAAGGGATTCGAGATACTTATTATTGAAATGCGAACCCCTATCGCTAATGATAGCTTTAGGCACCCCAAAATGCTGAAAAATATTCTTTTTAAGGAATTCAATCACCGTTTTGGAGTTGGCATCCCTTGTTGGTATGGCCTCAACCCATTTTGAAACATAATCAACACACACAAGAATATATAAATACCCATTTGATTGAGGAAAGGGGCCCATGAAATCTATCCCCCAAACACCGAAAAGCTCAAAAAACAATAAAGCTTTAAGAGGCATTTCGTTTTTGCGGCTTAGATTGCCCGTTTTTTGGCAATTTTCACAACTCTTTACAACGGAATGAGCATCTTTATAAAGAGTTGGCCAATATAATCCACTTTGGAGTACCTTATGACTTGTGCGTTGCCCTCCAAAGTGTCCCCCACATTCTAAAGTGTGACAAAAAGAGAGTACCGAATTTATCTCGTGGTCGGGCACGCATTTTCGCACCATTTGATCGGAACAAATCTTGTAGAGGCAGGGGTCTTCCCAGAGGTAATAGCGTGAGTCGTTTTTTATTTTGTCCTTTTGAGCTCGAGAGAGAGTGTTTGGCAATTCGCGAGTTTCGAGGTAGTTGACGATGTCGGCGTACCAAGGCGCCATGCCATAGATAGTATAGAGTTGCTCGTCGGGAAAGAGTTCGTTGATCGGAATGATATCGCCTTCGTTTGTCGGGAGTCGGCTAAGATGATCGGCCACCAAGTTTTCGGCTCCTTTTTTATCCCGAATCTCCATGTTAAACTCTTGAAGGAGAAGGATCCATCGGAGGAGGCGAGGTTTGCACTCCTTCTTTTTCATCAGGTGTTTGAGCGCCGCGTGATCTGAAAACACAACAACCTTCGTCCCGACCAAATATGATCGGAACTTTTCCAATGCAAAAACAATTGCTAATAATTCTTTTTCAGTTGTGGTGTAATTTCTTTGGGCTTCGTCTAGGGTCCTAGAGGCATAGTAAATTACATGAGGATCCTTACCAACGCGTTGGCCCAAGACGGCACCAACGCACAAGTCGCTAGCGTCACACATGATTTCGAAAGGGAGATTCCAGTCGGGAGGCTTGATGATTGGAGCCTCGCACAATTTCCCTTTTAAAATGTTGAATGCCTTCTTGCACGCGTCATTGAACTCGAATTTTACTTCTTTTTGGAGAAGGCGACACATGGGTTGGGCGATCTTGGAGAAATCTCGAATGAATCGCCTATAGAAACCCGCATGGCCGAGAAAGGAGCGTACGTCTTTCACATTGCGAGGATATGGAAGCGTCTTTATTACGTCAATCTTTGCCTTGTCGACCTCCAGGCCTTTTTCTGATAATAAATGCCCTAAAACAATTCCTTGGCTCACCATAAAGTGGCACTTCTCAAAATTTAAGACAAGATTAGCTTCCACACACTTTTCCATTATTAGGCCCAAATTATGGAGACACTCGTCAAAAGAGTTGCCATAAATGGAAAAGTCATCCATAAACACCTCAATGAATTTAGAAATATATTCAGAAAAAATAGAGATCATACACCTTTGAAATGTACCAGGTGTGTTGCACAACCCGAACGGCATCCTTCGATAGGCGAATGTACCAAAGGGACACGTGAATGTTGTCTTCTTTTGGTCGTCGGGGTCGATGGCGATTTGAAAATATCCCGAATAGCCATCCAAGAAGCAATAGTAAGGTCGCCCTGCTAATCTTTCGAGCATTTGATCGATGAAGGGAAGAAGGAAGTGGTCCTTCTTTGTCGCCGCGTTAAGTTTTCGATAGTCGATACAAACTCTCCATCCGTTTTGCACTCGCGTTGGCACCTTCTCTCCTTCGGCATTTTTGTAAACCGCGCAAAACCGTCGTTAAATTTCACACAATCTAGCAAAAATATTTATAATTTTCCCTAGCTTAACTCTTAAGTGTATATGTGGTCTTTTGAGTTTTAGGGGTCGAACACAAGGAAATGGCCTTGAGATATTACAATTCTTTTCAAAAGTAGGTTTTGTTTGTTTAAATGTTGTAGATTGTTTAAGAAGATTAATGATGTATTAGATGGAATTTAATCAAGTTCGTACACAATTCTTTTGAAAATTCTTTAATAATATTTCCAAATATCCAAAAGTTGATATGTCAATGAAAACTAGAGAATGAGATCTTCACAATATAAGGCAAATCAATTATCACTTTTATTCATATTTTTATGTAAATTTTTGTTTTAGTCCACACTTTTCATAATAAATCAACAGAGTTTTTCATAAAATCACAGAAAATCGAAAATTACTTCAAAAATCACCAAAATGTAACAGAAATTAGGAAAGCAAGTTCAGATTATGTGGTAAAACTTTCAGATCAAAAAGATTGATATTCCAAAAGTTATGGTCAAAAATCAGAGTATATGACAGAATTGGACAGAGAATGGTATGTGTTGCCAAAAGAGGGTGGAATTCAAATTTTATCCAAACAATAATGCAATTAAAATTCAGATCAGCAAACTACACTTCAAAATGATTTACTGGGACCTAGATTTTTTATTTATAGGATTTGTTTACTAATTTCTAAAAATCGAAGAAAAACAGACAGATTCAAAAATCAAGAACAGAAAATTTCAAAAGTTAAAACTTTGCACAGATTTTATCTTACAAATTTAACATAAAAGCATTGGGCACATATTATATGAAAGTTGTTCTAAAATATCTAAAGAAACACAAAATATTTTTTTTATAATTTTCTTTGATCAGATCTGAAGTCAAATAATTTGTTTACTGAAGATGACAGAAAAATGGATCAAACCGAGACGTAGAAGATCAACCAGAAGCTTCCTTGAGCCGATTTGAACCTCCAATTGATGCTCGATCCAGCCGGAACCGCTCAATTGCCTTTTTCACCAAAATCAGCCCGAATTGGTGAATTTTCACTCAAACTCGAAAATTGAAGCTCGAAAAGCTCTGAGATTCAGTAATGGAGTTACTGAAACTTAAAGAAGATGATTGGAGAGTGGTGTGTTGAAAGAATTTGGAGAATGGAAGAATGATTGTGAGAGATTGGATGGAAGGGTGTGTGTTGAGGGATTGAAATACGGTTCTTTATATAGAGAGTTCAGAGAAATTTCGGGGCTTGTGATTGGCTCAGGTAGATCAAGGGATTGTACTGAAGATCTGGACCAAGTTTCGTTGAATTCCGTTGAGATTTGAGTGATTTTTGGGCGGATGAATTTTCGCTTTGTTCTGTCTGGCGGAAGAATTCAGATCGAATCTGAGATTCGAAAACGCGCGCGGTTAATCTGTTGAGTCACTGACTGACGGGCCCCACTGGATTTGCTGCGCAGAAACGGGTCATAAATCGCGTGAAACGAGTCGCGTGCTGCTCTTCATAAGGCGCTGAGTTTTTGAATGTTCGTTTGATCTTTTATGGCGGAACGGGTCGAACGCGCGTGAAACGAGTCGTCTTCTGATGAACGTTGGAGCTGAGTTTGAATAACGGTTGTTTCGGTTTTCTGTGGCGTGCGAGCGTGCGATCCATCCTAAAACAATCTTCTGATGGGTTTTGGTTTCGCGAATGATGGATTTTGGATCCAATTCCTGATCGGATTCTGACTCCATTTTACCCGTTTCTGAACTCAGTGATCAAACTCGCCATTTTGCTTCGTTTCAGCTCGATTTTTCGATCCAGATTGCTTCCTCTCATCATCACGAACCTGCAGGGCTTTGAGACGCAGAAAATGGTTTAGAGTTCATCGAGTTTTCCTCATTTTTCTCCCGTTCAGTCCGTTTCCGCCATTGATGGCTGTTCGAGCTTCAAGCTCGCTCTTTGAGCAGCGGCAACTCAAACCAGAGCTCAGGCTTCCTTCCTCACTTCCTCACGATGCTCTGCGTTGCGTTTCATGCGTCAATTCTTCCCTTAATTCCTGAATTTCCGCCATTAACCAACTCGGTTTCAGTTTCGCGAAAATAACCAAAACCTGCTGAACTCGTGAATCAAACTATGATTTTGAGTTGTTTTTCCATCGAATTGAGGCTTCTTAATTCATTGTGAGCCTTCAATAAAGCTTTACGATACGAAAATAATCATCTTTGCTTGAGAAAAATGGAAATGGTTGATCGAATTCATTCGCTGTTCGAAACTCGACCGTTGGTTCATCCAGTTTGAAAAGTTCATTGAGGATTTCGTCGAACAGATTACGGAAACACGGATTTCTCGCTCGATTTCGCATCATTCGATGAGTTCTTCATACGGTTAGAAAGAGTAGACGATGGAGAAGAGAATGCGATCGGTTTTGGCTCGAATGGATGATGGTGGAAGGCACGGCAGATCAACCATGGTTTCGGTCCGTTTTTGGCACTTGTTTGGCCGGATTCCGGTGATCGCCGGAACTTTCAAGACCGGAGAATGGCACCGGCATGTTCGTCTCGTCATGCTGAATCCATGGTTGGCTTGTTTGTTCGATTTCGAGCAGAATTGTGAATTATGAGGTTTGAAGAAGATGGGTTTGACCTGGTCAATTCGTTGACTTTGACCAATTTTGACCTGATTTTCAATTGGTGATTCTGAGAGTTCTAGAAGGTTTCTGATCGCGAGGATTGTACCGTTGGGTTCGTTTCGTCGAGCTCTTCGTTTTGGTATACCGTTTGACCCATTTTGGAGAAGTTGACTTTTGGTCAATTTGGCGATTTTTGGCGTTTGGCTCGGTCTGACATGGTTGTAGAAGGTTTTTGAATTGTCGTAAAAGTTTGGGGAATTTTTTGTAGAGTGTTTGAGGTTTTTAGTTGGCCATCTTTGGCCCATTATTTGCGTTTTGGTCCAATTCTTCATTTTATAGCCTTTTTGCCTGTAAAATCACACAAAAATGTATTAAGAGGTTTCAAATTATATTTTGTGAATTATGACTGTTTTTCATACATTTTATGTGAATTATGATTGAATTTGAGATGATAAAAACCCTAAAAATGTGTATAAAAATACACATTACAATTTTCCACGATCGTGATTCCCGTCTTCTTGGGAACTACATGGATTGGAGATACCCATTCCGAATCGGCCACCGCGTAAATGATCCCCGCATCAAGAAGCTTGAGAAGCTCCTTTTTCACCACCTCCATCATCACTGGATTTAACCTTCTTTGTGCTTCTCTTGACGGTTTTGATCCCTCCTCCAAAACAATTTTGTGCATACATGTCGAGGGGCTTATACCTGGCATATCGGCCAATGTCCATCCGATCGCCTTCTTGTGTTTTCCAAGAGTTTCCACCAATCGGGTTTCCTGGTCAAGAGTAAGGTTCGATGCGATGATGACGGGTAATGTGTTGTTTGGCCCGAGGTATGCGTATTTGAGGTGATCGGGAAGAGGTTTGAGTTCGAGAGTAGGAGCTTCCTCGATTGATGGCTTAATGCGTTCTTGCGATATTTGGAGTTCGTCGTGAGGGGAACCCGAAATGAATTTTATTTCTTCATTATGTTGTTGCTCTATTTCTTGCTTCTCATTCGTTTGTTCGATCTCTCCCCAAACATCCTCAAAAATCGCATCGTATTCCTTCGAGTACTCTTCTTCCAAATGTTCTTCAGCCATCTCATCGATCTCGTCAATAATGGTTATGCTCGATACATTGTAGTCGTTAGGGTACTTGATGATGTCAAATATGTTGAAGGTGATTTTCTCTTGTCGAATTCCATGGACATCGTCCCTGAGTGGCAGTCTATGCATGTTCGCGCGGTCCTCAAAAAGGGTCTTCCTAAGAGGATGGCGGACGAATCGGCGTTGTCGCCCATTTCAAGAATGTAGAAGTCGGCTGGGAAAACCAAACCATTCACCTTGACGAGTACATCTTCTGCGACACCTAGGACGGCGGCCGTCGAACGGTCGGCGAGTTGCACCATCACCCTAGTGTCCTTTAGGCCGCCCAAACCCAAGGTCTCGTAAACGGACCTAGGCATTACGTTTATGGAGGCTCCTAAGTCGAGCATGCACCTTGCGAGTTGTTGAAGACCAATGGTGCATGGAATGGCGAAAACTCCAGGGTCTTTCTCTTTTTGTGCTACTCGCGTGTTGATACTCATCACAGAGGGTAGGCTTATCGTCTCGTTCCCCTTTAATTTTCTCTTATTTGTGCATAGATTCTTGAAGAACTTGGCATATGGGGGGTGCCTTCGAATAGCATCGATAATCGGAATGTTTACCTCCACCTTCTTGAACACCTCCAAAATATCTTTAACGAGTTCATCCTTTCGAGAGTTAACCGCTAGTCGAGTTGGGAATGGTGCGCGCCTCTTTTCCTTTTCTTGCGGGATTTCCTTTTCTTCGTTCTTTCCTTGTTCTTTCTCTTGAATTGGCTCTTCCTCTTTCCTGATTTCTTCTTGTGCCTCATCTTGTTTACACGCGCTTGAACTCGTTTCCTCAGCTTGCTTTCTTGGAACCATTAACTCTTCTTCTTCGTCGTGTGAGCCAACCTCTCTCCCACTTCTTAGGCGTATCGCGTTGATGGGTTTGTACTCCAGTGGTCCCGAACCTTGAGAAGGCAACCGATTGCCCCCTTGTCCTTTCAATAAATTGACTTCCCCCGCGATTTGCTTGATTTGCATTTCCAAGTTTTGCATTTGACGCCCTTGCGTAGCTTGGTTTTGTTTAAGTGAGCTTACATCATTCTTGACGGTTCCCAACTCGGTTGTGAGGTTTGTGAAATTCCCCGCCATTAATGTCATCATTTTATCAAGCTTTTCGTCAAGAGAAGAAGTTTGGGAATTCGATGTGGAGGGTTGAGGAGGTTGTTGTGGCGCTTGTGCATTTGGATGAACATACACATTCGGTTTTTGGTAATTGGATTGTGAGAATTGAGGCAGCGCATCATCATTCTTCCAACGGAAATTTGGGTGTTTCTTCCATGACTCATTGTAGGTTTGCGAGAAAGGTTGGCGTTGGTTTGAATAGCTTCCGATGGCATTGACATCTTCTTGTAGCCTATCGCATTCATCGGTCGCATGATTCGTATCCCCACAAAACTCGCACTTTCTTGGCTCGATCTTCGCGCCCACAGCTTTGAGCATTTGACTAAATCTTGTCTCGAAGTTTTGTGTGATTCTTGATTCCATTGCCTTGAGGTCAACCGTACTTGTCATGTTCACTTGACCCATTCTTCCCCCGCGTCCTTGGTTTCCTTCGGCCATGGTTTCGATAAGAGCTCGCACTTCTGATGGGGTCATGTTATTGAACGATCCTCCAACCGAGCATTGGAGTAATCGCGCATCGAGGTCGTTCATCCCTTGTAGAAATTGGTTGATAAGTGAAGTCTCGTCGAGGTTATGGTTGGAGCATGATGCGCATAATCGCACAAATCGCTCGTAATATTCTTGAAGTGTCTCCCCTCCTCCTTGTTGGATCCCCGTGATTTCCTTGCGGATTTTGGCCGTCAATGTGCTCGGGTAGTATCGTTTGAGAAAACGCGTACCTACCTCTTGAAATGTTGTAAAAGGACCTCCTTGCAAGTGGGTTAACCAATCCCTTGGTGCTTCCCCAAGTGTGTGGGAGAAGAGGATCAATTTGATATTATCCAAGTTATCAGATTTACCAAACAATGTTGTGGATTTACGATCTAGATTATCTAAATGTGCATATGGGTTCTCATTTTTATGTCCTTCAAACATGGGTAATACATTTAATATAGATGGACTTAGTTTAAAATTGGGCACAGTTGGTATAACAATATTTCCAGGATTTCGAGGGATTTGATGGTCTAAAAGTTCTCCTAATGTTCTTTCTTGAGCCATTTTATGAATTTGAGATGATGATGGTATTGAATGAGAAGTAGAACTAAAAAGAGTTTGAGAGTTTAGCTTGGATGATAATGAGTGAACGATTGGAGAGATTGGAGCTCTTTCTTGTGGCCCTTCCACTCGTTGTTGCTCCCAATTTTGTTCTTCTTCTTCTTGAGGCCCTTGGATGGAAGGAGAAGCCTCGTTACGTCCTTTTTCCCTTGAGTAAGTTTCGTCTTGCTTCCTTCGTGCCTTATCTTTCTTGACCTTTCTTAGATGTTTGTTAATGTCCTTCTTTACAGGTGTGTGCACTTCGCCTTGCGATCTCGTCTTTCTCATGCACATTCAAAATTCAAACGAAACAAAAACACTAGACAATTGATTAGAGGTTAGTAATAAACTCAATTAAAGCCGTCTCCCCGGCAACGGCGCCATTTGTAAACCGCGTAAAACCGTCGTTGAATTTTTACACAATTTAGCAAAAATATTTGTAATTTTCCCTAGCTTTACTCTTAAGTGTATATGTGGTCTTTTGAGTTTTACGGGTCGAACACAAGGAGAATGGCCTTGAGATATTACAATTCCTTTCAAAAGTAGGTCTTGTTTTGTTCAAATGTTGTAGATCGTTTAAGAAGGTTAATGATGTATTAGATGGAATTTAATCAAGTTCGTACACAATTCTTTTGAAAATTCTTTAATAATAGTTCCAAATGTCCAAAAGTTGCAAATGATATGTCAATGAAAACTAGAGAATGAGATCTTCACAATGCAAGGCAAATGAATTATCACTTTTGTTCATATTTTTATGTAATTTTCGTTTTAGTCCACACTTTTCATAATTAATCAACAGAGTTTTTTCATAAAATCACAGAAAATCGAAAATTACTTCACAAATCACCAAAATTTAACAGAAATTAGGAAAGCAAGTTCAGATTATGTGATAAAAATATCAGATCAAAAAGATTGATATTCCAAAAATTATGGTCAAAACTCAGAACATATGACAGAATTAGACAAAGAATGGTATGTGCTGCCAAAGGAGGGTGGAATTCAAATTTTATCCAAACAACAACTCAATTAAAATTCAGATCAAGAAACTATACTTCAAAATGATTTACTGAGACCTAGATTTTTTATTTATAGGATTTTTTTACTAATTTCTAAAAATCATAGAAAAACAGACAGATTCAAAAATCAAGAACAGAAAATTTCAAAAAGTCAAAACTTTGTACCGATTTTATCTTACAAATTTAACATAAAAGTATTGGTCACATATTATATGAAAGTTGTTCTAAAATATCTAAAGAAACACAAAATATATTTTTTTTTAATTTTCTTTGATCAGATCTGAAGTCAAATAATTTGTTTACTGAAGATGACAGAAAAAAATGCAGAAAAATGTATTTTTGAATTTATAGGATAAAAGTAGGGATTTTTAAGGCAATTTGATCAAAAATTGTATCATTAATCACTAAATATTCAGTTTATCAGATTTGGCACAAGTTTGAATTATTTCCAACCAGAGAAACTCAGCAAATAGATCAAAATTTCAGATCAAACACCAGTCGACCAACTAGTGTTTGATCTCAACTTTTGAACTAAAAAAAACTTCACTAAATCAAGCAAAAAGCTCAACCAAGATTCAAGATGATAAAATGAACTAACATGCATAAAATTCAGTTCTAAATGACCTAATTAATTTAACCAAATCGATTAAATCAAGAAAAACCAGATTTAACAGTACATTATGAACAGTAACCAAATCAGTCAAATTAATTCAAATTAAAGCAAGATTTCAAACAATTCTATCACAAAAAGCCTATCCCTACAAGATTCTACTCACACATGATAAGATCAACCGAAATTAGGCATGTGTTCATCATATTTTTTTACAAATTGGATCTTGTGATCTAAAATTGAATACAAGAGATTAAATGAAAATTGGATCAAACCGAGACGTAGAAGATCAACCAGAAGCTTCCTTGAGCCGATTTGAACCTCCAATTTATGCTTGATCCAGCCGGAACCGATCAATTGCCTTTTTCACCAAAATCAGCCCGAATTGGTGAATTTCACTCAAACTCGAAAATTGAAGCTCGAAAAGCTCTGAGATTCAGTAATGGAGTTACTTAAGCTTAAAGAAGATGATTGGAGAGTAATGTGTTGAAAGAATTTGGAGAATGGAAGGATGAATCTCATGAATGGGTTGATCGGTCTAATTTATAGAGAGGCTGGTCTGGAGAGTGGGGGACAAACCGAGCGATTTCATTGGCTCAGGCAGATCAAGTGGGGTGTACTGAAGATCTGTGCGAAATTTCGTTGAATTTGGTTGAGAAATGAACGGTTTTGAATCATCAGATTTTTCATCCGTTTATTCGCGCGAACTGAACTGAGTTCAGTTCAGATGCGATTTGAATCGCATTACTGAGACTGACAGTGGGTCCCTTCAGAATAAGTTGTGGTGAAATGGGTTGTTATCGCGTGAAACGAGTCGCTATTCCGTTATTAATCTCTGAGTTTTCAAACTGTCTTTTTGATTTTCTGTGGCGAGACGGGTCGAAACATGCAAAATGAGTCGTCTTCTTATTCAACCTTTGGTGCTGAGTTTTGAATTATATTTCCGGATTTCATGCGACGAAACGAGCTGCAGCTCGCTGGAAACGAGTCACTTTTGTGTGAGCTGGGAACTGACTCGTTTTAACTCATTCCGCTGATCTGGTGTGGCGAATCGGTTTGAATCGCGTGAGACGAGTCATAACTGATGAAACGAGTCATCTTCTTCTTCAGATTTGGCGCTGAATTTCTTTTCTCGATCTTCTGTGGCTTGCGATCGTGTGCTCGTCGTAAAACAATCCTCTGACAGCCTTGTAAGTTGCGAATTTGGATTTTGGATCGATTTTTCTCTTGGATTTCAGACCCGTTTACCCGTTTCTCACAACCATCGATTCGAGCTCGTGATTCTGTACATTTCGCTGTGATTCATCAACCCAGATCTCTTCTCCATCTTCTCACGAATCCACAGGGCTTTGAATGGTTGATAACCGTTGAGTAAAACTCGAGTTTTGCTAATTTGAGTATCATCGGTTCGCTGTTCCGCCATTGCTGACCAGAGTGTGCAAATCGACCTTTTGTTCGCATTTCACACAACGAAATCCAAAACGGTGACTCAGGCTTCGTTCTCAACTTCCTCACGATGCTTCACAACTATTATGACTCCCCAATCCGCCTCGAATCCAGAGAATTCCTCCATTAACCAACTCGGTTTCAGTTCGCGAAAATAACCAAAAAATGGCTGAACTCGTGAATCAAACTATGATTTTGAGTTGTTTTTTCCATCGGAGGCTTCGGAATTCATTGTGAGCCTTTACTAAAGCTTTAAGACACAAAAAGAATCATCTTTGCTTGAGAAAAACGGAAATGGTTGATCGAATTCATCCGCTGTTCGAACTCGACCGTTGGTTCATCAGTTCTTCAAAAGTTCATTTAGGATTTCATCGAACAGTTGATTTAACATCAGATTTCTCACTCGATTCTGCACCATTTGATGAGTTCTTCATACGGATAGAAAGGGAAGGAAGAGAGGAAGAGAATAGAGTTGGTTTTGGCTCGAATGGTGGACTGTAGAAGGCACGGTTGCTCGAAGAAGCTTTCTAAGGTCAGAACATGACTGGTTTGCTTTTGGCTGGCGGATTCCGGCGATCGCCGACGTTCTCAAGGGTGGAGAATAATACCAACCGATTCGTCTTGTCGTGCCGAATCCAAGGATATGCAGTTTGATCGATTTTGAGCTTGTTTGAAAATCGGTTATTTGGGTGAATTTTGGTAGACTTGGTTGGCCATCTTTGGCCCATGATTTGCGTTTTGGTCCAATTCTTCATTTTATAGCCTTTTCGCCTGTAAAATCACACAAAAACGTATTAAGAGATTTCAAATTATGTTTTATGAATTATGAGCCTTTTTCATACATATAATGTGAATTATCATTGAATTTGAGATGATAAAAACCCTAAAAATGTGTATAAAAATACACATTATAGGCATTACGTTTATGGAGGCTTCTAAGTCGAGCATGCACTTTGCGAGTTGTTGAAGACCAATGGTGCACGGAATGGCGAAAACTCCAGGATCTTTCTCTTTTTGTGCTACTCGCGTGTCGAGCTCATCCTTTTGAGAGTTAACCGCTAGTCGAGTTGGGAATGGTGCGCGCCTCTTTTCCTTTTCTTGCGCGAGTTCCTTTTCTTGTTCTTTCTCTTGAATTGGCTCTTCCTCTTTCCTGATTTCTTCTTGTGACTCATCTTGTTTACACGCGCTTGAACTCGTTTCCTCATCTTGCTTTCTTGGAACCATTAACTCTTCTTCTTCGTCGTGTGAGCCAACCTCTCTCCCACTTCTTAGGCGTATCGCGTTGATGGGTTTGTACTCCAGCGGTCCCGAACCTTGTGTCGAGATCAAACACTAGTTGGTTGACTGGTGTTTGATCTGAAATTTTGATCTATTTGCTGAGTTTTTCTGGTTGGAAATAATTCAAACTTGTGCCAAATCTGATAAACTGAATATTTAGTGATTAATGATACAATTCTTGATCAAATTGCCTTAAAAATCCCTACTTTTATCCTATAAATTCAAAAATACATTTTTCTGCACCTTTGTTTCTGTCATTCTCAGTAAAAAATTGTTTGACTTCAGATCTAATCAAAGAAAATTATAGAAAAAATATTTTGTGTTTCTTTAGATATTTTAGAAGAACTTTCATATAATATGTGCCCAATGGTTTTATCTTAAAGTTGTAAGATAAAATCTGTGCAAAGTTTTGACTTTTTAAAACTTTCTGTTCTTGATTTTTGAATTTGTCTGTTTTTCTACGATTTTTAGAAATTAGTAAAAAAATCCTATAAATAAAAAATCTAGGTCTCAGTAAATCATTTTGAAGTGTAGTTTCTTGATCTGAATTTTAATTGAATTGTTGTTTGGATAAAATTTGAATTCCATCCTCTTTTGGCAACACATACCATTCTCTGCCTAATTGTGTCATATATTCTGAGTTTTGACCATAATTATTGGAAGATCAATCTTTTTGATCTGATATTTCTACCACATAATCTGAACTTGCTTTCCTAATTTTTGTTAAATTTTGGTGATTTTTGAAGTAATTTTCGATTTTCTGTGATTTTATGAATAACTCTGTTGATTGATTATGAAAAGTGTGGACTAAAACGAAAATTACATAAAAATATGAACAAAAGTGATAATTGATTTGCCTTGCATTGTGAAGATCTCATTCTCTGATTTTCATTGACATATCATTTGCAACTTTTGGACATTTGGAACTATTATTAAAGAATTTTCAAAAGAATTGTGTACGAACTTGCTTAAACTCCATCTAATACATCCCTACTAAAAACAACCTGCAACAGTTGAACAAAACAAGGCCTACTTTCGAAAAGAATTGTAATATCTCAAGGCCATTCTCCTTGTGTTCGACCCCTAAAACTCAAAGGACCACATATACACTTAAGAGTGAAGCTAGGGAAAATTATAAATAGTTTTGCTAAATTGTGTAAAAATTCAACGACAGTTTTGCGCGGTTTACAAATGGCGCCGTTGCCGGGGAGACGGCTTTAATTGAGTTTATTACTAATCTCTAATCAATTGTCTAGTATTTTTGTTTCATTTGAATTTTGAAGGTGCATGAGAAAGACAAGATCGCAAGGCGAAGTGCACACACCTGTAAAGAAGGACATTAATAAACATCTAAGAGAGGTCAAGAAAGATAAGGCACGAAGCAAGCAAGACGAAACTTACTCAAGGCGAAAAGGACGTAACGAGGCTTCTCCTTTCATCCAAGGGCCTCAAGAAGAAGAAGAACAAAATTGGGAGCAACAACAAGTGGAAAGACCACAAGAAAGAGCTCCAATCTCTCCAATCGTTCACTCATTATCATCCAGGCTAAACTCTCAAACTCTTTTTAATTCTAATTCTCATTCAATACCATCATCATCTCAAATTCATAAAATGGCTGAAGAAAGAACATTAGGGGAACTTTTAGACCATCAAATCCCTCGAAATCCTAGAAATATTGTTATACCAACTGTGCCCAATTTTAAACTAAGTCCATCTATATTAAATGTATTACCCATATTTGAAGGACATAAAAATGAGAACCCATATGCACATTTAGATAATCTAGATCGTAAATGCACAGCATTGTTTGGTAAATCTGATAACTTGGATAATAAAAAATTGATACTCTTCTCCCACACACTTGGGGAAGCACCAAGGGATTGGCTAACCCACTTGCAAGGAGGTCCTTTTACAACATTTCGGGAGCACATTGACGGCCAAAATCCACAAGGAAATCACGGGGATCCAACAAGGAGGAGGGGAGACACTTCAAGAATATTACGAGCGATTTGTGCGATTATGCGCATCATGCCCCAACCATAACCTCGACGATACCTCACTTATCGACCAATTTCTACAAGGGATGAACGATCTCGATGCGCGATTACTCCAATGCTCGGCTGGAGGATCGTTCAATAACATGACCCCATCAGAAGTGCGCAAAAAATCGAATCGAAGTGTAATACATGGAAAAAAGCAATATCTTGTTGTTTTCTCAAGACCACAAAAATATAAATCTAATACAAGGGAAAAACACAATTTGTATTGTTATTTACAAAACCGCAAAAAATGAAATCTAAAACGTCGCAATAACTCCGTTGTTATAGATTTCCACAAAAACAAAAAAATCCAATTGAAGCGTAATACATGGAAAAAAGCAATCATTTGTTGTTTTCTCAAGACCACAAAAATTTTAATCTAAAACATGGAAAAAACACAATTTCTATTGTTTTTGACAAAACCGCAAAAAACGAAATCTAATACGTGGAAATACCTCCGTTCATATAGATTTCCACAAAAACAGAAAAAATCGAAATGAAATGTAATACATGGAAAAAAACAATCTCTTGTAGTTTTCCCAAAACCACAAAAATTTAAATCTAATACATGGAAAAAAAACATTATTTGTATTGTAATTAACAAAACCGCAAAAAATCAAATCTCATACGTGGAAATAACTCCGTTCTTATAGATTTCCAGGAAAACAAAAAAATCGAATTGAAGTGTAATACATGGACAAAAGCAATATCTTGTTGTTTTCTCAAGACCACAAAAATTTAAATCTAATACAAGGAAAAAACACAATTTGTATTGTTATTTACAAAACCGAAAAAATGAAATCTAATACATCGCAATAACTCCGTTGTTATAGATTTCCACAAAAGGAATAAAAATCGAATTGAAGTGTAGTACACGGAAAAAAGCAATATCTTGTTGTTTTCTCAAATCCACAAAAATTTTAATCTAAAACATGGAAAAAACACAATTTCTATTGTTTTTCACAAAACCGCAAAAAATGAAATCTAATACGTGGAAATACCTCTGTTCTTATCTATTTCCACAAAAACAGAAAAAATCGAAATGAAATACAATACATGGAAAAAAGCAATCTCTTGTAGTTTTCCCAAAGCCACAAAAATTTAAATCTAAAAGATGGAAAAAAACAATTTCTATTGTTTTTTACAAAACCGCATAAAATGAAATCTAATACGTGGAAATAACTCCATAGATATTGATTTCCTTAAAAAAAATCGAATTGAAGTGTAATACATGGAAAAAAGGATTCTCTTGTAGTTTTCCCAAAACCACAAAAATTTAAATCTAAAACATGGAAAAAACACAATTTCTGTTGTTTTTTACAAAACCGAATAAAATGAAATCTAATACGTGAAAATTAGTCCGTTGTTATAGATTTCCACAAAAAGAAAAATATCGAATTGAAGTGTAATACATGGAAAAAAGCAATATCTTGTTGTTTTCTCAAAACCACAGAAATTTTAATCTAAAACATGGAAAAAACACAATTTCTATTGTTTTTTACAAAACAGCAAAAAATTAAATCCAATATGTTGAAATAACTCCATTGTTATAGATTTCCACAAAAACAAAAAAAATCGAAATGGAATATAATACATGGAAAAAAGCAATCTCTTG
The DNA here is from genome assembly GCA_027726005.1 of Juncus effusus. Taxonomy (NCBI): domain Eukaryota; kingdom Viridiplantae; phylum Streptophyta; class Magnoliopsida; order Poales; family Juncaceae; genus Juncus; species Juncus effusus. Next base: position 5,067,987 of record CM050904.1, on the reverse strand, counting down.
TAGTTTTCTCAAAACAACAAAAATTTAAATCTAAAACATGGAAAAAACACAATTTCTATTGTTTTTACAAAACCGAATAAAATGAAATCTAATACATGGAAATAACTCCCTTGTTATAGATTTCCACAAAAACAAAAAAATCGAATCGAAGTGTAATACATGGAAAAAAGCAATATCTTGTTGTTTTCTCAAGACCACAAAAATATAAATCTAATCCAAGGAAAAAACACAATTTGTATTGTTATTTACAAAACCGCAAAAAATGAAATCTAATACGTCGCAATAACTCCGTTGTTATAGATTTCCACAAAAACAAAAAAATCGAATTGAAGTGTAATACATGGAAAAAAGCAATCATTTGTTGCTTTCTCAAAACCACAAAAAATTTAATCTAAACCATGGAAAAAACACAATTGCTGTTGTTTTTTACAACACCGAATAAAATGAAATCTAATACGTGGAAATAACTCCGTTGTTATGGATTTCCACAAAAACAAAAAAATCGAATTGAAGTGTAATTCATGGAAAAAAGCATATCTTGTTGTTTTCTCAAAACTACAAAAAATTTAATCTAAAACACGGAAAAAACACAATTTCGATTGTTTTTTACAAAACAGCAAAAAATTAAATCTAATATGTTGAAATAACTCCATTGTTATAGATTTCCACAAAAACAAAAAAAATCGAAATGGAATATATTACATGGAAAAAAGCAATCTCTTGTAGTTTTCCCAAAACAACAAAAATTTAAATCTAAAACATAGAAAAAACACAATTTCTATTGTTTTTTACAAAACCGAATAAAATGAAATCTAATACATGGAAATAACTCCGTTGTTATAGATTTCCACAAAAACAAGAAAATCGAATTGAAGTGTAATACGTGGAATAAAGCAATATCTTGTTGTTTTCTCAAATCCACAAAAATTTTAATCTAAAACATGGAAAAAACACAATTTCTATTGTTTTTCACAAAACCGCAAAAAATGAAATCTAATACGTGGAAATACCTCTGTTCTTATCTATTTCCACAAAAACAGAAAAAATCGAAATGAAATACAATACATGGAAAAAAGCAATCTCTTGTAGTTTTCCCAAAGCCACAAAAATTTAAATCTAAAAGATGGAAAAAAACAATTTCTATTGTTTTTTACAAAACCGCATAAAATGAAATCTAATACGTGGAAATAACTCCATAGATATTGATTTCCTTAAAAAAAATCGAATTGAAGTGTAATACATGGAAAAAAGCAATCATTTGTTGCTTTCTCAAAACCACAAAAAATTTAATCTAAACCATGGAAAAGACACAATTGCTGTTGTTTTTTACAACACCGAATAAAATGAAATCTAATACGTGGAAATAACTCCGTTGTTATGGATTTCCACAAAAACAAAAAAATCGAATTGAAGTGTAATTCATGGAAAAAAGCATATCTTGTTGTTTTCTCAAAACTACAAAAATTTTAATCTAAAACACGGAAAAAACACAATTTCGATTGTTTTTTACAAAACAGCAAAAAATTAAATCTAATATGTTGAAATAACTCCATTGTTATAGATTTCCACAAAAACAAAAAAAATCGAAATGGAATATATTACATGGAAAAAAGCAATCTCTTGTAGTTTTCCCAAAACAACAAAAATTTAAATCTAAAACATAGAAAAAACACAATTTCTATTGTTTTTACAAAACCGAATAAAATGAAATCTAATACATGGAAATAACTCCGTTGTTATAGATTTCCACAAAAACAAGAAAATCGAATTGAAGTGTAATACGTGGAATAAAGCAATATCTTGTTGTTTTCTCAAATCCACAAAAATTTTAATCTAAAACATGGAAAAAACACAATTTCTATTGTTTTTCACAAAACCGCAAAAAATGAAATCTAATACGTGGAAATACCTCTGTTCTTATCTATTTCCACAAAAACAGAAAAAATCGAAATGAAATACAATACATGGAAAAAAGCAATCTCTTGTAGTTTTCCCAAAGCCACAAAAATTTAAATCTAAAAGACGGAAAAAAACAATTTCTATTGTTTTTTACAAAACCGCATAAAATGAAATCTAATACGTGGAAATGACTCCATAGATATAGATTTCCTTAAAAAAAATCGAATTGAAGTGTAATACTTGGAAAAAAGGAATCTCTTGTAGTTTTCCCAAAACCACAAAAATTTAAATCTAAAACATGGAAAATACACAATTTCTGTTGTTTTTTACAAAACCGAATAAAATGAAATCTAATACGTGGAAATAACTCCGTTGTTATAGATTTCCACAAACACAAAAAAATCGAATTGAAGTGTAATACATGGAAAAAAGCAATATCTTGTTGTTTTCTCAAAACCACAAAAATTTTAATTTAAAACATGGAAAAAAGACAATTTCTATTGTTTTTTACAAAACAGCAAAAAATTAAATCTAATATGTTGAAATAACTCCATTGTTATAGATTTCCACAAAAACAAAAAAAATCGAAATGGAATATAATACATGGAAAAAACCAATCTCTTGTAGTTTTCCCAAAACAACAAAAATTTAAATCTAAAACATGGAAAAAACACAATTTCTATTGTTTCTTACAAAACCGAATAAAATGAAATCTAATACATGGAAATAACTCCGTTGTTATAGATTTCCACAAAAACAAAAAAATCGAATCGAAGTGTAATACATGGAAAAAAGCAATATCTTGTTGTTTTCTCAAGACCACAAAAATATAAATCTAATCCAAGGAAAAAACACAATTTGTATTGTTATTTACAAAACCGCAAAAAATGAAATCTAATACGTCGCAATAACTCCGTTGTTATAGATTTCCACAAAAACAAAAAAATCGAATTGAAGTGTAATACATGGAAAAAAGCAATCATTTGTTGCTTTCTCAAAACCACAAAAAATTTAATCTAAACCATGGAAAAAACACAATTGCTGTTGTTTTTTACAACACCGAATAAAATGAAATCTAATACGTGGAAATAACTCCGTTGTTATGGATTTCCACAAAAACAAAAAAATCGAATTGAAGTGTAATTCATGGAAAAAAGCATATCTTGTTGTTTTCTCAAAACTACAAAAATTTTAATCTAAAACACGGAAAAAACACAATTTCGATTGTTTTTTACAAAACAGCAAAAAATTAAATCTAATATGTTGAAATAACTCCATTGTTATAGATTTCCACAAAAACAAAAAAAATCGAAATGGAATATATTACATGGAAAAAAGCAATCTCTTGTAGTTTTCCCAAAACAACAAAAATTTAAATCTAAAACATAGAAAAAACACAATTTCTATTGTTTTTTACAAAACCGAATAAAATGAAATCTAATACATGGAAATAACTCCGTTGTTATAGATTTCCACAAAAACAAGAAAATCGAATTGAAGTGTAATACGTGGAATAAAGCAATTTCTTGTTGTTTTCTCAAAACCTCAAAAATTTTAATGTAAAACATTGAAAAAACACAATTTCTATTGTTTTTTTTACAAAACAGCAAAAAATTAAATCTAATATGTTGAAATAACTACATTGTTATAGATTTCCACAAAAACAAAAAAAATCGAAATGGAATATAATACTTGGAAAAACGCAATCTCTTGTAGTTTTCACAAAACAACAAAAATTTAAATCTAAAACATGGAAAAAATACAATTTGTTTTGTTGTTTAAAAAACCGCATAAAACGAAATCTAATACGTGGAAATAACTCCGTTATTATAGATTTCCACAAATACAAAAAAATCGAATTGAAGTGTAAAATGTGGAACAAAGCGATTGCTTGTTGTTTTCTCAAAACCACAAAAATTTTAATCAAAAACATTGAGATAACACAATTTCTATTGTTTTTTACAAAACCGCAAATAATGAAATCTTATACGTTGAAATACCTCCGTTCTTATATATTTCCACAAAAACAGAAAATATCGAAATGAAATATAATACATGGAAAAAAGTAATCTCTTGTAGTTTTCCCTAAACCACAAAAATTTAAATCTAAAACATGGAAAAAAACAATTTCTATTGTTTTTTACAAAACCGCATAAAATGAAATCTAATACGTAAAAAAAACTCCATTGATATAGATTTCCACAAAAACAGAAAAAATCGAAACGAAATATAATACATGGAAAAAAGCAATCTCTTGTAGTTTTCCCAAAACCACAAAAATTTAAATCTAAAAGATGGAAAAAAAAACAATTTCTATTGATTTTTACAAAACCGAATAAAATGAAATCTAATACGTGGAAATAACTCCGTTGTTATAGATTTCCACAAAAACAAAAAAATCGAATTGAAGTGCAATACATGGAAAAAAGCAATATCTTGTTGTTTTCTCAAAACCACAAAAATTTTAATCTAAAACATGGAAAAAACACAATTTCTATTGTTTTTTACAGAACAGCAAAAAATTAAATCTAATATGTGGAAATAACTCCTTTGTTATAGATTTCCAAAAAAACAAAAAAAATCGAAATGAAATATAATACATGGAAAAAAGGAATCTCCTGTAGTTTTCCAAAAACAACAAAAATTTAAATCTAAAACTTGGAAATAACTCCGTTGTTATAGATTTCCACAAACACAAAAAAATCGAATTGAAGTGTAATACATGGAACAAAGAATCGCTTGTTGTTTTCTCAAAACCACAATTTCAATTGTTTTTAAAGCATGGAAAAAACACAATTTCTATTGTTTTTAACAAAACCGATACGTGGAAATACCTCCGTTTTTATAGATTTCCACAAAAACAGAAAAAATCTAAATGAAATATAATACATGGAAAAAGCAATCTCCTGTAGTTTTCCCAAAACCACAAAAATTTAAATCTAATACATGGAAAGAAAAACATTATTTGTATTCTAATTAACAAAACCGCAAAAACATAAATCTCATACGTGGAAATGACTCCGTTCTTATAGATTTCCACAAAAAGAAAAAAAAACCACAAAAATTTAAATCTAATACATGGAAAAACCACAATATGTATTGTTTTTTACAAAACCGAATAAAATGAAATCTAATACTTGGAAATAACTCCGTTGTTATAGATTTCCACGAAAACAAAAAAATCGAATTGAAGTGTAATACATCGAAAAAAGTAATCGTTTGTTATTTTCTCAAGACCACAAAAATTTTAATCTAAAACATGGAAAAAACACAATTTCAATTGTTTTTTACAAAACCGCAAAAAATGAAATCTAATACGTGGAAATACCTCCGTTCTTATATATTTCCACAGAAACAGAAAAAATCGAATTGAAGTGTAATACATGGAAAAAAGCAATCTCTTGTAGTTTTCCCAAAACAACAAAAACTTAAATCTAAAACATGGAAAAAACACAATTTCTACTGTTTTTTACAAAACCGAATAAAATGAAATCTAATACGTGGAAAAAGCTCCGTTGTTATAGATTTCCACAGAAACAAAAAAATCGAATTGAAGTGTGATACATGGAAAAAAGCAATATCTCGTTGTTCTCTCAAAACCACAAAAATTTTAATCTAAAACATGGAAAAAACACAATTTCTATTATTTTTTACAAAACTGCAAAAAACGAAATCTAATACGTGGAAATACCTCGGTTCTTATAGATTTCCACAAAAACAAAAAAAATCGAAATGAAATATAATACACGGAAAAAAGCAATCTCTTGTAGTTTTCCAAAAACCACAAAAATTTAAATCTAATACATGGAAAAAAAACATTATTTGTATTGTACTTAACAAACCGCAAAAAATCAAATCTCATACGTGGAAATAACTCCGTTCTTATAGATTTCCAGAAAAACAAAAAAATCGAATTGAAGTGTAATACATGGACAAAAGCAATATCTTGTTGTTTTCTCAAGACCACAAAAATTTAAATCTAATACAAGGAAAAAACACAATTTGTATTGTTATTTACAAAACCGCAAAAAATGAAATCTAATACGTGGAAATACCTCCGTTCTTATAGATTTCCACAAAAACAAAAAAAATCGAAATGAAATACAATACATGGAAAAAAGCAATCTCTTATTGTTTTCCCAAAACCACAAAAATTTAAATCTAAAAGACGGAAAAAAACAATTTCTATTGTTTTTTACAAAACCACATAAAATGAAATCTAATACGTGGAAATGACTCCATAGATATAGATTTCCTTAAAAAAAATCGAATTGAAGTGTAATACTTGGAAAAAAGGAATCTCTTGTAGTTTTCCCAAAACCACAAAAATTTAAATCTAAAACATGGAAAATACACAATTTCTGTTGTTTTTTACAAAACCGAATAAAATAAAATCTAATACGTGGAAATAACTCTGTTGTTATAGATTTCCACAAACAGAAAAAAATCGAATTGAAGTGTAATACATGGAAAAAAGCAATATCTTGTTGTTTTCTCAAAACCACAAAAATTTGAATTTAAGACAATTTCTATTGTTTTTTACAAAACAGCAAAAAATTAAATCTAATATGTTGAAATAACTCCATTGTTATAGATTTCCACAAAAACAAAAAAAATCGAAATGGAATATAATACATGGAAAAAACCAATCTCTTGTAGTTTTCCCAAAACAACAAAAATTTAAATCTAAAACATGGAAAAAACTCAATTTCTATTGTTTTTTACAAAACCGAATAAAATGAAATCTAATACATGGAAATAACTCCGTTGTTATAGATTTCCACAAAAACAAAAAAATCGAATCGAAGTGTAATACATCGAAAAAAGCAATATCTTGTTATTTCTCAAGACCATAAAAATATAAATCTAATAAAAGGAAAACACACAATTTGTATTGTTATTTACAAAACCGCAAAAAATGCAATATAATACGCACAATATATCCGTTGTTATAGATTTCCACGAAGACGAAAAAATCGAATTGAAGTGTAATACATGGACAAAAGCAATCATTTGTTGTTTTCTCAAAACCACAAAAATTTTAATACTTGGAAAAAACAATTTCTTGTAGTTTTCCCAAAACCACAAAAATTTAAATCTAATACATGGAAAAAAAACATTATTTGTATTGTAATTAACAAGACCGCAAAAAATCAAATCTCATACGTGGAAATAACTCCGTTCTTATAGATTTCCAGAAAAACAAAAAAATCGAATTGAAGTGTAATACATGGACAAAAGCAATATCCTGTTGTTTTCTCAAGACCACAAAAATTTAAATCTAATACAAGGAAAAAACACAATTTGTATTGTTATTTACAAAACCGCAAAAAATGAAATCTAATACATCGCAATAACTCCGTTGTTATAGATTTCCACAAAAACAAAAAAATCGAATTGAAGTGTAATACCTGGAAAAAAGAAATCATTTGTTGTTTTCTCAAAACCACAAAAATTTTAATCTAAAACATGGAAAAAACACAATTTCTATTGTTTTTTAAAAAACCGCAAAAAATGAAATCTAATACGTGGAAATACCTCCGTTCTTATATATTTCCACAAAAACAGAAAAAATCGAAATGAAATACAATACATGGAAAAAAGCAATCTCTTGTAGTTTTCCCAAAACCACAAAAATTTAAATCTAAAAGATGGAAAAAAACAATTTCTATTGCTTTTTACAAAACCGCATAAAATGAAATCTAATACGTGGAAATAACTCCATAGATATAGATTTCCTTAAAAAAAATCGAATTGAAGTGTAATACATGGAAAAAAGGAATCTCTTGTAGTTTTCCCAAAACCACAAAAATTTAAATCTAAAACATGGAAAAAACACAATTTCTATTGTTTTTTACAAAACCGAATAAAATGAAATCTAATACATGGAAATAACTCCCTTGTTATAGATTTCCAGAAAAACAAAAAAATCGAATTGAAGTGTAATACATGGAATAAAGTAATATCTTGTTGTTTTCTCAAAACCTCAAAAATTTTAATCTAAAACATTGAAAAAACACAATTTCTATTGTTTTTTTACAAAACAGCAAAAAATTCAATCTAATATGTTGAAATAACTCCATTGTTATAGATTTCCACAAAAACAAAAAAAATCGAAATGGAATATAATACTTGGAAAAACGCAATCTCTTGTAGTTTTCACAAAACAACAAAAATTTTAATCTAAAACATGGAAAAAATACAATTTTTTTTGTTGTTTAAAAAACCGCATAAAACGAAATCTAATACGTGGAAATAACTTCGTTGTTATAGATTTCCACAAACACAAAAAAATCGAATTGAAGTGTAAAACGTGGAACAAAGCGATTGCTTGTTGTTTTCTCAAAACCATAAAAATTTTAATCAAAAACCTTGAAATTACACAATTTCTATTGTTTTTTTACAAAACCGCAAATAATGAAATCTAATACGTTGAAATACCTCCATTCTTATATATTTGCACAAAACCAGAAAAAATGAAATCGAAATGGAATATAATACATGGAAAAAAGCAATCTCTTGTAGTTTTCCCAAAACAACAAAAATTTAAATCTAAAACATGGAAAAAACACAATTTCTATTGTTTTTACAAAACCGAATAAAATGAAATCTAATACATCGAAATAACTCCCTTGTTATAGATTTCCACAAAAACAAAAAAATCGAATCGAAGTGTAATACATGGAAAAAAGCAATATCTTGTTGTTTTCTCATGACCACAAAAATATAAATCTAATCCAAGGAAAAAACACAATTTGTATTGTTATTTACAAAACCGCAAAAAATGAAATCTATTACGTCGCAATAACTCCGTTGTTATAGATTTCCACAAAACGAAAAAAATCGAATTGAAGTGTAATGCTCTTATCGAAACCATGGCCGAAGGAAACCAAGGACGCGGGGGAAGAATGGGTCAAGTGAACATGACAAGTGCGGTTGACCTCAAGGCAATGGAAACACAAAACTTCGAGACAAGATTTAGTCAAATGCTCAAAGCTGTGGGCGCGAAGATCGAACCAAGAAAGTGCGAGTTTTGTGGGGATACAAATCATGCGACCGATGCATGCGATAGGCTACAAGAAGATGTCAATGCCATCGGAAGCTATTCAAACCAACGCCAACCTTTCTCGCAAACCTACAATGAGTAATGGAAGAAACACCCAAATTTCAGTTGGAAGAATGATGATGCGCCGCCTCAATTCTCACAATCCAATTACCAAAAACCGAATGTGTATGTTCATCCAAATGCACAAGCGTCACAACAACCTCAAGCTCACCCTCATCAACAACCTCCTCGACCCTCCACATCGAATTCCCAAACCTCTTCTCTTGACGAAAAGCTTGATAAAATGATGGCATTAATGGCGGGGAATTTCACAAACCTCACAACTGAGTTGGGAACCGTCAAGAATGATGTAAGCTCACTTACCCAAAACCAAGCTACGCAAGGGCGTCAAATGCAAAACTTGGAAATGCAAATCAAGCAAATCGCGAGGGAAGTCAATTTATTGAAAGGACAAGGGGGCAATCGGTTGCCTTCTCAAGGTTCGGGACTGCTGGAGTACAAACCCATCAACGCGATACGCCTAAGAAGTGGGAGAGAGGTTGGCTCACACGACGAAGAAGAAGAGTTAATGGTTCCAAGAAAGCAAGATGAGGAAACGAGTTCAAGCGCGTGTAAACAAGATGAGGCACAAGAAGAAATCAGGAAAGAGGAAGAGCCAATTCAAGAGAAAGAACAAGAAAAGGAACTCGCGCAAGAAAAGGAAAAGAGGCGCGCACCATTCCCAACTCGACTAGCGGTTAACTCTCGAAAGGATGAGCTCGATAAAGATATTTTGGATGTGTTCAAGAAGGTGGAGGTAAACATTCCGATTATCGGTGCTATCCGAATGCACCCCCCATATGCCAAGTTCTTCAAGAATCTATGCACAAATAAGAGAAAATTAAAGGGGAACGAGACGATAAACCTACCCTCTGTGATGAGCATCAACACGCGAGTAGCACAAAAAAAGAAAGACCCTGGAGTTTTCGGCATTCCGTGCACCATTGGTCTTCAACAACTCGCAAAGTGCATGCTCGACTTAGGAGCCTCCATAAACGTAATGCCTAGGTCCGTTTACGAGACCTTGGGTTTGGGCGGCCTAAAGGACACAAGGGTGATGGTGCAACTTGCCGACCGTTCGACGGCCGCCGTCCTCGGTGTCGCGGAAGATGTACTCGTCAAGGTGAATGGTTTGGTTTTCCCAGCCGACTTCTACATTCTTGAAATGGGCGACAACGCCGACTCGTCCGCCATCCTCTTAGGAAGACCCTTTTTGAGTACCGCGCGAACATGCATAGACTGCCACTCAGGAACGATGTCCATGGAATTCGACAACGAGAAAATCACCTTCAACATATTTGACACCATCAAGTATCCGAACGACTACAATGTATCGAGCATAACCATTATTGACGAGATCGATGAGATGGCTGAAGAACACTTGGAAGAAGAGTACTCGAAGGAATACGATGCGATTTTTGAGGATGTTTGGGGAGAGATCGACCAAACGAATGAGAAGCAAGAAATAGAGCAAGAACATAATGAAGAAATAAAATTCATTTCGAGTTCCCCTCACGACGAACTCCAAATATCACAAGAACGCATTAAGCCATCAATCGAGGAAGCTCCTACTCTCGAACTCAAACCTCTTCCCGATCACCTCAAATACGCATACCTCGGTCCAAACAACACATTACCCGTCATCATCGCATCGAACCTAACCCTTGACCAGGAAACCCGATTGGTGGAAACTCTTGGAAAACACAAGAAGGCGATCGGATGGACATTGGCCGATATGCCAGGTATAAGCCCCTCGACATGTATGCACAAAATTATTTTGGAGAAGGGATCAAAACCGTCAAGAGAAGCACAAAGAAGGAGCTCCTCAAGCTTCTAGACGCGGGAATTATATACGCGGTGGCCGATTCGGAATGGGTTTCTCCAATCCATGTTGTTCCTAAAAAGACGGGGATCACCATCATCGAAAACTCTGAAGGTGAACGCGTTCCCACTCGAGTGCAAAATGGATGGAGGGTTTGCATCGACTATCGCAAACTCAATGCGGCGACAAAAAAGGATCACTTTCCTCTTCCCTTCATCGATCAAATGCTCGAAAGATTAGCGGGGCGGCCTTACTATTGCTTTTTGGATGGGTACTCGGGCTATTTTCAAATCGCCATCGATCCAGAAGATCAGAGGAAGACGACATTCACTTGCCCCTTTGGAACTTTCGCCTATCGAAGAATGCCGTTTGGACTATGCAACGCGCCTGGAACTTTTCAAAGGTGTATGATTTCTATTTTTTCTGATTATATTTCTAAATTTATTGAAGTATTCATGGACAACTTTTCCATTTATGGCAACTCGTTTGATGAGTGTCTCCATAACTTGAGCCTAATAATGGAAAAGTGCGTTGAAACTAACCTTGTCTTAAATTTTGAGAAGTGCCACTTTATGGTGAGCCAAGGAATTGTATTAGGTCATTTAATTTCAGAAAAGGGGTTGGAAGTCGACAAGGCGAAGATCGACGTTATCAAGACACTTCCATACCCTCGCAATGTGAAAGATGTCCGCTCATTCCTTGGACACGCCGGCTTCTATCGGCGTTTCATTCGAGACTTCTCAAAAATCGCACGACCAATGTGCAGGCTTCTCCAAAAAGAGATCAAATTCGAGTTCACCGATGCGTGCAAGGCGGCATTCGACAAACTAAAGGGGAAACTGTGCGAAGCGCCCATTATCCAACCACCGGATTGGAATCTCCCCTTTGAGATCATGTGCGACGCAAGCGATCTAAGTGTCGGGGCGGTTTTGGGGTAACGCATCGGGAAGGTACCCCACGTAATTTACTACGCTTCTAAAACATTAGATGATGCCCAACGGAATTACACAACAACGGAAAAAGAACTATTGGCCATTGTCTTTGCATTGGAAAAGTTTCGATCATACTTGGTCGGGACAAAAGTTGTTGTATTTTCAGATCATGCCGCGCTCAAGCACTTAATGAAAAAGAAGGAATACAAGCCGCGCCTCCTACGATGGATCCTTCTCCTTCAAGAGTTTAACGTGGAGATTCGGGATAAAAAAGGAGCCGAAAACTTGGTGGCCGATCATCTTAGCCGACTCCCAACAAACGAAGGCGATATCATTCTGATCAACGAACTCTTTCCCGACGAGCAACTCTATACTATCCATGGCATGGCGCCTTGGTACGCCGACATCGTCAACTACCTCGAAACTCGCGAATTGCCAAACACTCTCTCTCGAGCTCAAAAGGACAAAATAAAAAACGACTCACACTATTACCTCTGGGAAGACCCCTATCTCTACAAGATTTGTTCCGATCAAATGGTGCGAAAATGCGTGCCCGACCACGAGATAAATTCGGTACTCTCTTTTTGTCACACTTTAGAATGTGGAGGCCACTTTGGAGGGCAACGCACAAGTCATAAGGTACTCCAAAGTGGATTATATTGGCCAACTCTTTATAAAGATGCTCATTCCGTTGTAAAGAGTTGTGAAAATTGCCAAAAAACGGGCAATCTAACCCGCAAAAACGAAATGCCTCTTAAAGCTTTATTGTTTTTTGAGCTTTTCGATGTTTGGGGGATAGATTTCATGGGCCCCTTTCCTCAATCAAATGGGTATTTATATATTCTTGTGTGTGTTGATTATGTTTCAAAATGGGTTGAGGCCATACCAACAAGGGATGCCAACTCCAAAACGGTGATTGAATTCCTTAAAAAGAATATTTTTCAGCGTTTTGGGGTGCCTAAAGCTATCATTAGCGATAGGGGTTCGCATTTCAATAATAAGTATCTCGAATCCCTTTTGAAAAATTATCATGTACAACACCGCATGTCAACCGCTTATCATCCCCAAACTAATGGGCAAGCCGAAATATCCAATCGGGAAATAAAATCAATCCTTGAGAAAGTGGTTAATCCCTCTCGCAAAAATTGGAGTCAGAGGCTTGGGGATGCTTTATGGGCCTACCGCACCGCATACAAAACACCGATAGGGATGACTCCTTTTAAACTCGTTTATGGAAAGAGTTGTCACCTACCGGTGGAAATTGAGCACAAAGCATTTTGGACAATCAAAAAGGTAAATCAAGATTACCCAAAAGATGCGGGGTTGCGGAAATTGCAAATTCAAGAATTAGAAGAGCTTCGCATTGAGGCTTATGATAATTCTCGAATTTACAAAGAAAAACTAACCATCGCTCAGGACAAACTTATTCGCAAAAAGGAATTTAAAATTGGCGATAAGGTCTTGTTATTCAATTCTCGGTTGAGATTACATCCCGAGAAGTTGAAGAGCCGATGGACAGGTCTTTACATAATTACCCATATTTTGCCATTTGGAGTATTTGAAATTTCTAGGGGAGAAGACATCAAATTCATGGTTAATGGTCATCGCTTGAAGGCTTTTTACGAGAATCATGATACAAGGTGGTTCGATGAGCATGATTTAGAAGCGGTGCCACAAAGCGAGGGAAGGAAAGAATGAAAAGCATAAATGCATCGAGCTCAAGACGTAAAACAAGGGCGCTTGGCGAGAGGCAACTCGTCGTGTCAGGTCGTTTTTCTCCTTTCTTTATATTATTTTATTCTTTTTACAAAACTTTTCCTTTCACTTAAACTATTGCCATGCAAAAGTTTAAGTGTGGTGGGAGGTTTTGCACAAAACCCCAACAATTTCTTTCAATTTTTTTTTCAATTTCCACATTTTCTCTTGATTTTAAACTTTTTGTTTGAGGACAACCAAAGGTCTAAGTGTGGTGGGGTGGTTTTGTGCAAAACAAAGTTTTGTTTTCTTGTAAAAATGTAAAAATTCATAAAAAAAAAACAAACAAAAAAATTTTTGAAATAAAAAATATTTTAAAACTAAGCCTTCTCAAGCAAATTTTGAGAAAAATACTTAGGGTTTTGGAAAATGATGAAAAGATTTGAAAAACTTCAAAAGGATTTAACCTTTGTCATGAATGCCATATTTTCCACTTCATTCCATTTATAATATCCATTTAAAATCCATTAAGCATTTCGAAAATTCATAATTATTTCACTTGCCCCTTTAACGAAATAATAAATTGTTTTTCCTTAAAATAAAGCTGTAATTAAAACTTTTGAAAAAGCAAACCTTACTTTTAATACCACTAGCTTCGCAAATTTTTTCTAAATCAACCTATCTTTCATGGCATAGCTAATGACTCGTATGTCCATCTCTAATTTTCGCACTAAAAGCAAGTGACCGAATCGTAACCTGTTATCCCTTCACAAAAAGAATTCAAAAATGTGAAAAATTATGTTTAAACCCTTGAAAAAGAAAAATTTTACATATCCGCAATAGAAAATGAAGGATTTTTTTTGTACGTGCAAAGCACAGCTTGTCTTTTGATAACATGAGTGGATAGCATACCAACCTTTACGTGTTTATAAAAAAGAAAGTTGAGTTAGTTGAAACTTTTGGGGTAATTGTATAAATTCACCATTTTAAATTTAGGGGGAGAAAGTATCAAAAACAAAATTAGGGCATTACTTTTTGAAAAAAGGTTCGTATTTGAAGGATTGGGGAATTTTAAATAAATTTGAATTTGAAATTATTAATGGATAGTCATCGACCCTCGTGTATTATTATAATAATCAAATATTAGTATATAACATTCATGGCAATAACTAAATCTCTTTTCAAAACACTTTAAACTGATTCTAAAAACCCTAAGACTTGATTTTAATTTACGCTTGAGGGCAAGCTTGGTTTAAGTGTGGTGGAATTTGTAACGTGTATTTTTTATACACATTTTTAGGGTTTTTATCATCTCAAATTCATTCTTAATTCACCTAAATGTATGAAAAATACTTATAATTCATAAAACATGATTTGGAACCTCTTAATACATTTTTTATATTATTTTACAGGCGAAAAGGCCGTAAGATGAAGATTTCTACCCAAATTGCAAATCATGGGCCAAAGATGGCCAACCAAGTCTACCAAAATCCTACACAAATTCACCCAAATAACCGATTTTCAAACAAGCTCAAAATCGATCAAACTGCATATCCTTGGATTCAGCACGACAAGACGAATCGGTTGGTATTATTCTCCACCCCTGAGAACGCCGGCGATCGCCGGAATCCGCCAGCCAAAAGCAAACCAGCCATGTTTCTGACCTGAGAAAGCTTCTTCGAGCAACCTTGCCTTCTACAGTCCACCATTCGAGCCAAAACCAACTCTATTCTCTTCCTCTCTTCCTGCCCTTTCTATCCGTATGAAGAACTCATCAAATGGTGCAGAATCGAGTGAGAAATCTGAAGTTAAATCAACTGTTCGACGAAATCCTAAATGAACTTTTGAAGAACTCATGAACCAAAGGTCGAGTTTCGAACAGCGGACGAATTCGATCAACCATTTCAGTTTTTCTCAAGCAAAGATGATTCTTTTTGTGTCTTAAAGCTTTAGTAAAGGCTCACAATGAATTCCGAAGCCTCAATTCGATGGAAAAACAACTCAAAATCATAGTTTGATTCACGAGTTCAGCAGTTTTTGGTTATTTTCGCGAAACTGAAACCGAGTTGGTTAATGGAGGAATTCTCTAGATTCGAGGCGGATTGGGGAGTTATAATGGTTGTGAGTCATCGTGAGGAAGTTGAGAACGAAGCCTGAGTCACCGTTTTGGATTTCGTTGTGTGAAATGCGAAAAAAAGATCGATTTGCACATTCTGGTCAGCAATGGCGGAACAGCGAACCTATGATACTCAAATCAGCAAAACTCGAGTTTTACTCAACGGTTTTCAACCATTCAAAGCCCTGTGGATTCGTGAGAAGATGGAGAAGAGATTTGGGTTGATGAATCACAGCGAAATGTACAGAATCACGAGCTCTAATCGATGGTTGTGAGAAACGGGTAAACGGGTCTGAAATCCAAGAGAAAAATCGATCCAAAGTCCAAATTCGCAACTTACAAGGCTGTCAGAGGATTGTTTTAGGACGAGCACACGATCGCAAGCCACAGAAGATCGAGAAAAGAAATTCAGCGCTAATTCTGAAGAAGAAGATGACTCGTTTCATCAGTTATGACTCGTCTCACGCGATTCAAACCGGTTCGCCACACCAGATCAACAGAACGAGTTAAAACGAGTCAGTACCCAGCTCACACAAAAGTGACTCGTTTCAAGCGAGCTGCAGCTCGTTTCGTCGCATGAAATCCAGAAAATTAATTCAAAACTCAGCGCCAAAGGCTGAATAAGATGACGACTCGTTTCGCATGTTTCGACCCGTCTCGCCACAGAAAAATCAAAAAGACAGTTTAAAAACTCAGAGATTAATAACAGAAATAGCGACCCGTTTCACCACAACTTATTTTGAAGGGACCCACTGTTTGTCTCAGTAATGCGATTCAAATCGCATCTGAACTGAACTCAGTTCGCGCGAATAAACAGATGAAAAATTTCGATGATTCAAAACCGTTCAATTCTCAACCAAATTCAACGAAATTTCGTCCAGATCTTCAGTACACCACACTTGATCTGCCTGAGCCAATGGAATCGCTCGGTTTGTCCCCCACTCTCCAGACCAGCTTCTCTATAAATTCGACCGATCAACCCATTCATCAGATTCATCCTTCCATTCTCCAAATTCTTTCAACACATCACTCTCCAATCATCTTCTTTAAGCTTCAGTAACTCCATTACTGAATCTCAGAGCTTTTCGAGCTTCAATTTTCGAGTTTGAGTGAAATTCACCAATTCGGGCTGATTTTGGTGAAAAAGGCAATTGATCGGTTCCGGATGGGATCAAGCATCAGTTGGAGGTTCAAATCGGCTCAAGGAAGTTTCTGGTTGATCTTCTACGTCTCGGTTCGATCCAATTTTCATTTAATCTCTTGTATTCAATTTTAGATCACAAGATCCAATTTGTAAAAAAAACATGATGAGCACATACCTAATTTCGGTTGATCTTATCATGTGTGAGTAGAATCTTGTAGGGATAGGCTTTTTGTGATAGAATTGTTTGAAATCTTGCTTTAATTTGAAGTAAATTGACTGATTTGGTTATTGTTCATAATGTGTTGTTAAATCTGGATTTTCTTGATTTAATCGATTTGGTTGGATTAATTAGGTCATTTAGAACTGAATTTTCATGCATGTTAGTCCATTTTATCATCTTGAATCTTGGTTAAGGTTTTTGCTTGATTTAGTGAAGTTTTTAGTTCAAAAGTTGAGATCAAACACTAGTTGGTTAACTGGTGTTTGATCTGAAATTTTGATCTATTTGCTGAGTTTTTCTGGTTGGAAAAAATTCAAACTTGTGCCAAATCTGATAAACTGAATATTTAGTGATTAATGATACAATTCTTGATCAAATTGCCTTAAAAATCCCTACTTTTATCCTATAAATTCAAAAATACATTTTTCTGCACCTTTGTTTCTATCATTCTCAGTAAAAAATTGTTTCACTTCAGATCTGATCAAAGAAAATTATAAAAAAAATATTTTGTGTTTCTTTAGATATATTAGAACAACGGTCATATAATATGTGCCCAATGCTTTTATGTTAAATTTGTAAGATAAAATCTGTGCAAAGTTTTGACTTTTTAAAACTTTCTGTTCTTGATTTTTGAATCTGTCTGTTGTTCTACGATTTTTAGAAATTAGTAAAAAAATCCTATAAATAAAAAATCTAGGTTTCAGTAATCATTTTGAAGTTTAGTTTCTTGATCTGAATTTTAATTGAATTGTTGTTTGGATAAAATTTGAATTCCACCCTCTTTTGGCAACACATACCATTCTCTGCCTAATTCTGTCATATGTTCTGAGTTTTGACCATAATTGTTGGAAGATCAATCTTTTTAATCTGAGATTTTTACCACATAATCTGAACTTACTTCCATAATTTCTGTTAAATTTTGGTGATTTTTAAAGTAATTTTCGATTTTCTGTGATTTTATGAATAACTCTCTTGATTGATTATGAAAAGTGTAGACTAAAACGAAAATTACATAAAAATATGAACAAAAGTGATAACTGATTTGCCTTGCATTGTGAAGATCGCATTCTCTGATTTTCATTGACATATCATTTGCAACTTTTGGACATTTGGAATTATTATTAAAGAATTTTCAAAAGAATTGTGTACGAACTTGCTTAAACTCCATCTAATACATCACTAACCTTCTAAAACAATCTGCAACATGACCTACTTTCGAAAAGAATTGTAATATCTCAAGGCCATTCTCCTTGTGTTCGACCCCTAAAACTCAAAAGACCACATATACACTTAAGAGTGAAGCTAGGGAAAATTATAAATATTTTGCTATATCGTGTAAAAATTCAACGACGGTTTTGCGCTGTTTACACAGATCAAAAGATTATTTTCTATCTGAATATGGGTCCAATATGAAAAATTCGCGAAGAACATCTGTTAGTCGAGAACAAAGAGAATCTTTTGCAAAAAGAAATCTGGCAATTGGATAAAAACTCACAGATATCCAAGCGTTCAAAGTTGGAGTCAGAGAAAAAAACATAAGTTGTTTCTGACCAACCCGTGGTAATTTAAGGAGTTCTTCAACTGCGAGAGCTATTCATGGCACATTCTTTTTTCTGTCTCCTCAAGCCATGAAAAATAGCAATAACCTATCTTTTCTTACCCCTCACGTGTGATGAGATTTGAGGAAAAAGTTGATAAATATGTTCTCTCTCCCTTTAGCCGAATCAGGACAACAGAACAAAAAATAATTTTCTAACTGAATAAGGGTGCAATATGCAAAATTCGTTAAGAACATCTGTTAGTAGACAACAAGACGAATATTCTATAAAAGGAAATCTGGCAATTGGATAAAAACTTAGAGTGATCCACGCATTAAAATTTGGAGTCAGAGAAAAAAAACATAGGTTGTTTCTGACCAACCCGTGGTAATATAAGGTGTTCTTCGACTAAGGTTGCTATTTTTGGCACATTCTTTTTTCTATCTCCCGAAGACATGCAAAATAACAATAATCTATCTTTCCCTACCCCTCACGTGTGATGAGATTGGAAGAAAAAATTGATAAATATGTTCTCTCTCCCCTTAGCCGAATCAGGATAGCAGAACAAAAAATCATTTTATATCTGAATAAGGGTCCAATATGCAAAATTCGCTAAAAACATCAGTTAGTCGACAACAAGGCGAATATTCTACAAAAAGAAATCTGGCAATTGGATAAAAACTAAGAGAGATCCAAGCGTTCGAAGTTGGAGTGAGAGAAAAAAATATAAGCTGTTTCTGACCAACCCGTGGTAATTTAAGAATTTCTTCAACTAGGGGCGCTATTTTTGGCTCATTCTTTTTTCTATCTCCTCAAGACATGAAAAATAGCAATAACCTATCTTTTCCTACCCCTCACGTGTGATGAGATTGGAAGAAAAAGATGATAAATATGTTCTCTCTTCCCTTAGCCGAATCAGGACAGCCGAACAAAAAATAATTTTCTATCTGAATAAGGGTCCAATATGCAAAATTCGCTGTTAGTCGACAACAAGGCAAATATTCTACAAAAAGAAATCTGGCAATTGGATAAAAACATAGAGAGATTCAAGCGTTCAAAGTTGGGGTCGAAGAAAAAAACTTAAGCTGTTTCTGACCAACCCGTGGTAATTTAAAGAGTTCTTCAACTACGGGCGCTATTCTTGGCTCATTCTTTTTTCTATCTTCTCAAGACATGCAAAATAATAATAATCTATCTTTTCCTACCCTCACGTGTTTTGAGATTTGAAGAAAAACTTGATAAATACGTTCTCTCTCCCGTTTGCCCAATCTGGACAGGACATCAAAAAATTATTTTCTATCTGAATATGGGTCCAATATGCAAAATTCGCGAAGAACATCTGTTAGTCGACAACAAAGAGAATCTTTTCCAAAAAGAAATCTTGCAATTGGATAAAAACTTAGAGAGATCCAAGCGTCAAACTTGGAATCAGGGAAAAAAACATAAGTTTTTTCTGACCAACCCGTGGTAATTTAAGCAATTCTTCAACTACGGGAGCTATTCATAGCACATTTTTTTTCTATCTCCTCAAGCCATGAAAAATAGCAATAACCTATCTTTTCTTACCCCTCACGTGTGATGAGATTTGAGGAAAAAGTTGATAAATATGTTCTCTCTCCCCTTAGAGAATCAGGACAGTATAACAAAAAATTATTTTCTATCTGAATAAGGGTCCAATGTGCAAAATTCGCTAAGAACATCTCTTAGTCGACAACAAGACGAATATTCTACAAAAAGAAATATGTCAATTGGATAAAAACTTAGAGAGATCCAAGCGTTCAAAGTTGGAGTCAAAGAAAAAAAACATCAGTTGTTTCTGACTAACCCGTGGTAATATAAGGAGTTCTTGAACTAATGTAGCTATTCTTGGCACATTCTTTTTTCTATCTCCCCAAGACGTGCAAAATAACAATAACAATAACCTATCTTTTCCTACCCCTCACTTGTGATGAGATTCGAAGAAAAAGTTGATAAATATGTTCTCTCTCCCCTTAGAGAATCCGGACAGTATAACAAAAAATTATTTTCTATCTGAATAAGGGTCCAATATGCAAAATTCGCTAAGAACATCTCTTAGTCGACAACAAGACGAATATTCTACAAAAAGAAATCTGTCAATTGGATAAAAACTTAGAGAGATCCAAGCGTTCAAAGTTGGAGTCAAAGAAAAAAAATATCAGTTGTTTGTGACTAACCCGTGGTAATATAAGGAGCTCCTGAACTAAGGTAGCTATTCTTGGCACATTCTTTTTTCTATCTCCTCACGACATGCAAAATAACAATAACCTATCTTTTCTTATCCCTCACGTGTGATGAGATTCGAAGAAAAAGTTGATAAATATGTTCTCTCTCCCCTTAGCCGAATCAGGGCAGCAGAACAAAAAATCATTTTCTATCTGAATAAGGGTCCAATATGCAAAATTCGCGAAGAACATCTGTTAGTCAACAACAAGACAAAAATAAATCTTGCAATTGGATAAAAACTTAGAGAGATCCAACCGTTCAATGTTGGAGTCAGAGAAAAAAAACATAAGTTGTTTATGACCAACCCGTGGTAATTTAAGGAGTTTTTCAACTACGGTAGCTATTTCTGGCAGATTCTTTTTTCTATCTTCCCAAGTCATGCAAAATAACAATAACCTATCTTTTCCTACCCCTCACGTGTGATGAGTTTTGAAGAAAAACTTGATAAATATGTTGTCTCTCCACTTGGCCGAATCGGG
This sequence comes from Juncus effusus, assembly GCA_027726005.1. Taxonomy (NCBI): domain Eukaryota; kingdom Viridiplantae; phylum Streptophyta; class Magnoliopsida; order Poales; family Juncaceae; genus Juncus; species Juncus effusus. Next base: position 5,046,793 of record CM050904.1, on the reverse strand, counting down.
ACAGCAGAACAAAAAATCATTTTCTATCTGAATAAGGGTCCAATATGCAAAATTTGGTAAGAACAATATCAATTTTTTCTTCAAATCTCATCGTACGTGAGGGGTAGGAAAAGATAGGTTATTGTTATTTTGCATGTCTTGAGGAGATAAAAAAATGAATGTTGTAAGAATAGCTCCCGTAGTTGAAGAACTCCTTAAATTACCACGGGTCGGTCAGAAACAGCTTATGTTTTTTTCTCTGACTCCAACTTTGAACGCTTGGATCTCTCTATGTTTTTATCGAATTGCAGGATTTCTTTTTCTAAAATATTCTCCATTTGTCGAGTAACAGATGTTCTTAGCGAATTTCGCATATTGGACCCATATTCAGATAGAAAAGAATTTTCTGTTCTGCTGTCTTGATTCAGCCAAGGGGAGAAATAACATATTTATCAACTTTTTCTTCAAATCTCATCACACGTGAGGGGTAGGTAAAGATAGGTTATTGTTATTTTGCATATCTTGAGGAGATAGAAAAAAGAATGACCCAAGAATATCGCCAGTAGTTGAAGAACATCTTAAATTACCACGGGTTTGTCAGAAACAGTTTATGTTTTTCTCGGTGACTCCAACTTCGAACGCTTGGATCTCTCTATGTTTTGATCCAATTGCCAGTTTTCTTTTTGTAAAATATTCTCCTTGTTGTCGATTAACAGATGTTCTTAGGGAATTTTGCATATTGGACCCATATACAGATAGAAAAGGATTTTCTGGTCTGCTGTCCTGATTCAGCCAAGGGGAGAAATAATATATTCATCAACTTTTTCTTCAAATCTCATCACACGTGAGGGGTAGGAAAAGATAGGTTATTGTTATTTTGCATGTCTTGAGGAGATAGAAAAAAAGAATGAGCCAGGAATATCGCCCGTCATTGAAGAAATCCTTTAATTACAACGGGACGGTTTTTTCCATATTTAGATTGAAATTTTTGTGGTTTTGTGAAAACAACAACAGATTGCTTTTTCCATGTATTATATTTCAATTTATTTATTTTTTTGTTTTTTATGAAATCTATATAACGGAGTTATTTCCATGTAATTTTCATTTTTTGCGATTTTGTAAACAAGAACAGAAATTGTGTTTTTCTCAAGTATTAGATTTAAATTTTTATGGTTTTGAGAAAACAACAAGAGGTTCCTTTTTTCCATGTATTACATTTCAATTCGATTTTTTTTGTTTTTGTGGAAATCAATAACAACTGAGTTATATGCACATATTAGATTTCATTTTTTGCGGTTTTGTAAAGCAAAATAGAAATTACGTTTTTTCCATATTTAGATTTAAATTTTTGTTGTTTTGAGAAAACAACAAGAGATTGCTTTTTTAAATTATTACGCTTCTGTTCGATTTTTTTTTTTTGTTTTCGTGGAAATCTATAACAACGGAGTTATTTCGATGTATTAGATTTCAATTTTTGCGGTTTTTTAAATAACAATACAAATAATATTTTTTTCATGTATTAGATTTAAATTTCTGTGGTTTTGACAAAACAACAAGAGATTGCTCCATGTATTACACTTCATTTCGATTTTTTTGTTTTTATGGAAATCTATAAGAACGGATTTATTTCCACGTAATAGATTTTATTTTTTGCGGTTTTGTAAGCAACAATAGAAATTGTGTTTTTTCCATGTATTAGATTTAAAATTTTGTGGTTTTGAGAAAACAAAAAGAGATAATTTTTTTGCATCTATTAAACTTCAGTTAGATTTTTTGTTTTTGTGGAAATCTATAAGAACGGAATTATTTCCGCATATTAGATTTCATTTTTTGCAGTTTTGTAAAAAATAATAGAAATTTTGAGTTTTCCAAGTATTAGATTTAAATTTTTGTGGTTTTGAGAAAACAACAAGAGATTCCTTTTTTCCATGTATTACATTTCAGTTTGATTTTTTTTGTTTTTGTGGAAATCAATAACAACTGAGTTATATCCACGTATTAGATTTCATTTTTTTGCGGTTTTGTAAAGAACAATAGAAATTATGTTTTTTCCGTATTTAGATTTAATTTTTTGTTATTTTGAGAAAACAACAAGAGATTGTTTTTTCCATGTATTACACTTCAGTTCAATTTTTTTTTTGTTTTTCCGGAAATCTTTAACAATGCACTTATTTCCAAGTATTAGATTTCATTTTTGGCGGTTTTGTAAATAACAATTCAAATAATATTTTTTCCTTGTATTAGATTCAAATTTCTGTGGTTTTGAGAAAACAACAAGAGATTGCTTTTTTCCAAGTATTACACTTCAGTTCGATTTTTTGGTTTTTGTGGAAATCTATAAAAACGGAGTTATTTCCGGGTAATAGATTTCATTTTTTGCGGTTTTGTAAACAACAATAGAGATTATGTTTTTTCCATGTATTAGATTTAAATTTTTGTGGTTTTGAGAAAATAACAAGAGATTTCTTTTGTCCATGTATTGCATTTCAATTCGATTATTTTTGTTTTTGTGGAAATCTATCACAACAGAGTTATTTCCACGTATTAGATTTCATTTTTCACGGTTTTGTAAATAATAATACAAATAATATTTTTTTCCATATACTAGAATAAAAATTTTCTGGTTTTGAGAAAACAACAAGAGATTGGTTTTTCCCAAGTATTACACTTCAATTCGATTGTTTTGCTTTTATGGAAATATATAAGAAAGAAGTTATTTCCATGTATTAGATTTCATTTTTTGCGGTTTTGTAAAAAATAATAGAAATTGTGCTTTTTCCATATTTACATTTAAATTTTTGTGGTTTTCTGAAAATAACAAGATATTGCTTTTTTCCATGTATTATATTTCAATTCAATTTTATTTGTTTTTGTGGAAATCTATAGCAACGGAGTTATTTCCACGTATTAGATTTCATTTTTTGTGGTTTTGTATATCACATTACAAATAATGTTTTTTCCATGTATTAGATTTAAATTTTTGTGGTTGTGAGAAAACAACAAGAGATTTCTTTTTACAATGTATTAAACTTCAGTTCCATTTTTTTGTTTTTGTGGAGATCTATAAGAATGGAATTATTTCCGCGTATTAGATTTTATTTTTTGCGGTTTTGTAAAAAACAATAGAAATTGTGTTTTTTCCAAGTATTAGATTTAAATTTTTGTGGTTTTGAGAAAACAACAAGAGATTCCATTTTTCCATGTATTACATTTGAGTTCGATTTTTTTAGTTTTTGTGGAAATTTATAACAACGGAGTTCTTTCCTTGTATTAGATTTTATTTTTTGCGGTTTTGTAAAAAATAATAAAAATTGTGTTTTTCCATGTATTAGATTTAAATTTATGTGGTTTTGAGAAAACAACAAGATATTTCTTTTCTACAAGTACTATACTTCAGTTCAATTTTTTTGTTTTTGTTGAAATCTATAAGAACGGAGTTATTTCCACGTAATAGATTTAATTTTTTGCAGTTTTGTAAATAACAAAAGAAATTGTGTTTTTTCCATGTATTAGATTTAAATTTTGGTTGTTTTGAGAAAACAACAAGAGATTTCATTTTTCCATGGGTTACATTTCAATTCGATTTTTTTTTTGTTTTTGTGGAAATCTATAAAAACGGAGTTATTTCTATGTATTAGATTTCATTTTTTCCGGTTTTGTAAAAAACAATACAGATAATATTTTTTCCGTGTATTAGATTAAAATTTTTGTGGTTTTGAGAAAACAACAAGAGATTGATTTTTTTCATGTATTACACTTCAATTCGATTTTTTTGTTTTTGTGGAAATCTATAAAAACGGAGTTATTTTCATATATTAGATTTCATTTTTTGCCGTTTTGTAAATAACAAAATAAATAACGTTTTTTCCATGTATTAGATTTAAATTTTTGTTGTTTTGAGAAAATAACAAGAGATGTCTTTTTTCCAGGTATTATATTTCAATTCAATTTTTTTTCTTTTTGTGGAAATCTATAACAACGGAGTTATATCCACGTATTAGATTTCATTTGTTGCGGTTTTGTAAATAACAATAGAAATTGTGTTTTCACCATATTTAGATTTAAATTTTTCTGGTTTTTAGAAAACAAGAGGAGATTAGATTTTTCCACGTATTGCACTTCAATTTGATTTTTTTGTTGTTATGGAAATATATAACAACGGTGTTATTTCCACGTATTCGATTTTATTTTTTGTGGTTTTGTAAAAAATAATAGAAATTATGTTTTTTCCATATTTAGATTTAAATTTTTGTGGGTTTGAGAAAACAACAAGAGATGGCTTTATTTTCCATGTATTACATTTCAATTCGATTTTTTTTATTTTTACAGAAATCTATAAGAACGAAATTATTTCCACATATTAGATTTCATTTTTTGTGGTTTTGTAAAGAAGAATAGAAATTGTGTTATTTCCATATTTAGATTTAAATTTTTGTCATTTTAAGAAAACAATAAGAGATTTCTTTTTCCATGTATTACACTTCAGTTCGATTTTATTTTTTGTTTTTGTGGCAATATATAAGAACGGAGTTATTTCCATGTATTAGATTTCATTTTTTGTGGTTTTGTAAAAAACAATAGAAATTGTCTCTTTTCCATATTTACATTTAAATCTTTGTAGCTTTGAGAATACAACAAGAGATTGTTTTTTTCCATGTATTATATTTCTATTCAATTTTTTTTGTTTTTGTGGAAATCTATAACAACGGAGTTATTTTCATGCATTAGATTTTATTTTTTGCGTTTTTGTAAATAACAATACAAATAATATTTTTTCCATGTATTAGATTTAAATTTTGTGTTTTTGAGAAAACAACGAGAGATGGTTTTTTTTCCATGTATTACACTTCAATTCCATTTTTTTTGTTTTTGTGGAAATCTATAAGTACCGAGTTATATCCACGTATTAGATTTCATTTTTCGCGGTTTTGTAGAAAACAATAGAAATTGTGTATTTTCCGTGTATTAGATTTAAATTTTTGTGGTTTTGAAAAAACAACAAGAGATTGCTTGTTTCCTTGTATTACATTTAAATTCGATTTTTTTTATTTTTTTCGAAATTTAGAACAACTAAGTTATATCCACGTATTAGATTTCATTTTTTGCGGTATTGTAAAGAAGAATAGAAATTATGTGTTCTCCATATTTAGAATTAAATTTTTGTTGTTTTGAGAAAACAACAAGAGATTTCATTTTTCCATGTGTTACATTTCAATTTGATTTTTTTTGTTTTTGTGGAAATCTATAACAACGGAGTTATTTCCATATACTAGATTTCATTTTTTGCGGTTTTGCAATTAACAATAGAAATTGTGTTTTCATCATATTTAGATTTAAATTTTTCCGGTTCTGAGAAAACAACAAGAGATTGGTTTTTTCCATGTATTACACTTCAATTCGATTTTTTTATTTTTGTCAAAATATATAAGAACGGAGTTATTTCCACGTGTTAGATTTTATTTTCTGCGATTTTCTAAAAAACAATTGAAATTGTGTTTTTTCCATATTTTGATTTAATTTTTTGTGGTCCTGAGAAAACAACAAGAGACGGCTTTTTTTTCCATGTATTACATTTCAATTCGATTTTTTTTTTGTGGAAATCTATAACATCGGAGTTATTTCCAAATATTAGATTTCATTTTTTTCGGTTTTGTAAATAACAATACAAATAATATTTTTTCCATGTATTAGATTTAAATTTTTGTGATTTTGAGAAAATAACAAGAGATGTCTTTTTTCCATGTATTATATTTCAATTCAGTTTTTTTTATTTTTATGGAAATCTATAACAACGGAGTTATATCCATGTATTAGATTTCATTTGTTGTGGTTTTGTAAATAACAATAGAAATTTGTTGTGGTTTTGTAAATAACAATCGAACTGAAGTGTTATACATGGAAAAAACAAATCTCTTATTGTTTTCTCAAAACCAGAAAATTTTTAATCTAATATATGGAAAAAATATTATTTGTATTGTTATTTACAAAACCGCAAAAAATGAAAACTAATACGTGGAAATAACTCCGTTGTTATAGATTTCCTCAAAAACAAAAAAAATTCGGATTGAAATGTAATACATGGAAAAAAGAAATCTCTTGTTGTTTTCTCAAAACCACAAAAATTTAAATCTAATACATGGAAAAAACACAATTTCTATTTTTGTCTAAAAAACCGCAAAAAATGAAATCTATTACGCGGAAATAACTCTGTTCTTATAGATTTCCACAAAAACAAAAAAAACGAACTGAACTGTAATACATGGAAAAAAGCAATCTCTTGTTGTTTTCTCAAAACCACAAAAATTTAAATCTAGTACATGAAAAAAATATTATTTGTATTGTTATTTACATAACCGCAAAAAATCAAATCTAATACATGGAAATAACTCCGTAGTTATATATTTCCACAAAAACAATAGAAATCCGAACTGAAGTGTAATACATGGAAAAAAGCAATCTCTTGTTGTTTTCTCAAAACTATAAAAATTTAAATATAAATATGGAAAAAACGTAATTTCTATTCTTCTTTACAAGACCGCAAAAAATGAAATCCAATACGCGGAAATAACTCATTAGTTATAGATTTCCACAAAGACAAAAAAAATTGAATTGAAATATAACACATGGAAAAACGCAATCTCCTGTTGTTTTCCACAAAAACCACTAAAATTTAAATCTAAATATGGAAAAAACACAATTTCTATTATTTTTTACAAAACCGCATAAAATGTAATCTAATACATAGAAATAACACCGTTCTTATATATTTCCATAAAAACAAAACAATCGAATTGAAATGTAATACATGGAAAAAAACCAATCTCTTGTTGTTTTCTCAAAACCAGAAAAATTTAAATCTAAATATGATAAAAACACAATTTCTATTGTTATTTACAAAACCGCAAAAAATGAAATCTAATACATGGATATAACTCCGTTGTTATAGATTTGCACAAAAATAAAAAAAAATTGAATTGAAATATAATACATGGAAAAAAGACATCTCTTATTATTTTCTCAAAACCATAAAAATTTAAATCTAATACATGGAAAAAACATGATTTGTATTGTTATTTACAAAACCACAAAAAATGAAATCTAATATATGGAAATAACTCCGTTGTTATAGATTTTCACAAAAAGAAAAAAAATCAATATTGAAATGTAATACATGGAAAAAAGCAATATCTTGTTGTTTTCTCAGAATCACAAAAATTTAAATCTAAATATGGTCAAAAACACAATTTCTATTGTTTTTTACCAAACCGCAAAAAACTGAAATCTAATATGTGGAAATAACTCTGTACTTATATATTTCCACAAAAACAAAAAAATCGAATTGAAGTGTAGTACATGGAAAATACCAATCTCTTGTTATTTTCTCAAAACAAGAAAAAATTTAATCTAATACATGGAAAAAACACAATTTCTATTGTTGTTTACAAAGTCGAAGAAAATAAAATCTATTACGCGGAAATTACTCTGTTCTTATAGATTTCCACAAAAACAAAAAAATCGAACTGCTGTAATACATGGAAAAAAATAATCTCTTGTTGTTTTCTCAAAACCACAAAAATTTAAATCTAATACAAGGAAAAAAATTTATTTGTATTGTTATTTACAAAACCGCAAAAAATTAAATCCAATACATGGAAATAACTCCGTTGTTATAGATTTCCACAAAAACAAAAAAAAAACTCGAATTGAAATATAATATATGGAAAAAATATTATTTGTATTGTTATTTACAAAACCGCAAAAAATGAAATCTAATACATGGAAATAACTCCGTTGTGATAGATTTCCACAAAAATAAAAAAAATCGAATTTAAATGTAATACATGGAAGAAAGCAATCTCTTGTTGTTTTTTCCAAACCACAAATATTTAAATCTAATACATGGAAAAAAACACAATTTCTATTGTTTTTTACAAAACCGCAAAAAATGAAATCCAATACGCGGAAATAACTCCGTTCTTATAGATTTCCACAAAAACAAAAAAATCGAATTGAAGTGTAATACATGGAAAAAAACGATCTCTTGTTGTTTTCTCAAAAGCACAAAAAATGAAATCTAATACATGGAAAAAATATTAATTGTATTCTTATTTACAAAACCGCAAAAAATAAAATCTAATACATTAAAATCACTCGGTTGCAATAGATTTCTGTAAACCGCGCAAAACCGTCGTTGAATTTCACACAATTTAACAAAACAATTTATATTTCCCTATTAATCAATTACGAGTATGAGTGGTAACGAGTTTTAGGGGTCGAACACAAGGAGGTGTGGCCTCAAGAATTAACTAATCTCAATGATTTATTTCTAGTGCAAAATCTTTTAATTCAAGGTTTATTAGGTAAATTTCTAAGTTCAAATTCAAATATCAGTTTTGTTTCAAAAATTCAGCACGTCACACTTTAGTGCTTTAATTCGTAACTAGTCAAAATAAACTCCGAATCCAACACACAAAATACCGTTGGAAACTAGAAAGAGAGATCTATGATGTGGTCTTTTACTGGTATTATTAGTTTATTCAAGAATTTCGAGATATTTGCAGTTCAGTCCAGAACTTATTTCAAATTTAAAATCGGTTGAGCAGCAAGTTCAGAAAATTATAGAAAATTCACCAAAGCTTAAAAAATCCCAAAATTTGTAGAGAAATTCAATTATCAAGTTCTGGATTAGTTGTTAAATTTTTGTAGAATTGTGTTTTGTAGTTCGAGATTTATAATGAAATTTCAGATCTGGATCAGAAACTGATTCTGACAGACCAGCACTCACTAAAACTGTTATATCTCCTAATCTGTTTTAACAACTACTCTTTTAAAATCCACATTTGGACTCTACACTTCAAAATACATCAAGTAGGACTATTTTTGGATTTTTATTATTTATTTTTATATTTTTAAAAATTCAGAAGAAAAGAAACAGTGAATCTGGACAGAAAGTTCAAAAACAGAAATATTACAAACTTAGAAAATTAATATCTCACAAATTATAAATCGGAATTGGGCAAAATTTGATTTGAAAATTATCTACTAAATGAGAACTGAATTGTAAAAATATTTATTTAATTTTTCTGGTTTGAATAGGATACGAAATTAAGGAAAAATTACTGAAAAACAGAGAAAGATCAGCAGCAAGACAGAAACTGGATTAGGGTTTGATTTTCGGTTTAAAAAATAGGGATTTATAGGAAATTTATGATGTGTAACAATCATTAATCACTAATTGTATAATTTCTCAGATTTAGATAATGGATTTGAGCAATCTAAGCTAGGATTACTCAAGAAATTGACTCAAAAACTAGTTTATTCTAAAACAGCCATTTCAAAACAAAACTTGATTTAAATCAATCACAACTCCAAATTAATCACACAAAATACTAAGCTAAGTGTTTCAGATGATTAACAAGCCAATAAACTCTAGATTTAATAGATTAATTGAAGAAAAATACTAAGCTAAGCAATTTTCCCCCAATTCATTCAAAAATATGTGTGTTTATGACTATTCATCAAAATTCAGCAAAATTACAAGATTATAAAGCAAGATTTCATGTATACAAATCACAAATTCCCCTCCCTATCTAGATTTACTCACACATATTCACAAGAACAAGAGTTTGACAAGATTTCATCATGATTATTACAAAATTGAGTTCTTGTGATCTAAAATTCAAATCTAATTATTTAAAGAGAATTGGACTAAACCGAGAGTTGGAGATCCAGCCGGTAGCTCCCTCGAGTCGATTTGAAGCTCCAATTGCGCCTCGATTCAAGCTAGAATCGACCGATTCGAATTTTCCCCAAATCAGCCCCAAATTGCGCGTTTTCACTCAAAAACGAAAATTAGAGCTCAAGAAAGCTTGAAACTCATTAATGGAGATTCTAGAGGTTAGAGAAGATGAATGGAGAGTGCTGTATAAGTTAAGGAGAGTGAGAGAATGAGTGATTTTAGAGATTGGATGAAAGAGCGTGTCCTTATGGATTGAAATACGGTTCTTTATATAGAGAATTGAGGGATATTTTGGGGCTTGTGATTGGTTTAGGAGGATCAGGGGGTTGTATTGAGGATCTGGCCGAAATTTCGTTGAATTTGGTTGAGATTTGAGTGATTTTTGGGCGGATGAAATTTTCCCCTGTTTTGTTTTGGCGGACAGATTTGGATCGGTTCAAAAAAACTTCCGACCGTGTGTGTTCGTTTGTGGCAAAACGGGTCGGAAAAAAAAAATGAAACGAGTCAGGTTTTAGGTGCTAACTCTTGATTCGCTACTTTTTAGCACGAAGTTTCCATAAGAAAGATGTTCCTCTCTTTCTTACGAATCTGTGGGATTTTTAATGGTGCGAAACGGTTGAGTAAAACTCGAGTTATTCCAATTTTACCAACTGCTGCCCGGTTTTACCTCCAGCTCCGCCATTAATGGCCTTTCGAGCTCAAACTCGAGTTTCAGCCAACAATATTAAAACGTGTGACTTAGGCACTTTTCCTCAATCTCCCAAGATGCTACCCACTGAATTTTATGTTCTAATTATCCTCCATTTACTCGAATTTCATCGTTAACCACCAGCTTGAGAATTAACCCGAAAACCACCAAAGTGGTGATTAGAATTCATATCTCCATCCGTTTTTCGATCAAATTACCATTCCAGAGAGATGCACCATGATATTTACAAGCCTCGCATTCTATGTTTAGCTTCTAACATCTCATGAACCTCGGGTTTCAACAATGGCGGCAAAAAAAACAGTTTCAAAAATCTGTTTGAGTCATTTCGTCAAACAACTCGTGTGCATGAGTTCAAACGCTAATATCTCACTCAATATCGCATCATTTGATAATCTCTACATATGGATAGAAAGGGTAGAAAGAGAGGAAGAGGATGGTCTAGGTTTTAGCTCGAATGGTGGACTGTAGGATACAAGGTTGAACAGCCACGATTCGGTTTGTTTTCAAGCTTGTTTTTGTTTTGTCGAATTTCGATGATCACCGGAGTTTTTTAGGTCAGGTGAAGGGTTCAGGCGAATTCCTCTCGTCAAGACGAGTCCAAGGTTGATCGGTTTGGTCATTTTCGAGCAAGTTTAAGAAAATTGGACTTTGGGGAAGAAAGGTCTGACTTGGTCAGAAAGTTGACTTGACCAGATTTGACCAGATTTTCAATTAGCGATTCTGAGAGTTCTAGAAGGTTTCTGATCGCGAGACTTGTACCATGGGATTCGTCTCGTCGAGCTCTTCGTTTCGGTATACCGTTTAACCCATTTTGGAGAAGTTGACTTTTGGTCAACTTGGCGATTTTTGGCATTTGGCTCGGTTTGACTTGGTTGTAGAAGGTTTTTGAATTGTCGTAAAAGTTTGGGGAATTTTTTGTAGAGTGTTTGAGGTTTTTAGTTGGCCATCTTTGGCCCATTATTTGCGTTTTTGGTCAAATTCTTCATTTAATGACTTTTTCGCCTGTAAAATCACATAAAAATGTATTAAGAGGTTTCAAATTATGTTTTATGAATTATGAGCATTTTTCACAAATTTAATGTGAATTATGATTGAATTTGAGATGATAAAAACCCTAAAATTGTGTATAAAAATACACATTACAATTTCCACAAAAACAAAAAAAATTGAATTGAAATATAATACATGAAAGAAAAAATATCTCTTGGAGTTTTCTCAAAACCACAAAGATTTCAATGTAAATATGGAAAAACACAATTTCTATTATTTTTTACCAAAAAATGAAGTCTAATACATGGAAATAACTCCGTTCTTATATATGTCCACAAAAACAAAAAAATAAAATCGAACTGAAGTAATACATGGAAAAAAGAAATCTCTTATTTTTTTCTCAAAATAACAAAAATTAAAATCTAAATATGGAAATAATACAATTTCTATTCTTCTTTACAAAACCGCAAAAAATGAAATCTAATACATGGAAATAACCCTGTTCTTATAGATGTCCACAAAAACAAAAGTAATCGAATTAAAATGTAAAACATGGAAAAAAGGCCGTCTCTTGTTGTTTTCTCAAAACCACAAAAATTTAAATCTAAATTTCGAAAAAACTCAACTTCTATTGTTTTTTACAAAACCGCAAAAAATGAAATCTAATATGTGGAAATAACTTCGTTCTTATATATTTTCACAAACAAAAAAATCGAATTGAAGTGTTATACATGGAAAAAACCAATCTCTTGTTGTTTTCTCAAAACCAGAAAATTTTTAATCTAATATATGGAAAAAATATTATTTGTATTGTTATTTACAAGACCGCAAAAAATGAAATCTAATACGTGGAAATAACTCCGTTGTAATAGATTTCGTCAAAAACAAAAAAAATAGGATTCAAATGTAATACATGGAAAAAAGAAATCTCTTGTTGTTTTCTCAAAACAAGAAAAATTTAAATCTAATACATCGAAAAAACCCAATTTCCATTGTTGTTTACAAAACTGCAAAAAATGAAATCTATTACGCGGAAATAACTCCGTTCTTACCAATTTCCACAAAAACAAAAAAAACGAACTGAACTGTAATACATGGAAAAAAGCAATCTCTTGTTATATTCTCAAAATCACAGAAATTTAAATCTAGTACATGAAAAAAACATTATTTGTATTGTTATTTATAAAACCGCAAAAAATCAAATCTAATACATGGACATAACTCCGTGGTTATAAACTTCCACAAAAACAAAAAAAAATCGAACTAAAGTGTAATACATGGAAAAAAGCAATCTCTTGTTGTTTTCTCAAAACAATAAAAATTTAAATATAAATATGGAAAAAACATAATTTCAATTCTTCTTTACAAAACTGCAAAAATTGAAATCTAATACGCGGATATAACTCAGTTGTTACAGATTTCCACAAAAATAAAAATGATCGAATTTAAATGTAATACATGGAAATAACTCCGTTGTAATAGATTTCCACAAAAACAAAAAAAATTGAATTGAAATATAAGATATGGAAAAAAAACAATCGCTTGTAGTTTTCTCAAAACCACAAAGATTTAAATGTAAAAATCAAAGAAACACAATTTCTATTATTTTTTACCAAAAAATGAAATCTAATACATGGAAATAACGCCGTTCTTATATATTTCCACAAAAACAAAAAAATAAAATCGAACTGAAGTGTAATACATGGAAAAAAGACATCTCTTATTGTTTTCTGAAAATAACAAAAAATGAAATCTAATACATGGAAATAACTTCGTTCTTATAGATTTCGACAAAAACAAAAAAAATCGAATTGAAATGTAAAACACGGGAAAAAAGCCGTCTCTTGTTGTTTTCTCAAAACCACAAAAATTTAAATCTAAATTTCGAAAAAACTCAATTTCTATAGTTTTTAACAAAACCGCAAAAAAATGAAATCTAATATGTGGAAATCACTAATCTCTTGTTGTTTTCTCAAAACCAGAAAATTTTTAATCTAATATATGGAAAGAATATTATTTGTATTGTTATTTACAAAACCGTAAAAAATGAAATCTAATACATGGCAATAACTCCGTTGTTATAGATTTCCTCAAAAACAAAAAAAATCGGATTGAAACGTAATACATGGAAAAAACAAAACTCTTGTAGTTTTCTCAAAACCACAAAACTTTAAAACTAATACATGGAAAAAACATAATTTCTATTGTTGTTTACAAAACCGCAAAAAATGAAATCAATTACGCGGAAATAACTCCGTTCTTACTGATTTCCACAAAAACAAAAAAAAAAGAACTGAACTGTAATACATGGAAAAACGCAATCTCTTGTTGTTTTCTCAAAAATACAGAAATTTAAATCTAGTACATGAAAAAAAAAATAATTTGTATTGTTATTTACAAAACCGCAAAAAATCAAATCTAATACATGGAAATAACTCCATTGTTATATATTTCCACAAAAAAAAAATCGAACTGAAGTGTAATACATAGAAAAAAGCAATCTCTAATTTTTTCTCAAAACTATAAAAATTTAAATATAAATATGGAAAAAACATAATTGATTCTTCTTTACAAAATCGCAAAAAATGAAATCTAATACGCGGAAATAACTTAGTTGTTATAGATTTCCACAAAAACAAAAAAAATTGAATTGAAATATAACACATGGATAAAAGCAATCTCTTGTTGTTTTCTCAAAATCATTAAAATTTAAATCTAAATAGGGAAAAAACACAATTTCTATTATTTTTTACAAAACCGCATAAAATCTAATCTAATACATGGAACTAACACCGTTCTTATATATTTTCGTAAAAACAAAAAAATGGAATTGAAATGCAATACATGGAAGAAATCAATCTCTTGTTGTTTTCTCAAAACCAGAAAAATTTAAATCTAAATATGATAAAAACACAATTTCTATTGTTATTTACAAAACCGCAAAAAAAGAAATCTAATACGTGGATATAACTTCGTTATTATAGATTTCCACAAAAATAAAAAAATTGAATTGAAATATAATATACGGAAAAAAGACATCTCTTGTTATTTTCTCAAAACCACGAAAATTTAAATCTAATACATGGAAAAAAACATGATTTGTATTGCTATTTACAAAACCGCAAAAAATGAAATCTAATATATGGAAATAACTCCGTTGTTATAGATTTTCACAAAAACAAAAAAATCAAATTGAAATGTAATACATGAAAAAAAACAATATCTTGTTGTTTTCTCAGAATCACAAAAATTTAAATCTAAATATGGAAAAAACACAATTTCTATTGTTTTTTACAAAACCGAAACAGGAATCTAATACATGGAAATAACTCCATTCTCATATATTTCCACAAAAACAAAAAAATCGAATTGAAGTGTAATACATGGAAAATGCCAATCTCTTGTTGTTTTCTCAAAACCAGAAAAAATTTAATCTAGTACATGAAAAAAACATTATTTATATTCTTATTTACAAAACCGCAAAAAATGATATCTAGTACGTGGTAACAAAAACAAAAAAAAATGAAATCTCTTGTTGTTTTCTCAAAACCACAAAAATTTAAATCTAACACATGAAAAAAAACATAATTTCTATTGTTGTTTACAAAATCGCAAAAAATAAAACCTATTATACGGAAATTACTCCGTTCTTATAGATTTCCACAAAAATAAAAAAATCGAACTGAAGTGTAATACATGGAAAAAAATAATCTCTTGTTGTTTTCTCAAAACCACAAAAATTTAAATCCAATTCAAGGGAAAATATTTATTTGTATTGTTATTTACAAAACCGCAAAAAATGAAATCTAATACGTGGAAATAACTCCGTTGTGTTACATTTCAACAAAAACAAAAAAAAACCGAACTGAAGCATAATATACGGAAAAAAGCAATCTCTTGTTGTTTTCTCAAAACAACAAAAATTTAATCCTAAATATGGAAAAAACATAATTTTATTCTTCTTTACAGAATCGCAAAAAATGAAATCTAATATGTGGATATAACTTAGTTGTTATAGATTTCCACAAAAATAAAAAAAAATCGAATTTTTACAAAACCGCAAAAAATGAAAACTAATACGTGGAAATAACTCCGCACTTATAGGTTTCCACAGAAACAAAAAAATCGAATTGAAGTGTAAAACATCGAGAAAAGCAATCTCTTGTTGTTTTCTCAAAATCACAAAAATTTTAATCTAATACATGGAAAAAAAACATTATTTTTATTGTTATTTATAAAACTGCAAAAAATGAAATCTAATATGTGGAAATAACTCCGTTGTTATAGTTTTCCATAAAAAGAAAAAAAATCGAATTGAAGTGTAATACATGGAAAAAATCAATCTCTTGTTGTTTTCTCAAAACCACAAAAATTTAAATCTAAAACAGGCAAAAAATAAAATTTCTATTGTTTTTGAGAAAATCGCAAAAGAATGAAATCTAATATGTGGAAGTAACTCCGTTATTATAGATTTAGTCAAAAAAAAAATCGAATTGAAGGGTAATACATGAAAAAAACCAATCTTTTGTTGTTTTCTCAAAACACTAGAAATTTAAATCTAGTACTTCGAAAAAAAATAATTTATATTGTTATTTACAAAACCGCAAAGAATGAAATCTAATAGTGGAAATACCTCCATTCTTATAGATTTCCACAAAAATAAAAAAATCGAATTGAAATGTAATACATGGGAAAAAGTAATCTCTTGATGTTTTCTCAAAACTTAATACATGGAAAAAAGATTATTTGTATTGTGTTTTGGAAAAAAGAAAAAATTAAATCTAATAAATGGAAAAAACATTATTTGTATTGTTATTTACAAAACCGTATAAAATGAATTCTAATACATGGAAATAACTCCGTTGTTATAATTTCCACAAAAACAAAAAAAATCGAACTGAAGTTTAATAAATAGAAAAAAATAATCTCTTGTTGTTTACTCAAAACCACAAAAATTTAAATCTAACATGGAAAAACACAATTTATATTGTTACTTACAACACCACAAAAAATGAAATCTAATACGTGAAAATAACACCGTTGTTATAGATATCCACAAAAATAAAAAAAATCGAATTGAAGTGATACATGAAAAAAAGCAATCTCTTGTTGTTTTCTCAAAATCACAAAAATTGAAATATAAAAAATGGAAATAACACAATTTCTATTGTTTTTTACAAAACCGTAAAAAATGAAATCTATTACGCGGAAATAACTCCGTTCTTATAGATTTCCACAAAAACAAAAAAAATCGAATTGAAGTGTAATAGATGGAAAAAAGTAAACTCTTGTTGTTTTCTCAATACTAGAAAAATTTTAATCTAATACATGGAAAAAATATTATTTGTATTGTGTTTTACAAAAGCGTAAAAAAAGTCTAATACGTCAAAATACTCCGTTCTTATATATTTCCACAAAAACAAATCAAATCGAATTGAAGTGTATTACATGGAAAATAGCAAACTCCTGTGTTTTCTCAAAACCACAAAAATTTAAATCTGACATAGAAAAAACACAATTTGTATTGTTATTTACAAAACCGCAAAAAATGAAATCTATTACGTGGAAATAACTCCGTCTTTACAGATTTCCACAAAAACAAAAAAAATCGAATTGAAGTGTAATACATATAAAAAAGCAATCTCTTTTTGTTTACTCAAAACCACAAAAATTGAAATCTAACATGGAAAAAATACAATTTATATAGTTATTTACAAAACCACAAAAAATAGCACAAAAATTTAAATCTAATACATGGAAAAAAATATTAATTGTATTGTTATTTACAAAATTGCCAAAAATAAAATCTAATACATTAAAATAACTCCGTTGTAATAGATTTCCACAAAGACAAAAAAAAATTCAATTGAAATATAATACATGGAAAAAAACAATCTCTTCTAGTTTTCTCCAAACCACAAAGATTTCAATATAAATATGGAAAAAACACAATTTTTATTGTTTTTTCCCAAAAAATGAAATCTAATAAATGGAAATAACTCCGTTCTTATATATGTCGACATAAACAAAAAAATAAAATCGAACTGAAGTGTAATACATGGAAAAAAGAAATCTCTTATTGTTTTCTCAAAATAACAAAAATTTAAACCTAAATTTCGAAAAAACTCAATTTCTATTGTTTTTTACAAAACCGCAAAAAATGAAATCTAATATGTGGAAATAACTCTGTTCTTATATATTTCCACAAAAACAAAAAAATCGAATTGAAGTGTTATAAATGGAAAAAACCAATCTCTTGTTGTTTTCTCAAAACCAGAAAATTTTTAATCTCATATATGGAAAAAATATTATTTGTATTATTATTTACAAAAGCGCAAGAAATGAAATCTAATATGTGAAAATAATTCCGTTGTTACAGATTTCCTAAAAAATAAAAAAAATCGGATTGAAATGTAATACATTGAAAAAAGAAATCTCTTGTTGTTTTTTCGAAACCACAAAAATTTAAATCTAATACATGGAAAAAAACACAATTTCTATTATTGTTTACAAAACCGCAAAAAATGAAATCTATTACGCGGAAATGACTCCGTTCTTACTGATTTCCACAAAAACAAAAAAAAACGAATTGAACTGTAATACATGGAAAAAAACAATCTCTTGTTGTTTTCTCAAAAACCACAGAAATTTAAATCTAGTACATGAAAAAACATTATTTGTATTGTTATTTACAAAACCGCAAAAAATCAAATCTAATACATGGAAATAAATCCGTTGTTATATATTTCCACAAAAACAAAAAAAAATCGAACTGAAGTATAATGCATGGAAAAAAGCAATCTCTTGTTGTTTTCTCAAAACAATAAAAATTTAAATATAAATATGGAAAAAACATAATTTCTATTCTTCTTTACAAAACCGCAAAAAATGAAAACTAATACGCGGATATAACTCAGTTGTTATAGATTTCCACAAAAATAAAAAAATCGAATTTACATGTAATACATGGCAGAAAGCAATCTCTTATTCCACAAAAATTTAAATCTAATACATGGAAAAAACACAATTTTTATTGTTTTTTACAAAACCGCAAAAAATGAAATCTAATACGTGAAAATAACTCCGTTCTTATAGATTTCCACAAAAACAAAAAAATCGAGTCGAAGTGTAATATATGGAAAAAATAATGTCTTGTTGTTTTCTCAAAAGCACAAAAATTTTAATCTAATACATGGAAAAAATATTAATTGTATTGTTATTTACAAAACCGCAAAAGATAAAATCTAGTACATTAAAATAACTCCGTTGTAATAGATTTCCACAAAAACAAAAAAAAATTAAATTGAAATATAATACATGGAGAAAAAACAATCTCTTGTAGGTTTCTCATAACCACAAAGATTTCAATGTATGTATGGAAAGAACACAATTTCTATTGTTTTTTACCAAAAAATGAAATCTAATACATGGAAATAACTCTGTTCTTATATATGTCCACAAAAACAAAAAAATAAAATCGAACTGAAGTGTAATACATGGAAAAAAGAAATCTCTTATTGTTTTCTCAAAATAACAAAAATTTAAATCTAAATATGGAAATAACACAATTTCTATTCTTCTTTACAAAACCGAAAAAGATGAAATCTAATAGGTGGAAATAACTCCGTTCTTATAGATTTCCACAAAAACAAAGAAAATCGAATTGAAATGTAAAACATGCAAAAAAAAAGCCGTCTCTTGTTATTTTCTCAAAACCACAAAAATTTAAATCTAAATTTCGAAAAAACTCAATTTCTATTGTTTTTTACTAAACCGCGAAAAATGAAATCTAATATGTGGAAATAACTCCGTTCTTATATGTTTCCACAAAAACACAAAAATCGAATTGAAGTTATACATGGAAAAAACCAATCTCTTATTGTTTTCTCAAATCCAGAAAATTTTTAATCTAATATATGGAAAAAATATTATTTCTATTGTTATTTACAAAACCGCAAAAAATGAAATCTAATAGGTGGAAATAACTCCGTTGTTATAGATTTCCTCAAATACAAAAAAAATCGGATTGAAATGTAATACATGGAAAAAAAAATCTCTTGTTGTTTTCTCAAAACGACAGAAATTTAAATCTAGTACATGAAAAAAACATAATTTATATTGTAATTTACAACACCACAACAAATGAAATCTAATACGTGAAAATAATTCCGTTGTTATAGATATCCACAAAAATAAAAAAAATCGAATTGAACTGGCATACATGAAAAAAAGCAATATCTTGTTGTTTTCTCAAAATCACAAAAATTGAAATATAAAAGATGGAAAAAACACAATTTATATTGTTTTTTACAAAATCGTAAAAAATGAAATCTATTACGCGGAAATGACTCCGTTCTTATAGATTTCCACAAAAACAAAAAAAATCGAATTGAAGTGTAAAAAAGTAAACTCTTGTTGTTTTCTCAAAACTAGAAAAATTTTAATCTAATATATGGAAAAAACAATATTTGTATTGCGTTTTACAAAAGCGTAAAAAATTAAGTCTAATACGTGGAAATAAGTACGTTCTTATAGATTTCCACAAAAACAAATAAAATCGAATTGAAGTGTATTACATGGAAAATAGTAAACTCCTGTTTTTTCTCAAAACCATAAAAATTTAAATCTGACATGAAAAAAACACAATTTATATTTATATTTACAAAACCGCAAAAAATGAAATCTATTACGTGGAAATAACTCCGTCTTTACAGATTTCCACAAAAACAAAAAAAATCGAATTGATGAGTAATAAATATAGAAAAGCAATCTCTTGTTGTTTACTCAAAACCACAAAAATTGAAATCTAACATGGAAAAAATATAATTTATATAGTTATTTACAAAATCACGAAAAATGAAATTTAATACGTGGAAATAACTCCATTGTCATACATTTCCACAAAAACAAAAAAAATCGAATTGAAGTGTCATACATGGAAAAAAGCAATCTCTTGTTGTTTTCTCAAAACCACAAAAATTTAAATCTAAAACAGGCAAAAAACACAATTTCTACTGTTTTTGACAAAATCGCAAAAGAATGAAATCTAATATGTGGAAGTAACTCCGTTCTTATAGATTTAGACAAAAACAAAAAAATCGAATTGAAGGGTAATACATGAAAAAAAACCAATCTTTTGTTGTTTTCTCAAAACACGAGAAATTTAAATCTAATACATTGAATAAAAATAATTTGAATTGTTATTTACAAAACCGCAAAGAATAAAATCTAATAATGGAAATAACTCTGTTCTTATTGATTTCCAGAAAAACAAAAAAAATCGAATTGAAATGTAATACATGGAAAAAAGTAATCTCTTGTTGTTTTCTCAAAACCACAAAAATTTAAATCCAATACATGGAAAAAACATTATTTGTATTGTGTTTTGGAAAAAAGCAATCACTTGGTTTTTTCTCAAAACCACAAAAACTTAAATCTAATAAATGGAAAAAACATTATTTGTATTGTTATTTACAAAACCGTATAAAATGAAATCTAATACATGGAAATAACTCCGTTGTTATAATTTCCACGAAAACAAAAAAAATCGAACTAAAGTTTAATACATGGAAAAAAGCAATCTCTTGTTGTTTACTCAAAACCACAAAAATTTAAATCTAACATGGAAAAAACACAATTTATATTGTTATTTACAACACCACAAAAAATGAAATCTAAAACGTGAAAATAACTCCGTTGTTATAGATATCCACGAAAACAAAAAAAATTGAATCGAAGTGTCATACATGGAAAAAAGCAATCTCTTGTCAAAATCACAAAAATTGAAATATAAAAGATGGAAAAAAAAAAATTCTATTGGTTTGTACAAAACCGTAAAAAATGAAATCTATTACGCGGAAATAACTCCGTTCTTATAGATTTCCACAAAAACAAAACAAATCGAATTCAACTGTAATACATGGAAAAAAGTAAATTCTTGTTGTTTTCTCAAAACTAGAAAAATTTTAATCTAATACATTGAAAAAACATTATTTGTAGTGTGTTTTACAAAAGCGTAAAATTAAGTCTAATACGTGGAAATAACTCTGTTCTTACAGATTTCCACAAAAACAAATAAAATCGAATTGAAGTGTATTACATGGAAAATAGCAAACTCATGTTTTTTCTCAAAACCACAAAAATTTAAATCTGACATGAAAAAAACACAATTTGTCTTTTTATTTAAAAAACCGCAAAAATTGAAATCTATTACGTGGAAATAACTCTGTCTTTACAGATTTCCACAGAAACAAAAAAAATCGAATTGAAGTGTAATACATATGAAAAAGCAATCTCTTGTTGTTTACTCAAAGCCACAAAAATTGAAATCTAACATGGAAAAAATACAATTTATATTGTTATTTCCAAAACCAAAAAAAATAAAATTTAATACGTGGAAATAACTCCGTTGTTATAGATTTTCACAAAAACAAAAAAAATCGAATTGAAGTGTCATACATGGAAAAAAGCAATCTCTTGTATTCTCAAAATAACAAAAATTGAAATATAAAAGATGGATAAACCACAATTTCTATTGTTTTTTACAAAACCAGAAAAAATAAAATGTATTAAGCGGAAATAACTCTGTTCTTATAAATTTCCACGAAAACGAAAAAAATCAAATTGAACTGTAATACATGAAAAAAAGCAAACTCTTGTTATTTTCTCAAAACTAGAAAAATTTTAATCTAATACACGGAAAAAACATTATTTGTATTGTGTTTTATAAAACCCCAAAAAATTAAGTCTAATACGTGGAACTAACTCTGTTCTTATTGATTTCCAAAAAAACAAAAAAAAACGAATTGAAGTGTATTACATGGAAAATAGCAATCTCTTTTTTTTTCTCAAAACCACAAAAATTTAAATCTGACATGGAAAAAACACAATTTGTATTCATCTTTACTAAACCGCAAAAATTGAAATCTAATACGTGGATATAACTCAGTTGTTATAGATTTCCACAAAAATAAAAAAAATCGAATTTTAATGTAATAAATGGAAAAAAACAATCTCTTGTTGTCTTTTCAGAACCGCAAAAATTTATATCTAATACATGGAAAAAACACAATTTCTACTTTTTTTACAAAACCGCAACAAAGGAAAACAAATACGTGGAAATAACTCCGCACTTATAGATTTCCACAGAAACAAAAAAATCGAATTGAAGTGTGAGACATCAAGAAAAGCAACCTCTTGTTGATTTCTCAAAATCACAAAAATTAAAAACAACAAAAATTTAAATCTAATACATGGAAAAAAATATTATTTGTATTGTGTTTTATAAAATCACAAAAAATTAAATCTAATACATGAAAATAACTCCGTTGTTATAGATTTTCACAAAAATAAAAAAATCGAATTGAAGTGTAATATATCGAAAAAACCAATCTCTTGTTGTTTTCTCAAAACCAGAAAAATTTAAATCTAATACATGGAAAAAATATTATTTGTATTGTTATTTACAAAACAGCAAAAAATGAACTCTAATACGTGAAAATAACTCTGTTGTTATAGATTTCCACAAAAACTAAAAAAATCGAATTGAAATATCATACATGCAAAAAAACAATCTCTTGCCGTTTTCTCAAAACCACAAAAATTTAAATCTAATACATAAAAAAAACACAACTTCTATTGTATTTTACAAAACCGCCAAAAATGAAATCTAATACGTGGAAATAACTCCGTTCTTATAGATTTCCACAAAATGAAAAAAATTGAAATGAAGTGTAATATATGGAAAAAAAACAATCTCTTGTTGTTTTCTCAAAACAAGAAAAATTTAAACCTAATACATGGAAAAAACATTATTTGTATTGTATTTTACAAAACCACAAAAAATTAAGCCAAATACGTGGAAATAACTCAGTTGTTATAGATTTCCAGAAAAACATAAAAAATCGAATTGAAGTGTAATACATGGAAAAAAGCAATCTCCTCTTGTTTTCTCAACCACAAAAATTTAAATCTAATACATGAAAAAAAAAATTTCTATTGTTTTTTACAAAATCGCAAAAAATGAAATCTAATACATGGAAATAACTCCATTGTTATAGATTTCCACAAAAACAAAAACAATCAAATTGAAGTGTAATACATGATAAAAAACAATCTCTTGTCGTTTTCTCAAAACCACAAAAATTTAAATCTAATACATGTAAAAAAAATAATTTCTATTATTTTTTACAAAACCGCAAAAATAAAATCTAATACGTGGAAATAACTCCGCTGTTATAGATTTCCACAAAGACAAAAAAAATCGAATTGAAGTGTAATACATGAAAAACAACAATCTCTTGTTATTTCTCAAAAACCACAAAAATTTTAATCTAATACATGGAAAAAAACACAATTTCACTTGTTTTTTAAAAAACGGCAAAAAATGAAATCTAATACATGTAAATAACTCCGTTGTTATAGATTTCCACAAGAACAAAAAACTCGAATTGAAGTGTAATACATGGAAAAAATAATCTCTTGTTGTTTTCTCAAAACCACAAAAATTTAAATCTAATACATAGAAAAAACACAATCTCTATTGTATTTTACAAAACCGCAAAAAATTAAATGTAATACGTGGAAATAACTCCGTTCTTATAGATTTTCACAAAATCAAAAAAATCGAAATTAAGTATAATACATGGAAAAAAACAATCTTTTGTTGTTTTCTCAAAACAACAAAAATTTAAATCTAATACATGGAAAAAACTTTATTTGCATTGTGTTTTACAAAACCACAAAAAATTAAGCCAAATATGTGGAAATAAGTCCATTGTTATAGATTTCCAGAAAAACATAAAAAATCGAATTGAAGTGTAATACATGGAAAAAAGCAATCTCTTGTTGTTTTCTCAAAACCACAAAAATTTAAATCTAATACATGAAAAAAAATAATTTCAATTGTTTTTTACAAAATCGCAAAAAATGAAATCTAATACATAGAAATAACTCCGTTGTTATAGATTTCCACAAAAACAAAAAAAACCGAATTGAAATATAATACATGGAAAAAAGTAATCTCTTGTTATTTTCTCAAAACCACAAAAATTTAAATCTAATACATTGAAAAAGCACAATTTCTATTGTTTCTTACAAAACTGCAAAAAATGAAATCTAATACGTGGAAATAACTCCGTTGTTATATATTTCCACAAAAACAAAACAACTCGAATTGAAGTATAATACACGAAAAACAACAATCTCTTGTTGTTTCTCAAAACCACAAAAATTTTAATCTAATACATGGAAAAAACACAATTTCTCTTATCTTTTAAAAAACCGCAAAAAATGAAATCTAATACATGGAAATAACTCCGTTGTTATAGATTTTCACGAAAACAAAAAAATCGAATTGAAGTGTAATACATGGAAAGAGCAATCTCTTGTTGTTTTCTCAAAACCACAAAAATTTAAATCTAATATAGGGAAAAAACACAATTTCTATTGTTTTTTGCAAAACCGCAAAAAATGAAATCTAATACGTGGAAATAGCTCCGTTCTTATAGTTTTCCACAAAAATAAAAAAATCGAATTGAAGTGTAATACAAGAAAAAAAGTAATCTCTTGTTGTTTTGTCAAAACAACAAAAATTTAAATCTAATACATGGAAAAAACATTATCTGTATTATGTTTTAGAAAATCATAAAAAATTAAGTCTAATACGAGGAGATAACTCCGTTGTAATAGATTTTCACAAAAGCAAAAGAAATCAAATTTTTGTGTAATACATGGAAAACTACAATCTCTTGTTGTTTATCAAAACCACAAAAATTTAAATCTAATACATGGAAAAAACATAATTTCTATTGTTTTTTACCAAATCGGCAAAATTGAAATCTAATACATAGAAATAACTCTGTTGTTAATTTCCGCAAAAACAAGAAAATCGAATAGAAGTGTCATACATGGAAAAAAGAAATCTATTGTTTTTTTTTCAAAACCTCAAAAATTTAAATTTAATACATGAAAAAATATTATTTGTATTGTTATTTACAAAACCACAAAAAATGATATCTAATACACGGAAATAACTTCGTTGTTATAGATTTCCACAAAAACAAAAAAAATCGAACTGAAATTTAATAAATGGAAAAAAGCAATCTCTTGTTGTTTTCTCAAAACAACAAAAATTTAAATCTAATACATGGAAAAAATATTCCTTGTATTGTGTTTTACAAAACCACAAAAAATTAAGCCAAATATGTGGAAATAAGTCCATTGTTATAGATTTACACAAATACAAAAAAAATCGAATTGAAGTGTAATACATGGAAAAAAAAATAATCTCTTGTTATTTTCTCAAAACCAGAAAAATTTAAATCTAATACATGGAAAAAACATTATATGTATTGTTATTTATAAAACCACAAAAAATGAACTCTAATATGTGGAAATAACTCTGTTGTTATAGATTTCCACAAAAATAAAAAAAATAGAATTGAAATATAATACATGCAAAAAAACAATCTCGGGTTGTTTTCTCAAAACCATAAATTTTTAAATCTAATACATGGAAAAAACACAATTTCTATTGTTTTTTACAAAACCGCAAAAAATGAAATCAAATACGTGGAAATAACTCCGTTCTTATAGATTTCCACAAAAACAAAAAAAAATCAAATTGAAGTGTAATACACGAAAAAAAGAAATCTCTTGTTGTTTTCTCAAAACAACAAAAATTTAAATCCAATACATGGAAACAACATTATTTGTATTATGTCTTACAAAACCACAAAAAATTAAGTCTAATATTTGGAAATAACTCCGTTATTATAGATTTCCAGAAAAACATAAAAAATCGAATTGAAGTGTAATACATGGAAAAAAGCAATCTCTTGTTGTTTGCTCAAAACCACAAAAATTTAAATCTAATACATGGAAAAAAATAATTTCTATTGTTTTTTACAAAACCGGAAAAAATGAAATCTAATACAAGGAAATAAATCCGTTGTTATAGATTTCCAGAAAAACAAAAAAAATCGAATTGAAATATAATAAACGGAAAAAAGCAATCTCTTGTCGTTTTCTCAAAACCACAAAAATTTAAATCTGATATATGGAAAGAAAACAATTTCTATTGTTTTTTACAAAACAGTAAAAAATTAAATCTAATAGGTCAAAATTACTCCGTCGTTATAGATTTCCAAAAAAACAAAAAAAATTGAATTGAAGTGTAATACATGAAAAATACCAATCTCTTGTAGTTTCTCAAAACCACAAAAATTTAAATCTAATACATGGACAAAACACAATTTCTCTTGTTTTTTATAAAACCGCATAAAATGAAATCTAATGGAAAAAACATTATTTGTATTGTTATTTACAACGACGGAAAAAATGAACTCTAAACGTGGAAACAACTCTGTTGTTATAGTTGTCAGCAAAAATTAAAAAATCGAATTGAAATATAATACATGCAAAAAAGCAATCTCTTACGTTTTCTCAAAACCACAAAAAATTTAAATCTAATACATAGAAAAAACACAATTGCTATTGTATTTTACAAAACCGCAAAAAATGAGACATAATACGTGGAAATAACTCCGTTCTTACAGATTTCCACAAAATCAAAAAAATCAAATTGAAGTGTAATACATGGAAAAAAGCAATCTCTTATTGTTTTCTCAAAACAACAAAAATTTAAATCTAATACATGGAAAAAATATTATTTGTATTGTGTTTTACAAAACCACAAAAAATTAAGCCAAATACGTGGAAATAACTCCGTTGTTATATAGATTTCCAGAAAAACATAAAAAATCGAATTGAAGTGTAAATACATGGAAAAAAGAAATCTCTTGTTGTTTTCTCAAAACCACAAAAATTTATGAAATCTAATACATGGAAATAACTCCGTTGTTATAGGTTTCCACAAAAACAGAAAAATTGAATTGAAGATTAATACACGGAAAAAAGTGACTTTTTTGTTAAAATAGCATCGGTAGCAAAAAAATTAACTATCACCCGATTGGGTACACTCCTCAGACTATTTAAAACAAAAATTAAAAAAAAAGGCACGACCGCCAGAGGACTTGGCAGTAGGGACGCACTACCGCCAGGAGGCTTGGCGGTAGTACTAGATACTCAATTATTTCCCTATGGGTGCTAGTTAGTTAATTTGTTTTGCTACCGATGCTATTTTTAAAAAAAAGTCAAAAAAAGCAATCTGTTGTTGTTTTCTCAAAACAACAAAAATTTAAATCCAATACATGGAAAAATTATTATTTTTATTGTGTCTTAAAAAACCACAAAAAATTAAGTCTAATATGTGGAAATAACTCCGTTATTATAGATTTCCAGAAAAACATAAAAAATCGAATTGAAGTGTAATACATGGAAAAAAGCAATCTCCTGTTGTTTTCTCAAAACCACAAAAATTTAAATCTAATACATGGAAAAAAAATAATATCGATTGTTTTTTACAAAACCGCAAAAAATGAAAAATAATACAAGGAAATAAATCCGT
Source organism: Juncus effusus (assembly GCA_027726005.1). Classification (NCBI taxonomy): domain Eukaryota; kingdom Viridiplantae; phylum Streptophyta; class Magnoliopsida; order Poales; family Juncaceae; genus Juncus; species Juncus effusus. The sequence goes on along the minus strand of CM050904.1, from coordinate 5,018,908 downwards.
TGTTATAGATTTCCACAAAAACAAAAAAATCGAATTGAAATATAATACATGGAAAAAAGGAATCTCTTGTTGTTTTCTCAAAACCCCAAAAGTTTAAATCTAATACATGGAAATAACACAATTTCTATTGTTTTTTACAGAACTGCAAAAAATTAAATCTCATACGTGAAAATAACTCCTCTGTTATAGATTTCCATAAAAACAAAAAAAATAGAATTGAAGTGTAATACATGAAAAACAACAATCTCGTGTTGTTTCTCAAAACCACAAAAATTGAAATCCAATACGTGGAAATAAATCTGTTCCTGTAGATTTCCACAAAAACAAAAAAATCGAATTGAAGTGTAATACACGGAAAAAAGCAATCACCTGTTGTTTTCTCAAAACAACAAAAATTTAAATCTAATACTTGGAAAAAACATTATTTGTATTATGTTTTACAAAAACACAAAAAATGAAGTCTAATGTATTGTTAATTACAAAACCGCAAAAAATGAACTATAATACGTGGAAATAACTCTGTTGTTATAGATTTCCACAAAAACAAAAAAAATAAAATTGAAATATAATACGTGCAAAAAAGCAATCTCTTGTTGTTTTCTCAAAACTACAAAAATTTAAATCTAATACATGGAAAAAATACAATTGCTATTGTTTTTTATACGGTTTTTGTAAATAACAATACAAATAATATTTTTTCCATTTATTAGATTTAATTTTTTGTGGTTTTGAGAAAACACCAAGTGATTGCTTTTTTCAAAAACACAATACAAATAATATTTTTTCCGTGTATTGGATATAAAGTTTTGTGGTTTTGAGAAAACAACAAGAGATTACTTTTTTCCATGTATTACTTTTCAATTCGTTTTTTTTTTGTTTTTTTGGAAATCAATAAGAACGGAGTTATTTCCACTTTTAGATTTCAATCTTTACGGTTTTGTAAATAACAATACAAATTATTTTTTTTCAATGTATTAGATTTAAATTTCTCGTGTTTTGAGAAAACAACAAAAGATTGGTTTTTTTCATGTATTACCCTTCAATTTGATATTTTTGGTTTTTGTCTAAATCTATAAGAACAGAGTTACTTCCACATATTAGATTTCATTCTTTTGCGATTTTGTCAAAAACAATAGAAATTTATTTTTTGCCTGTTTTAGATTTAAATTTTTGTGATTTTTAGAAAACAACAAGAGATTGATTTTTTCCATGTATTACACTTCAATTTGATTTTTTTTTATTCTTGTGGAAATCTATAACAACGGAGTAATTACCACATATTAGATTTATTTTTTTTGCGGTTTTGTAAATAACAATACAAATTATGTTTTTTGCATGTTAGATTTAAATTTTTATGGTTTTGAGAAAACGACAAGAGATTGCTTTTTTGCATGTATTACACTTCAATTCGATTTTTTTTCTTTTTTTGGAAAACTACTATAACAACGGAGTCATTTCCATATATTAGATTTCATTTTTTGCGGTTTTGTAAATAACAATACAAATAATATTTTTTCCATGTATTGGATTTAATTTTTGTGGTTTTGAGAAAACAACAAGCGATTGCTTTGTTCCATGTATTACACTTCAATTCGATTTTTTTGTGTTTGTGGAAATCTATAACAACGGAGTTATGTCCACGTATTAGATTTTATTTTATGCGGTTTTTAAAAAACAATAGAAATTGTGTTTTTTCCATGTTTTAGATTAAAATTTTTATGGTTTTGAGAAAGCAACAAGCGATTGCTTTGTTCCATGTATTACACTTCAATTCGATTTTTTTGTGTTTGTGGAAATCTATAACAACGGAGTTATTTCCACGTATTAGATTTTATTTTATGCGGTTTTTTAAAAAACAATAGAAATTGTTTTTTCTCCAAGTTTTAGAATAAACTTTTTGTGGTTTCGAGAAAACAACAAGATATTGCTTTTTTCCGTGTATTACACTTCGATTGGATTTTTTTGTTTTTGTGGAAATCTATAAGAACGGAGTTATTTCCACGTATGAGATTTATTTTTTTGCGGTTTTGTTAATTACGGTACAAATAATGTTTTTTTTCCATGTATTAGATTTAAATTTTTGTGGTTTTGGGAAAACTACACGAGATTGCTTTTTCCATGTATTATATTCCATTTCGAGTTTTTCTGTTTTTGTGGAAATCTATAAGAACGGAGTTATTTCCACGTATGAGATTTCTTTTTTTGCGGTTTTGTAACTTACAATACAAATAATGTTTTTTTTTCCATGTATTAGATTTAAATTTTTGTGGTTTTGGGAAAACTACATGAGATTGATTTTTCCATGTATTATATTTTATTTCGATTTATCTGTTATAAGAACGAAGGTATTTCCACGTATTAGATTTCATTTTTTGCGGTTTTCTAAAATACAATAGAAATTGTGTTTTGTCCATGTTTTAGACTAAAATTTGTGGTTTTGAGAAAACAACAAACGATTGCTTTTTTCCATGTATTACACTTCAATTCGATTTTTTTGTTTTTGTGGAAATCTATAACAACGGAGTTATTTCAACATATTAGATTTCATTTTTTGCGGTTTTGTAAATAACAATAGAAATTGTGTTTTTTCCATGTATTAGATTTAAATTTTTGTGGTTTTGACAAAACAACAAGATATTGCTTTTTTCCATGTATTACACTTCAAATGGATTTTTTTGTTTTTGTGCAAATCTATATGAACGGAGTTATTTCCACTTGTTAATTACAATACAAATAATGTTTTTTTTTCCATGTATTAGATTTAAATTTTTGTGGTTTTGGGAAAACTACATGAGATTGCTTTTTTCCATGTACTATATTTCATTTCGATTTTTTCTGTTTTTGTGGAAATCTATAAGAACGGAGGTATTTCCACGTACTAGATTTCATTTTTTGCGGTTTTGTAAAAAATAATAGAAATTGTGTTTTTTCCATATTTTAGATTAAAATTTTTCTGGTTTTGAGAAAACAACAAGCGATTGCTTTGTTCCATGTATTACACTTCAATTCGATTTTTTTGTGTTTGTGGAAATCTATAACAACGGAGTTATGTCCACGTATTAGATTTTATTTTATGCGGTTTTTTAAAAAACAATAGAAATTGTTTTTTTTCCTAGTTTTAGATTAAACTTTTTGTGGTTTTGAGAAAACAACAAGATATTGCTTTTTCACATGTATTACACTTTGATTGGATTTTTTTTTTTTGTGGAAATCTATAAAAACGGAGTTATTTCCACGTATGAGATTTATTTTTTTGCGGTTTTGTTAATTACAATACAAATAATGTTTTTTTTCCATCTATTAGATTTAAATTTTTGTGGTTTTGGGAAAACTACAAGAGATTGCTTTTTCCATGTATTATATTTCATTTCGATTTTTTCTGTTTTTGTGGAAATCTATAAGAACGGAGTTATTTCCACGTATGAGATTTATTTTTTTGCGGTTTTGTTAATTACAATACAAATAATGTTTTTTTTCCATGTATTAGATTTAAATTTTTGTGGTTTTGGGTAAACTACAAGAGATTGCTTTTTCCATGTATTATATTTCATTTCGATTTTTTCTGTTTTTGTGGAAATCTATAAGAACGGAGGTATCTCCACGTATTAGATTTCATTATTTGCTGTTTTGTAAAAAACAATGGAAATTGTTTTTTCCATGTTTTAGATTAAAATTTTTGTGATTTTGAGAAAACAACAAACGATTGATTTTTTCCATGTATTACACTTCAATTCGATTTTTTTGTGTTTGTGGAAATCTATAACAACGGAGTTATTTCAACATATTAGATTTCATTTTTTGCGGTTTTGTAAATAGCAATACAAATTGTGTTTTTTCCGTGTATGAGATTTAAATTTTCGTGGTTTTGACAAAACAAACAGATATTGCTTTTTTCCATGTATTACATTTCAATTGGATTTTTTTGTTTTTGTGGAAATCTATAAGAACGGAATTATTTCCACTTGTTAATTACAACACAAATAATGTTTTTTTTCCATGTATTAGATTTTAATTTTTGTGGTTTTGGGAAAACTACAAGAGATTGCCTTTTTCCATGTACTATATTTCATTTCGATTTTTTCTGTTTTTGTGGAAATCTATAAGAACGGAGGTATTTCCACGTATTAGATTTTATTTTTTGCGGTTTTGTAAAAAATAATAAAAATTGTGTTTTTTCCATGTTTTAGATTTAAATTTTTATGGTTCTGAGAAAGCAACAAGCGATTGCTTTGTTCCATGTATTACACTTCAATTCGATTTTTTTGTGTTTGTGGAAATCTATAACAACGGAGTTATTTCCACGTATTAGATTTTATTTTATGCGGTTTTTTAAAAAACAATAGAAATTGTTTTTTCTCCAAGTTTTAGAATAAACTTTTTGTGGTTTCGAGAAAACAACAAGATATTGCTTTTTTCCGTGTATTACACTTGGATTGGATTTTTTTGTTTTTGTGGAAATCTATAAGAACGGAGTTATTTCCACGTATGAGATTTATTTTTTTGCGGTTTTGTTAATTACAGTACAAATAATGTTTTTTTTTCCATGTATTAGATTTAAATTTTTGTGGTTTTGGGAAAACTACACGAGATTGCTTTTTCCATGTATTATATTCCATTTCGAGTTTTTCTGTTTTTGTGGAAATCTATAAGAACGGAGTTATTTCCACGTATGAGATTTCTTTTTTTGCGGTTTTGTTAATTACAATACAAATAATGTTTTTTTTTCCATGTATTAGATTTAAATTTTTGTGGTTTTGGGAAAACTACATGAGATTGATTTTTCCATGTATTATATTTTATTTCGATTTATCTGTTATAAGAACGAAGGTATTTCCACGTATTAGATTTCATTTTTTGCGGTTTTCTAAAATACAATAGAAATTGTGTTTTGTCCATGTTTTAGACTAAAATTTGTGGTTTTGAGAAAACAACAAACGATTGCTTTTTTCCATGTATTACACTTCAATTCGATTTTTTTGTTTTTGTGGAAATCTATAACAACGGAGTTATTTCAACATATTAGATTTCATTTTTTGCGGTTTTGTAAATAACAATAGAAATTGTGTTTTTTCCATGTATTAGATTTAAATTTTTGTGGTTTTGACAAAACAACAAGATATTGCTTTTTTCCATGTATTACACTTCAAATGGATTTTTTTGTTTTTGTGCAAATCTATATGAACGGAGTTATTTCCACTTGTTAATTACAATACAAATAATGTTTTTTTTTCCATGTATTAGATTTAAATTTTTGTGGTTTTGGGAAAACTACATGAGATTGCTTTTTTCCATGTACTATATTTCATTTCGATTTTTTCTGTTTTTGTGGAAATCTATAAGAACGGAGGTATTTCCACGTACTAGATTTCATTTTTTGCGGTTTTGTAAAAAATAATAGAAATTGTGTTTTTTCCATATTTTAGATTAAAATTTTTCTGGTTTTGAGAAAACAACAAGCGATTGCTTTGTTCCATGTATTACACTTCAATTCGATTTTTTTGTGTTTGTGGAAATCTATAACAACGGAGTTATGTCCACGTATTAGATTTTATTTTATGCGGTTTTTTAAAAAACAATAGAAATTGTTTTTTTTCCTAGTTTTAGATTAAACTTTTTGTGGTTTTGAGAAAACAACAAGATATTGCTTTTTCACATGTATTACACTTTGATTGGATTTTTTTTTTTTTGTGGAAATCTATAAAAACGGAGTTATTTCCACGTATGAGATTTATTTTTTTGCGGTTTTGTTAATTACAATACAAATAATGTTTTTTTTCCATCTATTAGATTTAAATTTTTGTGGTTTTGGGAAAACTACAAGAGATTGCTTTTTCCATGTATTATATTTCATTTCGATTTTTTCTGTTTTTGTGGAAATCTATAAGAACGGAGTTATTTCCACGTATGAGATTTATTTTTTTGCGGTTTTGTTAATTACAATACAAATAATGTTTTTTTTCCATGTATTAGATTTAAATTTTTGTGGTTTTGGGTAAACTACAAGAGATTGCTTTTTCCATGTATTATATTTCATTTCGATTTTTTCTGTTTTTGTGGAAATCTATAAGAACGGAGGTATCTCCACGTATTAGATTTCATTATTTGCTGTTTTGTAAAAAACAATGGAAATTGTTTTTTCCATGTTTTAGATTAAAATTTTTGTGATTTTGAGAAAACAACAAACGATTGATTTTTTCCATGTATTACACTTCAATTCGATTTTTTTGTGTTTGTGGAAATCTATAACAACGGAGTTATTTCAACATATTAGATTTCATTTTTTGCGGTTTTGTAAATAGCAATACAAATTGTGTTTTTTCCGTGTATGAGATTTAAATTTTCGTGGTTTTGACAAAACAAACAGATATTGCTTTTTTCCATGTATTACATTTCAATTGGATTTTTTTGTTTTTGTGGAAATCTATAAGAACGGAATTATTTCCACTTGTTAATTACAACACAAATAATGTTTTTTTTCCATGTATTAGATTTTAATTTTTGTGGTTTTGGGAAAACTACAAGAGATTGCCTTTTTCCATGTACTATATTTCATTTCGATTTTTTCTGTTTTTGTGGAAATCTATAAGAACGGAGGTATTTCCACGTATTAGATTTTATTTTTTGCGGTTTTGTAAAAAATAATAAAAATTGTGTTTTTTCCATGTTTTAGATTTAAATTTTTATGGTTCTGAGAAAGCAACAAGCGATTGCTTTGTTCCATGTATTACACTTCAATTCGATTTTTTTGTGTTTGTGGAAATCTATAACAACGGAGTTATTTCCACGTATTAGATTTTATTTTATGCGGTTTTTTAAAAAACAATAGAAATTGTTTTTTCTCCAAGTTTTAGAATAAACTTTTTGTGGTTTCGAGAAAACAACAAGATATTGCTTTTTTCCGTGTATTACACTTGGATTGGATTTTTTTGTTTTTGTGGAAATCTATAAGAACGGAGTTATTTCCACGTATGAGATTTATTTTTTTGCGGTTTTGTTAATTACAGTACAAATAATGTTTTTTTTTCCATGTATTAGATTTAAATTTTTGTGGTTTTGGGAAAACTACACGAGATTGCTTTTTCCATGTATTATATTCCATTTCGAGTTTTTCTGTTTTTGTGGAAATCTATAAGAACGGAGTTATTTCCACGTATGAGATTTCTTTTTTTGCGGTTTTGTTAATTACAATACAAATAATGTTTTTTTTTCCATGTATTAGATTTAAATTTTTGTGGTTTTGGGAAAACTACATGAGATTGATTTTTCCATGTATTATATTTTATTTCGATTTATCTATTATAAGAACGAAGGTATTTCCACGTATTAGATTTCATTTTTTGCGGTTTTCTAAAATACAATAGAAATTGTGTTTTGTCCATGTTTTAGACTAAAATTTGTGGTTTTGAGAAAACAACAAACGATTGCTTTTTTCCATGTATTACACTTCAATTCGATTTTTTTGTTTTTGTGGAAATCTATAACAACGGAGTTATTTCAACATATTAGATTTCATTTTTTGCGGTTTTGTAAATAACAATAGAAATTGTGTTTTTTCCATGTATTAGATTTAAATTTTTGTGGTTTTGACAAAACAACAAGATATTGCTTTTTTCCATGTATTACACTTCAAATGGATTTTTTTGTTTTTGTGCAAATCTATATGAACGGAGTTATTTCCACTTGTTAATTACAATACAAATAATGTTTTTTTTTCCATGTATTAGATTTAAATTTTTGTGGTTTTGGGAAAACTACATGAGATTGCTTTTTTCCATGTACTATATTTCATTTCGATTTTTTCTGTTTTTGTGGAAATCTATAAGAACGGAGGTATTTCCACGTACTAGATTTCATTTTTTGCGGTTTTGTAAAAAATAATAGAAATTGTGTTTTTTCCATATTTTAGATTAAAATTTTTCTGGTTTTGAGAAAACAACAAGCGATTGCTTTGTTCCATGTATTACACTTCAATTCGATTTTTTTGTGTTTGTGGAAATCTATAACAACGGAGTTATGTCCACGTATTAGATTTTATTTTATGCGGTTTTTTAAAAAACAATAGAAATTGTTTTTTTTCCTAGTTTTAGATTAAACTTTTTGTGGTTTTGAGAAAACAACAAGATATTGCTTTTTCACATGTATTACACTTTGATTGGATTTTTTTTTTTTTGTGGAAATCTATAAAAACGGAGTTATTTCCACGTATGAGATTTATTTTTTTGCGGTTTTGTTAATTACAATACAAATAATGTTTTTTTTCCATCTATTAGATTTAAATTTTTGTGGTTTTGGGAAAACTACAAGAGATTGCTTTTTCCATGTATTATATTTCATTTCGATTTTTTCTGTTTTTGTGGAAATCTATAAGAACGGAGTTATTTCCACGTATGAGATTTATTTTTTTGCGGTTTTGTTAATTACAATACAAATAATGTTTTTTTTCCATGTATTAGATTTAAATTTTTGTGGTTTTGGGTAAACTACAAGAGATTGCTTTTTCCATGTATTATATTTCATTTCGATTTTTTCTGTTTTTGTGGAAATCTATAAGAACGGAGGTATCTCCACGTATTAGATTTCATTATTTGCTGTTTTGTAAAAAACAATGGAAATTGTTTTTTCCATGTTTTAGATTAAAATTTTTGTGATTTTGAGAAAACAACAAACGATTGATTTTTTCCATGTATTACACTTCAATTCGATTTTTTTGTGTTTGTGGAAATCTATAACAACGGAGTTATTTCAACATATTAGATTTCATTTTTTGCGGTTTTGTAAATAGCAATACAAATTGTGTTTTTTCCGTGTATGAGATTTAAATTTTCGTGGTTTTGACAAAACAAACAGATATTGCTTTTTTCCATGTATTACATTTCAATTGGATTTTTTTGTTTTTGTGGAAATCTATAAGAACGGAATTATTTCCACTTGTTAATTACAACACAAATAATGTTTTTTTTCCATGTATTAGATTTTAATTTTTGTGGTTTTGGGAAAACTACAAGAGATTGCCTTTTTCCATGTACTATATTTCATTTCGATTTTTTCTGTTTTTGTGGAAATCTATAAGAACGGAGGTATTTCCACGTATTAGATTTTATTTTTTGCGGTTTTGTAAAAAATAATAAAAATTGTGTTTTTTCCATGTTTTAGATTTAAATTTTTATGGTTCTGAGAAAGCAACAAGCGATTGCTTTGTTCCATGTATTACACTTCAATTCGATTTTTTTGTGTTTGTGGAAATCTATAACAACGGAGTTATTTCCACGTATTAGATTTTATTTTATGCGGTTTTTTAAAAAACAATAGAAATTGTTTTTTCTCCAAGTTTTAGAATAAACTTTTTGTGGTTTCGAGAAAACAACAAGATATTGCTTTTTTCCGTGTATTACACTTGGATTGGATTTTTTTGTTTTTGTGGAAATCTATAAGAACGGAGTTATTTCCACGTATGAGATTTATTTTTTTGCGGTTTTGTTAATTACAGTACAAATAATGTTTTTTTTTCCATGTATTAGATTTAAATTTTTGTGGTTTTGGGAAAACTACACGAGATTGCTTTTTCCATGTATTATATTCCATTTCGAGTTTTTCTGTTTTTGTGGAAATCTATAAGAACGGAGTTATTTCCACGTATGAGATTTCTTTTTTTGCGGTTTTGTTAATTACAATACAAATAATGTTTTTTTTTCCATGTATTAGATTTAAATTTTTGTGGTTTTGGGAAAACTACATGAGATTGATTTTTCCATGTATTATATTTTATTTCGATTTATCTATTATAAGAACGAAGGTATTTCCACGTATTAGATTTCATTTTTTGCGGTTTTCTAAAATACAATAGAAATTGTGTTTTGTCCATGTTTTAGACTAAAATTTGTGGTTTTGAGAAAACAACAAACGATTGCTTTTTTCCATGTATTACACTTCAATTCGATTTTTTTGTTTTTGTGGAAATCTATAACAACGGAGTTATTTCAACATATTAGATTTCATTTTTTGCGGTTTTGTAAATAACAATAGAAATTGTGTTTTTTCCATGTATTAGATTTAAATTTTTGTGGTTTTGACAAAACAACAAGATATTGCTTTTTTCCATGTATTACACTTCAAATGGATTTTTTTGTTTTTGTGCAAATCTATATGAACGGAGTTATTTCCACTTGTTAATTACAATACAAATAATGTTTTTTTTTCCATGTATTAGATTTAAATTTTTGTGGTTTTGGGAAAACTACATGAGATTGCTTTTTTCCATGTACTATATTTCATTTCGATTTTTTCTGTTTTTGTGGAAATCTATAAGAACGGAGGTATTTCCACGTACTAGATTTCATTTTTTGCGGTTTTGTAAAAAATAATAGAAATTGTGTTTTTTCCATATTTTAGATTAAAATTTTTCTGGTTTTGAGAAAACAACAAGCGATTGCTTTGTTCCATGTATTACACTTCAATTCGATTTTTTTGTGTTTGTGGAAATCTATAACAACGGAGTTATGTCCACGTATTAGATTTTATTTTATGCGGTTTTTTAAAAAACAATAGAAATTGTTTTTTTTCCTAGTTTTAGATTAAACTTTTTGTGGTTTTGAGAAAACAACAAGATATTGCTTTTTCACATGTATTACACTTTGATTGGATTTTTTTTTTTTTGTGGAAATCTATAAAAACGGAGTTATTTCCACGTATGAGATTTATTTTTTTGCGGTTTTGTTAATTACAATACAAATAATGTTTTTTTTCCATCTATTAGATTTAAATTTTTGTGGTTTTGGGAAAACTACAAGAGATTGCTTTTTCCATGTATTATATTTCATTTCGATTTTTTCTGTTTTTGTGGAAATCTATAAGAACGGAGTTATTTCCACGTATGAGATTTATTTTTTTGCGGTTTTGTTAATTACAATACAAATAATGTTTTTTTTCCATGTATTAGATTTAAATTTTTGTGGTTTTGGGAAAACTACAAGAGATTGCTTTTTCCATGTATTATATTTCATTTCGATTTTTTCTGTTTTTGTGGAAATCTATAAGAACGGAGGTATCTCCACGTATTAGATTTCATTATTTGCTGTTTTGTAAAAAACAATGGAAATTGTTTTTTCCATGTTTTAGATTAAAATTTTTGTGATTTTGAGAAAACAACAAACGATTGATTTTTTCCATGTATTACAGTTCAATTCGATTTTTTTGTGTTTGTGGAAATCTATAACAACGGAGTTATTTCAACATATTAGATTTCATTTTTTGCGGTTTTGTAAATAGCAATACAAATTGTGTTTTTTCCGTGTATGAGATTTAAATTTTCGTGGTTTTGACAAAACAAACAGATATTGCTTTTTTCCATGTATTACATTTCAATTGGATTTTTTTGTTTTTGTGGAAATCTATAAGAACGGAATTATTTCCACTTGTTAATTACAACACAAATAATGTTTTTTTTCCATGTATTATATTTTAATTTTTGTGGTTTTGGGAAAACTACAAGAGATTGCCTTTTTCCATGTACTATATTTCATTTCGATTTTTTCTGTTTTTGTGGAAATCTATAAGAACGGAGGTATTTCCACGTATTAGATTTTATTTTTTGCGGTTTTGTAAAAAATAATAAAAATTGTGTTTTTTCCATGTTTTAGATTAAAATTTTTATGGTTTTGAGAAAGCAACAAGCGATTGCTTTGTTCCATGTATTACATTTCAATTCGATTTTTTTGTGTTTGTGGAAATCTATAACAACGGAGTTATTTCCACGTATTAGATTTTATTTTATGCGGTTTTTTAAAAAACAATAGAAATTGTTTTTTCTCCAAGTTTTAGAATAAACTTTTTGTGGTTTCGAGAAAACAACAAGATATTGCTTTTTTCCGTGTATTACACTTCGATTGGATTTTTTTGTTTTTGTGGAAATCTATAAGAACGGAGTTATTTCCACGTATGAGATTTATTTTTTTGCGGTTTTGTTAATTACAGTACAAATAATGTTTTTTTTCCATGTATTAGATTTAAATTTTTGTGGTTTTGGGAAAACTACACGAGATTGCTTTTTCCATGTATTATATTCCATTTCGAGTTTTTCTGTTTTTGTGGAAATCTATAAGAACGGAGTTATTTCCACGTATGCGATTTCTTTTTTTGCGGTTTTGTTAATTACAATACAAATAATGTTTTTTTTTCCATGTATTAGATTTAAATTTTTGTGGTTTTGGGAAAACTACATGAGATTGATTTTTCCATGTATTATATTTTATTTCGATTTATCTGTTATAAGAACGAAGGTATTTGCACGTATTAGATTTCATTTTTTGTGGTTTTTTAAAATACAATAGAAATTGTGTTTTGTCCATGTTTTAGACTAAAATTTGTGGTTTTGAGAAAACAACAAACGATTGCTTTTTTCCATGTATTACACTTCAATTCGATTTTTTTGTTTTTGCGGTTTTGTAAATAACAATAGAAATTGTGTTTTTTCCATGTATTAGATTTAAATTTTTGTGCTTTTGACAAAACAACAAGATATTGCTTTTTTCCATGTATTACACTTCAGATGGATTTTTTGTTTTTGTGGAAATCTATATGAACGGAGTTATTTCCACTTGTTAATTACAATACAAATAATGTTTTTTTTTCCATGTATTAGATTTAAATTTTTGTGGTCTTGGGAAAACTACATGAGATTGCTTTTTTCCATGTACTATATTTCATTTCGATTTTTTCTGTTTTTGTGGAAATCTATAAGAACGGAGGTATTTCCACGTACTAGATTTCATTTTTTGCGGTTTTGTAAAAAATAATAGAAATTGTGTTTTTTCCATATTTTAGATTAAAATTTTTGTGGTTTTGAGAAAACAACAAGCGATTGCTTTGTTCCATGTATTACACTTCAATTCGATTTTTTTGTGTTTGTGGAAATCTATAACAACGGAGTAATGTCCACGTATTAGATTTTATTTTATGCGGTTTTTTAAAAAACAATAGAAATTGTTTTTTTTCCTAGTTTTAGATTAAACTTTTTGTGGTTTTGAGAAAACTACAAGATATTGCTTTTTCACATGTATTACACTTTGATTGGATTTTTTTTTTTTTGTGGAAATCTATAAAAACGGAGTTATTTCCACGTATGAGATTTATTTTTTTGCGGTTTTGTTAATTACAATACAAATAATGTTTTTTTTCCATCTATTAGATTTAAATTTTTGTGGTTTTGGGAAAACTACAAGAGATTGCTTTTTCCATGTATTATATTTCATTTCGATTTTTTCTGTTTTTGTGGAAATCTATAAGAACGGAGTTATTTCCACGTATGAGATTTATTTTTTTCCGGTTTTGTTAATTACAATACAAATAATGTTTTTTTTCCATGTATTAGATTTAAATTTTTGTGGTTTTGGGAAAACTACAAGAGATTGCTTTTTCCATGTATTATATTTCATTTCGATTTTTTCTGTTTTTGTGGAAATCTATAAGAACGGAGGTATCTCCACGTATTAGATTTCATTATTTGCTGTTTTGTAAAAAACAATGGAAATTGTGTTTTTTCCATGTTTTAGATTAAAATTTTTGTGATTTTGAGAAAACAACACACGATTGATTTTTTCCATGTATTACACTTCAATTCGATTTTTTTGTGTTTGTGGAAATCTATAACAACGGAGTTATTTCAACATATTAGATTTCATTTTTTGCGGTTTTGTAAATAGCAATACAAATTATGTTTTTTCCGTGTATGAGATTTAAATTTTCGTGGTTTTGACAAAACAAACAGATATTGCTTTTTTCCATGTATTACATTTCAATTGGATTTTTTTGTTTTTGTGGAAATCTATAAGAACGGAATTATTACCACTTTTTAATTACAACACAAATAATGTTTTTTTTCCATGTATTAGATTTTAATTTTTGTGGTTTTGGGAAAACTACAAGAGATTGCCTTTTTCCATGTACTATATTTCATTTCGATTTTTTCTGTTTTTGTGGAAATCTATAAGAACGGAGGTATTTCCACGTATTAGATTTTATTTTTTGCGGTTTAATAAAAAATAATAGAAATTGTGTTTTTTCCATGTTTTAGATTAAAATTTTTATGGTTTTGAGAAAGCAACAAGCGATTGCTTTGTTCCATGTATTACACTTCAATTCGATTTTTTTGTGTTTGTGGAAATCTATAACAACGGAGTTATTTCCACGTATTAGATTTTATTTTATGCGGTTTTTTAAAAAACAATAGAAATTGTTTTTTCTCCAAGTTTGAGAATAAACTTTTTGTGGTTTTGAGAAAACAATTGCTTTTTTCCGTGTATTACAATTCGATTGGATTTTTTTGTTTTTGTGGAAATCTATAAGAACAGAGTTATTTCCACGTATGAGATTTATTTTTTTGCGGTTTTGTTAATTACAATACAAATAATGTTTTTTTTCCATGTATTAGATTTAAATTTTTGTGGTTTTGGGAAAACTACAAGAGATTGCTTTTTCCATGTATTATATTCCATTTCGAGTTTTTCTGTTTTTGTGGAAATCTATAAGAACGGAGTTATTTCCACGTATGAGATTTCTTTTTTTGCGGTTTTGTTAATTACAATACAAATAATGTTTTTTTTCCATGTATTAGATTTAAATTTTTGTGGTTTTGGGAAAACTATATGAGATTGATTTTTCAATGTATTATATTTTATTTCGATTTATCTGTTATAAGAACGAAGGTATTTCCACGTATTAGATTTCATTTTTTGCGGTTTTCTAAAATACAATAGAAATTGTGTTTTGTCCATGTTTTAGACTAAAATTTGTGGTTTTGAGAAAACAACAAACGATTGCTTTTTTCCATGTATTATACTTCAATTCGATTTTTTTGTTTTTGTGGAAATCTATAACAACGGAGTTATTTCAACATATTAGATTTCATTTTTTCCGGTTTTGTAAATAACAATAGAAATTGTGTTTTTTCCATGTATTAGATTTAAATTTTTGTGGTTTTGACAAAACAACAAGATATTGCTTTTTTCCATGTATTACATTTCAATTGGATTTTTTTGTTTTTGTGGAAATCTATAAGAACGGAGTTATTTCCACTTGTTAATTACAACACAAATAATGTTTTTTTTTCCATGTATTAGATTTAAATTTTTGTGGTTTTGGGAAAACTACATGAGATTGATTTTTCCATGTATTATATTTTATTTCGATTTATCTGTTATAAGAACGAAGGTATTTCAACGTATTAGATTTCATTTTTTGCGGTTTTCTAAAATACAATAGAAATTGTGTTTTGTCCATGTTTTAGACTAAAATTTGTGGTTTTGAGAAAACAACAAACGATTGCTTTTTTCCATGTATTACACTTCAATTCGATTTTTTTGTTTTTGTGGAATTCTATAACAACGGAGTTATTTCAACATATTAGATTTCATTTTTTGCGGTTTTGTAAATAACAATAGAAATTGTGTTTTTTCCATGTATTAGATTTAAATTTTTGTGGTTTTGACAAAACAACAAGATATTTCTTTTTTCCATGTATTACACTTCAAATGGATTTTTTTGTTTTTGTGGAAATCTATATGAACGGAGTTATTTCCACTTGTTAATTACAATACAAATAATGTTTTTTTTCCATGTATTAGATTTAAATTTTTGTGGTTTTGGGAAAACTACATGAGATTGCTTTTTTCCATGTACTATATTTCATTTCGATTTTTTCTGTTTTTGTGGAAATCTATAAGAATGGAGGTATTTCCACGTACTAGATTTCATTTTTTGCGGTTTTGTAAAAAATAATAGAAATTGTGTTTTTTCCATATTTTAGATTAAAATTTTTGTGGTTTTGAGAAAACAACAAGCGATTGCTTTGTTCCATGTATTACACTTCAATTCGATTTTTTTGTGTTTGTGGAAATCTATAACAACGGAGTTATGTCCACGTATTAGATTTTATTTTATGCGGTTTTTTAAAAAACAATAGAAATTGTTTTTTTTTCCAAGTTTTAGATTAAACTTTTTGTGGTTTTGAGAAAACAACAAGATATTGCTTTTTCACATGTATTACACTTCGATTGGATTTTTTTGTTTTTGTGGAAATCTATAAGAACAGAGTTATTTCCACGTATGAGATTTATTTTTTTGCGGTTTTGTTAATTACAATACAAATAATGTTTTTTTTCCATGTATTAGATTTAAATTTTTGTGGTTTTGGGAAAACTACAAGAGATTGCTTTTTCCATGTATTATATTTCATTTCGATTTTTTCTGTTTTTGTGGAAATCTATAAGAACGGAGGTATCTCCACGTATTAGATTTCATTATTTGCTGTTTTGTAAAAAACAATGGAAATTGTTTTTTCCATGTTTTAGATTAAAATTTTTGTGATTTTGAGAAAACAACAAACGATTGATTTTTTCCATGTATTACACTTCAATTCGATTTTTTTGTGTTTGTGGAAATCTATAACAACGGAGTTATTTCAACATATTAGATTTCATTTTTTGCGGTTTTGTAAATAGCAATACAAATTGTGTTTTTTCCGTGTATGAGATTTAAATTTTCGTGTATTTGACAAAACAAACAGATATTGCTTTTTTCCATGTATTACATTTCAATTGGATTTTTTTGTTTTTGTGGAAATCTATAAGAACGGAATTATTTCCACTTGTTAATTACAACACAAATAATGTTTTTTTTCCATGTATTAGATTTTAATTTTTGTGGTTTTGGGAAAACTACAAGAGATTGCCTTTTTCCATGTACTATATTTCATTTCGATTTTTTCTGTTTTTGTGGAAATCTATAAGAACGGAGGTATTTCCACGTACTAGATTTCATTTTTTGCGGTTTTGTAAAAAATAATAGAAATTGTGTTTTTTCCATATTTTAGATTAAAATTTTTCTGGTTTTGAGAAAACAACAAGCGATTGCTTTGTTCCATGTATTACACTTCAATTCGATTTTTTTGTGTTTGTGGAAATCTATAACAACGGAGTTATGTCCACGTATTAGATTTTATTTTATGCGGTTTTTTAAAAAACAATAGAAATTCTTTTTTTTCCTAGTTTTAGATTAAACTTTTTGTGGTTTTGAGAAAACAACAAGATATTGCTTTTTCACATGTATTACACTTTGATTGGATTTTTTTTTTTTGTGGAAATCTATAAAAACGGAGTTATTTCCACGTATGAGATTTATTTTTTTGCGGTTTTGTTAATTACAATACAAATAATGTTTTTTTTCCATCGATTAGATTTAAATTTTTGTGGTTTTGGGAAAACTACAAGAGATTGCTTTTTCCATGTATTATATTTCATTTCGATTTTTTCTGTTTTTGTGGAAATCTATAAGAACGGAGTTATTTCCACGTATGAGATTTATTTTTTTGCGGTTTTGTTAATTACAATACAAATAATGTTTTTTTTCCATGTATTAGATTTAAATTTTTGTGGTTTTGGGAAAACTACATGAGATTGCTTTTTCCATGTATTATATTTCATTTCGATTTTTTCTGTTTTTGTGGAAATCTATAAGAACGGAGGTATCTCCACGTATTAGATTTCATTATTTGCTGTTTTGTAAAAAACAATGGAAATTGTTTTTTCCATGTTTTAGATTAAAATTTTTGTGATTTTGAGAAAACAACAAATGATTGCTTTTTTCCATGTATTACATTTCAATTCGATTTTTTTGTTTTTGTGGAAATCTATAACAACGGAGTTATTTCAACATATTAGATTTCATTTTTTGCGGTATTGTAAATAGCAATACAAATTGTGTTTTTTGCATGTATTAGATTTAAATTTTCGTGGTTTTGACAAAACAACAAGATATTGCTTTTTTCCATGTAGTACATTTCAATTGGATTTTTTTGTTTTTGTGGAAATCTATAAGAACGGAGTTATTTCCACTTGTTAATTACAACACAAATAATGTTTTTTTTTCCATGTATTAGATTTTAATTTTTGTGGTTTTGGGAAAACTACAAGAGATTGCCTTTTTCCATGTACTATATTTCATTTCGATTTTTTCTGTTTTTGTGGAAATCTATAAGAACGGAGGTATTTCCACGTATTAGATTTCATTTTTTGCGGTTTCTTAAAAAATAATAGAAATTGTGTTTTTTCCATGTTTTAGATTAAAATTTTTGTGGTTTTGAGAAAGCAACAAGCGATTGCTTTGTTCCATGTATTACACTTCAATTCGATTTTTTTGTGTTTGTGGAAATCTATAACAACGGAGTTATTTCCACGTATTAGATTTTATTTTATGCGGTTTTTTAAAAAACAATAGAAAATGTTTTTTCTCCAAGTTTTAGAATAAACTTTTTGTGGTTTCGAGAAAACAACAAGATATTGCTTTTTTCCGTGTATTACACTTCGATTGGATTTTTTTGTTTTTGTGGAAATCTATAAGAACGGAGTTATTTCCACGTATGAGATTTATTTTTTTGCGGTTTTGTTAATTACAATACAAATAATGTTTTTTTTTCCATGTATTAGATTTAAATTTTTGTGGTTTTGGGAAAACTACACGAGATTGCTTTTTCCATGTATTATATTCCATTTCGAGTTTTTCTGTTTTTGTGGAAATCTATAAGAACGGAGTTATTTCCACGTATGAGATTTCTTTTTTTGCGGTTTTGTTAATTACAATACAAATAATGTTTTTTTTTCCATGTATTAGATTTAAATTTTTGTGGTTTTGGGAAAACTTCATGAGATTGCTTTTTCGATGTATTATATTTTATTTCGATTTTTTCTGTTATAAGATCGAAGGTATTTCCACGTCTTAGATTTCATTTTTTGCGGTTTTGTAAAATACAATAGAAATTGTGTTTTTTCCATGTTTTAGATTAAAATTTTTGTGGTTTTGAGAAAACAACAAACGATTGCTTTTTTCCATGTATTACACTTCAATTCGATTTTTTTGTTTTTGTGGAAATCTATAACAACGGAGTTATTTCAACATATTAGATTTCATTTTTTGCGGTTTTGTAAATAACAAAAGAAATTGTGTTTTTTCCATGTATTAGATTTAAATTTTTGTGGTTTTGACGAAACAACAAGATATTGCTTTTTTCCATGTATTACACTTCAAATGGATTTTTTTGTTTTTGTGGAAATCTATAAGAACGGAGTTATTTCCACTTGTTAATTACAATACAAATAATGATTTTTTTCCATGCATTAGATTTAAATTTTTGTGGTTTTGGGAAAACTACATGAGATTGCTTTTTTCCATGTACTATATTTCATTTCGATTTTTTCTGTTTTTGTGGAAATCTATAAGAACGGAGGTATTTTCGCGTATTAGATTTCATTTTATGCGGTTTTGTAAAAAATAATAGAAATTGTGTTTTTTCCATATTTTAGATTAAAATTTTTGTGGTTTTGAGAAAACAACAAGCGATTGCTTTGTTCCATGTATTACACTTCAATTCGATTTTTTTGTATTTGTGGAAATCTATAACAACGGAGTCATTTCCTGTAATGTGTATTTTTATACACATTTTTAGGGTTTTTATCATCTCAAATTCAATCATAATTCACATAAAATGTTTGAAAAACAGTCATAATTCACAAAATATAATTTGAAACCTCTTAATACATTTTTGTGTGATTTTACAGGCAAAAAGGCTATAAAATGAAGAATTGGACCAAAACGCAAATAATGGGCCAAAGATGGCCAACTAAAACCTCAAACACTCTACAAAAAATTCCCCAAACTTTTACGACAATTCAAAAACCTTCTACAACCAAGTCAGACCGAGCCAAACGCCAAAAATCGCCAAATTGACCAAAAGTCAACTACTCCAAAATGGGTCAAACGGTATACCAAAACGAAGAGCTCGACGAAACGAACCCAACGGTACAATCCTCGCGATCAGAAACCTTCTAGAACTCTCAGAATCACCAATTGAAAATCAGGTCAAAAATTGGTCAAAGTCAACGAATTGACCAGGTCAAACCCATCTTCTTCAAACCTCATAATTCACAATTCTGCTCGAAATCGAACAAACAAGCCAGCCATGGATTCAGCATGACGAGACGAACATGCCGGTACCATTCTCTGGTCTTGGAAGTTCCGGCGATCGCCGGAATTCGGCCAAAACAAGTGCGAAAAACGGACCGAAACCATGGTTGATCTGCCGTGCCCTCCACCATCATCCATTCGAGCCAAAACCGATCTCACTCTCTTCTCCATCGTCTACCCTTTCTAACCGTATGAAGAACTCATCGAATGATGCGAAATCGAGCGAGAAATCCGTGTTTCCGTAATCTGTTCGACGAAATCCTCAATGAACTTTTCAAACTGGATGAACCAACGGTCGAGTTTCGAACAGCGAATGAATTCGATCAACCATTTCCGTTTTTCTCAAGCAAACATGATTCTTTTCGTGTCGTAAAGCTTTAATGAAGGCTCACAATGAATTAAGAAGCCTCAATTCGATGGAAAAACAACTCAAAATCATAGTTTGATTCGCGAGTTCAGCAGTTTTTGGTTATTTTCGCGAAATTGAAACCGAGTTGGTTAATGGAGGAATTCTCTGGATTCGAGGCGAATTGGGAAGTCATAATGGTTGTGAAGCATCGTGAGGAAGTTGCGAACGAAGCCTGAGTCACCGTTTTGGATTTCGTTGCGTGAATTGCGAACAAGAGGTCGATTTGCACACTCTGGTCAGCAATGGCGGAACAGCGAACCGATGGCATTCAAATCAGCAAAACTCGAGTTTTACTCAACGGTTTTTAACCATTCAAAGCCCTGTGGATTCGTGAGAAGATGGAGAAGAGATCTGGGTTGATGAATCACAGCAAAATGTACAGAATCACGAGCTCGAATCGATGGTTGTGAGAAACGGGTAAACGGGTCTGAAATCCAAGAGAAAAATCGATCCAAAGTCCAAATTCGCAACTCACAAGGCTGTCAGAGGATTGTTTTAGGACGAGCACACGATCGCAGGCCACAGAAGATCGAGAAAAGGCATTCAGCGCCAATTCTGAAGAAGAAGACGACTCGTTTCATCAGTTATGACTCGTTTCACGCGATTCAAACCGGTTCGCCACACCAGATCAACGGAACGAGCTTAAAACGAGTCAGCACCCAGCTCACACGAAAGCGACTCATTTCAAGCGAGCTGCAGCTCGTTTCGCCGCATGAAATCCGGAAATCTAATTCAAAACTCAGCGCCAAAAATCTGAATAAGAAGACGACTCGTTTCATCCGTTATGACTCGTCTCACCGTTTCGCCACAGAAAATCAAAAAAAAAAAGACAGTTTGAAAACTCAGAGATTAATAACGGAATAACGACTCGTTTCACGCGACTTATAACCCGTTTCAGCGTAGCAAATCCAAGTGGGGACCACTGTCAGTATCAGTAATGCGATTCAAATCGCAACTGAACTGAATTCAGTTCATTTTCGCGCGAATAAACAGACGAGATTTCAGCGATTCAAAACCCGTTCAATTCTCAACCAAATTCAACGAAATTTCGTCCAGATCTTCAGTACACCCCACTTGACCTGCCTGAGCCAATGGAATCGCTCGGTTTGTCCCCCACTCTCCATACCAGTCTCTCTATAAAACACACCCTTCCATCCAATCTCTCAAAAATCATTCTTCCATTCTCCAAATTCTTTCAACACACCACTCTCCAATCATCTTCTTTAAGTTTCAGTAACTCCATTACTGAATCTCAGAGCTTTTCGAGCTTCAATTTTCGAGTTTGAGTGAAAATTCACCAATTCGGGCTGATTTTGGTGAAAAAGGAAATTGAGCGGTTCCGGCTGGATCGAGCATCAATTGGAGGTTCAAATCGGCTCAAGGAAGCTTCTGGTTGATCTTCTACGTCTCGGTTTGATTCAATTTTCATTTAATCTCTTGTATCCAATTTTAGATTACAAGATCCAATTTGTAAAAAAATATGATGAACACATGCCTAATTTCGGTTGATCTTATCATGTGTGAGTAGAATTTTGTAGGGATAGGCTTTTTGTGATAGAATTGTTTGAAATCGTGCTTTAATTTGAATTAAATTGACTGATTTGGTTACTGTTCATAATATGCTGTTAAATCTGGTTTTTTTGGTTTAATCGATTTGGTTGAATTAATTAGGTCATTTAGAACTGAATTTTCCTGCATGTTAGTCCATTTTATCATCTTGAATCTTGGTTGAGGTTTTTGCTTGATTTAGTGAAGTTTTTAGTTCAAAAATTTGAGATCAAACACTAGTTGGTTGACTGGTGTTTGATCTGAAATTTTGATCTATTTGCGGAGTTTTTCTGGTTGGAAATAATTCAAACTTGTTCCAAATCTGAATAATTGAATATTTTGTGATTAATGATACAATTCTTGATCAAATTGCCTTAAAAATCCCTACTTTTATCCTCTAAATTCAAAAATACATTTTTCCGTAATTTGTTTCTGTCAGTTTCAGTAAAAAAAATTGTTTGACTTCAGATCTGATTTAAGAAAATTATAAAAAAAAATATTTTGTGTTTCTTTAGATATTTTAGAACAACTTTCATATAATATGTGCCCAATGCTTTTATGTTAAATTTGTAAGACAAAATCTGTGCAAAGTTTTGATTTTTTAAAATCTTCTGTTCTTGATTTTGAATCTGACTGTTTTTCTACAATTTTTAGAAATTAGTAAAACATTCCTATAAATAAAAAATCTAAGTCTCTGGAAATCATTTTGAAGTGTAGTTTCTTGATCTGAATTTTAATTGCATTGTTGTTTGGATAAAATTTGAATTCCACCCTCTTTTGGCAACACATACCATTCTCTGTCCAATTCTGTCATATACTCTGATTTTTGACCATAACTTTTGGAATATCAATCTTTTTGATCTGCAATTTTTACCACATAACCTGAACTTTCTTTCCTAATTTCTGTAAAATTTTGGTAATTTTTGAAGTAATTTTCGAATTTCTGTGATTTTATGAAAATTCCTGCTGATTGATTATGAAAAGTGTAGATTAAATAAAAATATGAACAAAAGTGATAATTGATTTACCTTGCATTGTGAAGATCTCATTCTCTAGTTTTCATTGACATATCATTTGCAACTTTTGGACATTTGGAACTATTATTAAAGAATTTTTAAAAAAAAATTGTGTACGAATTTGATTAAAATCCATCTAATACATCATTACCCTTCTTAAACAATTTACATCATTTGAACAAAACAAAGACCTACTTTTGAAAAGAATTGTAATATCTCAAGGCCATTCTCCTTGTGTTCGACCCCTAAAACTCAAAAGACCACATATACACTTAAGAGTAAATCTAGGGAAATTATAAATATTTTTGCTAAATTGTGTGAAATTTAACGACGGTTTTGCGCGGTTTACATTTCCACGTATTAGATTTTATTTTATGCGGTTTTTTAAAAAATAATAGAAATTGTTTTTTTTCCAAGTTTTAGATTAAACTTTTTGTGGTTTTGAGAAAACAACAACATATTGCTTTTTCACATGTATTACACTTCGATTGGATTTTTTTGTTTTTGTGGAAATCTATAAGAACGGAGTTATTTCCACGTATGAGATTTATTTTTTTGCGGTTTTGTTAATTACAATACAAATAATGTTTTTTTTTCATGTATTAGATTTAAATTTTTGTGGTTTTGGGAAAACTACAAGAGATTGCTTTTTCCATGTATTATATTTCATTTCGATTTTTTCTGTTTTTGTGGAAATCTATAAGAACGGAGTTATTTCCACGTATGAGATTTATTTTTTTGCGGTTTTGTTAATTACAATACAAATAATGTTTTTTTTTCCATGTATTAGATTTAAATTTTTGTGGTTTTGGGAAAACTACAAGAGATTGCTTTTTCCATGTATTATATTTCGTTTCGATTTTTTCTGTTTTTGTGGAAATCTATAAGAACGGAGGTATCTCCACGTATTAAATTTCATTATTTGCTGTTTTGTAAAAAACAATAGAAATTTTGTTTTTTCCATGTTTTAGATTAAAATTTTTGTGATTTTGAGAAAACAACAAATGATTGCTTTTTTCCATGTATTACACTTCAATTCGATTTTTTTGTTTTTGTGGAAATCTATAACAACGGAGTTATTTCAACATATTAGATTTCATTTTTTGCGGTTTTGTAAATAGCAATACAAATTGTGTTTTTTGCGTGTATTAGATTTAAATTTTCGTGGTTTTGACAAAACAACAAGATATTGCTTTTTTCCATGTATTACATTTCAATTGGATTTTTTTGTTTTTGTGGAAATCTATAAGAACGGAGTTATTTCCACTCGTTAATTACAACACAAATAATGTTTTTTTTCCATGTATTAGATTTTAATTTTTGTGGTTTTGGGAAAACTACAAGAGATTGCCTTTTTCCATGTACTATATTTCATTTCGATTTTTTCTGTTTTTGTGGAAATCTATAAGAACGGAGGTATTTCCACGTATTAGATTTCATTTTTTGCGGTTTTGTAAAAAATAATAGAAATTGTGTTTTTTCCATGTTTTAGATTAAAATTTTTGTGGTTTTGAGAAAGCAACAAGCGATTGCTTTGTTCCATGTATTACACTTCAATTCGATTTTTTTGTGTTTGTGGAAATCTATAACAACGGAGTTATTTCCACGTATTAGATTTTATTTTACGCGGTTTTTTAAAAAACAATCGAAATTGTTTTTTCTCCAAGTTTTAGAATAAACTTTTTGTGGTTTTGAGAAAACAACAAGATATTGCTTTTTTCCGTGTATTACACTTCGATTGGATTTTTTTGTTTTTGTGGAAATCTATAAGAACGGAGTTATTTCCACGTTTGAGATTTATTTTTTTGCGGTTTTGTTAATTACAATACAAATAATGTTTTTTTCCATGTATTAGATTTAAATTTTTGTGGTTTTGGGAAAACTACAAGAGATTGCTTTTTCCATGTATTATATTCCATTTCGAGTTTTTCTGTTTTTGTGGAAATCTATAAGAACGGAGTTATTTCCACGTATGAGATTTCTTTTTTTGCGGTTTTGTTAATTACAATACAAATAATGTTTTTTTTCCATGTATTAGATTTAAATTTTTGTGGCTTTGGAAAACTACATGAGATTTCTTTTTCCATGTATTATATTTTATTTCGATTTTTTCAGTTATAAGATCGAAGGTATTTCCACGTATTAGATTTCATTTTTTGCGGTTTTGTAAAATACAATAGAAATTGTGTTTTTTCCATGTTTTAGATTAAAATTTTTGTGGTTTTGAGAAAACAACAAACGATTGCTTTTTTCCATGTATTACACTTCAATTCGATTTTTTTGTTTTTGTGGAAATCTATAACAACGGAGTCATTTCAACATATTAGATTTCATTTTTTGCGGTTTTGTAAATAACAATAAAAATTGTGTTTTTTCCATGTATTAGATTTAAATTTTTGTGGTTTTGACAAAACAACAAGATATTGCTTTTTTCCATGTATTACACTTCAAATGGATTTTTTTGTTTTTGTGGAATTCTATAAGAACGGAGTTATTTCCACTTGTTATTTACAATACAAATAATGTTTTGTTTCCATGTATTAGATTTAAATTTTTGTGGTTTTGGGAAAACTACATGAGATTGCTTTTTCCCATGTACTATATTTCATTTCGATTTTTTCTGTTTTTGTGGAAATCTATAAGAACGGAGGTATTTCCACGTATTAGATATCATTTTGTGCGGTTTTGTAAAAAATAACAGAAATTGTGTTTTTTCCATGTTTTAGATTAAAATTTTTGTGGTTTTGAGAAAACAACAAGCGATTGCTTTGTTCCGTGTATTACACTTCAATCCGATTTTTTTGTGTTTGTGGAAATCTGTAACAACGGAGTTATTTCCACGTATTAGATTTTATTTTATGCGGTTTTTTAAAAAACAATAGAAATTGTTTTTTTTCCAAATTTTAGATTAAACTTTTTGTGGTTTTGAGAAAACAACAAGATATTGCTTTTTCACATGTATTACACTTCGATCGGATTTTTTTGTTTTTGTGGAAATCTATAAGAACGGAGTTATTTCCGCCTATGATTTTTTTGCGGTTTTGTTAATTACAATACAAAAAATGTTTTTTTTTCCATGTATTAGATTTAAATTTTAGTGGTTTTGGGAAAACTACAAGAGATTGCTTTTTCCATGTATTATATTTCATTTCGATTTTTTCTGTTTTTGTGGAAATCTGTAAGAACGGAGTTATTTCCACGTATGAGATTTATTTTTTTGCGGTTTTGTTAATTACAATACAAATAATGTTTTTTTTCCATGTATTAGATTTAAATTTTTGTGGTTTTGGGAAAACTACAAGAGATTGCTTTTTCCATGTATTATATTTCGTTTCGATTTTTTTTGTTTTTGTGGAAATCTTTAAGAACGGAGGTATCTCCACGTATTAGATTTCATTTTTTGCTGTCTTGTAAAAAACAATAGAAATTGTGTTTTTTCCATATATTACACTTCAATTCGATTTTTTTGTTTTTGTGGAAATCTATAACAACGGAGTTATTTCAACATATTTGATTTCATTTTTTGCGGTTTTGTAAATAGCAATACAAATTGTGTTTTTTCCGTGTGTTAGATTAAAATTTTCGTGGTTTTGACAAAACAACAAGATATTGCTTTTTTCCATGTTTTACATTTTAATTGGATTTTTTTGTTTTTGTGGAAATATATAAGAATGGAGTTATTTCCATGTATTAGATTCCTGTTTCTTGCGGTTTTGTAAAAAACAATAGAAATTGTGTTTTTTCCATATTTAGATTTAAATTTTTGTGATTCTGAGAAAACAACAAGATATTGTTTTTTTTCCATGTATTAGATTTAAATTTTTGTGGTTTTGGGAAAACTACATGAGATTGCTTTTTTCCATGTACTATATTTCATTTCGATTTTCTCTGTTTTTGTGGAAATCTATAAGAACGGAGGTATTTCCACGTATTAGATTTCATTTTTTGCGGTTTTGTAAAAAATAATAGAAATTGTGTTTTTTCCTTGTATTAGATTAAAATATTTGTGGTTTTGAGAAAACAACAAGCGATTGCTTCGTTACATGTATTACACTCCAATTCGATTTTTTTGTGTTTGTCGAAATCTATAACAACGGAGTTATTTCCACATATTAGATTTAATTTTTTGCTGTTTTGTAAAAAACAATAGAAATTGTGTTTTTTCCGTGTTTTAGATTAAAATTTTTGTGGTTTTCAGAAAACACAAGGATATTGCTTTTTTCCATGTATTAGACTTCAATTCGATTTTTTTCTTTTTGTGGAAATCTATAACAACGGAGTTATTTCCACGTATTAGATTTCATTTTGTGCGGTTTTTTAAAAAACAATAGAAATTGTGTTTTTTCCATATTTTAGATTAAACTTTTTGTTGTTTTGACAAAACAACAAGATATTGCTTTTTTCCATGTCTTACACTTCAATTCGATTTTTTTGTTTTTGTGGAAATCTATAAGAATGGAGTTATTTCCACGTGTCAATTACAATACAAATAATGTTTTTTTCCATGTATTAGATTTAAATTTTTGTGGTTTTGGGAAAACTACAAGAGATTTCTTTTTTCCATGTACTATATTTCATTTTGATTTTTTCTGTTTTTGTGGAAATCTATAAGAACGGAGGTATTTGCACGTATTAGATTTAATTTTTTGCGGTTTTCTAAAAAATAATAGAAATTGTGTTTTTTCCGTGTTTTAGATTAAAATTTTTGTGGTTTTGAGAAAACAACAAGCGATTACTTTGTTCCATGTATTACACTTCAATTCGATTTTTTTGTGATTGTGGAAATCTATAACAACGGAGTTATTTCCACGTATTAGATTTTATTTTATGCGGTATTTTAAAAAACAATAGAAATTGTGTTTTTTCCATGTTTTAGATTAAAATTTTTGTGGTTTTGAGAAAACAACAAGCGATTGCTTTGTAACATGTATTACACTTCAATTCGATTTTTTTGTGTTTGTGGAAATCTATAACAACGGAGTTATTTCCAAGTATTAGATTTTATTTTATGCGGTTTTTTAAAAAACAATAGAAATTGTTTTTTCTCCAAGTTTTAGAATAAACTTTTTGTGGTTTTGAGAAAACAACAAGATATTGCTTTTTTCCATGTATTACACTTCAATTCGATTGTTTTGTTTTTGTGGAAATCTATAAGAATGGAGCTATTTCCACGTATTAGATTTCATTTTATTCGGTTTTGTAAAAAACAATAGAAATTGTGGTTTTTCCATGTTTTAGATTTAAGTTTTTGTGGTTTTGGGAAAACTACAAGAGATTGCTTTTTTCCATGTATTACACTTCAATTGGATTTTTTCTGTTTTTGTGGAAATATATAACAACGGAGTTATTTCCACGTATTAGATTTCATTTTTTGCGGTTTTGTAAAAAACAATAGAAATTGTGTTTTTTCCGTGTTTTAGATTAAAATTTTTTTGGTTTTCAGAAAACACCAAGATATTGCTTTTTTCCATGTATTACACTTCGATTGGATTTTTTTGTTTTTGTGGAAATTTATAAGAACGGAGTTATTTCCACGTATGAGATTTATTTTTTTGCGGTTTTGTTAATTACAATACAAATAATGTTTTTTTTCCATGTATTAGATTTAAATTTTTGTGATTTTGGGAAAACTACAAGAGATTGCTTTTTCCATGTATTATATTTCATTTCGATTTTTTTTGTTTTTGTGGAAATATATAAGAACGGAGTTATTTCCACGTATGAGATTTCTTTTTTTGCGGTTTTGTTAATTACAATACAAATAATGTTTTTTTTTCCATGTATTAGATTTAAATTTTTGTGGTTTTGGGAAAACTACATGAGATTGCTTTTTCCATGTATTATATTATATTTAGATTTTTTCTGTTTTTGTGGAAATCTATAAAAACGAAGGTATTTCCACGTATTAGATTTCATTTTTTGCGGTCTTGTAAAATATAATAGAAATTGTGTTTTTTCCATGTTTTAGATTAAAATTTTTGTGGTTTTGAGAAAACAACAAACGATTTCTTTTTTCCATGTATTACACTTCAATTCGATTTTTTTGTTTTTGTGGAAATCTATAACAACGGAGTCATTTCAACATATTAGATTTCATTTTTTGCGGTTTTGTAAATAACAATAGAAATTCTGTTTTTTCCATGTATTAGATTTAAATTTTTGTGGTTTTGACAAAACAACAAGATATTTCTTTTTTCCACGTACTACACTTCAAATGGATTTTTTTATTTTTGTGGAAATCTTTAAGAACGGAGTCATTTCCAGTTGTTAATTACAATACAAATAATGTTTTTTTTCCATGTATTAGATTTAAATTTTTGTGGTTTTGGGAAAACTACATGAGATTGCTTTTTTCCATGTACTATATTTCATTTCGAATTTTTCTGTTTTTGTGGAAATCTATAAGAACGAAGGTATTTCCACGTATTAGATTTCATTTTTTGCGGTCTTGTAAAATACAATAGAAATTGTGTTTTTTCCATGTTTTAGATTAAAAATTTTGTGGTTTTGAGAAAACAAGAAACGATTGCTTTTTTCCATGTATTACACTTCAATTCGATTTTTTTGTTTTTGTGGAAATCTAGAACAACGGAGTTATTTCAACATATTAGATTTCATTTTTTGTGGTTTTTTAAATAACAATAGAAATTGTGTTTTTTCCATGTATTAGATTTAAATTTTTGTGGTTTTGACAAAACAACAAGATATTGCTTTTTTCCATGTACTACACTTCAAATGGATTTTTTTGTTTTTGTGGAAATCTTTAAGAACGGAGTCATTTCCACTTGTTAATTACAATACAAATAATGTTTTTTTTCCATGTATTAGATTTAAATTTTTGTGGTTTTGGGAAAACTACATGAGATTGCTTTTTTCCATGTACTATATTTCATTTCGAATTTTTCTGTTTTTGTGGAAATCTATAAGAACGGATGTATTTCCACGTATTAGATTTCATTTTTTGCGGTTTTGTAAAAAATAATAGAAATTATGTTTTTCCAAGTTTTAGATTAAAATTTTTGTGGTTTTGAGAAAACAACAAGCGATTGCTTCGTCACATGTATTACAGTCCAATTCGATTTTTTTGTGTTTGTGGAAATCTATAACAACGGAGTTATTTCGACATATTAGATTTAATTTTTTGCTGTTTTGTAAAAAACAATAGAAATTGTGTTTTTTCCGTGTTTTAGATTAAAATTTTTGTGGTTTTGAGAAAACAACAAGATTTTGCTTTTTTCCATGTGTTACACTTCAATTCGATTTTTTTGTTTTCGTGGAAATCTATAACAACGGAGCTATTTCCACGTATTAGATTTCATTTTATTCGGTTTTGTAAAAAAACAATAGAAATTGTGTTTTTTCCATGTTTTAGATTTAAATTTTTGTGGTTTTGGGAAAACTACCTGAGATTGCTTTTTCCATGTATTATATTATATTTAGATTTTTTCTGTTTTTGTGGAAATCTATAAAAACGAAGGTATTTCCACGTATTAGATTTCATTTTTTGCGGTCTTGTAAAATACAATAGAAATTGTGTTTTTTCCATGTTTTAGATTAAAATTTTTGTGGTTTTGAGAAAACAAGAAACGATTGCTTTTTTCCATGTATTACACTTCAATTCGATTTTTTTGTTTTTGTGGAAATCTAGAACAACGGAGTTATTTCAACATATTAGATTTCATTTTTTGCGGTTTTTTAAATAACAATAGAAATTGTGTTTTTTCCATGTATTAGATTTAAATTTTTGTGGTTTTGACAAAACAACAAGATATTGCTTTTTTCCATGTACTACACTTCAAATGGATTTTTTTGTTTTTGTGGAAATCTTTAAGAACGGAGTCATTTCCACTTGTTAATTACAATACAAATAATGTTTTTTTTCCATGTATTAGATTTAAATTTTTGTGGTTTTGGGAAAACTACATGAGATTGCTTTTTTCCATGTACTATATTTCATTTCGAATTTTTCTGTTTTTGTGGAAATCTATAAGAACGGATGTATTTCCACGTACTAGATTTCATTTTTTGCGGTTTTGTAAAAAATAATAGAAATTATGTTTTTCCAAGTTTTAGATTAAAATTTTTGTGGTTTTGAGAAAACAACAAGCGATTGCTTCGTCACATGTATTACAGTCCAATTCGATTTTTTTGTGTTTGTGGAAATCTATAACAACGGAGTTATTTCGACATATTAGATTTAATTTTTTGCTGTTTTGTAAAAAACAATAGAAATTGTGTTTTTTCCGTGTTTTAGATTAAAATTTTTGTGGTTTTGAGAAAACAACATGATTTTGCTTTTTTCCATGTGTTACACTTCAATTCGATATTTTTGTTTTCGTGGAAATCTATAACAACGGAGCTATTTCCACGTATTAGATTTCATTTTATTCGGTTTTGTAAAAAAACAATAGAAATTGTGTTTTTTCCATGTTTTAGATTTAAGTTTTTGTGGTTTTGGGAAAACTACAAGAGATTGCTTTTTTCCATGTATTACACTTAAATTCGATTTTTTCTGTTTTTATTGAAATATATAAGAACGGAGGTATTTCCAAGTATTAGATTTCTTTTTTTACGGTTTGGAGAAAAAAATCGAACTGAAGTGTAATACATGGAAAAAAGCAATATCTTGCTGTTTTCTGAAAACCACACAAATTTTAATCTAAAACACGGAAAAAACACAATTTCTATTGTTTTTTACGAAACAGCAAAATATTAAATCTAATACGTGGAAATAACTCCATTCTTATAGATTTCCACAAAAACAAAAAAAATCGAAATGAAATATAATACATGGAAAAAAGCAATCTGTTGTAGTTTTCCCAAAACAACAAAAATTTAGATCTAAAACTTGGAAAAAAAACAATTTCTATTGTCTTTTAAAAAACCGCACAAAATGAAATCTTATACGTGGAAATAACTCCGTTGCTATAGATTTCCACAAAAAGAAAAAAATCGAATTGAAGTGTAATACATGGAAAAAAGCAATATCTTGGTGTTTTCTCAAAACCACAAAAATTTTATTCTAAAACATGGAAAAAACACAATTTCTATTGTTTTTAAAAAACAGCACAAAATGAAATCTAATACGTGGAAATAACTCCGTTGTTATAGATTTCCACAAAAAGAAAAAAATCGAATTGAAGTGTAATACTTGGAAAAAAGATATAACCACAAAAATTTTAATCTAAATCATGGAAAAAACACAATTTCTATTATTTTTTACAAAACCGCAAAAAATGAAATCTAATACGTGGAAAAACCTCCGTTCTTATAGATTTCCACAAAAACAGAAAAAATCGAAATGAAATATAGTACATGGAAAAAAGCAATCTCTTGTAGTTTTCCCAAAACCACAAAAATTTAAATCTAATACATGGAAAAAAAACAATATTTGTATTCTAATTAACACATGCAAATAACTCTGTTCTTATAGATTTCCACAAAAACAAAAAAATCGAATTGAAGTGTAATACATGGAAAAAAGCAATATCTCGTTGTTTTGTCAAAACAACAAAAAGTTCAATCTAAAATATGGAAAAAACACAATTTCTATTGGTTTTTAAAAAACCGCACAAAATGAAATCTAATACGTGGAAATAACTCCGTTGTTATAGATTTCCACAAAAAGAAAAAAATCGAATTGAAGTGTAATACTTGGAAAAAAGATATAACCACAAAAATTTTAATCTAAATCATGGAAAAAACACAATTTCTATTATTTTTTACAAAACCGCAAAAAATGAAATCTAATACGTGGAAAAACCTCCGTTGTTATAGATTTCCACAAAAACAGAAAAAATCGAAATGAAATATAGTACATGGAAAAAAGCAATATCATGTAGTTTTCCCAAAGCCACAAAAATTTAAATCTAATACATGGAAAAAAAACATTATTTGTATTGTAATTAACACATGCAAATAACTCTGTTCTTATAGATTTCCACAAAAATAAAAAAATCGAATTGAAGTGTAATACATGGAAAAAAGCAATATCTTGTTGTTTTGTCAAAACAATAAAAAGTTTAATCTAAAACATGGAAAAAACACAATTTCTATTGTTTTTTAAAAAACCGCACAAAATGAAATCTTATACGTGGAAATTACTCCGTTGCTATAGATTTCCACAAAAAGAAAAAAATCGAATTGAAGTGTAATACATGGAAAAAAGCAATATCTTGGTGTTTTCTCAAAACCACAAAAATTTTATTCTAAAACATGGAAAAAACACAATTTCTATTGTTTTTTAAAAAACAGCACAAAATGAAATCTAATACGCGGAAATTACTCCGTTGTTATAGATTTCCACAAAAAGAAAAAAATCGAATTGAAGTGTAATACTTGGAAAAAAGATATAACCACAAAAATTTTAATCTAAATCATGGAAAAAACACAATTTCTATTATTTTTTACAAAACCGCAAAAAATGAAATCTAATACGTGGAAAAACCTCCGTTCTTATAGATTTCCACAAAAACAGAAAAAATCGAAATGAAATACAATACATGGAAAAAGCAATCTCTTGTTGTTTTCCCAAAACCACAAAAATTTAAATCTAATACATGGCAATAAAAACATTATTTGTATTGTAATTTACACATGCAAATAACTCTGTTCTTATAGATTTCCACAAAAACAAAAAAATCGAATTGAAGTGTAATACATGGAAAAAAGCAATATCTTTTTGTTTTGTCAAAACAACAAAAAGTTTAATCTAAAACATGGAAAAAACACAATTTCTATTGTTTTTTAAAAAACCGCTCAAAATGAAATCTTATACGTGGAAATAACTCCGTTGCTATAGATTTCCACAAAAAGAAAAAATTGAATTGAAGTGTAATATATGGAAAAAAGCAATATCTTGGTGTTTTCTCAAGACCACAAAAATTTTAATCTAAAACATGGAAAAAACACATTTTCTATTGTTTTTTAAAAAACCGCACAAAATGAAATCTAATACGTGGAAATAACTCCGTTGTTATAGATTTCCACAAAAAGAAAAAAATCGAATTGAAGTGTAATACATGGAAAAAAGCAATATCTTGGTGTTTTCTCAAAACCACAAAAATTTTAATCTAAAACATGGAAAAAACATAATTTCTATTATTTTTTACAAAACCGCACAAAATGAAATCTAATATGTGGAAATACCTCCGTTCTTATAGATTTCCACAAATACAGAAAAAATCGAAATGAAATATAATACATGGAAAAAGCAATCTCTTGTAGTTTTCCCAAAACCACAAAAATTTAAATCTAATACATGGCAAAAAAAACATTATTTGTATTGTAATTAACACATGCAAATAACTCTGTTCTTATAGATTTCCACAAAAATAAAAAAATCGAATTGAAGTGTAATACATGGAAAAAAGCAATATCTTGTTGTTTTGTCAAAACAACAAAAAGTTTAATCTAAAACATGGAAAAAACACAATTTCTATTGTTTTTTAAAAAACCGCACAAAATGAAATCTTATACGTGGAAATAACTCCGTTGCTATAGATTTCCAGAAAAAGAAAAAAATCGAATTGAAGTGTAATACATGGAAAAAAGAAATATCTTGGTGTTTTCTCAAGACCACAAAAATTTTAATCTAAAACATGGAAAAAACACAATTTCTATTGTTTTTTAAAAAACCGCACAAAATGAAATCTAATACGTGGAAATAACTCCGTTGTTATAGATTTCCACAAAAAGAAAAAAATCGAGTTGAAGTGTAATACATGGAAAAAAGCAATATCTTGGTGTTTTCTCAAAACCAAAAAATTTTTAATCTAAAACATGGAAAAAACACAATTTCTATTATTTTTTACATAACCGCAAAAAATGAAATCTAATACGTGGAAATACCTCCGTTCTTATAGATTTCCACAAAAACAGAAAAAATCGAAATGAAATATAGTACATGGAAAAAAGCAATATCATGTAGTTTTCCCAAAGCCACAAAAATTTAAATCTAATACATGGAAAAAAAACATTATTTGTATT
Source organism: Juncus effusus (assembly GCA_027726005.1). Taxonomy (NCBI): domain Eukaryota; kingdom Viridiplantae; phylum Streptophyta; class Magnoliopsida; order Poales; family Juncaceae; genus Juncus; species Juncus effusus. The sequence continues at coordinate 4,983,937 of CM050904.1, read as the reverse complement.
GTAATTAACACATGCAAATAACTCTGTTCTTATAGATTTCCACAAAAACAAAAAAATCGAATTGAAGTGTAATACATGGAAAAAAGCAATATCTTGTTGTTTTGTCAAAACAATAAAAAGTTTAATCTAAAACATGGAAAAAACACAATTTCTATTGTTTTTTAAAAAACCGCACAAAATGAAATCTTATACGTGGAAATAACTCCGTTGATATAGATTTCCACAAAAAGAAAAAAATCGAATTGAAGTGTAATACATGGAAAAAAGCAATATCTTGGTGTTTTCTCAAAACCACAAAAATTTTAATCTAAAACATGGAAAAAACACAATTTCTATTGTTTTTTAAAAAACAGCACAAAATGAAATCTAATACGTGGAAATAACTCCGTTGTTACAGATTTCCACAAAAAGAAAAAAATCGAATTGAAGTGTAATACTTGGAAAAGAGAAATATCTTGGTGTTTTCTCAAAACCACAAAAATTTTAATCTAAAACATGGAAAAAACACAATTTCTATTATTTTTTACAAAACCGCAAAAAATGAAATCTAATACGTGGAAATACCTCCGTTCTTATAAATTTCCACAAAAACAGAAAAAATCGAAATGAAATATAATACATGGAAAAAGCAATCTCTTGTTGTTTTCCCAAAACCACAAAAATTTAAATCTAATACATGGCAAAAAAAACATTATTTGTATTGTAATTTACACATGCAAATGACTCTGTTCTTATAGATTTCCACAAAAAGAAAAAAATCGAATTGAAGTGTAATACATGGAAAAAAGCAATATCTTTTTGTTTTGTCAAAACAACAAAAAGTTTAATCTAAAACATGGAAAAAACACAATTTCTATTGTTTTTTAAAAAACCGCACAAAATGAAATCTTATACGTGGAAATAACTCCGTTGCTATAGATTTCCACAAAAAGAAAAAAATTGAATTGAAGTGTAATACATGGAAAAAAGCAATATCTTGGTGTTTTCTCAAGACCACAAAAATTTTAATCTAAAACATGGAAAAAACACATTTTCTATTGTTTTTTAAAAAACCGCACAAAATGAAATCTAATACGTGGAAATAACTCCGTTGTCATAGATTTCCACAAAAAGAAAAAAATCGAATTGAAGTGTAATACATGGAAAAAAGCAATATCTTGGTGTTTTCTCAAAACCACAAAAATTTTAATCTAAAACATGGAAAAAACACAATTTCTATTGTTTTTTAAAGAACAGCACAAAATGAAATCTAATACGTGGAAATAACTCCGTTGTTACAGATTTCCACAAAAAGAAAAAAATCGAATTGAAGTGTAATACTTGGAAAAAAGCAATATCTTGGTGTTTTCTCAAAACCAGAAAAATTTTAATCTAAAACATGGAAAAAACACAATTTCTATTATTTTTTACAAAACCGCAAAAAATGAAATCTAATACGTGGAAATACCTCCGTTCTTATAGATTTCCACAAAAACAGAAAAAATCGAAATGAAATATAGTACATGGAAAAAAGCAATCTCATGTAGTTTTCCCAAAGCCACAAAAATTTAAATCTAATACATGGAAAAAAAAACATTTTTTGTATTGTAATTAAGAAGTGGAAATAACTCCGTTCTTATAGATTTCCACAAAAACAAAAATATCCAATTAAAGTGTAATACATGGAAAAAAGCAATATCTTGTTGTTTTGTCAAAACCACAAAAATTTTAATCTAAAACATGGAAAAAACACAATTTCTATTGTTTTTTACAAAACCGCAAAAAATGAAATCTAATACTTGGAAATTCCTCCGTTCTTATAGATTTCCACAAAAACAGAAAAAATCGAAATGAAATATAATACATGGAAAAAGCAATCTCTTGTAGTTTTCCCAAAAGCACACAAATTTAAATCTAATACATGGGAAAAAAAAACATTATTTGTATTGTAATTAACAAAACCACAAAAAAATAAATCTCCTACGTGGAAATTACTCCGTTCTTATAGATTTCCACAAAAACAGAAAAAATCGAAATGAAATATAATACATGGAAAAAGCAATCTATTGTAGTTTTCCCAAAACCACAAAAATTTTAATCTAAAACATGGAAAAAACAAAATTTCTATTATTTTTTCATAACCGCAAAAAATGAAATCTAATACGTGGAAATACCTCCGTTCTTATAGATTTCCACAAAAACAGAAAAAATCGAAATGAAATATAGTACATGGAAAAAAGCAATCTCTTGTAGTTTTCCCAAAACCACAAAAATTTAATTCTAATACATGGAAAAAAACATTATTTGTATTGTAATTAACACGTGGAAATAATTCCGTTCTTATAGATTTCCACAAAAACAAAAAAATCGAATTGAAGTGTAATACATGGAAAAAAGCATTATCTTGTTGTTTTGTCAAAACAACAAAAAGTTTAATCTAAAACATGGAAAAAACACAATTTCTATTGTTTTTTAAAAAACCACACAAAATGAAATCTAATACGTGGAAATAACTCCGTTGTTATAGATTTCCACAAAAAGAAAAAAATCGAATTGAAGTGTGTAATACACGGAAAAAAGCAATATCTTGGTGTTTTCTGAAAACCACAAAAATTTTAATCTAAAACACGGAAAAACACAATTTCTATTGTTTTTTACAAAATAGCAAAAAATTAAATCTAATATGTGGAAATAACTCCGTTGTTATAGATTTCCACAAACACAAAAAAATCGAATTGAAGTGTAATACATGGAACAAAGCAATCGCTTGTTGTTTTCTCAAAACCACAAAAATTTTAATCTAAAACATGGAAAAAACACAATTTCTATTATGTTTTACAAGACCGCAAAAAATGAAATCTAATACGTGGTAATACCTCCGTTCTTATTGATTTCCACAAAAGCAGAAAAAATCGAAATGAAATATAGTACTTGGAAAAAAGCAATCTCTTGTAGTTTACCCAAAACCACAAAAATTTATATCTAATACATGGAAAAAAAACATTATTTGTATTGTAATGTACACGTTGAAATAACTCCGTTCTTATACATTTCCACAAAAATAAAAAAATCGAATTTAAGTCTAATACATGAAAAATGCAAAATCTTGTTGTTTTGTCAAAACCACAAAAATTTAAATCTAAAACATGGAAAAAAACACAATTTCTATTGTTTTTTACAAAACCGCAAAAAATGAAATCTAATACGTGGAAATACCTCCGTTCTTATAGATTTCCACAAAAACAGAAAAAATCGAAATGAAATATAATACATGGAAAAAAGAAATCTCTTGTAGTTTTCCCAAAACCACAAAAATTTAAATCTAATACATGGAAAAAAAACATTATTTGTATTGTAATTAACACGTGGAAATAACTCCGTTCTTGTAGATTTCTGCAAAAACAAAAAAATCCAATTGTAGTGTAATCCACGGAAAAAGCAATATCTTCTTGTTTTCTCAATATCCGAAAAATTTTAATCTAATACATGGAAAAAAAACAATTTGTATTGTCTTTTACAAAACAGCAAAAAATTGAATCTAATATGTGGAAATGACTCCATTATTATAGATTTCCACAAAAACAAAAAATCGAAATGAAATATAATACATGGCAAAAAGCAATCTCTTGTAGTTTTCCCAAAACAACAAAAATTTAAATCTAAAACTTGGAAAAAAATCAATTTCTATTGTCTTTTAAAAAACCGCATAAAATAAAATCTAATACATGGAAATAACTCCGTTGTTATAGATTTCCACAAACACAAAAAAATCGAATTGAAGTGTAATACATGGAACAAAGCAATCGCTTGTTGTTTTCTCAAAACCACAAAAATTTTAATCTAAAACATGGAAAGAACACAATTTCTATTATTTTTTACAAAACCGCAAAAAATGAAATCTAATACGTGGAAATACCTCCGTTCTTATAGATTTCCACAAAAGCAGAAAAAATCGAAATGAAATATAGTACATGCAAAAAAGCAATCTCTTGTAGTTTTCCCAAAACCACAAAAATTTGTATCTAATACATGGAAAAAAAACATTATTTGTATTGTAATGTACACGTGGAAATAACTCCGTTCTTATAGATTTCCACAAAAACAAAAAAATCGAATTGAAGTCTAATAGATGGAAAAAAGCAATATCTTGTTGTTTTGTCAAAACCACAAAAATTTAAATCTAAGACATGGAAAAAACACAATTTCTATTGTTTTTTACAAAACCGCAAAAAATGAAATCTAATACGTGGAAATACCTCCGTTCTTATAGATTTCCACAAAAACAGAAAAAATCGAAATGAAATATAATACATGGAAAAAGCAATCACTTGTAGTTTTCCCAAAACCACAAAAATTTAAATCTAATACATGGAAAAAAAACATTATTTGTATTGTAATTAACAAAACCGCAAAAAAATAAATCTCATACCTGGAAATAACTCCGTTCTTATAGATTTCCACAAAAACAAAAAAAATCCAATTGAAGTGTAATACATGGAAAAAAGCAATATCTTCTTGTTTTCTCAAAATCACAAAAATTTAAATCTAATACATGCAAAAAACACAATTTGTATTGTTTTTTACAAAACCGAATAAAATGAAATCTAATACGTGGAAATAACTCCGTTGTTATAGATTTCCACAAAAACAAAAAAATCGAATTGAAGTGTAATACATGGAAAAAAGCAATATCTTGGTGTTTTCTGAAAACCACAAAAATATTAATCTAAAACACGGAAAAAACACAATTTCTATTGTTTTTTACAAAACCGCAAAAAATGAAATCTAATACGTGGAAATAACTCCGTTGTTATATATTTCCACAAAAACAGAAAAAATCCAATTGAAGTGTAATACATGGAAAAAAGCAATCTCTTGTAGTTTTCCCAAAACCACAAAAACTTAAATCTAAAACATGGAAAAACCACAATTTCTATTGTTTTTTACAAGACCGAATAAAATGAAATCTAATACGTGGAAATAGCTCCGTTGTTATAGATTTCCACAAAAACAAAACAATCGAATTGAAGTGTAATACATGGAAAAAAGCAATATCTTGTTGTTTTCTCAAAACCACAAAAATTTTAATCTAAAACATGGAAAAAACACAATTTATATTGTTTTTTAAAAAACCGCACAAAATGAAATCTAATACGTGGAAATAACTCCGTTGTTATAGATTTCCACAAAAACAAAAATAATCGAAATGAAATATAATACATGGAAAAAAGCAATCTCTTGTAGTTTTCCCAAAACAACAAAAATTTTAATCTAAAACTTGAAAAAAAAAAAGAATTTCTATTGTTTTTTACAAAACAGCAAAAAATTAAATCTAATATGTGGAAATAACTCCATTCTTATAGATTTCCACAAAAATAAAAAAATCGAAGTGAAATATAATATATGGAAAAAAGCAATCTCTTGTAGTTTTCCCAAAACAACAAAAATTCAAATATAAAACTTGGAAAAAAAACAATTTCTATAGTTTTTTGAAAAACCGCATAAAATAAAATCTAATACGTGGAAATAACTCCGTTGTTATAGATTTCCACAAACACAAAAAAATCGAATTGAAGTGTAATACATGGAACAAAGCAATCGCTTGTTGTTTTCTCAAAACCACAAAAAATTTAATCTAAAACACGAAAAAACACAATTTCTATTATTTTTTACAAGACCGCAAAAAATTAAATCTAATACGTGCAAATACCTCCGTTCTTAGAGATTTCCACAAAAACAGAAAAAATCGAAATGAAATATAGTAAATGGAAAAAAGAAATCTCTTGTAGTTTTCCCAAAACCACAAAAATTTAAATCTAATACATGGAAAAAAAATATTATTTGTATTGTAATTAACACGTGGAAAAAACTCCGTTCTCATAGATTTCCACAAAAACAAAAAAATCGAATTGAAGTGTAATACATGGGAAAAAGCAATATCTCGTTGTTTTGTCAAAACAACAAAAAGTTCAATCTAAAATATGGAAAAAACACAATTTCTATTGTTTTTTAAAAAACCGCACAAAATGAAATCTAATACGTGGAAATAACTCCGTTCTTATAGATTTCCACAAAAACAAAAAAATCGAATTGAAGTGTAATACATGGAAAAAAGCAATATGTTGGTGTTTTCGGAAAACCACAAAAATATTAATCTAAAACACGGAAAAAACACAATTTCAATTGTTTTTTACAAAACCGCAAAAAATGAAATCTAATACGTGGAAATGACTCCGTTGTTATTTATTTCCACAAAAACAGAAAAAATCCAATTGAAGTGTAATACATGGAAAAAAGCCAATCTCTTGTAATTTTCCCAAAACCACAAAAACTTAAATCTAAAACATGGAAAAACCACAATTTCTATTGTTTTTTAAAAAACCGCATAAAATAAAATCTAATACGTGGAAATAACTCCGTTGTTATAAATTTCCACAAACACAAAAAAATCGAATTGAAGTGTAATACATGGAAAAAAGCAATATCTTGGTGTTTTCTGAAAAACACAAAAATTTTAATCTAAAACACGGAAAAAAAAACAATTTCTATTGTTTTTTAAAAAACCGGATTAAATAAAATCTAGTACGTGGAAATAACTCCGTTGTTATAGATTCCCACAAACACAAAAAAATCGAATTGAAGTGTAATACATGAAACAAAGCAATCGCTTGTTGTTTTCTCAAAACCACAAAAATTTTAATCTAAAACACGGAAAAAACACAATTTCTATTATTTTTTACATAACCGCAAAAAATTAAATCTAATACGTGCAAATACCTCCGTTCTTATAGATTTCCACAAAAACAGAAAAAATCGAAATGAAATATAGTAAATGGAAAAAAGAAATCTCTTGTAGTTTTCCCAAAACCACAAAAATTTAAGTCTAATACATGGAAAAAAAACATTATTTGTATTCTAATTAACACGTGGAAATAACTCCGTTCTTATAGATTTCCACAAAAACAAAAAAATCGAATTGAAGTTTAATACATGGAAAAAAGCAATATCTTGGTGTTTTCTGAAAACCACAAAAATTTTAATCTAAAACACGGAAAAAACACAATTTCAATTGTTTTTTACAAAACAGCAAAAAATTGAATCTATTATGTGGAAATGACTCCATTCTTATAGATTTCCACAAAAACAAAAAATATCGAAATGAAATATAATACATGGCAATAAGCAATCTCTTGTAGTTTTCCCAAAACAACAAAAATTTAAATCTAAAACTTGGAAAAAAAACAATTTCTATTGTCTTTTAAAAAACCGCATAAAATAAAATCTAATACGTGGAAATAACTCCGTTGTTATAGATTTCCACAAACACAAAAAAATCGAATTGAAGTGTAATACATGGAACAAAGCAATCGCTTGTTGTTTTCTCAAAACCACAAAAATTTTAATCTAAAACATGGAAAAAACACAATTTCTATTATTTTTCACAAGACCGCAAAAAATGAAATCTAATACGTGGAAATACCTCCGTTCTTATAGATTTCCACAAAAGCAGAAAAAATCGAAACGAAATATAGTACATGGAAAAAAGCAATCTCTTGTAGTTTTCCCAAAACCACAAAAATTTATATCTAATACATGGAAAAAAAACATTATTTGTATGGTAATGTACACGTGGAAATAACTCCGTTCTTATAGATTTCCACAAAAACAAAAAAATCGAATTGAAGTGTAATACATGGAAAAAAGCAATATGTTGGTGTTTTCTGAAAACCACAAAAATATTAATCTAAAACACGGAAAAAACACAATTTCAATTGTTTTTTACAAAACCGCAAAAAATGAAATCTAATACGTGGAAATGACTCCGTTGTTATTTATTTCCACAAAAACAGAAAAAATCCAATTGAAGTGTAATACATGGAAAAAAGCCAATCTCTTGTAATTTTCCCAAAACCACAAAAACTTAAATCTAAAACATGGAAAAACCACAATTTCTATTGTTTTTTACAAAACCGAATAAAATGAAATCTAATACGTGGAAATAGCTCCGTTGTTATAGATTTCCACAAAAACAAAACAATCGAATTGAAGTGTAATACATGGAAAAAAGCAATATCTTGTTGTTTTCTCAAAACCCCAAAAATTTTAATCTAAAACATGGAAAAAACACAATTTCTATTGTTTTTTACAAAACCGCAAAAAATGAAATCTAATACGTGGAAATACCTCCGTTCTTATAGATTTCCACAAAAACAGAAAAAATCGAAATGAAATATAATACATGGAAAAAGCAATCACTTGTAGTTTTCCCAAAACCACAAAAATTTAAATCTAATACATGGAAAAAAAACATTATTTGTATTGTAATTAACAAAACCGCAAAAAAATAAATCTCATACCTGGAAATAACTCCGTTCTTATAGATTTCCACAAAAACAAAAAAAATCCAATTGAAGTGTAATACATGGAAAAAAGCAATATCTTCTTGTTTTCTCAAAATCACAAAAATTTAAATCTAATACATGCAAAAAACACAATTTGTATTGTTTTTTACAAAACCGAATAAAATGAAATCTAATACGTGGAAATAACTCCGTTGTTATAGATTTCCACAAAAACAAAAAAATCGAATTGAAGTGTAATACATGGAAAAAAGCAATATCTTGGTGTTTTCTGAAAACCACAAAAATATTAATCTAAAACACGGAAAAAACACAATTTCTATTGTTTTTTACAAAACCGCAAAAAATGAAATCTAATACGTGGAAATAACTCCGTTGTTATATATTTCCACAAAAACAGAAAAAATCCAATTGAAGTGTAATACATGGAAAAAAGCAATCTCTTGTAGTTTTCCCAAAACCACAAAAACTTAAATCTAAAACATGGAAAAACCACAATTTCTATTGTTTTTTACAAAACCGAATAAAATGAAATCTAATACGTGGAAATAGCTCCGTTGTTATAGATTTCCACAAAAACAAAACAATCGAATTGAAGTGTAATACATGGAAAAAAGCAATATCTTGTTGTTTTCTCAAAACCACAAAAATTTTAATCTAAAACATGGAAAAAACACAATTTATATTGTTTTTTAAAAAACCGCACAAAATGAAATCTAATACGTGGAAATAACTCCGTTGTTATAGATTTCCACAAAAACAAAAATAATCGAAATGAAATATAATACATGGAAAAAAGCAATCTCTTGTAGTTTTCCCAAAACAACAAAAATTTTAATCTAAAACTTGAAAAAAAAAAAGAATTTCTATTGTTTTTTACAAAACAGCAAAAAATTAAATCTAATATGTGGAAATAACTCCATTCTTATAGATTTCCACAAAAATAAAAAAATCGAAGTGAAATATAATATATGGAAAAAAGCAATCTCTTGTAGTTTTCCCAAAACAACAAAAATTCAAATATAAAACTTGGAAAAAAAACAATTTCTATAGTTTTTTGAAAAACCGCATAAAATAAAATCTAATACGTGGAAATAACTCCGTTGTTATAGATTTCCACAAACACAAAAAAATCGAATTGAAGTGTAATACATGGAACAAAGCAATCGCTTGTTGTTTTCTCAAAACCACAAAAAATTTAATCTAAAACACGAAAAAACACAATTTCTATTATTTTTTACAAGACCGCAAAAAATTAAATCTAATACGTGCAAATACCTCCGTTCTTAGAGATTTCCACAAAAACAGAAAAAATCGAAATGAAATATAGTAAATGGAAAAAAGAAATCTCTTGTAGTTTTCCCAAAACCACAAAAATTTAAATCTAATACATGGAAAAAAAATATTATTTGTATTGTAATTAACACGTGGAAAAAACTCCGTTCTCATAGATTTCCACAAAAACAAAAAAATCGAATTGAAGTGTAATACATGGAAAAAAGCAATATCTCGTTGTTTTGTCAAAACAACAAAAAGTTCAATCTAAAATATGGAAAAAACACAATTTCTATTGTTTTTTAAAAAACCGCACAAAATGAAATCTAATACGTGGAAATAACTCCGTTCTTATAGATTTCCACAAAAACAAAAAAATCGAATTGAAGTGTAATACATGGAAAAAAGCAATATGTTGGTGTTTTCTGAAAACCACAAAAATATTAATCTAAAACACGGAAAAAACACAATTTCAATTGTTTTTTACAAAACCGCAAAAAATGAAATCTAATACGTGGAAATGACTCCGTTGTTATTTATTTCCACAAAAACAGAAAAAATCCAATTGAAGTGTAATACATGGAAAAAAGCCAATCTCTTGTAATTTTCCCAAAACCACAAAAACTTAAATCTAAAACATGGAAAAACCACAATTTCTATTGTTTTTTAAAAAACCGCATAAAATAAAATCTAATACGTGGAAATAACTCCGTTGTTATAAATTTCCACAAACACAAAAAAATCGAATTGAAGTGTAATACATGGAAAAAAGCAATATCTTGGTGTTTTCTGAAAAACACAAAAATTTTAATCTAAAACACGGAAAAAAAAAACAATTTCTATTGTTTTTTAAAAAACCGGATTAAATAAAATCTAGTACGTGGAAATAACTCCGTTGTTATAGATTCCCACAAACACAAAAAAATCGAATTGAAGTGTAATACATGAAACAAAGCAATCGCTTGTTGTTTTCTCAAAACCACAAAAATTTTAATCTAAAACACGGAAAAAACACAATTTCTATTATTTTTTACATAACCGCAAAAAATTAAATCTAATACGTGCAAATACCTCCGTTCTTATAGATTTCCACAAAAACAGAAAAAATCGAAATGAAATATAGTAAATGGAAAAAAGAAATCTCTTGTAGTTTTCCCAAAACCACAAAAATTTAAGTCTAATACATGGAAAAAAAACATTATTTGTATTCTAATTAACACGTGGAAATAACTCCGTTCTTATAGATTTCCACAAAAACAAAAAAATCGAATTGAAGTTTAATACATGGAAAAAAGCAATATCTTGGTGTTTTCTGAAAACCACAAAAATTTTAATCTAAAACACGGAAAAAACACAATTTCAATTGTTTTTTACAAAACAGCAAAAAATTGAATCTATTATGTGGAAATGACTCCATTCTTATAGATTTCCACAAAAACAAAAAATATCGAAATGAAATATAATACATGGCAATAAGCAATCTCTTGTAGTTTTCCCAAAACAACAAAAATTTAAATCTAAAACTTGGAAAAAAAACAATTTCTATTGTCTTTTAAAAAACCGCATAAAATAAAATCTAATACGTGGAAATAACTCCGTTGTTATAGATTTCCACAAACACAAAAAAATCGAATTGAAGTGTAATACATGGAACAAAGCAATCGCTTGTTGTTTTCTCAAAACCACAAAAATTTTAATCTAAAACATGGAAAAAACACAATTTCTATTATTTTTCACAAGACCGCAAAAAATGAAATCTAATACGTGGAAATACCTCCGTTCTTATAGATTTCCACAAAAGCAGAAAAAATCGAAACGAAATATAGTACATGGAAAAAAGCAATCTCTTGTAGTTTTCCCAAAACCACAAAAATTTATATCTAATACATGGAAAAAAAACATTATTTGTATGGTAATGTACACGTGGAAATAACTCCGTTCTTATAGATTTCCACAAAAACAAAAAAATCGAATTGAAGTGTAATACATGGAAAAAAGCAATATGTTGGTGTTTTCTGAAAACCACAAAAATATTAATCTAAAACACGGAAAAAACACAATTTCAATTGTTTTTTACAAAACCGCAAAAAATGAAATCTAATACGTGGAAATGACTCCGTTGTTATTTATTTCCACAAAAACAGAAAAAATCCAATTGAAGTGTAATACATGGAAAAAAGCCAATCTCTTGTAATTTTCCCAAAACCACAAAAACTTAAATCTAAAACATGGAAAAACCACAATTTCTATTGTTTTTTACAAAACCGAATAAAATGAAATCTAATACGTGGAAATAGCTCCGTTGTTATAGATTTCCACAAAAACAAAACAATCGAATTGAAGTGTAATACATGGAAAAAAGCAATATCTTGTTGTTTTCTCAAAACCCCAAAAATTTTAATCTAAAACATGGAAAAAACACAATTTCTATTGTTTTTTAAAAAACCGCACAAAATGAAATCTAATACGTGGAAATAACTCCGTTGTTATAGATTTCCACAAAAACAAAAATAATCGAAATGAAATATAATACATGGAAAAAAGCAATCTCTTGTAGTTTTCCCAAAACAACAAAAATTTAAATCTAAAACTTGGAAAAAAAACAATTTCTATTGTTTTTTAAAAAACCGCATAAAATAAAATCTAATACGTGGAAATAACTCCGTTGTTATAGATTTCCACAAACACAAAAAAATCGAATTGAAGTGTAATACATGGAAAAAAGCAATATCCTGGTGTTTTCTGAAAACCACAAAAATTTTAATCTAAAACACGGAAAAAAAACAATTTCTATTGTTTTTTAAAAAACCGGATTAAATAAAATCTAATACGTGGAAATAACTCCGTTGTTATAGATTTCCACAAACACAAAAAAATCGAATTGAAGTGTAATACATGAAACAAAGCAATCGCTTGTTGTTTTCTCAAAACCACAAAAATTTTAATCTAAAACACGGAAAAAACACAATTTCTATTATTTTTTACAAAACCGCAAAAAATTAAATCTAATACGTGCAAATACCTCCGTTCTTATTGATTTCCACAAAAACAGAAAAAATCGAAATGAAATATAGTAAATCGAAAAAAGAAATCTCTTGTAGTTTTCCCAAAACCACAAAAATTTAAATCTAATACATGGAAAAAAAACATTATTTGTATTGTAATTAACTAGTGGAAATAACTCCGTTCTTATAGATTTCCACAAAAACAAAAAAATCGAATTGAAGTGTAATACATGGAAAAAAGCAATATCTTGGTGTTTTCTCAAAACCACAAAAATTTTAATCTAAAACACGGAAAAAACACAATTTCAATTGTTTTTTACAAAACCGCAAAAAATGAAATCTAATACGTGGAAATGACTCCGTTGTTATATATTTCCACAAAAACAGAAAAAATCCAATTGAAGTGTAATACATGGAAAAAAGCCAATATCTTGTAGTTTTCCCAAAACCACAAAAACTTAAATCTAAAACATGGAAAAACCACAATTTCTATTGTTTTTTACAAAACCGAATAAAATGAAATCTAATACGTGGAAATAGCTCCGTTGTTATAGATTTCCACAAAAACAAAACAATCGAATTGAAGTGTAATACATGGAAAAAAGCAATATCTTGTTGTTTTCTCAAAACCCAAAAAATTTTAATCTAAAACATGGAAAAAACACAATTTCTATTGTTTTTTAAAAAACCGCACAAAATGAAATCTAATACGTGGAAATAACTCCGTTGTTATAGATTTCCACAAAAACAAAAATAATCGAAATGAAATATAATACATGGAAAAAAGCAATCTCTTGTAGTTTTCCCAAAACAACAAAAATTTAAATCTAAAACTTGGAAAAAAAACAATTTCTATTGTTTTTTAAAAAACCGCATAAAATAAAATCTAATACGTGGAAATAACTCCGTTGTTATAGATTTCCACAAACACAAAAAAATCGAATTGAAGTGTAATACATGGAAAAAAGCAATATCCTGGTGTTTTCTGAAAACCACAAAAATTTTAATCTAAAACACGGAAAAAAAACAATTTCTATTGTTTTTTAAAAAACCGGATTAAATAAAATCTAATACGTGGAAATAACTCCTTTGTTATAGATTTCCACAAACACAAAAAAATCGAATTGAAGTGTAATACATGAAACAAAGCAATCGCTTGTTGTTTTCTCAAAACCACAAAAATTTTAATCTAAAACACGGAAAAAACACAATTTCTATTATTTTTTACAAAACCGCAAAAAATTAAATCTAATACGTGCAAATACCTCCGTTCTTATTGATTTCCACAAAAACAGAAAAAATCGAAATGAAATATAGTAAATGGAAAAAAGAAATCTCTTGTAGTTTTCCCAAAACCACAAAAATTTAAATCTAATACATGGAAAAAAAACATTATTTGTATTGTAATTAACTAGTGGAAATAACTCCGTTCTTATAGATTTCCACAAAAACAAAAAAATCGAATTGAAGTGTAATACATGGAAAAAAGAAATATCTTGGTGTTTTCTGAAAACCACAAAAATTTTAATCTAAAACACGGAAAAAACACAATTTCTATTGTTTTTTACAAAACAGCAAAAAATTGAATCTAATATGTCGAAATGTCTCCATTCTTATAGATTTCCACAAAAACAAAAAAAATCGAAATGAAATATAGTACATGGCAAAAAGCAATCTCTTGTAGTTTTCCCAAAACAACAAAAATTTTAATCTAAAACTTGAAGAAAAAAAAGAATTTCTATTGTTTTTTACAAGACAGCAAAAAATTAAATCTAATATGTGGAAATAACTCCATTCTTATAGATTTCCACAAAAATAAAAAAAATCGAAATGAAATATAATATATGGAAAAAAGCAATCTCTTGTAGTTTTCCCAAAACAACAAAAATTAAAATCTAAAACATGGAAAAAAAACAATTTCTATTGTTTTTTAAAAAACCGCATAAAATAAAATCTAAAACGTGGAAATAACTCCGTTGTTATAGATTTCAACAAACACAAAAAAATCGAATTGAAGTGTAATACATGGAACAAAGCAATCGCTTGTTGTTTTCTCAAAACCACAAAAAATTTAATCTAAAACACGGAAAAAACACAATTTCTATTATTTTTTACAAAACCGCATAAAATTAAATCTAATACGTGCAAATACCTCCGTTCTTATAGATTTCCACAAAAACAGAAAAAATCGAAATGAAATATAGTACATGGAAAAAAGAAATCTCTTGTAGTTTTCCCAAAACCACAAAAATTTAAATCTAATACATGGAAAAAAAAACATTATTTGTATTGTAATTAACACGTGGAAAAAACTCCGTTCTTATAGATTTCCACAAAAATAAAAAAATCGAATTGAAGTGTAATACATGGAAAAAAGCAATATCTCGTTGTTTTGTCAAAACAACAAAAAGTTCAATCTAAAATATGGAAAAAACACAATTTCTATTGTTTTTTAAAAAACCGCACAAAATGAAATCTAATACGTGGAAATAACTCCGTTGTTATAGATTTCCACAAAAAGAAAAAAATCGAATTGAAGTGTAATACATGGAAAAATGCAATATCTTGGTGTTTTCTGAAAACCACAAAAATTTTAATCTAAAACACGGAAAAAACACTATTTCTATTGTTTTTTACAAAACAACAAAATATTAAATCTAATATGTGGAAATAACTCCATCCTTATAGATTTCCACAAAAAAAAAAAAAATCGAAATGAAATATAATACATGGAAAAAAGCAATCTCTTGTAGTTTTCCCAAAACAACAAAAATTTAAATCTAAAACTTGGAAAAAAAACAATTTCTATTGTTTTTTAAAAAACCGCATAAAATAAAATCTAATACGTGGAAATAACTCCGTTGTTATAGATTTCCACAAACACAAAAAAATCGAATTGAAGTGTAATACATGGAAAAAAGCAATATCTTGGTGTTTTCTGAAAACCACAAAAATTTTAATCTAAAACACGGAAAAAAAAACAATTTCTATTGTTTTTTAAAAAACCGGATTAAATAAAATCTAATACGTGGAAATAACTCCGTTGTTATAGATTTCCACAAACACAAAAAAATCGAATTGAAGTGTAATTCATGAAACAAAGCAATCGCTTGTTGTTTTCTCAAAACCACAAAAATTTTAATCTAAAACACGGAAAAAACACAATTTCTATTATTTTTTACAAAACCGCAAAAAATTAAATCTAATACGTGCAAATACCTCCGTTCTTATAGATTTCCACAAAAACAGAAAAAATCGAAATGAAATATAGTAAATGGGAAAAAGAAATCTCTTGTAGTTTTCCCAAAACCACAAAAATATAAATCTAATACATGGAAAAAAAACATTATTTGTATTGTAATTAACACGTGGAAATAACTCCGTTCTTATAGATTTCCACAAAAACAAAAAAATCGAATTGAAGTGTAATACATGGAAAAAAGCAATATCTTGGTGTTTTCTGAAAACCACAAAAATTTTAATCTAAAACACGGAAAAAACACAATTTCTATTGTTTTTTACAAAATAACAAAAAATTGAATCTAATATGTGGAAATGACTCCATTCTTATAGATTTCCACAAAAACAAAAAAAATCGAAATGAAATATAATACATGGCAAAAAGCAATCTCTTGTAGTTTTCCCAAAACAACAAAAATTTAAATCTAAAACTTGGAAAAAAAAAAATTTCTATTGTCTTTTAAAAAACCGCATAAAATAAAATCTAATACGTGGAAATAACTCCGTTGTTATAGATTTCCACAAACACAAAAAAATCGAATTGAAGTGTAATACATGGAACAAAGCAATCGCTTGTTGTTTTCTCAAAACCACAAAAATTTTAATCTAAAACATGGAAAAAACACAATTTCTATTATTTTTTACAAGACCGCAAAAAATGAAATCTAATACGTGGAAATACCTCCGTTCTTATAGATTTCCACATAAGCAGAAAAAATCGAAACGAAATATAGTACACGGAAAAAAGCAATCTCTTGTAGTTTTCCCAAAACCACAAAAATTTATATCTAATACATGGAAAAAAAACATTATTTGTATTGTATGAGAGCACTTCTATAGGTCTCTCAGGCCCATCAGCAATCTCCCCGGCCGGCCCGTGGGGACAAAGTAATAGGAAATGCTCTTTTCTATATTCTTCGTTTATCTTCTTCTTTTTTGAAATAAGACGTCGGATATCATTGAATATAATAAGGAAGAAGTGTGATCTTTTTCCTTCCTTCGTCTTCAATTTCATTTTATTTTTTTTCGGTTTCGTGCACGTGAATTCCATTTTTTACCGAGTTTCAATTTGCTCATTTTGAATCTGGGCTCTTCTATCTTATACTTTTTTGCCCGACCTGGGCGAATGCTTTGAGCTAGATGTCATTCCAGACTGTCGTAGATATTCTTCATTCACTCTTGAACAAGCATTTCGCTGCATCACGATGCTCCTTTTTGGTATTCGAATCTCCGTCTGGATGCCGCCGGCCAACCGAGCGAAGCTCTTTCTTTTTGGTTTTCCGACCAGATTCGAAATAGAGAGTGATTTCACTCTTCCTCCTCTGGTTATGCGACCCTGCAAATTTGACCCTACCTACACCCGGAGCCAATCCCCTAGCGGTCCTGCCACCACGCCGCAGAACGGGAGCTCGTGTGGAACCTTGGATTTCTGGCGTCAAAGCGGTGAGTGAAAGGTAACAAGGCCGCGCCTACGAAAGTTCAGGTCGGCCAAAATATTGATGTACACGTGGAAATAACTCCGTTCTTATAGATTTCCCCAAAAACAAAAAAATCGAATTGAAGTCTAATAGATGGAAAAAAGCAATATCTTGTTGTTTTGTCAAAACCACAAAAATTTAAATGTAAGACATGGAAAAAACACAATTTCTATTGTTTTTTACAAAACCGCAAAAAACGAAATCTAATACGTGGAAATACCTCCGTTCTTATAGATTTCCACAAAAACAGAAAAAATCGAAATGAAATATAATACATGGAAAAAGCAATCACTTGTAGTTTTCCCAAAACCACAAAAATTTAAATCTAATACATGGAAAAAAAACATTATTTGTATTGTAATTAACAAAACCGCAAAAAAATAAATCTCATACCTGGAAATAACTCCGTTCTTATAGATTTCCACAAAAACAAAAAAAATCCAATTGAAGTGTAATACATGGAAAAAAGCAATATCTTCTTGTTTTCTCAAAATCACAAAAATTTAAATCTAATACATGGAAAAAACACAATTTGTATTGTTTTTTACAAAACCGAATAAAATGAAATCTAATACGTGGAAATAACTCCGTTGTTATAGATTTCCACAAAAACAAAAAAATCGAATTGAAGTGTAATACATGGAAAAAAGCAATATCTTGGTGTTTTCTGAAAACCACAAAAATATTAATCTAAAACACGGAAAAAACACAATTTCTATTGTTTTTTACAAAACCGCAAAAAATGAAATCTAATACGTGGAAATGACTCCGTTGTTATATATTTCCACAAACACAGAAAAAATCCAATTGAAGTGTAATACATGGAAAAAAGCAATCTCTTGTAGTTTTCCCAAAACCACAAAAACTTAAATCTAAAACATGGAAAAACCACAATTTCTATTGTTTTTTACAAAACCGAATAAAATGAAATCTAATACGTGGAAATAGCTCCGTTGTTATAGATTTCCACAAAAACAAAACAATCGAATTGAAGTGTAATACATGGAAAAAAGCAATATCTTGTTGTTTTCTCAAAACCAGAAAAATTTTAATCTAAAACATCGAAAAAACCCAATTTCTATTGTTTTTTAAAAAACCGCACAAAATGAAATCTAATACGTGGAAATAACTCCGTTGTTATAGATTTCCACAAAAACAAAAATAATCGAAATGAAATATAATACATGGAAAAAAGCAATCTCTTGTAGTTTTCCCAAAACAACAAAAATTTTAATCTAAAACTTGAAAAAAAAAAGAATTTCTATTGTTTTTTACAAAACAGCAGAAAATTAAATCTAATATGTGGAAATAACTCCATTCTTATAGATTTCCACAAAATTAAAAAAAATCGAAATGAAATATAATATATGGAAAAAAGCAATCTCTTGTAGTTTTCCCAAAACAACAAAAATTTTAATCTAAAACTTGAAAAAAAAAAAGAATTTCTATTGTTTTTTACAAAACAGCAAAAAATTAAATCTAATATGCGGAAATAACTCCGTTCTTATAGATTTCCACAAAAACAAAAAAATCGAATTGAAGTGTAATACATGGAAAAAAGCAATATCTTGGTGTTTTCTGAAAACCACAAAAATTTTAATCTAAAACACGGAAAAAACACAATTTCTATTGTTTTTTACAAAACAGCAAAAAATTGAATCTAATATGTGGAAATTACTCCTTTCTTATAGATTTCCACAAAAACAAAAAAAATCGAAATGAAATATAATACATGGCAAAAAGCAATCTCTTGTAGTTTTCCCAAAACAACAAAAATTTAAATCTAAAACTTGGAAAAAAAAAATTTCTATTGTCTTTTAAAAAACCGCATAAAATAAAATCTAATACGTGGAAATAACTCCGTTGTTATAGATTTCCACAAACACAAAAAAATCGAATTGAAGTGTAATACATGGAACAAAGCAAATCGCTTGTTGTTTTCTCAAAACCACAAAAATTTTAATCTAAAACATGGAAAAAACACAATTTCTATTATTTTTTACAAGACCGCAAAAAATGAAATCTAATACGTGGAAATACCTCCGTTCTTATAGATTTCCACAAAAGCAGAAAAAATCGAAACGAAATATAGTACATGGAAAAAAGCAATCTCTTGTAGTTTTCCCAAAACCACAAAAATTTATATCTAATACATGGAAAAAAAACATTATTTGTATTGTATGAGAGCACTTCTATAGGTCTCTCAGGCCCATCAGCAATCTCCCCGGCCGGCCCGTGGGGACAAAGAAATAGGAAATGCTCTTTTCTATATTCTTCGTTTATCTTCTTCTTTTTGAAATAAGACGTCGGATATCATTGAATATAATAAGGAAGAAGTGTGATCTTTTTCCTTCCTTCGTCTTCAATTTCATTTTATTTTCTTTCGGTTTCGTGCACGTGAATTCCATTTTGTATCGAGTTTCAATTTGCTCATTTTGAATCTGGGCTCTTCTATCTTATACTTTTTTGCCCGACCTGAACGAATGCTTTGAGCTAGATGTCATTCCAGACTGTCGTAGATATTCTTCATTCACTCTTGAACAAGCATTTCGCTGCATCACGATGCTCCATTTTGGTATTCGAATCTCCGTCTGGAAGCCGCCGGCCAACCGAGCGAAGCTCTTTCTTTTTGGTTTTCCGACCAGATTCGAAATAGAGTGATTTAACTCTTCCTCCTCTGGTTATGCGACCCTGCAAATTTGACCCTACCTACACCCGGAGCCAATCCCCTAGCGGTCCTGCCACCACGCCGCAGAACGGGAGCTCGTGTGGAACCTTGGATTTCTGGCGTCAAAGCGGTGAGTGAAAGGTAACAAGGCCGCGCCTACGAAAGTTCAGGTCGGCCAAAATATTGATGTACACGTGGAAATAACTCCGTTCTTATACATTTCCACAAAAACAAAAAAATCGAATTGAAGTCTAATAGATGGAAAAAGCAATATCTTGTTGTTTTGTCAAAACCACAAAAATTTAAATGTAAGACATGGAAAAAACACAATTTCTATTGTTTTTTACAAAACCGCAAAAAACGAAATCTAATACGTGGAAATACCTCCGTTCTTATAGATTTCCACAAAAACAGAAAAAATCGAAATGAAATATAATACATGGAAAAAGCAATCACTTGTAGTTTTCCCAAAACCACAAAAATTTAAATCTAATACATGGAAAAAAAACATTATTTGTATTGTAATTAACAAAACCACAAAAAAATAAATCTCATACCTGAAATAACTCCGTTCTTATAGATTTCCACAAAAACAAAAAAAATCCAATTGAAGTGTAATACATGGAAAAAAGCAATATCTTCTTGTTTCTCAAAATCACAAAAATTTAAATCTAATACATGGAAAACACACAATTTGTATTGTTTTTTACAAAACCGAATAAAATGAAATCTAATACGTGGAAATAATTCCGTTGTTATAGATTTCCACAAAAACAAAAAAATCGAATTGAAGTGTAATACATGGAAAAAAGCAATATCTTGGTGTTTTCTGAAAACCACAAAAATATTAATCTAAAACACGGAAAAAACACAATTTCTATTGTTTTTTACAAAACCGCAAAAAATGAAATCTAATACGTGGAAATGACTCCGTTGTTATATATTTCCACAAAAACAGAAAAAATCCAATTGAAGTGTAATACATGGAAAAAAGCAATCTCTTGTAGTTTTCCCAAAACCACAAAAACTTAAATCTAAAACATGGAAAAACCACAATTTCTATTGTTTTTTACAAAACCGAATAAAATGAAATCTAATACGTGGAAATAGCTCCGTTGTTATAGATTTCCACCAAAACAAAACAATCGAATTGAAGTGTAATACATGGAAAAAAGCAATATTTTGTTGTTTTCTCAGAACCACAAAAATTTTAATCTAAAACATGGAAAAAACACAATTTCTATTGTTTTTTAAAAAACCTCACAAAATGAAATCTAATACGTGGAAATAACTCCGTTGTTATAGATTTCCACAAAAACAAAAATAATCGAAATGAAATATAATACATGGAAAAAAGCAATCTCTTGTAGTTTTCCCAAAACAACAAAAATTTTAATCTAAAACTTGAAAAAAAAAAAAGAATTTCTATTTTTTTTTACAAAACAGCAAAAAATTAAATCTAATATGTGGAAATAACTCCATTCTTATAGATTTCCACAAATATAAAAAAAATCGAAATGAAATATAATATATGGAAAAAAGCAATCTCTTGTAGTTTTCCCAAAACAACAAAAATTTAAATCTAAAACTTGAAAAAAAAAAAGAATTTCTATTGTTTTTTACAAAACAGCAAAAAATTAAATCTAATATGTGGAAATAACTCCGTTCTTATAGATTTCCACAAAAACAAAAAAATCGAATTGAAGTGTAATACATGGAAAAAAGCAATATCTTGGTGTTTTCTGAAAACCACAAAAATTTTAATCTAAAACACGGAAAAAACACAATTTCTATTGTTTTTTACAAAACAGCAAAAAATTGAATCTAATATGTGGAAATGACTCCATTCTTATAGATTTCCTCAAAAACAAAAAAAATCGAAATGAAATATAATACATGGCAAAAAGCAATCTCTTGTAGTTTTCCCAAAACATCAAAAATTTAAATCTAAAACTTGGAAAAAAAAAATTTCTATTGTCTTTTAAAAAACCGCATAAAATAAAATCTAATACGTGGAAATAACTCCGTTGTTATAGATTTCCACAAACACAAAAAAATCGAATTGAAGTGTAATACATGGAACAAAGCAATCGCTTGTTGTTTTCTCAAAACCACAAAAATTTTAATCTAAAACATGGAAAAAACACAATTTCTATTATTTTTTACAAGACCGCAAAAATGAAATCTAATACGTGGAAATACCTCCGTTCTTATAGATTTCCACAAAAGCAGAAAAAATCGAAACGAAATATAGTACATGGAAAAAAGCAATCTCTAGTAGTTTTCCCAAAACCACAAAAATTTATATCTAATACATGGAAAAAAAACATTGTTTGTATTGTATGAGAGCACTTCTATAGGTCTCTCAGGCCCATCAGCAATCTCCCCGGCCGGCCCGTGGGGACAAAGAAATAGGAAATGCTCTTTTCTATATTCTTCGTTTATCTTCTTCTTTTTTGAAATAAGACGTCGGATATCATTGAATATAATAAGGAAGAAGTGTGATCTTTTTCCTTACTTCGTCTTCAATTTCATTTTATTTTCTTTCGGTTTCGTGCACGTGAATTCCATTTTGTATCGAGTTTCAATTTGCTCATTTTGAATCTGGGCTCTTCTATCTTATACTTTTTTGCCCGACCTGAACGAATGCTTTGAGCTAGATGTCATTCCAGACTGTCGTAGATATTCTTCATTCACTCTTGAACAAGCATTTCGCTGCATCACGATGCTCCTTTTTGGTATTCGAATCTCCGTCTGGAAGCCTCCGGCCAACCGAGCGAAGCTCTTTCTTTTTGGTTTTCCGACCAGATTCGAAATAGAGTGATTTAACTCTTCCTCCTCTGGTTATGCGACCCTGCAAATTTGACCCTACCTACACCCGGAGCCAATCCCCTAGCGGTCCTGCCACCACGCCGCAGAACGGGAGCTCGTGTGGAACCTTGGATTTCGGCGTCAAAGCGGTGAGTGAAAGGCAACAAGGCCGCGCCTACGAAAGTTCAGGTCGGCCAAAATATTGATGTACACGTGGAAATAACTCCGTTCTTATAGATTTCCACAAAAACAAAAAAATCGAATTGAAGCCTAATAGATGGAAAAAAGCAATATCTTGTTGTTTTGTCAAAACCACAAAAATTTAAATGTAAGACATGGAAAAAACACAATTTCTATTGTTTTTTACAAAACCGCAAAAAACGAAATCTAATACGTGGAAATACCTTCGTTCTTATAGATTTCCACAAAAACAGAAAAAATCGAAATGAAATATAATACATGGAAAAAGCAATCACTTGTAGTTTTCCCAAAACCACAAAAATTTAAATCTAATACATGGAAAAAAAACATTATTTGTATTGTAATTAACAAAACCGCAAAAAAATAAATCTCATACCTGAAATAACTCCGTTCTTATAGATTTCCACAAAAACAAAAAAAATCCAATTGAAGTGTAATACATGGAAAAAAGCAATATCTTCTTGTTTCTCAAAATCACAAAAATTTAAATCTAATACATGGAAAAAACACAATTTGTATTGTTTTTTACAAAACCGAATAAAATGAAATCTAATACGTGGAAATAACTCCGTTGTTATAGATTTCCACAAAAACAAAACAATCGAATTGAAGTGTAATACATGGAAAAAAGCAATATCTTGGTGTTTTCTGAAAACCAAAAAAATATTAATCTAAAACACGGAAAAAACACAATTTCTATTGTTTTTTACAAAACCGCAAAAAATGAAATCTAATACGTGGAAATGACTCCGTTGTTATATATTTCCACAAAAACAGAAAAAATCCAATTGAAGTGTAATACATGGAAAAAAGCAATCTCTTGTAGTTTTCCCAAAACCACAAAAACTTAAATCTAAAACATGGAAAAACCACAATTTCTATTCTTTTTTACAAAACCGAATAAAATGAAATCTAATACGTGGAAATAGCTCCGTTGTTATAGATTTCCACAAAAACAAAACAATCGAATTGAAGTGTAATACATGGAAAAAAGCAATATCTTGTTGTTTTCTCAAAACCACAAAAATTTTAATCTAAAACATGGAAAAAACACAATTTCTATTGTTTTTTAAAAAACCGCACAAAATGAAATCTAATACGTGGAAATAACTCCGTTGTTATAGATTTCCACAAAAACAAAAATAATCGAAATGAAATATAATACATGGAAAAAAGCAATCTCTTGTAGTTTTCCCAAAACAACAAAAATTTTAATCTAAAACTTGAAAAAAAAAAGAATTTCTATTGTTTTTTACAAAACAGCAAAAAATTAAATCTAATATGTGGAAATAACTCCATTCTTATAGATTTCCACAAAAATAAAAAAAATCGAAATGAAATATAATATATGGAAAAAAGCAATCTCTTGTAGATTTCCCAAAACAACAAAAATTGAAATCTAAAACTTGGAAAAAAAACAATTTCTATTGTTTTTTAAAAAACCGCATAAAATAAAATCTAATACGTGGAAATAACTCCGTTGTTATAGATTTCCACAAACACCAAAAAATCGAATTGAAGTGTAATACATGGAACAAAGCAATCGCTTGTTGTTTTCTCAAAACCACAAAAAATTTAATCTAAAACACGGAAAAAACACAATTTCTATTATTTTTTACAAAACCGCAAAAAATTAAATCTAATACGTGCAAATACCTCCGTTCTTATAGATTTCCACAAAAACAGAAAAAATCGAAATGAAATATAGTACATGGAAAAAAGAAATCTCTTGTAGTTTTCCCAAAACCACAAAAATTTAAATCTAATACATGGAAAAAAAAACATTATTTGTATTGTAATTAACACGTGGAAAAAACTCCGTTCTTATAGATTTCCACAAAAACAAAAATATCGAATTGAAGTGTAATACATGGAAAAAAGCAATATCTCGTTGTTTTGTCAAAACAACAAAAAGTTCAATCTAAAATATGGAAAAAACACAATTTCTATTGGTTTTTAAAAAACCGCACAAAATGAAATCTAATACGTGGAAATAACTCCGTTGTTATAGATTTCCACAAAAAGAAAAAAATCGAATTGAAGTGTAATACATGGAAAAAAGCAATATCTTGGTGTTTTCTGAAAACCACAAAAATTTTAATCTAAAACACGGAAAAAACACTATTTCTATTGTTTTTTACAAAACAACAAAAAATTAAATCTAATATGTGGAAATAACTCCATCCTTATAGATTTCCACAAAAACAAAAAAAATCGAAATGAAATATAATACATGGAAAAAAGCAATCTCTTGTAGTTTTCCCAAAACAACAAAAATTTAAATCTAAAACTTGGAAAAAAAAACAATTTCTATTGTTTTTTAAAAAACCGCATAAAATAAAATCTAATACGTGGAAATAACTCGGTTGTTATAGATTTCCACAAACACAAAAAAATCGAATTGAAGTGTAATACATGGAAAAAAGCAATATCTTGGTGTTTTCTGAAAACCACAAAAATTTTAATCTAAAACACGGAAAAAAAACAATTTCTATTGTTTTTTAAAAATCCGCATAAAATAAAATCTAATACGTGGAAATAACTCCGTTGTTATAGATTTCCACAAACACAAAAAAATCGAAATGAAGTGTAATACATGGAACAAAGCAATCGCTTGTTGTTTTCTCAAAACCACAAAAATTTTAATCTAAAACACGGAAAAAACACAATTTCTATTATTTTTTACAAAACCGCAAAAAATTAAATCTAATACGTGCAAATACCTCCGTTCTTATAGATTTCCACAAAAACAGAAAAAATCGAAATGAAATATAGTAAATGGAAAAAAGAAATCTCTTGTAGTTTTCCCAAAACCACAAAAATTTAAATCTAATACATGGAAAAAAAACATTATTTGTATTGTAATTAACACGTGGAAATAACTCCGTTCTTATAGATTTCCACAAAAACAAAAAAATCGAATTGAAGTGTAATACATGGAAAAAAGCAATATCTTGGTGTTTGTAAACCGCGTAAAACCGTCGTTGAATTTCACACAATTTAGCAAAAATATTTATAATTTTCCCTAGCTTAATTCTTAAGTGTATATGTGGTCTTTTGAGTTTTAGGGGTCGAACACAAGGAGAATGGCCTTGAGATATTACAATTCTTTTCAAAAGTAGGTTTTGTTTGTTTAAATGTTGTAGATTGTTTCAGAAGATTAATGATGTATTAGATGGAATTTAATCAAGTTCGTACACAATTCTTTTGAAAATTCTTTAATAATATTTCCAAATATCCAAAAGTTGCAAATGATATGTCAATGAAAACTAGAGAATGAGATCTTCACAATATAAGGCAAATCAATTATCACTTTTATTCATATTTTTATGTAAATTTTCGTTTTAGTCCACACTTTTCACAATAAATCAACAGAGTTTTTCATAAAATCACAGAAAATCGAAAATTACTTCAAAAATTACCAAAATTTAACAGAAATTAGGAAAGAAGTTCATATTATGTGGTAAAAATTTCAGATCAAAAAGATTGATATTCCAAAAGTTATGGTCAAAAATCAGAGTATATGACAGAATTGGACAGAGAATGGTATGTGTTGCCAAAAGAGGGTGGATTTCAAATTTTATCCAAACAACAATGCAATTAAAATTCAGATCAGGAAACTACACTTCAAAATGATTTACTGAGACCTAGATTTTTTATTTATAGGATTTTTTTACTAATTTCTAAAAATCGAAGAAAAACAGATAGATTCAAAAATCAAGAACAGAAAATTTCAAAAGTCAAAACTTTGCACAGATTTTATCTTACAAATTTAACATAAAAGCATTGGGCACATATTATATGAAAGTTGTTCTAAAATATCTAAAGAAACACAAAATATTTTTTTTATAATTTTCTTTGATGAGATCTGAAGTCAAACAATTTTTTACTGAAACTGACAGAAACAAAATGCAGAAAAATGTATTTTTGAATTTAGAGGATAAAAGTAGGAATTTTTAAGGCAGTTTGATCAAGAATTGTATCATTAATCACAAAATATTCAATTTATCAGATTTGGAACAAGTTTGAATTATTTCCAACCAGAAAAACTCAGCAAATAGATCAAAATTTCAGATCAAACACCAGTCAACCAACTAGTGTTTGATCTCAATTTTTGAACTAAAAACTTCACTAAATCAAGCAAAAACCTCAACCAAGATTCAAGATGATAAAATGGACTAACATGCAGGAAAATTCAGTTCTAAATGACCTAATTAATTCAACCAAATCGATTAAATCAAGAAAAACCAGATTTAACAGCACATTATGAACAGTAACCAAATCAGTTAATTTAATTCAAATTAAAGCAAGATTTCAAACAATTCTATCACAAAAGGCCTATCCCTACAAGATTCTACTCACACATGATAAGATCAACCGAAATTAGGCATGTGTTCATCATATTTTTTTACAAATTGGGTATTGTGATCTAAAATTGGATACAAGAGATTAAATGAAAATTGGATCAAACCGAGACGTAGAAGATCAACCAGAAGCTTCCTTGAGTCGATTTGAACCTCCAATTGATGCTTGATCCAGCCGGAATCGATCAATTGCCTTTTTCACCAAATTCAGCCCGAATTGGTGAATTTTCACTCAAACTCGAAAATTGAAGCTCGAAAAGCTCTGAGATTCAGTAATGGAGTTACTGAAGCTTAAAGAAGATGATTGGAGAGTTGTGTGTGGAAAGAATTTGGAGAATGGAAGAATTAATTATGAGAGATTGGATTGATCGGTCTAATTTATAGAGAGACTGGTCTGGAGAGTGGGGACAAACCGAGCGATTCCATTGGCTCAGGCAGATCAAGTGGGGTGTACTGAAGATCTGTGCGAAATTTCGTTGAATTTGTTTGGTTGAGAAATGGACGGATTTGAATCATCGGATTTTTCTTCTGTTACTCGCGCGAACTGAACTGAATTCAGTTCAGATACGATTTGAATCGTGTCACTGAGACTGACAGTGGGTCCCTTCAGAATAAGTTGTGGTGAAACGGGTCGTAATCGCGTGAAACGAGTCGCTATTCCGTTATTAATCTCTGAGTTTTCAAACTGTCTTTTTCTGATTTTCTGTGGCGAAACGGTGAGACGAGTCATAACTGATGAAACGAGTCATCTTCTTCTTCAGCCTTTGGCGCTGAGTTTTGAATTAAATTTCCGGATTTCATGCGACGAAACGAGCTGCAGTTCGCTTGAAATGAGTCGCTTTTGTGTGAGCTGGGTACTGACTCGTTTTAAGCTCGTTCCGCTGATCTGGTGTGGCGAACCGGTTTGAATCGCGTGAAACGAGTCATAACTGATGAAACGAGTCGTCTTCTTCTTCAGAATTGGCGCTGAATGCCTTTTCTCGATCTTCTGTGGCCTGCGATCGTGTGCTCGTCCTAAAACAATCCTCTGACAGCTTTGTAAGTTTCGAATTTGGACTTTGGATCGATTTTTCTCTTGGATTTCAGACCCGTTTACCCGTTTCTCACAACCATCGATTCGAGCTCGTGATTCTGTACATTTCGCTGTGATTCATCAACCCAGATCTCTTCTCCATCTTCTCACGAATCCACAGGGCTTTGAATGGTTGAAAACCGTTGAGTAAAACTCGAGTTTTGCTGATTTGAATGCCATCGGTTCGCTGTTCCGCCATTGCTGACCAGAGTGTGCAAATCGACCTCTTGTTCGCAATTCACGCAACGAAATCCAAAACGGTGACTCAGGCTTTGTTCGCAACTTCCTCACGATGCTTCACAACCATTATGACTTCCCAATCCGCCTCGAATCCAGAGAATTCCTCCATTAACCAACTCGGTTTCAGTTTCGCGAAAATAACCAAAATCTGCTGAACTCGTGAATCAAACTATGATTTTGAGTTGTTTTTCCTTTGAATTGAGGTTTCGTAATTCATTCTGAGCCTTTACCTAAGCTTTACGACACAAAAAGAATCATCTTTGCTTGAGAAAAACGGAAATGGTTGATCGAATTCATCCGCTGTTCGAAACTCGACCGTTGGTTCATCCAGTTTGAAAAGTTCATTGAGGATTTCGTCGAACAGATTACGGAAACACGGATTTCTCGCTCGATTTCGCATCATTCGACGAGTTCTTCATACGGTTAGAAAGGGTAGACGATGGAGAAGAGAATGAGATCGGTTTTGGCTCGAATGGATGATGGTGGAAGGCACGGCAGATCAACCATGGTTTCGGTCCGTTTTTGGCACTTGTTTTGGCCGAATTCCGGCGATCGCCGGAACTTTCAAGACCGGAGAATGGCACCGGCATGTTCGTCTCGTCATGCTGAATCCATGGTTGGCTTGTTTGTTCGATTTCGAGCAGAATTGTGAATTATGAGGTTTGAAGAAGATGGGTTTGACCTGGTCAATTCGTTGACTTTGACCAATTTTTGACCTGATTTTCAATTGGTGATTCTGAGAGTTCTAGAAGGTTTCTGATCGCGAGGATTGTACCGTTGGGTTCGTTTCGTCGAGCTCTTCGTTTTGATATACCGTTTGACCCATTTTGGAGAAGTTGACTTTTGGTCAACTTGGCGATTTTTGGCGTTTGGCTCGGTTTGACTTGGTTGTAGTAGGTTTTTAAATTGTCGTAAAAGTTTGGGGAATTTTTTGTAGAGTTTTTGAGGTTTTTAGTTGGCCATCTTTGGCCCATTATTTGCGTTTTGGTCCAATTCTTCATTTTATGGCCTTTTTGCCTGTAAAATCACACAAAAATGTATTAAGAGGTTTCAAATTATATTTTGTGAATTATGACTGTTTTTCATACATTTTATGTGAATTATGATTGAATTTGAGATAATAAAAACCCTAAAAATGTGTATAAAAATACGCATTACAGTGTTTTCTGAAAACCACAAAAATTTTAATCTAAAACACGGAAAAAACACAGTTTCTATTGTTTTTTACAAAACAGCAAAAAATTGAATCTAATATGTGGAAATGAAACATTATTTGTATTGTAATGTACACGTGGAAATAACTCCGTTCTTATAGATTTCCACAAAAACAAAAAATCCGAATTGAAGTCTAATAGATGGAAAAAAGCAATATCTTGTAGTTTTCCCAAAACCACAAAAATTTAAATCTAAGACATGGAAAAAACACAATTTCTATTGTTTTTTACAAAACCGCAAAAAACGAAATCTAATACGTGGAAATAGCTCCGTTCTTATAGATTTCCACAAAAACAGAAAAAATTGAAATGAAATATAATACATGGAAAAAGCAATCACTTGTAGTTTTCCCAAAACCACAAAAATTTAAATCTAATACATGGAAAAAAAACATTATTTGTATTGTAATTAACAAAACCGCAAAAAAATAAATCTCATACTTGGAAATAACTCCGTTCTTATAGATTTCCACAAAAACAAAAAAAATCCAATTGAAGTGTAATACATGGAAAAAAGCAATATCTTCTTGTTTTCTCAAAATCACAAAAATTTAAATCTAAAACATGGAAAAACCACAATTTCTATTGTTTTTTACAAAACCGAATAAAATGAAATCTAATACGTGGAAATAGCTCCGTTGTTATAGATTTCCAAAAAAACAAAACAATCGAATTGAAGTGTAATACAAGGAAGCAATATCTTGTTGTTTTCTCTAAACCACAAAAATTTTAATCTAAAACATGGAAAAAACACAATTTCTATTGTTTTTTAAAAAACCGCACAAAATGAAATCTAATACGTGGAAATAACTCCGTTGTTATAGATTTCCACAAAAACAAAAATAATCGAAATGAAATATAATACATGGAAAAAAGCAATCTCTTGTAGTTTTCCCAAAACAACAAAAATTTTAATCTAAAACTTGAAAAAAAAAAGAATTTCTATTGTTTTTTAAAAAACCGAATAAAATAAAATCAAATGCTTGGAAATAACTCCGTTGTTATAGATTTCCACAAACACAAAAAAATCGAATTGAAGTGTAATACATGGAACAAAGCAATCGCTTGCTGTTTTCTCAAAACCACAAAAATTTTAATCTAAAACTTGAAAAAAAAAAGAATTTCTATTGTTTTTTAAAAAACCGAATAAAATAAAATCATATACTTGGAAATAACTCCGTTGTTATAGATTACCACAAACACAAAAAAATCGAATTGAAGTTTAATACATGGAAAAAAGCAATATCTTGGTGTTTTCTGAAAACCACAAAAATTTTAATCTAAAACACGGAAAAAACACAATTTCTATTGTTTTTTACAAAATAGCAAAAAATTAAATCTAATACGTGGAAATAACTCCGTTGTTATAGATTTCCACAAACACAGAAAAATCGAATTGAAATATAATACATGGAAAAAGCAATCTCTTGTAGTTTTCCCAAAACCACAAAAATTTAAATCTAATATAGGGAAAAAACATTATTTGTATTGTAATTAACAAAACCGCAAAAAAATAAATCTCATACTTGGAAATAACTCCGTTCTTATAGATTTCCACAAAAACAAAAAAATCCAATGGAAGTGTAATCCACGGAAAAAGCAATATCTTGTTGTTTTCTCAAAATCAGAAAAATTTTAATCTAATACATGGAAAAAACACAATTTGTATTGTTTTTTACAAAACCGAATAAAATGAAATCTAATACGTGGAAATAACTCCGTTGTTATAGATTTCCACAAAAACAAAAAAATCGAATTGAAGTGCAATACATGGAAAAAAGCAATATCTTAGTGTTTTCTGAAAACCAAAAAAATTTTAATCTAAAACACGGAAAAAACACAATTTCTATCGTTTTTTACAAAACAGCAAAAAATTAAATCTAATATGTGGAAATAACTCCATTCTTATAGATTTCCACAAAAATAAAAAAAATCGAAATTAAATATAATATATGGAAAAAAGCAATCTCTTGTAGTTTTCCCAAAACAACAAAAATTTAAATCTAAAACTTGGAAAAAAAACAATTTCTATTGTTTTTTAAAAAACCGCATAAAATAAAATCTAATACGTGGAAATAACTCCGTTGTTATAGATTTCCACAAACACAAAAAAATCGAATTGAAGTGTAATACATGGAACAAAGCAATCCCTTGTTGTTTTCTCAAAACCACAAAAATTTTATTCTAAAACATGGAAAAAACACAATTTCTATTATTTTTTACAAGACCGCAAAAAATGAAATCTAATACGTGGAAATACCTCCGTTCTTATAGATTTCCACAAAAGCAGAAAAAATCGAAATGAAATATAGTACATGGAAAAAAGCAATCTCTTGTAGTTTTCCCAATACCACAAAAATTTATATCTAATACATGGAAAAAAAACATTATTTGTATTGTAATGTACACGTGGAAATAACTCCGTTCTTATAGATTTCCACAAAAACAAAAAAATCGAATTGAAGTCTAATAGATGGAAAAAAGCAATATCTTGTTGTTTTGTCAAAACCACAAAAATTTAAATCTAAGACATGGAAAAAACACAATTTCTATTGTTTTTTACAAAACCGCAAAAAACGAAATCTAATACGTGGAAATACCTCCGTTCTTATAGATTTCCACAAAAACAGAAAAAATCGAAATGAAATATAATACATGGAAAAAGCAATCACTTGTAGTTTTCCCAAAACCACAAAAATTTAAATCTAATACATGGAAAAAAAACATTATTTGTATTGTAATTAACAAAACCGCAAAAAAATAAATCTCATACCTGGAAATAACTCCGTTCTTATAGATTTCCACAAAAACAAAAATAATCGAAATGAAATATAATACATGGAAAAAAGCAATCTCTTGTAGTTTTCCCAAAACAACAAAAATTTTAATCTAAAACTTGAAAAAAAAAAAGAATTTCTATTGTTTTTTAAAAAACCGAATAAAATAAAATCAAATACTTGGAAAAGACTCCGTTGTTATAGATTTCCACAAACACAAAAAAATCGAATTGAAGTGTAATACATGGAACAAAGCAATCGCTTGCTGTTTTCTCAAAACCACAAAAATTTTAATCTAAAACTTGAAAAAAAAAAGAATTTCTATTGTTTTTTAAAAGACCGAATAAAATAAAATCAAATACTTGGAAATAACTCCGTTGTTATAGATTTCCACAAACACAAAAAAATCGAATTGAAGTGTAATACATGGAAAAAAGCAATATCTTGGTGTTTTCTGAAAACCACAAAAATTTTAATCTAAAACACGGAAAAAACACAATTTCTATTGTTTTTTACAAAATAGCAAAAAATTAAATCTAATACGTGGAAATAACTCCGTTCTTATAGAATTCCACAAAAACAAAAAAAATCGAAATGAAATATAATACATGGAAAAAAGCAATCTCTTGTAGTTTTCCCAAAACAACAAAAATTTAAATCTAAAACTTGGAAAAAAAAACAATTTCTATTGTCTTTTAAAAGACCGCATAAAATAAGATCTAATACGTGGAAATAACTCCGTTGTTATAGATTTCCACAGACACAGAAAAATCGAATTGAAATATAATACATGGAAAAAGCAATCTCTTGTAGTTTTCCCAAAACCACAAAAATTTAAATCTAATACAGGGAAAAAAAACATTATTTGTATTGTAATTAACAAAACCGAAAAAAATAAATCTCATACGTGGAAATAACTCCGTTCTTATAGATTTCCACAAAAACAAAAAAATCCAATTGAAGTGTAATCCACGGAAAAAGCAATATCTTCTTGTTTTCTCAAAATCAGAAAAATTTTAATCTAATACATGGAAAAAACACAATTTGTATTCTTTTTTACAAAACCGAATAAAATGAAATCTAATACGTGGAAATAACTCCGTTGTTATAGATTTCCACAAAAACAAAAAAATCGAATTGAAGTGCAATACATGGAAAAAAGCAATATCTTAGTGTTTTCTGAAAACCACAAAAATTTTAATCTAAAACACGGAAAAAACACAATTTCTATCGTTTTTTACAAAACAGCAAAAAATTAAATCTAACTCCATTCTAATAGATTTCCACAAAAATAAAAAAAATCGAAATGAAATATAATATATGGAAAAAAGCAATCTCTTGTAGTTTTCCCAAAACAACAAAAATTTAAATCTAAAACTTGGAAAAAAAACAATTTCTATTGTTTTTTAAAAAACCGCATAAAATAAAATCTAATACGTGGAAATAACTCCGTTGTTATAGATTTCCACAAACACAAAAAAATCGAATTGAAGTGTAATACATGGAACAAAGCAATCGCTTGTTGTTTTCTCAAAACCACAAAAATTTTATTCTAAAACATGGAAAAAACACAATTTCTATTATTTTTTACAAGACCGCAAAAAATGAAATCTAATACGTGGAAATACCTCCGTTCTTATAGATTTCCACAAAAGCAGAAAAAATCGAAATGAAATATAGTACATGCAAAAAAGCAATCTCTTGTAGTTTTCCCAAAACCACAAAAATTTATATCTAATACATGGAAAAAACACATTATTTGTATTGTAATGTACACGTGGAAATAACTCCGTTCTTATAGATTTCCACAAAAACAAAAAAATCGAATTGAAGTCTAATAGATGGAAAAAAGCAATATCTTGTTGTTTTGTCAAAACCACAAAAATTTAAATCTAAGACATGGAAAAAACACAATTTCTATTGTTTTTTACAAAACCGCAAAAAACGAAATCTAATACGTGGAAATACCTCCGTTCTTATAGATTTCAACAAAAACAGAAAAAATCGAAATGAAATATAATACATGGAAAAAGCAATCACTTGTAGTTTTCCCAAAACCACAAAAATTTAAATCTAATACATGGAAAAAAAACATTATTTGTATTGTAATTAACAAAACCGCAAAAAAATAAATCTCATACCTGGAAATAACTCCGTTCTTATAGATTTCCACAAAAACAAAAAAAATCCAATTGAAGTGTAATACATGGAAAAAAGCAATATCTTCTTGTTTTCTCAAAATCACAAAAATTTAAATCTAATACATGGAAAAAACACAATTTGTATTGTTTTTTACAAAACCTAATAAAATGAAATCTAATACGTGGAAATAACTCCGTTGTAATATATTTCCACAAAAACAGAAAAAATCCAATTGAAGTGTAATACATGGAAAAAAGCAATCTCTTGTAGTTTTCCCAAAACCACAAAAACTTAAATCTAAAACATGGAAAAGCCACAATTTCAATTGTTTTTTACAAAACCGAATAAAATGAAATCTAATACGTGGAAATAGCTCCGTTGTTATAGATTTCCACAAAAACAAAACAATCGAATTGAAGTGTAATACATGGAAAAAAGCAATATCTTGTTGTTTTCTCAAAACCACAAAAATTTTAATCTAAAACACGGAAAAAAAAAAGAATTTCTATTGTTTTTTAAAAAACCGAAGAAAATAAAATCAAATACTTGGAAATAACTCCGTTGTTATAGATTTCCACAAACACAAAAAAATCGAATTGAAGTGTAATACATGGAAAAAAGCAATATCTTGGTGTTTTCTGAAAACCACAAAAATTTTAATCTAAAACACGAAAAAAACACAATTTCTATTGTTTTTTACAAAATAGCAAAAAATTAAATCTAATACGTGGAAATAACTCCGTTCTTATAGATTTCCACAAAAACAAAAAAAATCGAAATGAAATATAATACATGGAAAAAAGCAATCTCTTGTAGTTTTCCCAAAACAACAAAAATTTAAATCTAAAACTTGGAAAAAAAAACAATTTCTATTGTCTTTTAAAAAACCGCATAAAATAAGATCTAATACGTGGAAATAACTCCGTTGTTATAGATTTCCACAAACACTGAAAAATCGAATTGAAATATAATACATGGAAAAAGCAATCTCTTGTAGTTTTCCCAAAACCACAAAAATTTAAATCTAATACAGGGAAAAAAAACATTATTTGTATTGTAATTAACAAAACCGCAAAAAAATAAATCACATACGTGGAAATAACTCCGTTCTTATAGATTTCCACAAAAACAAAAAAATCCAATTGAAGTGTAATCCACGGAAAAAGCAATATCTTCTTGTTTTCTCAAAATCAGAAAATTTTTAATCTAATACAAGGAAAAAACACAATTTGTATTCTTTTTTACAAAACCGAATAAAATGAAATCTAATACGTGGAAATAACTCCGTTGTTATAGATTTCCACAAAAACAAAAAAATCGAATTGAAGTGCAATACATGGAAAAAAGCAATATCTTAGTGTTTTCTGAAAACCACAAAAATTTTAATCTAAAACACGGAAAAAACACAATTTCTATCGTTTTTTACAAAACAGCAAAAAATTAAATCTAATATGTGGAAATAACTCCATTCTAATAGATTTCCACAAAAATAAAAAAAATCGAAATGAAATATAATATATGGAAAAAAGCAATCTCATGTAGTTTTCCCAAAACAACAAAAATTTAAATCTAAAACTTGGAAAAAAAACATTTTCTATTGTTTTTTAAAAAACCGCATAAAATAAAATCTAATACGTGGAAATAACTCCGTTGTTATAGATTTCCACAAACATAAAAAAATCGAATTGAAGTGTAATACATGGAACAAAGCAATCGCTTGTTGTTTTCTCAAAACCACAAAAAATTTAATCTAAAACACGGAAAAAACACAATTTCTATTATTTTTTACAAAACCGCAAAAAATTAAATCTAATACGTGCAAATACCTCCTTTCTTATTGATTTCAACAAAAACAGAAAAAATCGAAATGAAATATAGTACATGGAAAAAAGAAATCTCTTGTAGTTTTCCCAAAACCACAAAAATTTAAATCTAATACACGGAAAAAAAAACATTAGTTGTATTGTGATTAACACGTGGAAAAAACTCCGTTCTTATAGATTTCCACAAAAACAAAAAAATTGAATTGAAGTGTAATACATGGAAAAAAGCAATATCTCGTTGTTTTGTCAAAACAACAAAAAGTTCAATCTAAAATATGGAAAAAACACAATTTCTATTGTTTTTTAAAAAACCGCACAAAATGAAATCTAATACGTGGAAATAACTCCGTTGTTATAGATTTCCACAAAAAGAAAAAAATCGAATTGAAGTGTAATACATGGAAAAGCAATATCTTGGTGTTTTCTGAAAACCACAAAAATTTTAATCTAAAACACGGAAAAAACACTATTTCTATTGTTTTTTACAAAACAACAAAAAATTAAATCTAATATGTGGAAATAACTCCATCCTTATAGATTTCCACAAAAACTAAAAAAATCGAAATGAAATATAATACATGGAAAAAAGCAATCTCTTGTAGTTTTCCCAAAACAACAAAAATTTAAATCTAAAACTTGGAAAAAAAACAATTTCTATTGTTTTTTAAAAAACCGCATAAAATAAAATCTAATACTTGGAAAAGACTCCGTTGTTATAGATTTCCACAAACACAAAAAAATCGAATTGAAGTGTAATACATGGAACAAAGCAATCGCTTGCTGTTTTCTCAAAACCACAAAAATTTTAATCTAAAACTTGAAAAAAAAAAGAATTTCTATTGTTTTTTAAAAGACCGAATAAAATAAAATCAAATACTTGGAAATAACTCCGTTGTTATAGATTTCCACAAACACAAAAAAATCGAATTGAAGTGTAATACATGGAAAAAAGCAATATCTTGGTGTTTTCTGAAAACCACAAAAATTTTAATCTAAAACATGGAAAAAACAGAATTTCTATTGTTTTTTACAAAATAGCAAAAAATTAAATCTAATACGTGGAAATAACTCCGTTCTTATAGATTTCCACAAAAACAAAAAAAATCGAAATGAAATATAATACATGGAAAAAAGCAATCTCTTGTAGTTTTCCCAAAACAACAAAAATTTAAATCTAAAACTTGGAAAAAAAAACAATTTCTATTGTCTTTTAAAAGACCGCATAAAATAAGATCTAATACGGGGAAATAACTCCGTTGTTATAGATTTCCACAGACACAGAAAAATCGAATTGAAATATAATACATGGAAAAAGGAATCTCTTGTAGTTTTCCCAAAACCACAAAAATTTAAATCTAATACAGGGAAAAAAAACATTATTTGTATTGTAATTAACAAAACCGAAAAAAATAAATCTCATACGTGGAAATAACTCCGTTCTTATAGATTTCCACAAAAACAAAAAAATCCAATTGAAGTGTAATCCACGGAAAAAGCAATATCTTCTTGTTTTCTCAAAATCAGAAAATTTTTAATCTAATACATGGAAAAAACACAATTTGTATTCTTTTTTACAAAACCGAATAAAATGAAATCTAATACGTGGAAATAACTCCGTTGTTATAGATTTCCACAAAAACAAAAAAATCGAATTGAAGTGCAATACATGGAAAAAAGCAATATCTTAGTGTTTTCTGAAAACCACAAAAATTTTAATCTAAAACACGGAAAAAACACAATTTCTATCGTTTTTTACAAAACAGCAAAAAATTAAATCTAATATGTGGAAATAACTCCATTCTAATAGATTTCCACAAAAATAAAAAAAATCGAAATGAAATATAATATATGGAAAAAAGCAATCTCATGTAGTTTTCCCAAAACAACAAAAATTTAAATCTAAAACTTGGAAAAAAAACAATTTCTATTGTTTTTTAAAAAACCGCATAAAATAAAATCTAATACGTGGAAATAACTCCGTTGTTATAGATTTCCACAAACAAAAAAAAATCGAATTGAAGTGTAATACATGGAAAAAAGCAATATCTTGGTGTTTTCTGAAAACCACAAAAATTTTAATCTAAAACACGGAAAAAAAACAATTTCCATTGTTTTATAAAAAACCGCATTAAATAAAATCTAATACGTGGAAATAACTCCGTTGTTATAGATTTCCACAAACACAAAAAAATCGAATTGAAGTGTAATACATGGAACAAAGCAATCGCTTGTTGTTTTCTCAAAACCACAAAAATTTTAATCTAAAACACGGAAAAAAACACAATTTCTATTATTTTTTACAAAACCGCAAAAAATTAAATCTAATACGCAAATATCTCCGTTCTTATAGATTTCCACAAAAACAGGAAAAATCGAAATGAAATATAGTACCTGGAAAAAAGAAATCTCTTGTAGTTTTCCCAAAACCACAAAAATTTAAATCTAATACATGGAAAAAAAATATTATTTGTATTGTAATTAACACGTGGAAATAACTCCGTTCTTATAGATTTCCACAAAAACAAAAAAAATCGAATTGAAGTGTAATACATGGAAAAAAGCAATATCTTGGTGTTTTCTGAAAACCACAAAAATATTAATCTAAAACACGGAAAAAACACAATTTCTATTGCTTTTTACAAAACCGCAAAAAATGAAATCTAATACGTGGAAATAACTCCTTTGTTATATATTTCCACAAAAACAGAAAAAATCCAATTGAAGTGTAATACATGGAAAAAAGCAATCTCTTGTAGTTTTCCCAAAACCACAAAAACTTAAATCTAAAACATGGAAAAACCACAATTTCTATTGTTTTTTACAAAACTGAATAAAATGAAATCTAATACGTGGAAATAGCTCCGTTGTTATAGATTTCCACAAAAACAAAACAATCGAATTGAACTGTAATACATGGAAAAAAGCAATATCTTGTTGTTTTCTCAAAACCACAAAAATTTTAATCTAAAACATGGAAAAAACACAATTTCTATTGTTTTTTAAAAAACCGCACAAAATGAAATCTAATACGTCGAAATAACTCCGTTGTTATAGATTTCCACGAAAACAAAAATAATCGAAATGAAATATAATACATGGAAAAAAGCAATCTCTTGTAGTTTTCCCAAAACAACAAAAATTTTAATCTAAAACTTGAAAAAAAAAGAATTTCTATTGTTTTTTAAAAAACCGAATAAAATAAAATCAAATACTTGGAAATAACTCCGTTGTTATAGATTTCCACAAACACAAAAAAATCGAATGGAAGTGTAATACATGGAACAAAGCAATCGCTTGCTGTTTTCTCAAAACCACAAAAATTTTAATCTAAAACATGGAAAAAACACAATTTCTATTGTTTTTTAAAAAACCGCATAAAATAAAATCTAATACGTGGAAATGACTCCGTTGTTATAGATTTCCACAAACACAAAAAATTCGAATTGAAGTTTAATACATGGAACAAAGCAATCGCTTGTTGTTTTCTCAAAACCACAAAAATTTCAATCTAAAACACGGAAAAAACACAATTTCTATAATTTTTTACAAAACCGCAAAAAATTAAATCTAATACGTGCGAATATCTCCGTTCTTATAGATTTCCACAAAAACAGAAAAAATCGAAATGAAATATAGTACATGGAAAAAAGAAATCTCTTGTAGTTTTCCCAAAACCCCAAAAATTTAAATCTAATACATGGAAAAAAAATATTATATGTATTGTAATTAACACGTGGAAATAACTCCGTTCTTATAGATTTCCACAAAAACAAAAAAAATCGAATTGAAGTGTAATACATGGAAAAAAGCAATATCTTGTTGTTTTGTCAAAACAACAAAAAGTTTAATCTAAAATATGGAAAAAACACAATTTCTATTATTTTTTACAAGACCGCAAAAAATGTAATCTAATACGTGCAAATACCTCCGTTCTTATAGATTTCCACAAAAACAAAAAAAATCGAAATGAAATATAGTACATGGAACAAAGCAATCTCATGTAGTTTTCCCAAAACCACAAAAATTTAAATCTAATACATGGAAAAAAAAACATTATTTGTGTTGTAATTAACAAGTGGAAATAACTCCGTTCTTATAGATTTCCACAAAAACAAAAAAATCCAATTGAAGTGTAATACATGGAAAAAAGCAATATCTTGTTGTTTTGTAGAAACCACAAAAATTTAAATCTAATACACGGAAAAAATACAATTTGTATTGCTATTTACAAAACCGCAAAAAATGAAATCTAATATGTTGAAATAACTCCGTTGTTATAGATTTCCACAAAAACAAAAAAATCGAATTGAAGTGTAATACTTGGAAAAAAGCAATCGTTTGTTGTTTTCTCAAAACCACAAAAATTTTAATCTAAAACATGGAAAAAACACAATTTCTATTGTTTTTTACAAAACAGCAAGAAATGAAATCTAATACGTGGAGATACCTCCGTTCATATAGATTTCCACAAAAACAGAAAAAATCGAAATGAAATATAGTACATGGAAAAAGCAATCTCTTGTAGTTTTCCCAAAACCACAAAAATTTAAATCTAATACATGGAAAAAAAAACATTATATGTATTGTAATTAACAAGTGGAAATGACTCCGTTCTAATAGATTTCCACAAAAACAAAAAAATCCATTTGAAGTGTAATACATGGAAAAAAGCAATATCTTGTTGTTTTGTCAAAACCACAAAAATATAAATCTAATACATGGAAAAAACACAATTTCTATTGTTATGTACAAAACTGCAAAAAATGAAATCTAATATGTTGAAATGACACCGTTGTTATAGATTTCCACAAAAACAAAAAAATCGAATTGAAGTGTAATACATGGAAAAAAGCAATCGTTTGTTGTTTTCTCAAAACCACAAAAATTTTAATCTAAAACATGGAAAAAACACAATTTCTATTGTATTTTACAAAACCGCAAAAAATGAAATCTAATACGTGGAAATACCTTCGTTCTTATAGATTTCCACAAAAACAGAAAAAATCGAAATAAAATATAATACATGGAAAAAGCAAGCTCATGTAGTTTTCCCAAAACCACAAAAATTTAAATCTAATACATGGAAAAAATATATTATTTCTATTGTAATTAACAAAACCGCAAAAAAAGAAATCTCAAATGTGGAAATAACTCCATTCTTATAGATTTCCACAAAAACAGAAAAAATCGAAATGAAATATAATACATGGAAAAAGCAATCTCTTGTAGTTTTCCCAAAACCACAAAAATTTAAATCTAATACATGGAAAAAAAATATTATTTGTATTGTAATTAACAAAACCGCAAAAAAATAAATCTCATACGTGGAAATAACTCCATTCTTATAAATTTCCACAAAAACAAAAAAATCCAATCGAAGTGTAATACATGGAAAAAAGCAATATCTTGTTGTTTTCTCAAAACCACAAAAAGTTTAATCTAAAACTTGGAAAAAAAACAATTTC
The DNA here is from genome assembly GCA_027726005.1 of Juncus effusus. Taxonomy (NCBI): domain Eukaryota; kingdom Viridiplantae; phylum Streptophyta; class Magnoliopsida; order Poales; family Juncaceae; genus Juncus; species Juncus effusus. Next base: position 4,941,823 of record CM050904.1, on the reverse strand, counting down.
TATTGTTTTTTAGAAACTGCATAAATCTAATACGTGGAAATCACTCCGTTGTTATAGATTTCCACAAAAACAAAAAAATCGAATTGAAGTGTAATACATGGAAAAAAGCAATATCTGGGTGTTTTCTGAAAACCACAAAAATTTTAATCTAAAACACGGAAAAAACACAATTTCTATTGTTTTTTACAAAACCGCAAAAAATGAAATCTAATACGTAACAGAAAAAATCCAATTGAAGTGTGATACATGGAAAAAAGCAATCTCTTATAGTTTTCCCAAAACCACAAAAACTTAAATCTAAAACATGGAAAAACCACAATTTCTATTGTTTTTTACAAAACCGAATAAAATAAAATCTAATACGTGGAAATAGCTCCGTTCTTATAGATTTCCACAAAAACAAAACAATCGAATTGAAGTGTAATACATGGAAAAAAGCAATATCTTGTTGTTTTCTCAAAACCACAAAAATTTTAATCTAAAACATGGAAAAAACACAATTTATATTGTTTTTCAAAAAACCGCACAAAATGAAATCTAATACGTGGAAATAACTCCGTTGTTACAGAATTCCGCAAAAACAAAAATAATCGAAATGAAATATAATACATGGACAAAAGCAATCTCTTGTAGTTTTCGCAAAACAACAAAAATTTTAATCTAAAACTTGAAAAAAAAAGAATTTCTATTGTTTTTTAAAAAACCGCATAAAATAAAATCTAATACTTGGAAATAACTCCGTTGTTATAGATTTCCACAAACACAAAAAAATCGAATTGAAGTGTAATACATTGGACAAAGCAATCGCTTGTTGTTTTCTCAAAACCACAAAAATTTTAATCTAAAACATGGAAAAAACACAATTTCTATTGTTTTTTAAAAAACCGCATAAAATAAAATCTAATACGTGGAAATAACTCCGTTGTTATAGATTTCCACAAACACAAAAAAATCGAATTGAAGTGTAATACATGGAACAAAGCAATCGCTTGTTGTTTTCTCAAAACCACAAAAAATTTAATCTAAAACACGGAAAAAACATAATTTCTATTATTTTTTACAAACCCGCAAAAAATTAAATCTAATACGTGCAAATACCTCCTAACTTATAGATTTCCTGAAAAACAGAAAAAATCGAAATGAAATATAGTACATGGAAAAAAGAAATCTCTTGTAGTTTTCCCAAAACCACAAAAATTTAAATCTAATACATGGAAAAAAAGAACATTATTTGTATTGTAATTAACACGTGGAAATAACTCCGTTCTTATAGATTTCCACAAAAACAAAAAAATCGAATTGAAGTGTAATACATGGAAAAAAGCAATATCTTGTTGTTTTGTCAAAACAACAAAAAGTTTAATCTAAAATATGGAAAAAACACAATTTCTGTTGTTTTTTAAAAAACCGCACAAAATGAAATCTAATACGTGGAAATAACTCCGTTGTTATAGATTTCCACAAAAAGAAAAAATCGAATTGAAGTGTAATACACGGAAAAAAGCAATATCTTGGTGTTTTCTGAAAACCACAAAAATATTAATCTAAAACACGGAAAAAACACAATTTCTATTGTTTTTTACAAACCGCAAAAAATGAAATCTAATACGTGGAAACAACTCCGTTGTTATATATTTCCACAAAAACAGAAAAAATCCAATTGAAGTGTAATACATGGAAAAAGGCAATCTCTTGTAGTTTTCCCAAAACCACAAAAACTTAAATCTAAAACATGGAAAAACCACAATTTCTATTGTTTTTTACAAAACCGAATAAAATTAAATCTAATACATGCAAATACCTCCGTTCTTATCGATTTCCACAAAAACAGAAAAAATTGAAATGAAATATAGTACATGAAAAAAAGCAGTCTCATGTAGTTTTCCCAAAACCACAAAAATTTAAATCTAATACATGGAAAAAAAACATTATTTGTGTTTTAATTAACAAGTGGAAATAACTCCGTTCTTATAGATTTCCACAAAAACAAAAAAATCCAATTGAAATGTAATACATGGAAAAAAGCAATATCTTGTTGTTTTGTCAAAACCACGAAAATTTAAATCTAATACATGGAAAAAACACAATTTGTATTGCTATTTACAAAACCGCAAAAAATGAAATCTAATATGTTGAAGTGACTCCGTTGATATAGATTTCCACAAAAACAAAAAAATCGAATTGAAGTGTAATACATGGAACAAAGCAATCGTTTGTTGTTTTCTCAGAACCACAAAAATGTTAATCTAAAACATGGAAAAAACACAATTTCTATTGTTTTTTACAAAACAACAAAAAATGAAATCTAATACGTGGAGATACCTCCGTTCTTATAGATTTCCACAAAAAAAGAAAAAATCGAAATGAAATATAGTACATGGAAAAAAGCAATCTCATGTAGTTTTCCCAAAACCACAAAAATTTAAATCTAATACATGGAAAAAAAACATTATTTATATTGTAATTAACAAGTGGAAATAACTCCGTTCTTATAGATTTCCACAAAAAAAAAAAAATCCATTTGAAGTGTAATACATGGAAAAAAGCAATATCTTGTTGTTTTGTCGAAACCACAAAAATTTAAATCTAATACATGGAAAAAACACAATTTCTATTGTTATTTACAAAACCGCAAAAAATGAAATCTAATATGTTGAAATAACTCCGTCGTTATAGATTTCCACAAAAACAAAAAAATCGAATTGAAGTGTAATACATGGAAAAAAGCAATCGTTTGTGGTTTTCTCTAAACCATAAAAATTTTAATCTGAAACATGGAAAAAACACAATTTCTATTGTATTTTACAAAACCGCAAAAAATGAAATCTAATACGTGGAAATACCTTCGTTCTTATAGATTTCCACAAAAACAGAAAAAATCGAAATGAAATATAATACATGGAAACAGCAATATCTTGTAGTTTTCCCAAAACCACAAAAATTTAAATCTAATACATGGAAAAAAAACATTATTTGTATTGTAATTAACAAAACCGCAAAAAAATAAATCTCATACGTGGAAATAACTCCGTTCTTATAGATTTCCACAAAAACAGAAAAAATCGAAATGAAATATAATACATGGAAAAAGCAATCTCTTGTAGTTTTCCCAAAACCACAAAAATTTAAATCTAATACATGGAAAAAAAACATTATTTGTATTGTAATTAACAAAACCGCAAAAAAATAAATCTCATAAGTGGAAATAACTCCGTTCTTATAGATTTCCCCATAAACAAAAAAATCGAATTGAAGTGTAATACATGAAACAATGCAATCGCTTGTTGTTTTCTCGCAAAAATTAAATCTAATATGTGGAAATACCTCCGTTCTTATAGATTTCCACAAAAACAGAAAAAATCGAAATGAAATATAGTACATGGAAAAAAGCAATCTCATGTAGTTTTCCCAAAACCACAAAAATTTAAATCTAATACATGGAAAAAAAACATTATTTGTATTGTAATTAACAAGTGGAAATAACTCCGTTCTTATAGATTTCCACAAAAAAAAAAAAAATCCATTTGAAGTGTAATACATGGAAAAAAGCAATATCTTGTTGTTTTGTCGAAACCACAAAAATGTAAATCTAATACATGGAAAAAACACAATTTCTATTGTTATTTACAAAACCGCAAAAAATGAAATCTAATATGTTGAAATAACTCCGTCGTTATAGATTTCCACAAAAACAAAAAAATCGAATTGAAGTGTAATACATGGAAAAAAGCAATCGTTTGTGGTTTTCTCTAAACCACAAAAATTTTAATCTGAAACATGGAAAAAACACAATTTCTATTGTATTTTACAAAACCGCAAAAAATGAAATCTAATACGTGGAAATACCTTCGTTCTTATAGATTTCCACAAAAACAGAAAAAATCGAAATAAAATATAATACATGGAAAAAGCAATCTCATGTAATTTTCCCAAAACCACAAAAATTTAAATCTAATACATGGAAAAAAAACATTATTTGTATTATAATTAACAAAACCGCAAAAAAAGAAATCTCATACGTGGAAATAACTCCGTTCTTATAGATTTCCACAAAAACAGAAAAAATCGAAATGGAATATAATACATGGAAAAAGGAATCTCTTGTAGTTTTCCCAAAACCACAAAAATTTAAATCTAATACATGGAAAAAAATCATTATTTGTATTGTAATTAACAAAACCGCAAAAAAATAAATCTCATACGTGGAAATAACTCCGTTCTTACAGATTTCCACAAAAACAAAAAAATCCAATCGAAGTGTAATACATGGAAAAAAGCAATATCTTGTTGTTTTCTCAAAACCGCAAAAAGTTTATTCGAAAACTTGGAAAAAAACAATTTCTATTGTTTTTTAAAAAACCGCATAAAATAAAATCTAATACGTGGAAATAACTCCGTTGTTATAGATTTCCACAAACACAAAAAAATCGAATTGAAGTGTAATACATGGAACAAAGCAATCGCTTGTTGTTTTCTCAAAACCACAAAAATTTTAATCTAAAACATGGAAAAAACACAATTTCTATTATTTTTTTACAAAACCGCAAAAAATGAAATCTAATACGTGCAAATACCTCCGTTCCTATAGATTTCCACAAAAACAGAAAAAATCGAAATGAAATATAGTACATGGAAAAAGGCAATCTCTTGTAGTTTTCCCAAAACCACAAAAATTTGAATCTAATACATGGAAAAAAAACATTATTTGTATTGTAATTTACACGTGGAAATAACTCCGTTCTTATAGATTTCCACAAAAACAAAAAAATCGAATTGAAGTCTAATACATGGAAAAAAGCAATATCTTGTTGTTTTGTCAAAACCACAAAAATTTAAATCTAAAACATGGAAAAAACACAATTTCTATTGTTTTTTACAAAACCGCAAAAAATGAAACCTAATAGGTGGAAATACCTCCGTTCTTATAGATTTCCACAAAAACAGAAAAAATCGAAATGAAATATAATACATGGAAAAAGCAATCTCATGTAGTTTTCCCAAAACGACAAAAATTTAAATCTAATCCATGGAAAAAAAACATTATTTGTATTGTAGTTAACAAAACCGCAAAAAAATAAATCTGATACATGGAAATAACTCCGTTCTTATAGATTTCGACAAAAACAAAAAAATCGAATTGAAGTGTAATACATGGAAAAAAGCAATCGTTTGTTATTTTCTCGAAACCACAAAAATTTTAATCTAAAACATGGCAAAAACACAATTTCTATTGTTTTTTCCCAAACCGTAAAAAAAGAAATCTAATACTTGGAAATACCTCCGTTCTTATATATTTCAACAAAAACAGAAAAAATCGAATTGAAGTGTAATACATGGAAAAAAGCAATCTCTTGTAGTTTTCCCAAAACCACAAAAACTTAAATCTAAAACATGGAAAAAACACAATTTCTATTGTTTTTTACAAATCCGAATAAAATGAAATCTAATACGTGGAAATAGCTCCGTTGTTATAGATTTCCACGAAAACAAAAAAATCGAATTGAAGTGTAACACATGGAAAAAAGCAAAATCTTGTTGTTTTCTCAAAACCACAAAAATTTTAATCTAAAACACGGAAAAAACACAATTTCTATTGTTTTTTACAAAACAGCAAAAAATTGAATCTAATATGTCGAAATAACTCCGTTGTTATAGATTTCCACGAACACAAAAAAATCAAATTGGACTGTAATACATGTAACGAAGCAATCGCTTGTTGTTTTCTCAAAACCACAAAAATTTTAATCTAAAACATGGAAAAAACACAATTTCTATTATTTTTTACAAAACCGCAAAAAATGAAATCTAATACGTGGAAATACATCCGTTCTTATAGATTTCCACAAAAACAGAAAAATTCGAAATGAAATATAGTACATGGAAAAAAGCAATCTCATGTAGTTTTCCCAAAACCACAAAAATTTAAATCTAATACATGGAAAAAAAAACATTATTTGTATTGTAATTAACAAGTGGAAATGACTCCGTTCTTAAAGATTTCCACAAAAACAAAAAAATCCATTTGAAGTGTAGTACATGGAAAAAAGCAATATCTTGTTGTTTTGTCCAAACCACAAAAATTTAAATCTAATACATGGAAAAAACACAATTTCTATTGTTATTTAAAAAACCGCAAAAAATGAAATCTAATATGTCGAAATAACTCCGTTGTTCTAGATTTCCACAAAAACAAAAAAAACGAATTGAAGTGTAATACATGGAAAAAAGCAATCGTTTCTTGTTTTCTCAAAACCACAAAAATTTTAATCTAAAACATGGAAAAAACACAATTTCTATTGTATTTTACAAGACCGCAAAAAATGAAATCTAATACGTGGAAATACCTTCGTTCTTATAGATTTCCACAAAAACAGAAAAATTCGAAATGAAATATAGTACGTGGAAAAAAGCAATCTCATGTAGTTTTCCCAAAACCACAAAAATTTAAATCTAATACATGGAAAAAAACATTATTTGTATTGTAATTAACAAGTGGAAATGACTCCGTTCTTAAAGATTTCCACAAAAATAAAAAAATCCATTTGAAGTGTAGTACATGGAAAAAAGCAATATCTTGTTGTTTTGTCAAAACCACAAAAATTTAAATCTAATACATGGAAAAAACACAATTTCTATTGTTATTTAAAAAACCGCAAAAAATGAAATCTAATATGTTGAAATAACTCCGTTGTTCTAGATTTCCACAAAAACAAAAAAATCGAATTGAAGTGTAATACATGGAAAAAAGAAATCGTTTGTTGTTTTCTCAAAACCACAAAAATTTTAATCTAAAACATGGAAAAAACAAAATTTCTATTGTATTTTACAAGACCGCAAAAAATGAAATCTAATACGTGGAAATACCTTCGTTTTTATAGATTTCCACAAAAACAGAAAAAATCTAAATATAATATAATACATGGAAAAAGCAATCTCATGTAGTTTTCCCAAAACCATAAAAATTTAAATCTAATACATGGAAAAAAAAACATTATTTGTATTGTAATTAACAAAACCGCAAAAAAAGAAATCTCATACGTGGAAATAACTCCGTTCTTATATATTTCCACAAAAACAGAAAAAATCGAAATGAAATATAATACATGGAAAAAGCAATCTCTTGTAGTTTTCCCAAAACCACAAAAATTTAAATCTAATACATGGAAAAAAAACATTATTTGTATTGTAATTAACAAAACCGCAAAAAAATAAATCTCATACGTGGAAATAACTCCGTTCTTATAAATTTCCACAAAAACAAAAAAATCTAATCGAAGTGTAATACATGGAAAAAAGCAATATCTTGGTGTTTTCTGAAAACCAAAAAAATTTTAATCTAAAACACGGAAAAAACACAATTTCTAATGTTTTTTACAATACCGCAAAAAATGAAATCTAATACGTGGAAATAACTCCGTTGTTATATATTTCCACAAAAACAGAAAAAATCCAATTGAAGTGTAATACATGGAAAAAAGCAATCTCTTGTAGTTTTCCCAAAACCACAAAAACTTAAATCTAAAACATGGAAAAACCACAATTTCTATTGTTTTTTACAAAACTGAATAAAATGAAATCTAATACGTGGAAATAGCTCCATTCTTATAGATTTCCACAAAAACAAAACAATCGAATTGAAGTGTAATACATGGAAAAAAGCAATATCTTGTTGTTTTCTCAAAACCACAAAAAGTTTATTCTAAAACTTGGAGAAAAAACAATTTCTATTGTTTTTTAAAAAACCGCATAAAATAAAATCTAATACTTGGAAATAACTCCGTTGTTATAGATTTCCACAAACACAAAAAAATCGAATTGAAGTGTAATACGTGGGACAAAGCAATCGCTTGTTGTTTTCTCAAAACCACAAAAATTTTAATCTAAAACATGGAAAAAACACAATTTCTATTGTTTTTTAAAATACCGCATAAAATAAAATCTAATACGTGGAAATAACTCCGTTGTTATAGATTTCCACAAACACAAAAAAATCGAATTGAAGTGTAATACATGGAACAATGTAATCGCTTGTTGTTTTCTCAAAACCACAAAAATTTTAATCTAAAACACGGAAAAAACACAATTTCTATTATTTTTTAGAAAACCGCAAAGAATTAAATCTAATACGTGCAAATACCTCCGTTCTTATAGATTTCCACAAAAACAGAAAAAATCAAAATGAAATATAGGTGGAAAAAAGAAATCTCTTGTAGTTTTCCCAAAACCACATAAATTTAAATCTAATACATGGAAAAAAAACATTATTTGTATTGTAATTGACACGTGGAAATAACTCCGTTCTTATAGATTTCCACAAAAACAAAAAAATCGAATTGAAGTGTAATACATGGAAAAAAGCAATATCTTGTTGTTTTCTCAAAACAACAAAAAGTTTAATCTAAAAAATGGAAAAAACACAATTTCTATTGTTTTTTAAAAAACCGCACAAAATGAAATCTAATACGTGGAAATAACTCCGTTGTTATAGATTTCCACAAAAAGAAAAAAATCGAATTGAAGTGTAATACATGGAAAAAAGCAATATCTTGGTGTTTTCTGAAAACCACAAAAATTTTAATCTAAAACACGGAAAAAACAGAATTTCTATTGTTTTTTACAAAACAGCAAAAAATTAAATCTAATATGTGGAAATAACTCCGTTGTTATAGATTTCGACAAACACAAAAAAATCGAATTGGAGTGTAATACATGTAACGAAGCAATCGCTTGTTGTTTTCTCAAAACCACAAATATTTTAATCTAAAACATGGAAAAAACACAATTTCTATTATTTTTTACAAAACCGCAAAAAATGAAATCTAATACGTGGAAATACCTCCGTTCTTATAGATTTCCACAAAAACAGAGAAAATCGAAATGAAATATAGTACATGGAAAAAACCAATCTCATGTAGTTTTCCCAAAACCACAAAAATTTAAATCTAATACATGGAAAAAAAACATTATTTGTGTTGTAATTAACAAGTGGAAATAACTCCGTTCTTATAGATTTCCACAAAAACAAAAAAATCCAATAGAAATGTAATACATGGAAAAAAGCAATATCTTGTTGTTTTGTCAAAACCACGAATATTTTAATCTAACACACGGAAAAAACACAATTTGTATTGCTATTTACAAAACCGCAAAAAATGAAATCAAATATGTCGAAATGACTCCGTTGTTATAGATTTCCACAAAAACAAAAAAATCGAATTGAAGTGTAATATATGGAAAAAAACACAATTTCTATTGTTTTTTACGAGACAGCAAAAAATGAAATCTAATACGTGGAGATACCTCCGTTCTTAAAGATTTCCTCAAAAACAAAAAAAATCGAAACGAAATATAATACATGGAAAAAGCAATATCTTGTAGTTTTCCCAAAACCACCAAAATTTAAATCTAATACATGGAAAAAAAACATTATTTGTATTGTAATTAACAAAACCGCGAAAAAATAAATCTCATACGTGGAAATAACTACGTTCTTACAGATTTCCACAAAAACAGAAAAAATCGAAATGAAATATAATACATGGAAAAAGCAATCTCTTGTAGTTTTCCAAAACCACAAAAATTTAAATCTAATACATGGAAAAAAAACATTATTTGTATTGTAATTAACAAAAGCGCAAAAAAATAAATCTCATACGTGGAAATAACTCCGTTCTTATAGATTTCCCCATAAACAAAAAAATCGAATTGAAGTGTAATACATGGAACAATACAATCGCTTGTTGTTTTCTCAAAACGACGAAAATTTTAATCTAAAACATGGAAAAAACACAATTTCTATTATTTTTTACAAATCCGCCAAAAATGAAATCTAATACGTGGAAATACCTCCGTTCTTATAGATTTCCACAAAAACAGAAAAAATCGTAATGAAATATAGTACATGGAAAAAAGCAATCTCATGTAGTTTTCCAAAAACAACAAAAATTTAAATCTAATACATGGAAAAAAAACATTATTTGTATTGTAATTAACAAGTGGAAATAACTCCTTTCTTATAGATTTCCACAAAAAAAAAAGAAATCCATTTGAAGTGTAATACATGGAAAAAAGCAATATCTTGTTGTTTTGTCGAAACCACAAAAATTTAAATCTAATACATGGAAAAAACACAATTTTTATTGTTATTTACAAAACCGCAAAAAATGAAATCTAATATGTTGAAATAACTCCGTTGTTATAGATTTCCACAAAAACAAAAAAATCGAATTGAAGTGTAATACATGGAAAAAAGCAATCGTTTGTGGTTTTCTCAAAACCACAAAAATTTTAATCTGAAACATGGAAAAAACACAATTTCTATTGTATTTTACAAAACCGCAAAAAATGAAATCTAATACGTGGAAATACCTTCGTTCATATAGATTTCCACAAAAACAGAAAAAATCGAAATAAAATATAATACATGGAAAAAGCAATCTCATGTAATTTTCCCAAAACCACAAAAATTTAAATCTAATACATGGAAAAAAAACATTATTTGTATTATAATTAACAAAACCGCAAAAAAAGAAATCTCATACGTGGAAATAACTCCGTTCTTATAGATTTCCACAAAAACAGAAAAAATCGAAATGGAATATAATACATGGAAAAAGGAATCTCTTGTAGTTTTCCCAAAACCACAAAAATTTAAATCTAATACATGGAAAAAAAACATTATTTGTATTGTAATTAACAAAACCGCAAAAAAATAAATCTCATACGTGGAAATAACTCCGTTCTTACAGATTTCCACAAAAACAAAAAAATCCAATCAAAGTGTAATACATGGAAAAAAGCAATATCTTGTTGTTTTCTCAAAACCACAAAAAGTTTATTCTAAAACTTGGAAAAAAAACAATTTCTATTGTTTTTTAAAAACCGCATTAAATAAAATCTAATACGTGGAAATAACTCCGTTGTTATAGATTTCCACAAACACAAAAAAATCGAATTGAAGTGTAATACATGGAACAAAGCAATCGCTTGTTGTTTTCTCAAAACCACAAAAAGTTTAATCTAAAACATGGAAAAAACACAATTTCTATTATTTTTTACAAAACCGCAAAAAATGAAATCTAATACGTGCAAATACCTCCGTTCCAATAGATTTCCACAAAAACAGAAAAAATCGAAATGAAATATTGTACATGGAAAAAGGCAATCTCTTGTAGTTTTCCCAAAACCACAAAAATTTGAATCTAATACATGAAAAAAAAACATTATTTGTATTGTAATTTACACGTGGAAATAACTCCGTTCTTATAGATTTCCACAAAAACAAAAAAATCGAATTGAAGTCTAATACATGGAAAAAAGCAATATCTTGTTGTTTTGTCAAAACCACAAAAATTTAAATCTAAAACATGGAAAAAACACAATTTCTATTGTTTTTTACAAAACCGCAAAAAATGAAACCTAATACGTGGAAATACCTCCGTTCTTATAGATTTCCACAAAAACAGAAAAAATCGAAATGAAATATAATACATGGAAAAAGCAATCTCATGTAGTTTTCCCAAAACGACAAAAATTTAAATCTAATACATGGAAAAAAAACATTATTTGTATTGTAATTAACAAAACCGCAAAAAAATAAATCTGATACATGGAAATAACTCCGTTCTTATAGATTTCGACAAAAACAAAAAAATCGAATTGAAGTGTAATACATGGAAAAAAGCAATCGTTTGTTATTTTCTGGAAACCACAAAAATTTTAATCTAAAACATGGCAAAAACACAATTTCTATTGTGGAAATCTATAACAACGGAGTTATTTCCACGTATTAGATTTCATTTTGTGCGGTTTTTTAAAAAACAATAGAAATTGTGTTTTTTCCATGTTTTAGATTAAATTTTTTGTTGTTTTGACAAAACAACAAGATATTGCTTTTTTCCCTGTATTACACTTCAATTCGATTTTTTTGTTTTTGTGGAAATCTATAAGAACGAAGTTATTTCCACGTGTTACTTACAATACAAATAATGTTTTTTTTCCATGTCTTAGATGTTAATTTTTGTGGTTTTGGGAAAACTACAAGAGATTGCTTTTTTCCATGTACTGTATTTCATTTCGATTTTTTCTGTTTTTGTGGAAATCTATAAGAACGGAGGAATTTTCACGTATTAGATTTCATTTTTTTGCGGTTTTGTAAAAAATAATAGAAATTGTGTTTTTTCCATGTTTTAGAATAAAATTTTTGTGGTTTTGAGAAAACAACAAGCGATTGCTTTGTTCCATGTATTACACTTCAATTTGATTTTTTTGTGTTTGTGGAAATCTATAACAACGGAGTTATTTCCACGTATTAGATTTTATTTTATGCGGTTTTTTAAAAAACAATAGAAATTGTTTTTTTCCAAGTTTTAGATTTAAGTTTTTCTTGTTTTGGGAAAACTACAACAGATTGCTTTTTTCCATGTATTATATTTCATTTCGATTTTTTTTGTTTTTGTGGAAATCTATAAGAATGGAGTTATTTCCACATATTAGATTTAATATTTTGCTGTTTTGTAAAAAACAATAGAAATTGTGTTTTTTCCGTGGTTTAGATTAAAATTTTTGTGGTTTTCAGAAAACACCAAGATATTGCTTTTTTCCATGTATTACACTTCAATTCGATTTTTTTCTTTTTGTGGAAATCTATAACAACGGAGTTATTTCCACGTATTAGATTTCATTTTGTGCGGTTTTTAAAAAAAATAGAAAATGTGTTTTTTCCATGTTTTAGATTAAAATTTTTGTGGTCTTGAGAAAACACCAAGATATTGCTTTTTTCCATGTATTACACTTCAATTCAATTTTTTTCTTTTTGTGGAAATCTATAGCAACGGAGTTATTTCCACGTATAAGATTTCATTTTGTGCGGTTTTTTAAAAAACAATAGAAATTGTGTTTTTTCCATGTTTTAGATTAAACTTTTTGTTGATTTGACAAAACAAAAAGATATTGCTTTTTTCCATGTATTACACTTCAATTCGATTTTTTTGTTTTTGTGGAAATCTATAAGAACAGAGTTATTTGCATGTGTAAATTACAATACAAATAATGTTTTTTTTGCCATGTATTAGATTTAAATTTTTGTGGTTTTGTGAAAACAACAAGAGATTGCTTTTTCCATGTATTATATTTCATTTCGATTTTTTCTGTTTTTGTGGAAATCTATAAGAACGGAGGTATTTCCACGTATTAGATTTCATTTTTTGCGGTTTTGTATAAAATAATAGAAATTGTGTTTTTTCCATGTTTTAGATTAAAATTTTTGTGGTTTTGAGAAAACACCAAGATATTGCTTTTTTCCAAGTATTACACTTCAATTCGATTTTTTTCTTTTTGTGGAAATCTGTAACAACGTAGTTATTTCCACGTATTAGATTTCATTTTGTGCTGTTTTTTAAAAAACAATAGAAATTGTGTTTTTTCCATGTTTTAGATTAAAATTTTTGTGGTTTTGAGAAAACACCAAGATATTGCTTTTTTCCATGTATTACACTTCAATTCGATTTTTTTCTTTTTGTGGAAATCTATATCAACGGAGTTATTTCCACGTATAAGATTTCATTTTGTGCGGTTTTTTAAAAAACAATAGAAATTGTGTTTTTTCCATGTTTTAGATTAAACTTTTTATTGTTTTGACAAAAACAACAAGATATTGCTTTTTTCCATGTATTACACTTCAATTCGATTTTTTTGTTTTTGTGGAAATCTATAAGAACAGAGTTATTTGCATGTGTTAATTACGATACAAATAATGTTTTTTTTCCATGTATTAGATTTAAATTTTTGTGGCTTTGGGAAAACTACATGATATTGCTTTTTTCCATGTACTATATTTCATTTCGATTTTTTCTGTTTTTGTGGAAATCTATAAGAACGGAGGTATTTCCACGTATTAGATTTCATTTTTTGCGGTCTTGCAAAAAATAATAGAAATTGTGTTTTTTCCATGTTTTAGATTAAAATTTTTGTGGTTTTGAGAAAACAACAAGCGATTGCTTTGTTCCATGTATTACACTTCAATTCGATTTTTTTGTGTTTGTGGAAATCTATAACAACGGAGTTATTTCCACGTATTAGATTTTATTTTATGCGGTTTTTTAAAAAACAATAGAAATTGTTTTTTTCCAAGTTTTAGATTTAAGTTTTTCTTGTTTTGGGAAAACTACAACAGATTGCTTTTTTCCATGTATTATATTTCATTTCGATTTTTTTTGTTTTTGTGGAAATCTATAAGAATGGAGTTATTTCCACATATTAGATTTAATATTTTGCTATTTTGTAAAAAACAATAGAAATTGTGTTTTTTCCGTGGTTTAGATTAAAATTTTTGTGGTTTTCAGAAAACACCAAGATATTGCTTTTTTCCATGTATTACACTTCAATTCGATTTTTTTCTTTTTGTGGAAATCTATAACAACGGAGTTATTTCCACGTATTAGATTTCATTTTGTGCGGTTTTTTAAAAAAATAGAAAATGTGTTTTTTCCATGTTTTAGATTAAAATTTTTGTGGTCTTGAGAAAACACCAAGATATTGCTTTTTTCCATGTATTACACTTCAATTCAATTTTTTTCTTTTTGTGGAAATCTATAGCAACGGAGTTATTTCCACGTATAAGATTTCATTTTGTGCGGTTTTTTAAAAAACAATAGAAATTGTGTTTTTTCCATGTTTTAGATTAAACTTTTTGTTGTTTTGACAAAACAAAAAGATATTGCTTTTTTCCATGTATTACACTTCAATTCGATTTTTTTGTTTTTGTGGAAATCTATAAGAACAGAGTTATTTGCATGTGTAAATTACAATACAAATAATGTTTTTTTTGCCATGTATTAGATTTAAATTTTTGTGGTTTTGTGAAAACAACAAGAGATTGCTTTTTCCATGTATTATATTTCATTTCGATTTTTTCTGTTTTTGTGGAAATCTATAAGAACGGAGGTATTTCCACGTATTAGATTTCATTTTTTGAGGTTTTGTATAAAATAATAGAAATTGTGTTTTTTCCATGTTTTAGATTAAAATTTTTGTGGTTTTGAGAAAACACCAAGATATTGCTTTTTTCCAAGTATTACACTTCAATTCGATTTTTTTCTTTTTGTGGAAATCTGTAACAACGTAGTTATTTCCACGTATTAGATTTCATTTTGTGCTGTTTTTTAAAAAACAATAGAAATTGTGTTTTTTCCATGTTTTAGATTAAAATTTTTGTGGTTTTGAGAAAACACCAAGATATTGCTTTTTTCCATGTATTACACTTCAATTCGATTTTTTTCTTTTTGTGGAAATCTATATCAACGGAGTTATTTCCACGTATAAGATTTCATTTTGTGCGGTTTTTTAAAAAACAATAGAAATTGTGTTTTTTCCATGTTTTAGATTAAACTTTTTATTGTTTTGACAAAACAACAAGATATTGCTTTTTTCCATGTATTACACTTCAATTCGATTTTTTTGTTTTTGTGGAAATCTATAAGAACAGAGTTATTTGCATGTGTTAATTACGATACAAATAATGTTTTTTTTCCATGTATTAGATTTAAATTTTTGTGGCTTTGGGAAAACTACATGATATTGCTTTTTTCCATGTACTATATTTCATTTCGATTTTTTCTGTTTTTGTGGAAATCTATAAGAACGGAGGTATTTCCACGTATTAGATTTCATTTTTTGCGGTCTTGTAAAAAATAATAGAAATTGTGTTTTTTCCATGTTTTAGATTAAAATTTTTGTGGTTTTGAGAAAACACCAAGATATTGCTTTTTTCCATGTATTACACTTCAATTCGATTTTTTTCTTTTTGTGGAAATCTATAACAACGGAGTTATTTCCACGTATTAGATTTCATTTTGTGCGGTTTTTTAAAAAACAATAGAAAATGTGTTTTTTCCATGTTTTAGATTAAAATTTTTGTGGTCTTGAGAAAACACCAGGATATTGCTTTTTTCCATGTATTACACTTCAATTCAATTTTTTTCTTTTTGTGGAAATCTATAGCAACGGAGTTATTTCCACGTATAAGATTTCATTTTGTGCGGTTTTTTAAAAAACAATAGAAATTGTGTTTTTTCCATGTTTTAGATTAAACTTTTTGTTGTTTTGACAAAACAAAAAGATATTGCTTTTTTCCATGTATTACACTTCAATTCGATTTTTTTGTTTTTGTGGAAATCTATAAGAACAGAGTTATTTGCATGTGTAAATTACAATACAAATAATGTTTTTTTTGCCATGTATTAGATTTAAATTTTTGTGGTTTTGGGAAAACAACAAGAGATTGCTTTTTCCATGTATTATATTTCATTTCGATTTTTTCTGTTTTTGTGGAAATCTATAAGAACGGAGGTTTTTCCACGTATTAGATTTCATTTTTTGCGGTTTTGTAAAAAATAATAGAAATTGTGTTTTTTCCATGATTTAGATTAAAATTTTTGTGGTTATATCTTTTTTCCAAGTATTACACTTCAATTCGATTTTTTTCTTTTTGTGGAAATCTATAACAACGGAGTTATTTCCACGTATTAGATTTCATTTTGTGTTGTTTTTTAAAAAACAATAGAAATTGTGTTTTTTCCATGTTTTAATTTAAAATTTTTGTTGTTTTGAGAAAACACCAAGATATTACTTTTTTCCATGTATTACACTTCAATTCGATTTTTTTTCTTTTTGTGGAAATCTATAGCAACGGAGTTATTTCCACGTATAAGATTTCATTTTGTGCGGTTTTTTAAAAAACAATAGAAATTGTGTTTTTTCCATGTTTTAGATTAAACTTTTTATTGTTTTGACAAAACAACAAGATATTGCTTTTTTCCATGTATTACACTTCAATTAGATTTTTTTGTTTTTGTGGAAATCTATAAGAACAGAGTTATTTGCATGTGTTAATTACAATACAAATAATGTTTTTTTTCCATGTATTAGATTTAAATTTTTGTGGCTTTGGGAAAACTGCATGATATTGCTTTTTTCCATGTACTATATTTCATTTCGATTTTTTCAGTTTTTGTGGAAATCTATAAGAACGGAGGTATTTCCACGTATTAGATTTCATTTTTTGCGGTTTTGTAAAAAATAATAGAAATTGTGTTTTTTCCATGTTTTAGATTCAAATTTTTGTGGTTTTGAGAAAACACCAAGATATTGCTTTTTTCCATGTATTACACTTCAATTCGATTTTTTTCTTTTTGTGGAAATCTATAACAACGGAGTTATTTCCACGTATTAGATTTCATTTTGTGCTGTTTTTTAAAAAACAATAGAAATTTTGTTTTTTCCATGTTTTAGATTAAAATTTTTGTGGTTTTGAGAAAACATCAAGATATTGCTTTTTTCCATGTATTACACTTCAATTCGATTTTTTTCTTTTTGTGGAAATTTATAGCAACGGAGTTATTTCCACGTATAAGATTTCATTTTGCGGTTTTTTAAAAAACAATAGAAATTGTGTTTTTTCCATTTTTTAGATTAAACTTTTTATTGTTTTCACAAAACAACAAGATATTGCTTTTTTCCATGTATTACACTTCAATTCGATTTTTTTGTTTTTGTGGAAATCTATAAGAACAGAGTTATTTGCATGTGTTAATTACGATACAAATAATGTTTTTTTTCCATGTATTAGATTTAAATTTTTGTGGCTTTGGGAAAACTACATGATATTGCTTTTTTCCATGTACTATATTTCATTTCGATTTTTTCTGTTTTTGTGGAAATCTATAAGAACGGAGGTATTTCCACGTATTAGATTTCATTTTTTGCGGTCTTGTAAAAAATAATAGAAATTGTGTTTTTTCCATGTTTTAGATTAAAATTTTTGTGGTTTTGAGAAAACACCAAGATATTGCTTTTTTCCATGTATTACACTTCAATTCGATTTTTTTCTTTTTGTGGAAATCTATAACAACGGAGTTATTTCCACGTATTAGATTTCATTTTGTGCGGTTTTTTAAAAAACAATAGAAAATGTGTTTTTTCCATGTTTTAGATTAAAATTTTTGTGGTCTTGAGAAAACACCAGGATATTGCTTTTTTCCATGTATTACACTTCAATTCAATTTTTTTCTTTTTGTGGAAATCTATAGCAACGGAGTTATTTCCACGTATAAGATTTCATTTTGTGCGGTTTTTTAAAAAACAATAGAAATTGTGTTTTTTCCATGTTTTAGATTAAACTTTTTGTTGTTTTGACAAAACAAAAAGATATTGCTTTTTTCCATGTATTACACTTCAATTCGATTTTTTTGTTTTTGTGGAAATCTATAAGAACAGAGTTATTTGCATGTGTAAATTACAATACAAATAATGTTTTTTTTGCCATGTATTAGATTTAAATTTTTGTGGTTTTGGGAAAACAACAAGAGATTGCTTTTTCCATGTATTATATTTCATTTCGATTTTTTCTGTTTTTGTGGAAATCTATAAGAACGGAGGTTTTTCCACGTATTAGATTTCATTTTTTGCGGTTTTGTAAAAAATAATAGAAATTGTGTTTTTTCCATGATTTAGATTAAAATTTTTGTGGTTATATCTTTTTTCCAAGTATTACACTTCAATTCGATTTTTTTCTTTTTGTGGAAATCTATAACAACGGAGTTATTTCCACGTATTAGATTTCATTTTGTGTTGTTTTTTAAAAAACAATAGAAATTGTGTTTTTTCCATGTTTTAATTTAAAATTTTTGTTGTTTTGAGAAAACACCAAGATATTACTTTTTTCCATGTATTACACTTCAATTCGATTTTTTTTCTTTTTGTGGAAATCTATAGCAACGGAGTTATTTCCACGTATAAGATTTCATTTTGTGCGGTTTTTTAAAAAACAATAGAAATTGTGTTTTTTCCATGTTTTAGATTAAACTTTTTATTGTTTTGACAAAACAACAAGATATTGCTTTTTTCCATGTATTACACTTCAATTCGATTTTTTTGTTTTTGTGGAAATCTATAAGAACAGAGTTATTTGCATGTGTTAATTACAATACAAATAATGTTTTTTTTCCATGTATTAGATTTAAATTTTTGTGGCTTTGGGAAAACTGCATGATATTGCTTTTTTCCATGTACTATATTTCATTTCGATTTTTTCAGTTTTTGTGGAAATCTATAAGAACGGAGGTATTTCCACGTATTAGATTTCATTTTTTGCGGTTTTGTAAAAAATAATAGAAATTGTGTTTTTTCCATGTTTTAGATTCAAATTTTTGTGGTTTTGAGAAAACACCAAGATATTGCTTTTTTCCATGTATTACACTTCAATTCGATTTTTTTCTTTTTGTGGAAATCTATAACAACGGAGTTATTTCCACGTATTAGATTTCATTTTGTGCTGTTTTTTAAAAAACAATAGAAATTTTGTTTTTTCCATGTTTTAGATTAAAATTTTTGTGGTTTTGAGAAAACATCAAGATATTGCTTTTTTCCATGTATTACACTTCAATTCGATTTTTTTCTTTTTGTGGAAATTTATAGCAACGGAGTTATTTCCACGTATAAGATTTCATTTTGCGGTTTTTTAAAAAACAATAGAAATTGTGTTTTTTCCATTTTTTAGATTAAACTTTTTATTGTTTTCACAAAACAACAAGATATTGCTTTTTTCCATGTATTACACTTCAATTCGATTTTTTTGTTTTTGTGGAAATCTATAAGAACAGAGTTATTTGCATGTGTTAATTACAATACAAATAATGTTTTTTTTCCATGTATTAGATTTAAATTTTTGTGGTTTTGGGAAAACTACAAGAGATTGCTTTTTTCCATGTACTATATTTCATTTCGATTTTTTCTGTTTTTGTGGAAATCTATAAGAACGGAGGTTTTTCCACGTATTAGATTTCATTTTATGCGGTTTTTTAAAAGACAATAGAAATTGTTTTTTTTCCAAGTTTTAGATTTAAATTTTTGTTGTTTTGGGAAAACTACAAGAGATTGCTTTTTTCCATGTATTACACTTCAATTAGATTTTTTCTGTTTTTGTTGAAATATATAAGAACGGAGGTATTTCCACGCATTAGATTTCATTTTTTGCGGTTTTGTAAAAAACAATAGAAATTGTGTTTTTTCCATGTTTTAGATTAAAATTTTTGTGGTTTTGAGAAAATGACAAACGATTGCTTTTTTCCATGTATTACACTTCAATTCGATTTTTTTGCTTTTGTGGAAATCTATAAGAATGGAGTTATTTCCACGTATTAGATTTCATTTTATTCGGTTTTGTAAAAAACAATACAAATATTGTTTTTTCCATGTATTAGATTAAAATTTTTGTGATTTTGAGAAAAAAAGAAGATATTGCTTTTTTCCATGTATGACACTTCAATTGGATTTTTTTGTTTTTGTGGAAATCTATAAGAACGGAGTTATTTCCACTTATGAGATTTATTTTTTTGCGGTTTTGTTAATTACAATACAAATAATGTTTTTTTCCATGTATTAGATTTATATTTTTGTGGTTTTGGGAAAACTACAAGAGATTGCTTTTTCCATGTATTATATTTCATTTCGATTTTTTCTGTTTTTGTGGAAATCTATAAGAACGGAGGTATTTCCACGTATTAGATTTCGTTTTTTGCGGTTTTGGAAAAAACAATACAAATTGTGTTTTTTCCATGTTTTAGATTAAACTTTTTGTTGTTTTGACAAAACAACAAGATATTGCTTTTTTCCATGTATTACACTTCAATTTGATTTTTTTGTGTTTGTGGAAATCTACTACAACGGAGTTGTTTCCACGTATTAGATCTTATTTTATGCGGTTTTTTAAAAGACAATAGAAATTGTTTTTTTTCCAAGTATTAGATTTAAATTTTTGTTGTTTTGGGAAAACTACAACAGATTGCTTTTTTCCATGTATTATATTTCATTTCGATTTTTTTTGTTTTTGTGGAAATCTGTAAGAATGGAGTTATTTCCACGTATTAGATTTAATATTTTGCTGTTTCGTAAAAAACAATAGAAATTGTGTTTTTTCCGTGTTTTAGATTAAAATTTGTGTGGTTTTCAGAAAACACCAAGATATTGCTTTTTTCCATGTATTACACTTCAGTTCGATTTTTTTCTTTTTGTGGAAATCCATAACAACGGAGTTATTTCCACGTATTAGATTTCATTTTGTGCGGTTTTTTAAAAAACAATAGAAATTGTGTTTTTTCCATGTTTTAGATTAAATTTTTTGTTGTTTTGACAAAACAACAAGATATTGCTTTTTTCCCTGTATTACACTTCAATTCGATTTTTTTGTTTTTGTGGAAATCTATATGAACGGAGTTATTTCCACGTGTTACTTACAATACAAATAATGTTTTTTTTCCATGTCTTAGATTTTAATTTTTGTGGTTTTGGGAAAACTACAAGAGATTGCTTTTTTCCATGTACTGTATTTTATTTCGATTTTTTCTGTTTTTGTGGAAATCTATAAGAACGGAGGAATTTCCACGTATTAGATTTCATTTTTTTGCGGTTTTGTAAAAAATAATAGAAATTGTGTTTTTTCCATGTTTTAGATTAAAATTTTTGTGGTTTTGAGAAAACAACAAGCGATTGCTTTGTTCCATGTATTACACTTCAATTTGATTTTTTTATGTTTGTGGAAATCTATAACAACGGAG
Source organism: Juncus effusus (assembly GCA_027726005.1). Lineage (NCBI taxonomy): Eukaryota > Viridiplantae > Streptophyta > Magnoliopsida > Poales > Juncaceae > Juncus > Juncus effusus. Next base: position 4,920,212 of record CM050904.1, on the reverse strand, counting down.
TTATTTCCACGTATTAGATTTTATTTTATGCGGTTTTTTAAAAAACAATAGAAATTGTTTTTTTCCAAGTTTTAGATTTAAGTTTTTCTTGTTTTGGGAAAACTACAACAGATTGCTTTTTTCCATGTATTATATTTCATTTCGATTTTTTTTGTTTTTGTGGAAATCTATAAGAATGGAGTTATTTCCACATATTAGATTTAATATTTTGCTGTTTTGTAAAAAACAATAGAAATTGTGTTTTTTCCGTGGTTTAGATTAAAATTTTTGTGGTTTTCAGAAAACACCAAGATATTGCTTTTTTCCATGTATTACACTTCAATTCGATTTTTTTCTTTTTGTGGAAATCTATAACAACGGAGTTATTTCCACGTATTAGATTTCATTTTGTGCGGTTTTTTAAAAAACAATAGAAATTGTGTTTTTTCCACGTTTTAGATTAAACTTTTTGTTGTTTTGACAAAACATCAAGATATTGCTTTTTTCCATGTATTACACTTCAATTCGATTTTTTTGTTTTTGTGGAAATCTATAAGAACGGAGTCATTTCCACGTGTTACTTACAATACAAATAATGTTTTTTTTCCATGTCTTAGATTTAAATTTTTGTGGTTTTGGGAAAACTACAAGAGATTGCTTTTTTCCATGTACTGTATTTCATTTCGATTTTTTCTGTTTTTGTGGAAATCTATAAGAACGGAGGAATTTCCACGTATTAGATTTCCTTTTTTGCGGTTTTGTGAAAAATAATAGAAATTGTGTTTTTTCCATGTTTTAGATTAAAATTTTTGTGGTTTTGAGAAAACAACAAGCGAATGCTTTGTTCCATGTATTACACTTCAATTTGATTTTTTTGTGTTTGTGGAAATCTATAACAACGGAGTTATTTCCACGTATTAGATTTTATTTTTTGCGGATTTTTAAAAAACAATAGAAATTGTTTTTTTCCAAGTTTTAGATTTAAATTTTTCTTGTTTTGGGAAAACTACAACAGATTGCTTTTTTCCATGTATTATATTTCATTTCTATTTTTTTTGTTTTTGTGGAAATCTATAAGAATGCAGTTATTTCCACATATTAGATTTAATTTTTTGCTGTTTTGTAAAAAACAATAGAAATTGTGTTTTTCCGCGTTTTAGATTAAAATTTTTGTGGTTTTCAGAAAACACCAAGATATTGCTTTTTTCCATGTTTTACACTTCAATTCGATTTTTTTCATTTTGTGGAAATCTATAACGACGGAGTTATTTCCACGTATAAGATTTCATTTTGTGCGGTTTTTTAAAAAACAATAGAAATTTTGTTTTTTCCATGTTTTAGATTAAACTTTTTGGGCTTTTGAGAAAACGACAAGATATTGAATTTTTCCATGTATTACACTTCAATTCAATTTTTTTTTTTGTGGAAATCTATAACAACGGAGCTATTTCCCCGTATTAGATTTCATTTTATTTAGTTTTGTAAAAAACAATAGAAATTGTGTTTTCTCCATGGTTTAGATTTAAGTTTTTGTGGTTTTGGGAGAACTACAAGAGATTGCTTTTTTCCATGTATTACACTTCAATTCGATTTTTCTGTTTTTGTGGAAATATATAAGAACGGAGGTATTTCCACGTATTAGATTTCATTTTTTGCGGTTTTGTAAAAAACTATAGAAATTGTGTTTTTTCCATGTTTTAGATTAAAATTTTTGTGGTTTTGAGAAAATAAGAAACGATTGCTTTTTTCCATGTATTACACTTCAATTCGATTTTTTTGTTTTTGTGAAAATCTATAACAACGAAGTCATTTCCTCGTATGAGATTTCATTTTATTCGGTTTTGTAAAAAACAATACAAATTGTGTTTTTTCCATATATTAGATTTAAATTTTTGTGTGTTTGAGAAAACAACAAGATATTGCTTTTTTTCATGTATTACGCTTCAATTGGATTTTTTTGTTTTTGTGGAAATCTATAAGAACGGAGTTATTTCCACATATGAGATTTATTTTTTTGCGGTTTTGTTAATTACAATACAAATAATGTTTTTTCTCCATGTATTAGATTTAAATTTTTGTGGTTTTGGGAAAACTACAAGAGATTGCTTTTTCCACGTATTATATTTCATTTCGATTTTTTCTGTTTTTTGTGGAAATCTATAAGAACGGAGGTATTCCCACCTATTAGATTTCATTTTTTGTGGTTTTGTAAAAAACAATAGAAATTGTGTTTTTTTCCATGTTTTAGATTAAATTTTTTGTGGTTTTAAGAAAACAACAAATGATTGCATTTTTCCATATATTACACTTCAATTCGATTTTTTTATTTTTGTGGAAATCATTAACAACGGAGTTATTTCCACGTCTTAGATTTCATTTTGTGCGGTTTTTTAAAAAACAATAGAAATTGTGTTTTTTCCATGTTTTAGATTAAAATTTTTGGGGTTTTGAGAAAACAACAAGATATTGCTTTTTTCCATGTATGTAAACCGCGCAAAACCGTCGTTAAATTTCACACAATTTAGCAAAAATATTTATAATTTTCCCTAGCTTTACTCTTAAGTGTATATGTGGTCTTTTGAGTTTTAGGGGTCGAACACAAGGAGAATGGCCTTGAGATATTACAATTCTTTTCAAAAGTAAGTTTTGTTTGTTCAAATGTTGTAGATTATTTAAGAAGGTTAATGATGTATTAGAATGAATTTAATCAAGTTCGTACACAATTCTTTTGAAAATTCTTCAATAATATTTCCAAATGTCCAAAAGTTGCAAATGATATGTCAATGAAAACTAGAGAATGAGATCTTCATAATATAAGGCAAATCAATTATCACTTTTATTCATATTTTTATGTAAATTTTCGTTTTAGTCCACACTTTTCATAATCAATCAACAGAATTTTTCATAAAATCACAAAAAATCGAAAATTACTTCAATAATCACCAAAATTTAACAGAAATTGGGAAGGTAAGTTCAGATTATGTGGTAAAAATCTCAGATCAAAAGGACTGATATTCCAAAAGTTATGGTCAAAACTCAGAACATATGACAGAATTGGACAGAGAATGGTATGTGTTATCAAAAGAGGGTGTAATTCAAATTTTATCCAAACAACAATTCAATTAAAATTCAGATTGAGAAACTACACTTAAAAATGATTTACTGAGACCTAGATTTTTTATTTATAGGAATTTTTTACTAATTTCTAAAAATCATAGAAAAACAGTCAGATTCAAAAAATCAAAAACAGAAAATTTAAAAAATCAAAACTTTGCACAGATTTTATCTTACAAATTTAACATAAAAACATTGGGCACATATTATATGAAAGTTGTTCTAAAATATCTAAAGAATCACAAAATATTTTTTTATAATTTTCTTTGATCAGATCTGAAGTCAAACAATTTTTTACTGAAACTGACAGAAACAAATTACAGAAAAATGTATTTTTGAATTTAGAGGATAAAAGTAGGGAATTTTAAGGCAATTTGATCAAGAATTGTATCATTAATCACAAAATATTCAATTTATCAGATTTGGAACAAGTTTGAATTATTTCCAACTAGAAAAACTCAGCAAATAGATCAAAATTTCAGATCAAACACCAGTCAACCAACTAGTGTTTGATCTCAATTTTTGAACTAAAAACTTCACTAAATCAAGCAAAAACCTCAACCAAGATTCAAGATGATAAAATGGACTAACATGCAGGGAAATTCAGTTCTAAATGACCTAATTAATTCAACCAAATCGATTAAATCAAAAAAAACCAGATTTAACAGCATATTATGAACAGTAACCAAATCAGTCAATTTAATTCAAATTAAAGCAAGATTTCAAACAATTCAATCACAAAAAGCCTATCCCTACAAAATTCTACTCACACATGATAAGATCAACCGAAATTAGGCATGTGTTCATCATATTTTTTTACAAATTGGATCTTGTAATCTAAAATTGGATACAAGAGATTAAATGAAAATTGAATCAAACCGAGACGTAGAAGATCAACCAGAAGCTTCCTTGAGCCGATTTGAACCTCCAATTGATGCTCGATCCAGCCGGAACCGCTCAATTGCCTTTTTCACCAAAATCAGCCCGAATTGGTGAATTTTCACTCAAACTCGAAAATTGAAGCTCGAAAAGCTCTGAGATTCAGTAATGGAGTTACTGAAACTTAAAGAAGATGATTGGAGAGTGGTGTGTTGAAAGAATTTGGAGAATGGAAGAATCGATTATGAGAGATTGGATTGATCGGTCTAATTTATAGAGAGACTGGTATGGAGAGTGGGGGACAAACCGAGCGATTCCATTGGCTCAGGCAGATCAAGTGGGGTGTACTGAAGATCTGTGCGAAATTTCGTTGAATTTGGTTGAGAAATGGACGGATTTGAATCATCGGATTTTTCTTCTGTTACTCGCGCGAACTGAACTGAATTCAGTTCAGATACGATTTGAATCGTGTCACTGAGACTGACAGTGGGTCCCTTCAGAATAAGTTGTGGTGAAATGGGTCGTAATCGCGTGAAACGAGTCGCTATTCCGTTATTAATCTCTGAGTTTTCAAACTGTCTTTTTCTGATTTTCTATGGCGAAACGGTGAGACGAGTCATAACTGATGAAACGAGTCATCTTCTTCTTCAGCCTTTGGCGCTGAGTTTTGAATTAAATTTCCGGATTTCATGCGACGAAACGAGCTGCAGTTCGCTTGAAATGAGTCGCTTTTGTGTGAGCTGGGTACTAACTCGTTTTAAGCTCGTTCCGCTGATCTGGTGTGGCGAACCGGTTTGAATCGCGTGAAACGAGTCGTCTTCTTCTTCAGAATTGGCGCTGAATGCCTTTTCTCGATCTTCTGTGGCCTGCGATCGTGTGCTCGTTCTAAAACAATCCTCTGACAGCTTTGTAAGTTTCGAATTTGGACTTTGGATCGATTTTTCTCTTGGATTTCAGACCCGTTTACCCGTTTCTCACAACCATCGATTCGAGCTCGTGATTCTGTACATTTCGCTGTGATTCATCAACCCAGATCTCTTCTCCATCTTCTCACGAATCCACAGGGCTTTGAATGGTTGAAAACCGTTGAGTAAAACTCGAGTTTTGCTGATTTGAATGCCATCGGTTCGCTGTTCCGCCATTGCTGACCAGAGTGTGCAAATCGACCTCTTGTTCGCAATTCACGCAACGAAATCAAAAACGGTGACTGAGGCTTCGTTCGCAACTTTCTCACGATGCTTCACAACCATTATGACTTCCCAATTCGCCTCGAATCCAGAGAATTCCTCCATTAACCAACTCGGTTTCAATTTCGCGAAAATAATCAAAAACTGCTGAACTCGCGAATCAAACTATGATTTTGAGTTGTTTTTCCATCGAATTGAGGCTTGTTAATTCATTGTGAGCCTTCATTAAAGCTTTACGACACGAAAAGAATCATCTTTGCTTGAGAAAAACGGAAATGGTTGATCGAATTCATTCGCTGTTCGAAACTCGACCGTTGGTTCATCCAGTTTGAAAAGTTCATTGAGGATTTCGTCGAACAGATTACGGAAACACGGATTTCTCGCTCGATTTCGCATCATTCGATGAGTTCTTCATACGGTTAGAAAGGGTAGACGATGGAGAAGAGAGTGAGATCGGTTTTGGCTCGAATGGATGATGGTGGAGGGCACGGCAGATCAACCATGGTTTCGGTCCGTTTTTGGCACTTGTTTTGGCCAAATTCCGGCGATCACCGGAACATCCAAGACCGGAGAATGGTACCGGCATGTTCGTCTCGTCATGCTGAATCCATGGCTGGCTTGTTTGTTCGATTTCGAGCCGAATTGTGAATTATGAGGTTTGAAGAAGATGGGTTTGACCTGGTTAATTCGTTGACTTTGACCCATTTTGACCTGATTTTCAATTGGTGATTCTGAGAGTTCTAGAAGGTTTCTGATCGCGAGGGTTGTACCGTTGGGTTCGTTTCGTCGAGCTCTTCGTTTTGGTATACCGTTTGACCCATTTTGGAGAAGTTGACTTTTGGTCAATTTGGCGATTTTTGGCGTTTGGCTCGGTCTGACTTGGTTGTAGAAGGTTTTTGAATTGTCGTAAAAGTTTGGGGAATTTTTTGTAGAGTGTTTGAGGTTTTTAGTTGGCCATCTTTGGCCCATTATTTGCGTTTTGGTCCAATTCTTCATTTTATAGCCTTTTTGCCTGTAAAATCACACAAAAATGTATTAAGAGGTTTCAAATTATATTTTGTGAATTATGACTGTTTTTCATACATTTTATGTGAATTATGATTGAATTTGAGATGATAAAAATCCTAAAAATGTGTATAAAAATACACATTACATTTCCACAAAAACAAGAAAAATCGAAATGAAATATAATACATGGAAAAAAGTAATCTCGTGTAGTTTTCCCAAAACAACAAAAATTTAAATCTAAAACTTGGAAAAAAAACAATTTCTATTGATTTTTAAAAAACAGAATAGAATAAAATCTAATATGTGGAAATAACTCCGTTGTTATAGATTTCCACAAACACAAAAAAATCGAATTGAAGTGTAATACATGGAAAAAGCAATCGTTTGTTATTTTCTCAAAACCACAAATATTTTAATCTAAAACATGGAAAACACACAATTTCTATTGTTTTTTACAAAACCGCAAAAAATGAAATCGAATACGTGGAAATACCTCCGTTCTTATATATATCCACAAAAACAGAAAAAATCGAATTGAAGTGTAATACATGAAAAAAAGCAATCTCTTGTAGTTTTTCCAAAACCACAAGAACCTAAATCTAAAACATGGAAAAAACACAATTTCTATTATTTTTTACAAAACCGAATAAAATAAAATCTAATACGTGGAAATAGCTCCATTGTTATAGATTTCCACAAAAAGAAAAATATCGAATTGAAGTGTAATACATGGAAGAAAGCAATATCTTGTTGTTTTCTCAAAACCACAAAAATTTTAATCTAAAACATTGAAAAAACACAATTTCTATTGATTTTTAAAAAAAAGAATAAAATAAAATCTAATACCTGGAAATAACTCCGTTGTTATAGACTTCCACAAACACAAAAAAATCGAATTGAAGTGTAAAACATGGAAAAAGCAATCGTTTGTTATTTTCTCAAAACCACAAATATTTTAATCTAAAACTTGGAAAACACACAATTTCTATTGTTTTTTACAAAACCGAATAAAATGAAATCTAATACGTGGAAATAACTCCGTTGTTATAGATTTCCGCAAAAACAAAAAAATCAAATTGAACTGTAATACATGGAAAAAAGCAATCGTTTGTTATTTTCTCAAAACCACAAAAATTTTAATCTAAAACATGGAAAAAACACAATTTCTATTGTTTTTTACAAAACCGCAAAAAATGAAATCGAATACGTGGAAATACCTCCGTTCTTATATATTTCCACAAAAACAGAAAAAATCGAATTGAAGTGTAATACATGGAAAAATGCAATCTCTTGTAGTTTTCCCAAAACCACAAAAACATAAATCTAAAACATGGAAAAAACACAATTTCTATTGTTTTTAACAAAACCGAATAAAATGAAATCTAATACGTGAAAAAAACACAGTTTGGATTGTTATTTACAAAACCGCAAAAAATGAAATCTAATATATTTAAATATCTCCGTTGTTTTAGATTTCCACAAAAATAAACAAAAATATAATTGAAGTGTATTACATGGAAAAAAGCAATCGTTTGTCGTTTTCTCAAAACCACAAAAATTTTAATCTAAAACATGGAAAAAACACAATTTCTATTGTTTTTTAAAAAACCGCAAAAAATGAAATCTAATACGTTGAAATACCTCCGTGCTTATAGATTTCCACAAAAACAGAAAAAATCGAAATGAAATATAGTACATGGAAAAAAGCAATCTCTTGTAGCTTTCCCAAAACCACAAAAATTTAAATCTAATACATGGAAAAAAAAAATATTATTTGTATTGTAATTAACACGTGGAAATAACTCCGTTCTTATAGATTTCCACAAAAACAAAAAAATCGAATTGAAGTGTAATACATGGAAAAAAGCAATATCTTGTTGTTTTGTCAAAACCACAAAAATTTAAATCTAATACATGGAAAAAACACAATTTGTATTATTATTTACAAAACCGCAAAAAATGAAATCTAATATATTTAAATAACTCCGTTGTTTTTGATTTCCACAAAAACAAAAAAATCGAATTGAAGTGTAATACATGGAAAAAAGCAATCGTTTGTCGTTTTCTCAAAACCACAAAAATTTTAATCTAAAACATGGAAAAAACACAATTTCTATTGTTTTTTACCAAACCGCAAAAAATTAAATCTAATACGTGGAAATTCCTCCATGCTTATAGATTTCCACAAAAACAGAAAAAATCGAAATGAAATATAGTACATGGAAAAAAGCAATCTCTTGTAGCTTTCCCAAAACCACAAAAATTTAAATCTAATACATGGAAAAAAAAACATTATTTGTATTGTAATTAACACGTAGAAATAACTCCGTTCTTATAGATTTCCACAAAAACAATAAAATCGAATTGAAGTGTAATACATGGAAAAAAGCAATATCTTGTAGTTTTGTCAAAACCACAAAAATTTAAATCTAATACATGGAAAAAACACAGTTTGTATTGTTATTTACAAAACCGCAAAAAATGAAATCTAATATATTTAAATAACTCCGTTGTTTTTGATTTCCACAAAAACAAAAAAATATAATTGAAGTGTAATACATGGAAAAAAGCAATCGTTTGTCGTTTTCTCAAAACCACAAAAATTTTAATCTAAAACATGGAAAAAACACAATTTCTATTGTTTTTTACCAAACCGCAAAAAATTAAATCTAATACGTGGGAATACCTCCGTTCTTATAGATTTCCACAAAAACAGAAAAAATCGAAATGAAATATAATACATGGAAAAAGCAATCTCTTGTAGTTTTCCCAAAACCACAAAAATTTAAATCTAATAATTGGCAAAAAAACATTATTTGTATTGTAATTAACAAAACCGCAAAAAAATAAATCTCATATGTGGAAATAACTCCGTTGTTATAGATTTCCACAAAAACAAAAAAATCGAATTGAACTGTAATACATGGAAAAAAGCAATCGTTTGTTATTTTCTCAAAACCACAAAAATTTTAATCTAAAACATTGAAACGACACAATTTCTATTGTTTTTTACAAAACCGCAAAAAATGAAATCTAATACGTGGAAATAGCTCCGTTGTTATAGATTTCTACAAAAACAAAAAAATCGAATTGAAGTGTAATACATGGAAAAAAGCAATATCTTGTTGTTTTCTCAAAACCACAAAAAGTTTAATCTAAAACATGGAAAAAAGAAAATTTCTATTGTTTTTTAAAAAAGCGCACAAAATGAAATCTAATACGTGGAAATAACTCCGTTGTTATAGATTTCCACAAAAAGAAAAAAATCGAATTGAAGTGTAATACATGGAAAAAAGCAATATCTTGGTGTTTTCTGAAAACCACAAAAATTTTAAAAAAACCCAATTTCTATTGTCTTTTACAAAACAGCAAAAAATTAAATCTAATATGTGGAAATAACTCCATTCTTATAGATTTCCACAAAAATAAAAAAATTGAATTGAAGTGTAATACATGGAAAAAAGCAATATCTTGTTGTTTTGTCAAAACCACAAAAATTTAAATCTAATACATGGAAAAAACACAATTTGTATTCTTATTTACAAAACCGCTAAAAATGAAATCTAATATATTTAAATAACTCCGTTGTTATTGATTTCCACAAAAACAAGAAAATCGAATTGGAGTGTAATACATGGAAAAAAACAATCGTTTGTTGTTTTCTGAAAACCACAAAAATTTTAATCTGAAACATGGAAAATACACAATTTCTACTATTTTTTACAAAACCGCAAAAAATGAAATCTAATACGTGGGAATACCTCCGTTCTTATAGATTTCCACAAAAACAAAAAAAATCGAATTGAAGTGTAATACATGGAAAAAAGCAACCTCTTGTAGTTTTCCCAAAACGACAAAAACTTAAATCTAAAACATGGAAAACACACAATTTCTATTATTTTAACAAAACCGAATAAAATGAAATCTAATACGTGGAAATAGCTCCGTTCTTATAGATTTCCACAAAAACAAAAAAATCGAATTAAAGTGTAATACATGGAAAAAAAGCAATATCTTGGTGTTTTCTGAAAACCACAAAAATTTTAATCTAAAACACGGGAAAAACACAATTTCTATTGTTTTTTACAAAACAGCAAAAAATTAAATCTAATATGTGGAAATAACTCCATTCTTATAGATTTCCACAAAAACAAAAAAAATCCAAATGAAATATAATACATGGAAAAAAGCAATCCGTTGTAGTTTTCCCAAAACAACAAAAATTTAAATCTAAAACTGAGAAAAAAACAATTTCTATTGTTTTTTAAAAAACCGCATAAAATAAAATCTAATACGTGGAAATAACTCCGTTGTTATAGATTTCCACAAACATCAAAAAAATCAAATTGAAGTGTAATACATGGAACAAAGCAATCGCTTGTTGTTTGCTCAAAGCCACAAATATTTTAATCTAAAACATGGAATAAACACAATTTCTATTATTTTTTACAAAACCGCAAAAAAAGAAATCTAATACGTGGAAATACCTCCGTTCTTATAGATTTCTACAAAAACAGAAAAAATCAAATTAAATATAGTACATGGAAAAAAGCAATCTCTTGTAGTTTTCCCAAAACCACAAAAATTTAAATCTAATACATGGAAAAAAAACATTATTTGTATTGTAATTAAGACGTGGAAATGACCCCGTTCTTATAGATTTCAACAAAAACATAAAAATCGAATTGAAGTGTAATACATGGAAAAAAGCAATATCTTGTTGTTTTGTCAAAACCACAAAAATTTAAATCTAATACATGGAAAAAACACAATTTGTATTGTTATTTACAAAACCGCAAAAAATGAAATGTAATATATTTAAATAACTCCGTTGTTATTGATTTCCACAAAAACAAAAAAATCAAATTGAAGTGTAATACATGGAAAAAACCAATCGTTTGTTATTTTCTCGAAACCACCAAAATTTTAATCTAAAACATGGAAAAAACACAATTTCTATTGTTTTTTACAAAACCGCAAAAAATGAAATCTAATACGTGGAAATACCTCCGTTCTTATATATTTCCACAAAAACAGAAAAGTCGAGTTGAAGTGTAATACATGGAAAAAAGCAATCTCTTGTAGTTATCCCAAAACCACAAAAACTTAAATCTAAAACATGGAGAAAACACAATTTCTATTGTTTTTTACATAACCGAATAAAATGAAATCTAATACGTGGAAATAGCTCCGTTGTTATAGATTTCCACAAAATCAAAAAAATCGAATTGAAGTGTAATACATGGAAAAAAGCAATATCTTGTTGTTTTCTCAAAACGACAAAAAGTTTAATCTAAAACATGGAAAAAAATAAAATTTCTATTGTTTTTTAAAAAACCGCACAAAATGAAATCTAATACGTGGAAATAACTCCGTCGTTATAGATTTCCACAAAAAGAAAAAAATCGAATTGAAGTGTAATACATGGAAAAAAGCAATATCTTGGTGTTTTCGTAAAACCACAAATATTTTAATCTAAAACTCGGAAAAAACACAATTTCTATTGTTTTTTACAAAACCGCAAAAAATGAAATCTAATATACTTAAATAACTCCATTCTTATAGATTTCCACAAAAACAAAAAAATCAAATTGAAGTGTAATACATGGAAAAAAGCAATCGTTTGTTGTTTTCTCAAAACCACAAAAATTTTAATCTAAAACAAGGAAAATACACAATTTCTATTGTTTTTTACAAAACCGCAAAAAATGAAATCTAATACGTGGGAATACCTCCGTTCTTATAGATTTCCACAAAAACAGAAAAAATCGAAATGAAATATAATACATGGAAAAAGCAATCTCTTGTAGTTTTCCCAAAACCCCAAAAATTTAAATCTAATACATGGAAAAAAAACATTATTTGTATTGTAATTAACAAAACCACAAAAAAAAAAATCTCATATGTGGAAATTACTCCGTTCTTATAGATTTCGACAAAAACAAAAAAATCCAATTGAAGTGTAATACATGGAAAAAAGCAATATCTTGTTGTTTTCTCAAACCCACAAAAATTTAAATCTAATACATGGAAAAAACACAATTTGTATTGTTTTTTAGAAAACCGAATAAAATGAAATCTAATACGTGGAAATAACTCCGTTGTTATCACAAAAACAAAAAAATCAAATTGAACTGTAATACATGGAAAAAAGCAATCGTTTGTTATTTTCTCAAAACCACAAAAATTTTAATCTAAAACATGGAAAAAACACAATTTCTATTGTTTTTTGCAAAACCGCAAAAAATGAAATCGAATACGTGGAAATACCTCCGTTCTTATATATTTCCACAAAAACAAAAAAATCGAATTGAAGTGTAATACATGGAAAAAAGCAATCTCTTGTAGTTTTCCCAAAACCACAAAAACTTAAATCTAAAACATGGAAAAAACACTATTTCTATTGTTTTTTACAAAACCGAATAAAATGAAATCTAATACGTGGAAATAGCTCCGTTGTTATAGATTTCCACAAAAACAAAAAAATCGAATTGAAGTGTAATACATTGTAATGTGTATTTTTATACACATTTTTAGGGTTTTTATCATCTCAAATTCAATCATAATTCACATTAAATGCATGAAAAATGCTCATAATTCATAAAACATAATTTGAAACCTCTTAATACATTTTTGTGTGATTTTACAGGCAAAAAGGCCATAAAATGAAGAATTGGACCAAAACGCAAATAATGGGCCAAAGATGGCCAACTAAAAACCTCAAACACTCTACAAAAAATTCCCCAAACTTTTACGACAATTCAAAAACCTTCTACAACCAAGTCAAACCGAGCCAAACGCCAAAAATCGCCATGTTGACCAAAAGTCAACTTCTCCAAAATGGGTCAAACGGTATACCAAAACGAAGAGCTCGACGAAACGAACCCAACGGTACAATCCTCGCGATCAGAAACCTTCTAGAACTCTCAGAATCACCAATTGAAAATCAGGTCAAAACTGGTCAAAGTCAACGGTTGACCAGGTCAAACCCGTCTTCTTCAACATCCAAAGTCCGAAATTTTGCTCGAAACTGAACAAACCGGCCAGCCATGGATTCAGCATGACGAGATGAACACGCCGGTGCCATCCTCCGGTCTTGAAAGTTCCGGCGATCGCCGGAATTCGGCCAGAACAGGTGCCAAATACGTACGGAAACCATGGTTGATCTGCCGTGCCTTCCACCATCATCCATTTGAGCCAAAACCGATCTCATTCTATTCTACATCTTCTACCCTTTCTAACCGTATGAAGAACTCATCGAATGATGCGAAATCGAGCGAGAAATCCGTGTTTCCGTAATCTGTTCGACGAAATCCTCAATGAACTTTTCAAACTGGATGAACCAACGGTCGAGTTTCGAACAGCGAATGAATTCGATCAACCATTTCCGTTTCTCTCAAGCAAAGATGATTCTTTTCGTGTCGTAAAGCTTTGGTGAAGGCTCACGATGAATTCAGAAGCCTCAATTCGATGGAAAAACAACTCGAAATCATAGTTTGATTCACGAGTTCAGCCGTTTTTTTTGTTATTTTCGCGAAACTGAAACCGAGTTGGTTAATGGAGGAATTCTCTGGATTCGAGGCGGATTGGGAAGTAATAATGGTTTTGAAGCATCGTGAGGAAGTTGAGAACGAAGCCTGAGTCACCGTTTTGGATTTCGTTGTGTGAATTGCGAACAAGAGGTCGATTTGCACACTCTGGTCAGCAATGGCGGAACAGCGAACCGATGATATTCAAATCAGTAGAACTCGAGTTTTACTCAACGGTTTTCAACCATTCAAAGCCCTGTGGATTCGTGAGAAGATGGAGAAGAGATCTGAGTTGATGAATCACAGCGAAATGTACAGAATCACGAGCTCGAATCGATGGTTGTGAGAAACGGGTAAACGGGTCTGAAATCCAAGAGAAAAATCGATCCAAAGTCCAAATTCGCAACTCACAAGGCTGTCAGAGGATTGTTTTAGGACGAGCACACGACCGCAAGCCACAGAAGATCGAGGAAAGAAATTCAGTGCCAAAACTGAAGAAGAAGACGACTCGTTTCATCAGTTATGACTCGTCTCACGCGTTTCAAACCGATTCGCCACACCAGATCAGCGGCACGAGCTTAAAACGAGTCAGTACCCAGCTCACACAAAAGCGACTCGTTTCAAGCGAGCTGCAGCTCGTTTCGTCGCATGAAATCCGTAAATTTAATTCAAAACTCAGCGCCAAAGGCTGAAGAAGAAGATGACTCGTTTCATCAGTTATGACTCGTCTCACCGTTTCGCCACAGAAAACCAAAACAAAACAGTTTGAAAACTCAGAGATTAATAACGGAATAGCGACTCGTTTCACGCGATTACGACCCGTTTCACCACAACTTATTCTGAAGGGACCCACTGTCAGTCTCAGTAATGCGATTCAAATCAACTGAACTGAAATTCAGTTCAGTTTTCGCGCGAGTAAACGGATGAAAAATCCGATGATTCAAACTCGTTCAATTCTCAGCCAAATTCAACGAAATTTCGTCCAGATCTTCAGTACACCCCACTTGATCTGCCTGAGCCAATGGAATCGCTCGGTTTGTCCCCCACTCTCCATACCAGTCTCTCTATAAATTAGACCGATGAATCCAATCTCTCATATTCATTCTTCCATTCTCCAAATTCTTTCAACACACCACTCTCCAATCATCTTCTTTAAGTTTCAGTAACTCCATTACTGAATCTCAGAGCGTTTCGAGCTTCAATTTTCGAGTTTGAGTGAAAATTCACCAATTCGGGCTGATTTTGGTGAAAAAGGCAATTGAGCGGTTCCGGCTGGATCGAGCATCAATTGGAGGTTCAAATCGGCTCAAGGAAGCTTCTGGTTGATCTTCTACGTCTCGGTTTGATTCAATTTTCATTTAATCTCTTGTATCCAATTTTAGATTACAAGATCCAATTTGTATAAAAATATGATGAACACATGCCTAATTTCGGTTGATCTTATCATGTGTGAGTAGAATCTTGTAGGGATAGGCTTTTTGTGATAGAATTGTTTGAAATCTTGCTTTAATTTGAATTAAATTGACTGATTTGGTTACTGTTCATAATATGCTGTTAAATCTGGTTTTTTTTGGTTTAATCGATTTGGTTGAATTAATTAGGTCATTTAGAACTGAATTTTCCTGCATGTTAGTCCATTTTATCATCTTGAATCTTGGTTGAGGTTTTTGCTTGATTTAGTGAAGTTTTTAGTTCAAAAATTTGAGATCAAACACTAGTTGGTTGACTGGTGTTTGATCTGAAATTTTGATCTATTTGCTGAGTTTTTCTGGTTGGAAATAATTCAAACTTGTTCCAAATCTGATTAATTGAAGTGATTAATGATACAATTCTTGATCAAATTGCCTTAAAAATCCCTACTTTTATCCTCTAAATTCAAAAATACATTTTCCTGTAATTTGTTTCTGTCAGTTTCAGTAAAAAAATTGTTTGACTTCAGATCCGATCTAAGAAAATTATAAAACAAATATTTTGTGTTTCTTTAGATATTTTAGAACAACTTTCATATAATATGTGCCCAATGTTTTTATGTTAAATTTGTAAGATAAAATCTGTGCAAAGTTTTGATTTTTTAAATTTTCTGTTTTTGATTTTTGAATCTGACTGTTTTTCTACAATTTTTAGAAATTAGTAAAAAAATCCTATAAATAAAAAATCTAAGTCTCGGTAAATCATTTTGAAGTGAAGTTTCTCAATCTGAATTTTAATTGAATTGTTGTTTGGATAAAATTTGAATTACACCCTCTTTTGATAACACATACCATTCTCTGTCCAATTCTGTCATATGTTCTGAGTTTGACCATAACTTTTGGAACATCAGTCCTTTTGCTCTGAGATTTTTACCACATAATCTGAACTTGCCTTCCTAATTTCTGTTAAATTTTGGTGATTTTTGAAGTAATTTTCGATTTTCTGTGATTTTATGAAAAACTCTGTTGATTGATTATGAAAAGTGTGGACTAAAACGAAAATTTACATAAAAATATGAATAAAAGTGATAATTGATTTGCCTTATATTATGAAGATCTCATTCTCTAGTTTTCATTGACATATCATTTGCAACTTTTGGACATTTGGAAATATTATTAAAGAATTTCAAAAGAATTGTGTACGAACTTGATTAAATTCATTCTAATATATCATTAACCTTCTTAAATAATCTACAACATTTGAACAAACAAAACTTATTTTTGAAAAGAATTGTAATATCTAAAGGCCATTCTCCTTGTGTTCGACCCCTAAAACTCAAAAGACCACATATACACTTAAGAGTAAAGCTAGGGAAAATTATAAATATTTTTGCTAAATTGTGTGAAATTTAACGACGGTTTTACGCAGTTTACAAATGGCGCCGTTGCCGGGGAGACGGCTTTAATTGAGTTTATTACTAACTTCTAATCAATTGTCTAGTGTTTTTGTTTCATTTGAATTTTGAAGGTGCATGAGAAAGACGAGATCGCAAGGCGAAGTGCACACACCTTCAAAGAAGGACATTAACAAACATCTAAGGAAGGTCAAGAAGGATAAGGCACGAAGCAAGCAAGACGAAACTTACTCAAGGCAAAAAGGGCGTAACGAGGCTTCTCCTTCCATCCAAGGGCCTCAAGAAGAAGAAGAACAAAATTGGGAGCAACAACGAGTAGAAGGGCCACAAGAAAGAACTCCAATCTCTCCAACCGTTCACTCATTATCATCCAAGCTAAACTCTCAAACTCTTTTTAATTCTAATTCTCATTCAACACCATCATCATCTCAAATTCATAAAATGGCTCAAGAAAGAACATTAGGAGAACTTTTAGACCATCAAATCCCTCGAAATCCTGGAAATATTGTTATACCAACTGTGCCCAATTTTAAACTAAGTCCATCTATATTAAATGTATTACCCATATTTGAAGGACATAAAAATGACAACCCATATGCACATTTAGATAATCTAGATCGTAAATGCACAGCATTGTTTGGTAAATCCGATAACTTGGATAATATCAAATTGATCCTCTTCTCCCACACACTTGGGGAAGCACCAAGGGATTGGCTAACCCACTTGCAAGGGGGTCCTTTTACAACGTTTCAAGAGGTAGGAACGCGTTTTCTAAAACGATACTACCCGAGCACGTTGACGGCCAAAATCCGCAAGGAAATCACGGGGATCCAACAAGGAGGAGGGGAGACACTTCAAGAATATTACGAGCGATTTGTGCGATTATGCGCATCATGCCCCAACCATAACCTCGACGAGACCTCACTTATCGACCAATTTCTACAAGGGATGAACGATCTCGATGCGCGATTACTCCAATGCTCGGCTGGAGGATCGTTCAATAACATGACCCCATCGGAAGTGCGAGCTCTTATCGAAACCATGGCTGAAGGAAACCAAGGACGCGGGGGAAGAATGGGTCAAGTGAACATGACAAGTACGGTTGACCTCAAGGCAATGGAATCAAGAATCACACAAAACTTCGAGACAAGATTTAGTCAAATGCTCAAAGCTGTGGGCGCGAAGATCGAACCAAGGAAGTGCGAGTTTTGTGGGGATACAAATCATGCGACCGATGAGTGCGATAGGCTACAAGAAGATGTCAATGCCATCGGAAGCTATTCAAACCAACGCCAACCTTTCTCGCAAACCTACAATGAGTCATGGAAGAAACACCCAAATTTTCGTTGGAAGAATGAGGATGCGCCACCTCAATTCCCACAATCCAATTACCAAAAACCGAATGCGTATGTTCATCCAAATGCACAAGCGCCACAACAACCTCAAGCTCACCCTCATCAACAACCTCCTCAACCCTCTACATCGAATTCCCAAATCTCTTCTCTTGACGAAAAGCTTGATAAAATGATGGCATTAATGACGGGCCTCACAACCGAGTTGGGAACCGTCAAGAATGATGTAAGCTCACTTAACCAAAACCAAGCTACGCAAGGGCGTCAAATGCAAAACTTGGAAATGCAAATCAAGCAAATCGCGGGGGAAGTCAATGTATTGAAAGGACAAGGGGGTAATCGGTTGCCTTCTCAAGGTTCGGGACCACCGGAGTACAAGCCCATCAACGCGATACGCCTAAGAAGTGGGAGAGAGGTTGGCTCACACGACGAAGAAGAAGAGTTAGTGGTTCCAAGAAAGCAAGATGAGGAAACGAGTTCAAGCGCGTGTAAACAAGATGAGGCACAAGAAGAGATCGGGAAAGAGGAAGAGCAAATTCAAGAGAAAGAACAAGGAAAGAACGAAGAGAAGGAAATCGCGCAAGAAAAGGAAAAGAAGCGCGCACCATTCCCAACTCGACTAGCGGTTAACTCTCGAAAGGATGAACTCGATAAAGATATTTTGGAGGTGTTCAAGAAAGTGGAGGTAAACATTCCGATTATCGATGCAATCCGAATGCACCCCCCATATGCCAAGTTCTTCAAGAATCTATGCACAAATAAGAGGAAATTAAAGGGGAACGAGACGATAAACCTACCCTCTGTAATGAGCATCAACACGCGAGTCGCACAAAAAGAGAAAGACCCTGGAGTTTTCGCCATTCCGTGCACCATTGGTCTTCAACAACTCGCGAGGTGCATGCTCGACTTAGGAGCCTCCATAAACGTAATGCCTAGGTCCGTTTACGAGACTTTGGGTTTGGGCGACCTAAAGGATACAAGGGTGATGGTGCAACTCGCCGACCGTTCGACGGCCGCCGTCCTAGGTGTCGCGGAAGATGTACTCGTCAAGGTGAATGGGTTGGTTTTCCCAGCCGACTTCTACATTCTTGAAATGGGCGACAACGCCGATTCGTCCGCCATCCTCTTAGGGAGACCCTTTTTGAGAACCGCGCGAACATGCATAGACTGCCACTCAGGAACGATGTCCATGGAATTCGACAACGAGAAAATCACCTTCAACATATTTGACACCATCAAGTACCCGAACGACTACAATGTATCGAGCTTAACCATTATTGACGAGATCGATGAAATGGTTGAAGAACACTTGGAAGAAGAGTACTCGAAGGGATACGATGCGATTTTTGAGGATGTTTGGGGGGAGATCGAACAAACGAATGAGAAGCAAGAAATAGAGCAAGAACATAATGAAGAAATTAAGTTCATTTCGGGTTCCCCTCACGACAAACTCCAAATATCGCAAGAACGCATCAAGCCATCAATCGAAGAAGCTCCTACTCTCGAACTCAAACCTCTTCCCGATCACCTCAAATACGCGTACCTCGGGCCAAACAACACATTACCCGTCATCATCGCATCGAATCTAACCCTTGACCAGGAAACCCGATTGGTGGAAACTCTTGGAAACCATAAAAAGGCAATCGGATGGACATTGGCCGATATGCCCGGTATAAGTCCCTCGACATGTATGCACAAAATTGTTTTGGAGGAGGGATCAAAACCATCAAGAGACGCACAAAGAAGGTTAAATCCCGTAATGATGGAGGTGGTGAAAAAGGAGCTTCTCAAGCTTCTTGATGCGGGGATTATTTACGCGGTGGCCTATTCGGAATGGGTATCTCCAATCCATGTAGTTCCCAAGAAGACGGGAATCACGATTGTGGAAAATGCCGAAGGAGAGAAAGTGCCAACACGAGTACAAAACGGATGGAGAGTTTGCATCGACTATCGCAAACTCAATGCGGCGACAAAAAAGGATCACTTTCCTCTCCCCTTCATCGATCAAATGCTCGAAAGATTAGCGGGGCGGCCCTACTATTGCTTTTTGGATGGGTACTCGGGCTATTTTCAAATCGCCATCGATCCAGAAGATCAGAGGAAGACGACATTCACTTGCCCCTTTGGAACTTTCGCATATCGAAGAATGCCGTTTGGACTATGCAATGCGCCTGGAACTTTTCAAAGGTGTATGATTTCGATCTTTTCTGAGTATATTTCTAAATTTATTGAAGTATTCATGGACGACTTTTCCATTTATGGCAACTCGTTCGATGAGTGTCTCGATAACTTGAGCCTAATAATGGAAAAGTGCGTTGAAGCTAACCTTGTCTTAAATTTTGAGAAGTGCCACTTTATGGTGAGCCAAGGAATTGTATTAGGTCATTTAATTTCAGAAAAGGGGTTGGAAGTCGACAAAGCGAAAATCGACGTTATCAAGACACTTCCATACCCTCGCAATGTGAAAGATGTCCGCTCATTCCTTGGACACGCCGGCTTCTATCGGCGTTTCATTCAAGACTTCTCAAAAATCGCGCAACCAATGTGCAGGCTTCTCCAAAAAGAGATCAAATTCGAGTTCAATGATGCGTGCAAGGCGGCATTCGACAAGCTAAAGGGGAAACTATGCGAAGCGCCCATTATTCAACCACCGGATTGGAATCTCCCCTTTGAGATCATGTGCGACGCAAGCGATCTAAGTGTCGGGGCGGTTTTGGGGCAACGCATCGGGAAGGTACCCCACGTAATTTACTATGCCTCTAGGACCCTAGATGACGCCCAACGGAATTACACAACAACGGAAAAAGAACTATTGGCCATTGTCTTTGCATTGGAAAAGTTCCGATCATACTTGGTCGGGACAAAAGTTGTTGTATTTTCAGATCATGCCGCGCTCAAACACTTAATGAAGAAGAAGGAATGCAAGCCGCACCTCCTCCGATGGATCCTTCTCCTTCAAGAGTTTAACGTGGAGATTCGGGATAAAAAGGGAGCCGAAAACTTGGTGGCCGACCATCTTAGCCGACTCCCAACAAACGAAGGCGATATCATTCCGATCAACGAACTCTTTCCTGACGAGCAACTCTATGCTATCCATGGCATGGCGCCTTGGTACGCCGACATCGTCAACTACCTGGAAACTCACGAATTGCCAAACACTCTCTCTCGAGCTCAAAAGGACAAAATAAAGAACGACTCGCGCTATTACCTCTGGGAAGACCCCTTCCTCTACAAGATTTGCTCCGATCAAATGATACGAAAATGCGTGCCCGACCACAAGATAAATTCGGTACTCTCTTTTTGTCACACTTTAGAATGTGGGGGACACTTTGGAGGGCAACGCACAAGTCATAAGGTACTCCAAAGTGGATTATATTGGCCAACTCTTTATAAAGATACTCATTCCTTTGTAAAGAGTTGTGAAAATTGCCAAAAAACGGGCAATCTAACCCGCAAAAACGAAATGCCTCTTAAAGCTTTATTGTTTTTTGAGCTTTTCGATGTTTGGGGGATAGATTTCATGGGCCCCTTTCCTCAATCAAATGGGTATTTATATATTCTTGTGTGTGTTGATTATGTTTCAAAATGGGTTGAGGCCATACCAACAAGGGATGCCAACTCCAAAACGGTGATTGAATTCCTTAAAAAGAATATTTTTCAGCGTTTTGGGGTGCCTAAAGCTATCATTAGCGATAGGGGTTCACATTTCAATAATAAGTACCTCGAATCCCTTTTGAAAAATTATCATGTACAACACCGCATGTCAACCGCTTATCATCCCCAAACTAATGGGCAAGCCGAAATATCCAATAGGGAAATAAAATCAATCCTTGAGAAAGTGGTCAATCCCTCTCGCAAGGATTGGAGTCAAAGGCTTGGGGATGCTTTATGGGCCTACCGCACCGCATACAAAACACCGATAGGGATGACTCCTTTTAAACTCGTTTATGGAAAGAGTTGTCACCTACCGGTGGAAATTGAGCACAAAGTATTTTGGGCAATCAATAAGGTAAATCAAGATTACCCAAAAGATGCGGGGTTGCGAAAACTGCAAATTCAAGAATTAGAAGAGCTTCGCATTGAGGCTTATGATAATTCTCAAATTTACAAAGAAAAACTAACCATCGCTCACGACAAACTTATTCGCAAAAAGGAATTTAAAATTGGCGATAAGGTCTTGTTATTCAACTCTCGGTTGAGATTACATCCCGGGAAGTTGAAGAGCCGATGGACAGGTCCTTACATAATTACCCATATTTTGCCGTTTGGAGTATTTGAAATTTCTAGGGGAGACGACATCAAATTCAAGGTCAATGGTCATCGCTTGAAGGCTTTTTACGAGAATCATGATACAAGGTGGTTCGATGAGCATGATTTAGAAGCGGTGCCACAAAGCGAGGGAAGGAAAGAATGAAGCATAAATGCGTCGGGCTCGAGACGTAAAACGGGAGCGCTTGGCGAGAGGCAACTCGTCGTGTTAGGTCGTATTTTTCCTTTCTTTATTTTATTTTTCTTTTTTTTTTACAAAACTCTCTTTCACACTTAAACATTTGCTACCCAAAAGTTTAAGTGTGGTGGGGGAGGTTTTGCATAAAACCCCAACAATTTTTCCAATTTCCACAAGAGTCTCATTTTTGAACTTTTTGTTTGAGGACAAACAAAGGTTTAAGTGTGGTGGGGTGGTTTTGTGCAAAACCAAGTTTTGTTTTCTTGTAAAAATGTAAAAATTCATAAAAACTGAAAAAAATTAAAAAATTTCAAAATTTCAAAAACAACAACAAAACTCATAAATACCATAAAAATTTAAATTTTTACTTATTTTTCTTTCGTTTTTGTGAATAAAATGTTGTGTGTTTTTAAAAGGAAAAGATTTTAAATGAAAAGTAAATAAAAGGTTTTGTAAAAACAAATTTTAAAACTAAGCCCTCTCAAGCAAATTTTGAAAACACTTAAGGTTTTGGAAAATGATGAAAAAAATTTGAAAATTCAAAAAGAGATTAATTATCATCATGAATGCCATATTTTCCACCTCATCTCATCTATAATATCCATTTAAAATCCATTAAACGTTTCGAAAATTCATAAATATTTCACTTGCCTCTTTAATGAAATTATAAATCGTTTTCTTTAAAGTAATGCTGTGATTAAAACTTTTGAGAAATCAAACCTTACTTTTAATACCACTAGTTTCGCAAAATTTTTCTAACTCAACCTATCTTTCATGACATAGCTAATGACTCGTATGCCCATCTCTAATTTTCGCACTAAAAGCAAGTGACCGAAATCGTAACCTGTCACAAAAAAAAAAGAATTCAAAAATGTGAAAATTATTTTAAAAACCCTTGAAAAAGAAAAAATTTTACATATCCGCAATAGAAAATGAAGGATTTTTTGTACGTGCAAAGCACAGCTTGTCTTTTGATAACATGAGTGGATAGCATACCAACCTTTACATGTTTATAAAAGAGAAAGTTGAGTTAGTTGAAACTTTTGGGGTAAATTTTATAAATTCACCATTCTAAATTTAGGGGGAGAAAGTATCAAAAACAAAATTAGGGCATTACTTTTTGGAAAAAGGTTCGTATTTGAAGGATTGGGAAATTTTAAATAAACTTGAATTTGAAATTATTAATGGATATTCTTCGACCTTCGTGTATTATTATAATAATCGAATATTATATATAACATTCATGTCAATAACTAAATCTCTTTTCAAAGTACTTTAAACTGATTCTAAAAACCCTAATACTTGATTTTATTTACGCTTGAGGGCAAGCTTGGTTTAAGTGTGGTGGAATTTGTAATGTGTATTTTTATACACATTTTTAGGGTTTTTATCATCTCAAATTCAATCATAATTCACATAAAATATATGAAAAACAGTCATAATTCACAAAATATAATTTGAAACCTCTTAATACATTTTTGTGTGATTTTACAGGCAAAAAGGCTATAAAATGAAGAATTGGACCAAAACGCAAATAATGGGCCAAAGATGGCCAACTAAAAACCTCAAACACTCTACAAAAAATTCCCCAAACTTTTACGACAATTCAAAAACCTTCTACAACCAAGTCAGACCGAGCCAAACGCCAAAAATCGCCAAATTGACCAAAAGTGAACTTCTCCAAAATGGGTCAAACGGTATACCAAAACGAAGAGCTCGACGAAACGAACCCAACGGTACAACCCTCGTGATCAGAAACCTTCTAGAACTCTCATAATCACCAATTGAAAATCAGGTCAAAATGGGTCAAAGTCAACGAATTGACCAGGTCAAACCCATCTTCTTCAAACCTCATAATTCACAATTCTGCTCGAAATCGAACAAACAAGCCAGCCATGGATTCAGCATGACGAGACGAACATGCCGGTACCATTCTCCGGTCTTGGAAGTTCCGGCGATCGCCGGAATTCGGCCAAAACAAGTGCCAAAAACGGACCGAAACCATGGTTGATCTGCCGTGCCCTCCACCATCATCCATTCGAGCCAAAACCGATCTCACTCTCTTCTCCATCGTCTAACCTTTCTAACCGTATGAAGAACTCATCGAATGATGCGAAATCGAGCGAGAAATCCGTGTTTCCGTAATCTGTTCGACGAAATCCTCAATGAACTTTTCAAACTGGATGAACCAACGGTCGAGTTTCGAACAGCGAATGAATTCGATCAACCATTTCCGTTTTTCTCAAGCAAAGATGATTCTTTTCGTGTCGTAAAGCTTTAATGAAGGCTCACAATGAATTAAGAAGCCTCAATTCGATGGAAAAACAACTCAAAATCATAGTTTGATTCGCGAGTTCAGCAGTTTTTGGTTATTTTCGCGAAATTGAAACCGAGTTGGTTAATGGAGGAATTCTCTGGATTCGAGGCGAATTGGGAAGTCATAATGGTTGTGAAGCATCGTGAGGAAGTTGCGAACGAAGCCTCAGTCACCGTTTTGGATTTCGTTGCGTGAATTGCGAACAAGAGGTCGATTTGCACACTCTGGTCAGCAATGGCGGAACAGCGAACCGATGGCATTCAAATCAGCAAAACTCGAGTTTTACTCAACGGTTTTCAACCATTCAAAGCCCTGTGGATTCGTGAGAAGATGGAGAAGAGATCTGGGTTGATGAATCACAGCGAAATGTACAGAATCACGAGCTCGAATCGATGGTTGTGAGAAACGGGTAAACGGGTCTGAAATCCAAGAGAAAAATCGATCCAAAGTCCAAATTCGAAACTTACAAAGCTGTCAGAGGATTGTTTTAGAACGAGCACACGATCGCAGGCCACAGAAGATCGAGAAAAGGCATTCAGCGCCAATTCTGAAGAAGAAGACGACTCGTTTTATCAGTTATGACTCGTTTCACGCGATTCAAACCGGTTCGCCACACCAGATCAGCGGAACGAGCTTAAAACGAGTTAGTACCCAGCTCACACAAAAGCGACTCATTTCAAGCGAACTGCAGCTCGTTTCGTCGCATGAAATCCGGAAATTTAATTCAAAACTCAGCGCCAAAGGCTGAAGAAGAAGATGACTCGTTTCATCAGTTATGACTCGTCTCACCGTTTCGCCACAGAAAATCAGAAAAAGACAGTTTGAAAACTCAGAGATTAATAACGGAATAGCGACTCGTTTCACGCGATTACGACCCGTTTCACCACAACTTATTCTGAAGGGACCCACTGTCAGTCTCAGTGACACGATTCAAATCGTATCTGAACTGAATTCAGTTTAGTTCGCGCGAGTAACAGAAGAAAAATCCGATGATTCAAATCCGTCCATTTCTCAACCAAATTCAACGAAATTTCGCACAGATCTTCAGTACACCCCACTTGATCTGCCTGAGCCAATGGAATCGCTCGGTTTGTCCCCCACTCTCCATACCAGTCTCTCTATAAATTAGACCGATCAATCCAATCTCTCATAATCGATTCTTCCATTCTCCAAATTCTTTCAACACACCACTCTCCAATCATCTTTTTTAAGTTTCAGTAACTCCATTACTGAATCTCAGAGCTTTTCGAGCTTCAATTTTCGAGTTTGAGTGAAAATTCACCAATTCGGGCTGATTTTGGTGAAAAAGGCAATTGAGCGGTTCCGGCTGGATCGAGCATCAATTGGAGGTTCAAATCGGCTCAAGGAAGCTTCTGGTTGATCTTCTATGTCTCGGTTTGATTCAATTTTCATTTAATCTCTTGTATCCAATTTTAGATTACAAGATCCAATTTGTAAAAAAATATGATGAACACATGCCTAATTTCGGTTGATCTTATCATGTGTGAGTAGAATTTTGTAGGGATAGGCTTTTTGTGATTGAATTGTTTGAAATCTTGCTTTAATTTGAATTAAATTGACTGATTTGGTTACTGTTCATAATATGCTGTTAAATCTGGTTTTTTTTGATTTAATCGATTTGGTTGAATTAATTAGGTCATTTAGAACTGAATTTCCCTGCATGTTAGTCCATTTTATCATCTTGAATCTTGGTTGAGGTTTTTGCTTGATTTAGTGAAGTTTTTAGTTCAAAAATTGAGATCAAACACTAGTTGGTTGACTGGTGTTTGATCTGAAATTTTGATCTATTTGCTGAGTTTTTCTGGTTGGAAATAATTCAAACTTGTTCCAAATCTGATAAATTGAATATTTTGTGATTAATGATACAATTCTTGATCAAATTGCCTTAAAATTCCCTACTTTTATCCTCTAAATTCAAAAATACATTTTTCTGTAATTTGTTTCTGTCAGTTTCAGTAAAAAATTGTTTGACTTCAGATCTGATCAAAGAAAATTATAAAAAAATATTTTGTGATTCTTTAGATATTTTAGAACAACTTTCATATAATATGTGCCCAATGTTTTTATGTTAAATTTGTAAGATAAAATCTGTGCAAAGTTTTGATTTTTTAAATTTTCTGTTTTTGATTTTTTGAATCTGACTGTTTTTCTATGATTTTTAGAAATTAGTAAAAAATTCCTACAAATAAATAATCTAGGTCTCAGTAAATCATTTTCAAGTGTAGTTTTTCAATCTGAATTTTAATTGAACTGTTGTTTGGATAAAATTTGAATTACACCCTCTTTTGATAACACATACCATTCTCTGTCCAATTCTGTCATATGTTCTGAGTTTTGACAATAACTTTTGGAATATCAGTCCTTTTGATCTGAGATTTTTACCACATAAGCTGAACTTACCTTCCCAATTTCTGTTAAATTTGGGTGATTTTTGAAGTAATTTTCGATTTTCTGTGATTTTATGAAAAACTCTGTTGATTGATTATGAAAAGTGTGGACTAAAACGAAAATTTACATAAAAATATGAATAAAAGTGATAATTGATTTGCCTTATATTATGAAGATCTCATTCTCTAGTTTTCATTGACATATCATTTGCAACTTTTGGACACTTGGAAATATTATTAAAGAATTTTCAAAAGAATTGTGTACGAACTTGATTAAATTCATTCTAATACATCATTAACCTTCTTAAATAATCTACAACATTTGAACAAACAAAACTTACTTTTGAAAAGAATTGTAATATCTCAAGGCCATTCTCCTTGTGTTCGACCCCTAAAACTCAAAAGACCACATATACACTTAAGAGTAAAGCTAGGGAAAATTATAAATATTTTTGCTAAATTGTGTGAAATTTAACGACGGTTTTGCGCGGTTTACAGGAAATCTATAAGAATGGAGTTATTTCCACATATTAGATTTAATTTTTTGCTGTTTTGTAAAAAACAATAGAAATTGTGTTTTTTCCGTGTTTTAGATTAAAATTTTTGTGGTTTTCAGAAAACACCAAGATATTGCTTTTTTCCATGTATTACACTTCAATTCGATTTTTTTCTTTTTGTGGAAATCTATAACAACGGAGTTATTTCCACGTATTAGATTTCATTTTGTGCGGTTTTTTAAAAAACAATAGAAATTTTCTTTATTCCATGTTTTAGATTAAACTTTTTGTGGTTTTGAGAAAACAACAAGATATTGCTTTTTTCCATGTATTACACTTCAATTCGATTTTTTTGTTTTTGTAGAAATCTATAACAACGGAGCTATTTCCACGTATTAGATTTCATTTTATTCGGTTATGTAAAAAACAATAGAAATTGTATTTTCTCCATGTTTTAGATTTAAGTTTTTGTGGTTTTGGGATAACTACAAGAGATTGCTTTTTTCCATGTATTACACTTCAATTCGATTTTTCTGTTTTTGTGGAAATATATAAGAACGAAGGTATTTCCACGTATTAGATTTCATTTTTTGCGGTTTTGTAATAAACAATAGAAATTGTGTTTTTGCCATGTTTTAGATTAATATTTTGGTGGTTTTGAGAAAATAACAAACGATTGCTTTTTTCCATGTATTACAACTCAATTCGATTTTTTTGTTTTTGTGGAAATCTCTAACAACGGAGTTATTTCCACGTATTAGATTTCATTTTATTCGGTTTTGTAAAAAACAATACAAATTGTGTTTTTTCCATGTATTAGATTTAAATTTTTGTGGGTTTGAGAAAACAACAAGATATTGCTTTCTTCCATGTATTACACTTCAATTGGATTTTTTTGTTTTTTTCGAAATCCATAAGAACGGAGTTATTTCCACATATTAGATTTATTTTTTTGCAGTTTTGTTAATTACAATACAAATAATGTTTTTTTTCCATGTATTAGATTTAAATTTTTGTGGTTTTGGGAAAACTACAAGAGATTGCGTTTTCCATGTATTATATTTCATTTCGATTTTTTCTGTTTTTGTGGAAATCTATAAGAACAGAGGTATTCCCACGTATTAGATTTAATTGTGTTTTTTCCATGTTTTAGATTAAAATTTTTGTGGTTTTGAGAAAACGACAAACGTTTGCTTTTTTCCATGTATTACACTTCAATTAGATTTCATTTTTTGCGGTTTTGTAAATAACAATACAAATTGTGTTTTTTCCATGTATTATATTTAAATTTTTGTGGTTTTGAGAAAACAACAAGATATTGCTTTTTTCCATGTATTACACTTCAATTCGATTTTTTTTGTTTTTGTTGAAATCTATAAGAACGGAGTTATTTCTACGTGTTAATTACAACACAAATAATATTTTTTTTTCTATGTATTAAATTTAAATTTTTGTGGTTTTGGGAAAACTACAAGAGATTGCTTTTTTCCATGTACTATATTTCATTTCGATTTTTTCTGTTTTTGTGGAAATCTATAAGGACGGAGGTATTTCCACGTATTAGATTTCATTTTTTGCGGTTTTGTAAAAAAAAATAGAAATTGTGCTCTTTCCATGTTTTAGATTAAAATTTTTCTGGTTTTGAGAAACAACAAGCGATTGCTTTGTTCCATGTATTACACTTCAATTTGATTTTTTTGTGTTTGTGGAAATCTATAACAACGGAGTTATTTCCACGTATTAGATTTTATTTTATGCGATTTTTAAAAAACAAAAGAAATTGTTTTTTTTCAAAGTTTTAGATTTAAATATTTGTTGTTTTGGGAAAACTACAAAGGATTGCTTTTTTCCATGGATTATATTTCATTTCGATTTTTTATGTTTTTGTGGAAATCTATAAGAATGGAGTTATTTCCACATATTAGATTTAATTTTTTGCTGTTTTGTAAAAAACAATAGAAATTGTGTTTTTTCCGTGTTTTAGATTTAAGTTTTTGTGGTTTTGGGAAAACAACAAGATATTGCTTTTTTCCATGTATTACACTTCAATTCGATTTTTTTGTTTTTGTGGAAATCTATAACAACGGAGCTATTTCCATGTATTAGATTTCATTTTATTCGGGTTTGTAAAAAACAATAGAAATTGTGTCTTTTCCATGTTTTAGATTTAAGTTTTTGTGGTTTTGGGAAAACTACAAGAGATTGCTTTTTTCCATGTATTACACTTCAATTCGATTTTTTCTGTTTTTGTGGAAATATATAAGAATGGAGGTATTTCCACGTATTCGATTTCAATTTTTGCGGTTTCTTAAAAAACAATAGAAATTGTGTTTTTTCCATGTTTTAGATTAAAATTTTTGCGGTTTTGAGAAAATAACAAACGATTACTTTTTTCCATGTATTACACTTCAATTCGATTTTTTGTTTTTGTGGAAATCTATAATTACGGAGTTATTTCCACGTATTAGATTTTATTTTATGCGGTTTTTTAAAAAACAATAGAAATTGTTTTTTTTCAAAGTTTTAGATTTAAATTTTTGTTGTTCTCGGAAAACTACAACAGATTGCTTTTTTCCATGGATTATATTTCATTTCGATTTTTTTTGTTTTTGTGGAAATCTATAAGAATGGAGTTATTTCCACATATTAGATTTAATTTTTTGCTGTTTTGTAAAAAACAATAGAAATTGTGTTTTTTCCGTGTTTTAGATTTAAGTTTTTGGGTTTTGAGAAAACAACAAGATATTGCTTTTTTCCATGTATTACACTTCAATTCGATTTTTTTGTTTTTGTGGAAATCTATAACAACGGAGCTATTTCCACGTATTAGATTTCATTTTATTCGGTTTTGTAAAAAACAATAGAAATTGTGTTTTTTCCATGTTTTAGATTTAAGTTTTTGTGGTTTTGGGAAAACTACAAGAGATTGCATTTTTCCATGTATTACACTTCAATTCGATTTTTTCTGTTTTTGTGGAAATATATAAGAACGGAGGTATTTCCACGTATTCGATTTCATTTTTTGCGGTTTTGTAAAAACAATAGAAATTGTGTTTTTTCCATGTTTTAGATTAAAATTTTTGTGGTTTTGAGAAAATAACAAACGATTGCTTTTTCCATGTTTTACACTTCAATTCGATTTTTTTGTGTTTGTGGAAGTCTATAACAACGGAGTTATTTCCACGTATTAGATTTTATGTTATTCTTTTTTTTAAAAATCAATAGAAATTGTGTTTTTTCCATGTTTTAGATTAAAATTTTTGGGGTTTTGAGAAAACAACAAGATATTGCTTTTTTCCATGTATTACACTTCAATTCGATTTTTTTGTTTTTGTGGAAATCTATAACAATGGAGCTATTTCCACGTATTAGATTTCATTTTATTCGGTTTTGTAAAAAATAATAGAAATTGTGTTTTTTCCATGTTTTAGATTTAGGTTTTTGTGGTTTTGGAAAAAGTACAAGAGATTGCTTTTTTCCATGTATTACACTTCAATTCGATTTTTTCTGTTTTTGTGGATATATATAAGAACGGAGGTATTTCCACATATTAGATTTCATTTTTTGCGGTTTTGTAAAAAACAATAGAAATTGTGTGTTTTCCATGTTTTAGATTAAAATATTTGTGGTTTTGAGAAAATAACAAACGATTGCTTTTTCCATGTATTACACTTCAATTCGATTTTTTTGTGTTTGTGGAAATCTATAACAACGGAGTTATTTCCACGTATTAGATTTTATTTTATTCTGTTTTTTAAAAATCAATAGAAATTGTTTTTTTTCGAAGTTTTAGATTTAAATTTTTGTTGTTTTGGGAAAACTACAAGAGATTGCTTTTTTCCATGTATTATATTTCATTTCGATTTTTCTTATTTTTGTGGAAACCTATAAGAATGGAGTTATTTACACATATTAGATTTAATTTTTTGCTGTTTTGTAAAAAACAAAAGAAATTGTGTTTTTTCCGTGTTTTAGATTAAAATTTTTGTGGTTTTCAGAAAACACCAAGATATTGCTTTTTTCCATGTATTACACTTCAATTCGATTTTTTTTCTTCTTGAGGAAATCTATAAAACGGAGTTATTTCCACGTATTAGATTTCATTTTGTGCGGTTTTTTAAAAAACAATAGAAATTTTCTTTTTTCCATATTTTAGATTAAACTTTTTGTGGTTTTGAGAAAACAACAAGATATTGCTTTTTTCCATGTATTACACTTCAATTCGATTTTTTTGTTTTTGTAGAAATCTATAACAACGGAGCTATTTCCACGTATTAGATTTCATTTTATTCGGTTATGTAAAAACAATAGAAATTGTGTTTTCTCCACGTTTTAGATTTAAGTTTTTGTGGTTTTGGGATAACTACAAGAGATTGCTTTTTTCAATGTATTACACTTCATTTCGATTTTTCTGTTTTTGTGGAAATATATAAGAACGGAGGTATTTCCACGTATTAGATTTCATTTTTTGCGGTTTTTTAAAAAACAATAGAAATTCTTTTTTTTCCAAGTTTTAGATTTAAATTTTTGTTGTTTTGGGAAAACTACAAGAGATTGCTTTTTTCCATGTATTATATTTCATTTCGATTTTTTTTGTTTCTGTGGAAATCTATAAGAATGGAGTTATTTCCACATATTAGATATAATTTTTTGTTGATCTCCATGTATTACACTTCAATTTGGTGTTTTCTCCATGTATTACACTTCAATTTGATTTTTTCGTGTTTGTGGAAATCTATAACAACGGAGTTATTTCCACGTATTAGATTTTATTTTATGCGGTCTTTTAAAAAACAATAGAAATTCTTTTTTTTCCAAGTTTTAGATTTAAATTTTTGTTGTTTTGGGAAAACTACAACAGATTGCTTTTTCCATGGATTATATTTCATTTCGATTTTTTTTGTTTTTGTGGAAATCTATAAGAATGGAGTTATTTCCACATATTAGATTTAATTTTTTGCTGTTCTGTAAAAAACAATAGAAATTGTGTTTTTTCCGTGTTTTACATTAAAATTTTTGTGGTTTTCAGAAAACACCAAGATATTGCTTTTTTCCATGTATGACACTTCAATTCGATTTTTTTCTTTCTGTGGAAATCTATAACAACGGAGTTATTTCCACGTCTTAGATTGAATTTTGTGCGGTTTTTAAAAAAAAAATAGAAATTGTGTTTTTTCCATGTTTTAGATTAAAATTTTGGGGTTCTGAGAAAACCACAAGATATTGCTTTTTTCCATGTATTACACTTCAATTCGATTTTTTTGTTTTTGTGGAAATCTATAACAACGGAGCTATTTCAACGTATTAGATTTTATTTTATTCGGTTTTGTAAAAAACAATAGAAATTGTGTTTTTTCCTTGTTTTAGATTTAAGTTTTTGTGGTTTTGGGAAAACTACAAGAGATTGCATCTTTCCATGTATTACACTTCAATTCGATTTTTTCTGTTTTTGTGGAAACATATGAGAACGGAGGTATTTCCACGTATTCGATTTCATTTTTTGCGGTTTTGTAAAAAAACAATATAAATTGTGTTTTTTCCATGTTTTAGATTAAAATTTTTGTGGTTTTGAGAAAATAACAAACGATTGCTTTTTTCCTTGTATTACAGTTCAATTTGATTTTTTTGTTTTTGTGGAAATCTATAACAACGGAGTTATTTCCACGTATTAGATTTCATTTTATTCGGTTTTGTAAAAAACAATTGAAATTGTGTGTTTTCCAAGTTTTAGATTAAAATATTTGTGGTTTTGAGAAAATAACAAACGATTGCTTTTTCCATGTTTTACACTTAAATTCGATTTTTTTGTGTTTGTGGAAGTCTAAAACAACGGAGTTATTTCCACGTATTAGATTTTATTTTATTCTTTTTTTTAAAAATCAATAGAAATTGTGTTTTTTCCATGTTTTAGATTAAAATTTTTGGGTTTTGAGAAAACAACAAGATATTGCTTTTTTCCATGTATTACACTTCAATTCGATTGTTTTGTTTTTGTGGAAATCTATAACAACGGAGCTATTTCCACGTATTAGATTTCATTTTATTCGGTTTTGTAAAAAACAATAGAAATTGTGTTTTTTCCGTGTTTTAGATTTAAGTTTTTGTGGTTTTGGGAAAACTACAAGAGATTGCTTTTTTCCATGTATTACACTTCAATTCGATTTTTTCTGTTTTTGTGGAAATATATAAGAACGGAGGTATTTCCACGTATTCGATTTCATTTTTTGCGGTTATGTAAAAAAACAATAGAAATTGTGTTTTTTCCATGTTTTAGATTAAAATTTTTGTGTTTTTGAGAAAACGACAAACGATTGCTTTTTTCCATGTATTACACTTCAATTTGATTTTTTTGTTTTTGTGGAAATCAATAACAACGGAGTTACTTAAATATATTAGATTTCATGTTTTGCGGTTTTGTAAATAACAATACAAATTGTGTTTTTTCCATGTATTATACTTAAATTTTTGTGGATTTGACAAAACAACAAGATATTGCTTTTTTCCATGTATTACACTTCAATTCGATTTTTTTGTTTTTGTTGAAATCTATAAGAACGGAGTTATTTCCACGTCTTAATTACAACACAAATAATGTTTTTTTTCCATGTATTAAATTTAAATTTTTGTGGTTTTGGGAAAACTACAAGAGATTGCTTTTTTCCATGTACTATATTTCATTTCGATTTTTTCTGTTTTTGTGGAAATCTATAAGAATGGAGTTATTTCCACATATTAGATTTAATTTTTTGCTGTTCTGTAAAAACAATAGAAATTGTGTTTTTTCCGTGTTTTAGATTAAAATTTTTGTGGTTTTCAGAAAACACCAAGATATTGCTTTTTTCCATGTATGACACTTCAATTCGATTTTTTTCTTTCTATGGAAATCTATAACAACGGAGTAATTTCCACGTCTTAGATTTAATTTTGTGCGGTTTTTGAAAAAAAAATAGAAATTGTGTTTCTTCCATGTTTTAGATTAAAATTTTGGGGTTTTGAAAAAACAACAAGATATTGCTTTTTTCCATGTATTACACTTCAATTCGATTTTTTTGTTTTTGTGGAAATCTATAACAACGGAGCTATTTCCACGTATTAGATTTCATTTTATTCGGGTTTGTAAAAAACAATAGAAATTGTGTTTTTTCCATGTTTTAGATTTAAGTTTTAGTGGTTTTGGGAAAACTACAGGAGATTGCTTTTTTCCATGTATTACACTTCAATTCGATTTTTTCTGTTTTTGTGGAAATATATAAGAACGGAGGTATTTCCACGTATTCGATTTCATTTTTTGCGGTTATGTAAAAAAACAATAGAAATTGTGTTTTTTCCATGTTTTAGATTAAAATTTCTGTGGTTTTGAGAAAATGACAAACGATTGCTTTTTTCCATGTATTACACTTCAATTTGATTTTTTTGTTTTTGTGGAAATCAATAACAACGGAGTTATTTAAATATATTAGATTTCATTTTTTGCGGTTTTGTAAATAACAATACAAATTGTGTTTTTTCCATGTATTATATTTAAATTTTTGTGGTTTTCAGAAAACACCAAGATATTGCTTTTTTCCATGTATTACACTTCAATTCGATTTTTTCTTTCTGTGGAAATCCATAACAACGGAGTTATTTCCACGTATTAGATTTCATTTTGTGCGGTTTTTTAAAAAACAATAGACATTGTGTTTTTTCCATGTTTTAGATTAAAATGTTTGGGGTTTTGAGAAAACAACAAGATATTGCTTTTTTCCATGTATTACACTTCAATTCGATTTTTTTGTTTTTGTGGAAATCTATAACAACGGAGCTATTTCCACGTATTAGATTTCATTTTATTCGGTTTTGTAAAAAACATTAGAGATTGTGTTTTTTCCATGTTTTAGATTTAAGTTTTTGTGGTTTTGGGAAAACTACAAGAGATTGCTTTTTTCCATGTATTACACTTCAATTCGATTTTTTCTGTTTTTGTGGAAATATATAAGAACGGAGGTATTTCCACGTATTCGATTTCATTTTTTGCGGTTTTGTAAAAAAACAATAGAAATTGTGTTTTTTCCATGTTTTAGATTAAAATTTTTGTGGTTTTGAGAAAACGATAAACGATTGCTTTTTTCCATGTATTACACTTCAATTTGATTTTTTTGTTTTTGTGGAAATCAATAACAACGGAGTTATTTAAATATATTAGATTTCATTTTTTGCGGTTTTGTAAATAACAATACAAATTGTGTTTTTTCCATGTATTATATTTAAATTTTTGTGGTTTTGACAAAACAACAAGATATTGATTTTTTCCATGTATTACACTTCAATTCGATTTTTTTGTTTTTGTTGAAATCTATAAGAACGGAGTTATTTCCACGTCTTAATTACAATACAAATAATGTTTTTTTTCCTTGTATTAAATTTAAATTTTTGTGGTTTTGGGAAAACTACAAGAGATTGCTTTTTTCCATGTACTATATTTCATTTCGATTTTTTCTGTTTTTGTGGAAATCTATAACAACGGAGTTATTTCCACGTATTAGATTTCATTTTATTCGGTTTTGTAAAAAACAATAGAAATTTTGTGTTTTCCAAGTTTTAGATTAAAATATTTGTGGTTTTGAGAAAATAACAAACGATTGCTTTTTCTATGTTTTACACTTCAAATCGATTTTTTTGTGTTTGTGGAAGTCTATAACAACGGAATTATTTCTACGTATTAGATTTTATTTTATTGTTTTTTTTAAAAATCAATAGAAATTGTGTTTTTTCCATGTTTTAGATTAAAATTTTTGTGGTTTTGAGAAAACAACAAGATATTGCTTTTTTCCATGTATTACACTTCAATTCGATTTTTTTTCTTTTTGTGGAAATCTATAACAACGGAGTTATTTCCACGTATTAGATTTCATTTTGTGCGGTTTTTTAAAAAACAATAGAAATTTTCTTTTTTCCATGTTTTAGATTAAACTTTTTGTGGTTTTGAGAAAACAACAAGATATTGCTTTTTTCCATGTATTACACTTCAATTCGATTTTTTTGTTTTTGTAGAAATCTATAACAACGGAGCTATTTCCACGTATTAGATTTCATTTTATTCGGTTTTGTAAAAAAGAATAGAAATTGTGTTTTCTCCATGTTTTAGATTTAAGTTTTTGTGGTTTTCGGATAACTACAAGAGATTGCTTTTTTCCATGTATTACACTTCAATTCGATTTTTCTGTTTTTGTGGAAATATATAAGAACGAAGGTATTTCCACGTATTAGATTTCATTTTTTGCGGTTTTGTAAAAAACAATAGAAATTGTGTCTTTTCCATGTTTTAGATAAAAAATTTTGTGGTTTAGAGAAAATAACAAACGATTGCTTTTTTCCATGTATTACAGTTCAAATCGATTTTTTTGTTTTTGTGGAACTCTATAACAACGGAGTTATTTCCACGTATTAGATTTCATTTTATTCGGTTTTATAAAAAACAATACAAATTGTGTTTTTTCCATGTATTAGATTTAAATTTTTGCAACAAGATATTGCTTTTTTCCATGTATTACACTTCAATTGGATTTTTTTCTTTTTGTCGAAATCTATAAGAACGGAGTTATTTCCACATATGAGATTTATTTTTTTGCGGTTTTGTTAATTACAATACAAATAATGTTTTTTTTTCCATGTTTTAGATTTAAATTTTTGTGGTTTTGAGAAAACAACAAGCGATTGCTTTGTTCCATGTATTACACTTCAATTTGATTTTTTTGTGTTTGTGGAATTCTATTACAACGGAGTTATTTCCACGTATTAGATTTTATTTTATGCGGTTTTTTAAAAAACAATAGAAATTGTTTTTTTTCAAAGTTTTAGATTTAAATTTTTGTTGTTTTGGGAAAACTACAACAGATTGCTTTTTTCCATGGATTATATTTCATTTCGATTTTTTTTTGTTTTTGTGGAAATCTATAAGAATGGAGGTATTCCCACGTATTAGATTTAATTTTTTGCGGTTTTGTAAAAAACAATAGAAATTGTGTTTTTTCCATGTTTTAGATTAAAATTTTTTGGGTTTTGAGAAAACAACAAGATATTGCTTTTTTCCATGTATTACACTTCAATTCGATATTTTTGTTTTTGTGGAAATCTATAACAACGGAGCTATTTCCACGTATTAGATTTCATTTTATTCGGTTTTGTAAAAAATAATAGAAATTGTGTCTTTTCCATGTTTTAGATTTAGGTTTTTGTGGTTTTGGAAAAACTACAAGAGATTGCTTTTTTTCCATGTATTACACTTCAATTCGATTTTTTCTGTTTTTGTGGAAATATATAAGAACGGATGTATTTCCACGTATTAGATTTCAATTTTTGCGGTTTCTTGAAAAACAATACAAATTGTGTTTTTTCCATGTTTTAGATTAAAATTTTTGTGGTTTTGAGAAAATAACAAACGATTGCTTTTTTCCATGTATTACACTTCAATTCGATTTTTTTGTTTTTGTGGAAATCTATAATTACGGAGTTATTTCCACGTATTAGATTTCATTTTATTCGGTATTGTAAAAAACAATAGAAATTGTGTTTTTTCCATGTATTAGATTTAAATTTTTGTGGTTTTGGGAAAACTACAAGAGATTGCTTTTTTCCATGTATTACACTTCAATTCGATTTTTTATGTTTTTGTGGAAATATATAAGAACGGAGGTATTTCCACGTATTAGATTTCATTTTTTGCGGTTTTGTTAAAAAAAATAGAAATTGTGTTTTTTCCATGTTTTAGATTAAAATTTTTGTGGTTTTGAGAAAACAACAAGCGATTGCTTTGTTCGATGTATTACACTTCAATTTGATTTTTTTGTGTTTGTGGAAATCTATACCAACGGAGTTATTTCCACATATTAGATTTTATCTTATGCGGTTTTTTAAAAAACAATAGAAATTGTTTTTTTTCCAAGTTTTAGAGTTAAATTTTTGTTGTTTTGGGAAAACTACAACAGATTGCTTTTTTCCATGGATTATATTTCATTTTGATTTTTTTTGTTTTTGTGGAAATCTATAAGAATGGAGTTATTTCCACATATTAGATTTAATTTTTTGCTGTTTTGTAAAAATCAATAGAAATTGTGTTTTTTCCGTGTTTTAGATTAATATTTTTGTGGTTTTCAGAAAACACCAAGATATTGCTTTTTTCCATGTATTACACTTCAATTCTATTTTTTTCTTTCTGTGGAAATCTATAACAACGGAGTTATTTCCACGTATTAGATTTCATTTTGTGCGGTTTTTAAAAAACAATAGAAATTGTGTTTTTTCCATGTTTTAGATTAAAAATTTTGGGGTCTTGAGAAAACAACAAGATATTGCTTTTTTCCATGTACTACACTTCAATTCGATTTTTTTGTTTTTGTGGAAATCTATAACAACGGAGCCATTTCCGCGTATTAGATTTCATTTTATTCGGTTTTATAAAAAACAATAGAAATTGTGTTTTTTCCATGTTTTAGATTTATGTTTTTGTGGTTTTGGGAAAACTACAAGAGATTGCTTTTTTCCATGTAGTACACTTCAATTCGATTTTTTCTGTTTTTTTGGAAATATATAAGAACGGAGGTATTTCCACGTATTCGATTTCATTTTTTGCGGTTTTGTAAAAAAACAATAGAAATTGTGTTTTTTCCATGTTTTAGATTAAAATTTTTGTGGTTTTGAGAAAACGACAAACGATTGCTTTTTTCCATGTATTACACTTCAATTTGATTTTTTTGTTTTTGTGGAAATCCATAACAACGGAGTTATTTAAATATATTAGATTTCATTTTATTCGGTATTGTAAAAAACAATACAAATAATGTCTTTTTCCATGTATTAAATTTAAATTTTTGTGGTTTTGGGAAAACTACAAGAGATTGCTTTTTTCCATGTACTATATTTCATTTCGTTTTTTTCTGTTTTTGTGGAAATCTATAAGAACGGAGGTATTTCCATGTATTAGATTTCATTTTTTGCGGTTTTGTAAAAAAAAATAGAAATTGTGTTCTTTCCATGTTTTAGATTAAAATTTTTCTGGTTTTGAGAAACAACAAGCGATTGCTTTGTTCCATGTATTACACTTCAATTTGATTTATTTGTGTTTGTGGAAATCTATAACAACGGAGTTATTTCCACGTATTAGATTTTATTTTATGCGGTTTTTTAAAAAACAATAGAAATTGTTTTTTTTCAAAGTTTTAGATTTAAATTTTTGTTGTTTTGGGAAAACTACAACAGATTGCTTTTTTCCATGGATTATATTTCATTTCGATTTTTTTTTGTTTTTGTGGAAATCTATAAGAATGGAGTTATTTCCACATATTAGATTTAAGTTTTTGCTGTTTTGTAAAAAAAAATAGAAATTGTGTTTTAGATTTAAGTTTTTGTGGTTTTGGGAAAACAACAAGATATTGCTTTTTTCCATGTATTACACTTCAATTCGATTTTTTTGTTTTTGTGGAAATCTATAACAACGGAGCTATTTCCAGGTATTAGATTTCATTTTATTCGGTTTTGTAAAAAACAATAGAAATTGTGTCTTTTCCATGTTTTAGATTTAAGTTTTTGTGGTTTTGGGAAAACTACAAGAGATTGCTTTTTTCCATGTACTATATTTCATTTCGTTTTTTTCTGTTTTTGTGGAAATATATAAGAACGGAGGTATTTCCACGTATTAGATTTCATTTTTTGCGGTTTCTTAAAAAACAATAGAAATTGTGTTTTTCCCATGTTTTAGATTAAAATTTTTGTGGTTTTGAGAAAATAACAAACGATTGCTTTTTTCCATGTATTACACTTCAATTCGATTTTTTTGTTTTTGTGGAAATCTATAATTAAGGAGTTATTTCCACGTATTAGATTTCATTTTATTCGGTATTGTAAAAAACAATAGAAATTGTGTTTTTTCCATGTAT
Source organism: Juncus effusus (assembly GCA_027726005.1). Lineage (NCBI taxonomy): Eukaryota > Viridiplantae > Streptophyta > Magnoliopsida > Poales > Juncaceae > Juncus > Juncus effusus. The sequence continues at coordinate 4,879,757 of CM050904.1, read as the reverse complement.
TAGATTTAAATTTTTGTGGTTTTGGGAAAACTACAAGAAATTGCTTTTTTCCATGTATTACACTTCAATTCGATTTTTTATGTTTTTGTGGAAATATATAAGAACGGAGGTATTTCGACGTATTAGATTTCATTTTTTGCGGTTTTGTAAAAAAAAATAGAAATTGTGTTTTTTCCATGTTTTAGATTAAAATTTTTGTGGTTTTGAGAAAACAACAAGCGATTGCTTTGTTCCATGTATTACACTTCAATTTGATTTTTTTGTGTTTGTGGAAATCTATACCAACGGAGTTATTTCCACATATTAGATTTTATTTTAGGCGATTTTTTAAAAAACAATAGAAATTGTTTTTTTTCCAAGTTTTGGATTTAAATTTTTGTTGTTTTGGGAAAACTACAACAGATTGCTTTTTTCCATGGATTATATTTCATTTCGATTTTTTTTGTTTTTGTGGAAATCTATAAGAATGGAGTTATTTCCACATATTAGATTTAATTTTTTGCTGTTTTGTAAAAAACAATAGAAATTGTGTTTTTTCCGTGTTTTAGATTAAAATTTTTGTGGTTTTCAGAAAACACCAAGATATTGCTTTTTTCCATGTATTACACTTCAATTCTATTTTTTTCTTTCTGTGGAAATCTATAACAACGGAGTTATTTCCACGTATTAGATTTCATTTTGTGCGGTTTTTAAAAAACAATAGAAATTGTGTTTTTTTCATGTTTTAGATTAAAATTTTTGGGGTCTTGAGAAAGAACAAGATATTGCTTTTTTCCATGTACTACACTTCAATTCGATTTTTTTGTTTTTGTGGAAATCTATAACAACGGAGCTATTTCCGCGTATTAGATTTCATTTTATTCGGTTTTGTAAAAAACAATAGAAATTGTGTTTTTTCCATGTTTTAGATTTATGTTTTTGTGGTTTTGGGAAAACTACAAGAGATTGCTTTTTTCCATGTATTACACTTCAATTCGATTTTTTCTGTTTTTGTGGAAATATATAAGAACGGAGGTATTTCCACGTATTCGATTTCATTTTTTGCGGTTTTGTAAAAAAACAATAGAAATTGTGTTTTTTCCATGTTTTAGATTAAAATTTTTGTGGTTTTGAGAAAACGACAAACGATTGCTTTTTTCCATGTATTACACTTCAATTTGATTTTTTTGTTTTTGTGGAAATCAATAACAACGGAGTTATTTAAACATATTAGATTTCATTTTTTGCGGTTTTGTAAATAACAATACAAATTGTGTTTTTTCCATGTATTATATTTAAATTTTTGTGGTTTTGACAAAACAACAAGATATTGCTTTTTTCCATGTATTACACTTCAATTCGATTTTTTTGTTTTTGTTGAAATCTATAAGAACGGAGTTATTTCCACGTCTTAATTACAATACAAATAATGTTTTTTTTCCATTGTAAACCGCGCAAAACCGTCGTTAAATTTCACACAATTTAGCAAAAATATTTATAATTTCCCTAGATTTACTCTTAAGTGTATATGTGGTCTTTTGAGTTTTAGGGGTCGAACACAAGGAGAATGGCCTTGAGATATTACAATTCTTTTCAAAAGTAGGTCTTTGTTTTGTTCAAATGATGTAAATTGTTTAAGAAGGGTAATGATGTATTAGATGGATTTTAATCAAATTCGTACACAATTGTTTTTAAAAAATTCTTTAATAATAGTTCCAAATGTCCAAAAGTTGCAAATGATATGTCAATGAAAACTAGAGAATGAGATCTTCACAATGCAAGGTAAATCAATTATCACTTTTGTTCATATTTATATTTAATCTACACTTTTCATAATCAATCAGCAGGAATTATCATAAAATCACAGAAATTCGAAAATTACTTCAAAAATTAGGAATGAAAGTTCAGGTTATGTGGTAAAAATTTCAGATCAAAAAGATTCATATTCCAAAAGTTATGGTCAAAAATCAGAGTATATGACAGAATTGGACAGAGAATGGTATGTGTTGCCAAAAGAGGGTGGAATTCAAATTTTATCCAAACAACAATGCAATTAAAATTCAGATCAAGAAACTACACTTCAAAATTATTTCCAGAGACTTAGATTTTTTATTTATAGGATTTTTTTACTAATTTCTAAAAATTGTAGAAAAACAGTCAGATTCAAAATCAAGAACAGAAGATTTAAAAAAATCAAAACTTTGCACAGATTTTATCTTACAAATTTAACATAAAAGCATTGGGCACATATGATATGAACGTTGTTCTAAAATATCTAAAGAATCACAAAATATTTTTTTTATAATTTTGTTAGATCAGATCTGAAGTCAAACAATTTTTTTACTGAAACTGACAGAAACAAATTACAGAAAAATGTATTTTTGAATTTAGAGGATAAAAGTAGGGATTTTTAAGGCAATTTGATCAAGAATTGTATCATTAATCACAAAATATTCAATTATTCAGATTTGGAACAAGTTTGAATTATTTCCAACCAGAAAAACTCAGCAAATAGATCAAAATTTCAGATCAAACACCAGTCAACCAACTAGTGTTTGATCTCAAATTTTTGAACTAAAAACTTCACTAAATCAAGCAAAAACCTCAACCAAGATTCAAGATGATAAAATGGACTAACATGCAGGAAAATTCAGTTCTAAATGACCTAATTAATTCAACCAAATCGATTAAAACAAAAAAACCAGATTTAACAGCATATTATGAACAGTACCAAATCAGTCAATTTAATTCAAATTAAAGCACGATTTCAAACAATTCTATCACAAAAAGCCTATCCCTACAAAATTCTACTCACACATGATAAGATCAACCGAAATTAGGCATGTGTTCATCATATTTTTTTACAAATTGGATCTTGTAATCTAAAATTGGATACAAGAGATTAAATGAAAATTGAATCAAACCGAGACGTAGAAGATCAACCAGAAGCTTCCTTGAGCCGATTTGAACCTCCAATTGATGCTCGATCCAGCCGGAACCGCACAATTGCCTTTTTCACCAAAATCAGCCCGAATTGGTGAATTTTCACTCAAACTCGAAAATTGAAGCTCGAAAAGCTCTGAGATTCAGTAATGGAGTTACTGAAACTTAAAGAAGATGATTGGAGAGTGGTGTGTTGAAAGAATTTGGAGAATGGAAGAATGATTATTGAGAGATTGGATGACCGGTCGAATTTTATAGAGAGGTTGGTCAGGAGAGTGGGGGACAAACCGAGCGATTTCATTGGCTCAGGCAGATCAAGTGGGGTGTACTGAAGATCTGTGCGAAATTTCGTTGAATTTGGTTGAGAATTGAACGGTTTTGAATCATTGAATTTTTCATCTGTTTATCGCGCGAACTGAACTGAGTTCAGTTCAAATGATTTGAATCGCATTACTGAGACTGACAGTGGGTCCCTTCAGAATAAGTTGTGGTGAAACGGGTCGTAATCGCGTGAAACGAGTCGCTATTCCGTTATTATTCTCTGAGTTTTCAAACTGTCTTTTTGATTTTCTGTGGCGAAACGGGTCGAAACATGCGAAACGAGTCGTCTTCTTATTCAGACTTTGGCGCTGAGTTTTGAATTTGATTTCCGGATTTCATGCAGCGAGACGAGCTGCAGATCGCTTGAAACGAGTCACTTTTGTGTGAGCTGGATACTGACTCGTTTTAACTCATGCCGCTGATCTGGTGTGGCGAATTGGTTTGAAACGCGTGAGACGAGTCATAACTGATGAAACGAGTCGTCTTCTTCTTCAGTTTTGGCGCTGAATTTCTTTTCTCGATCTTCTGTGGCTTGCGATCGTGTGCTCGTCCTAAAACAATCCTCTGACAGCCTTGTGAGTTGCGAATTTGGACTTTGGATCGATTTTTCTCTTGGATTTCAGACCCGTTTACCCGTTTCTCACAACCATCGATTCGAGCTAGTGATTCTGTACATTTCGCTGTGATTCATCAACCCAGATCTCTTCTCCATCTTCTCACGAATCCACAGGGCTTTGAATGGTTGAAAACCGTTGAGTAAAACTCGAGTTTTGCTGATTTGAATGTCATCGGTTCGCTGTTCCGCCATTGCTGACCAGAATGTGCAGATCGACCTCTTGTTCGCTATTCACGCAACGAAATCCAAAACGGTGACTCAGGCTTCGTTCTCAACTTCCTCACGATGCTTCACAACTATTATGACTCCCCAATCCGCCTCGAATCCAGAGAATTCCTCCATTAATCAACTCGGTTTCAGTTTCGCGAAAATAACCAAAAAACGGCTGAACTCGCGAATCAAACTATGATTTCGAGTTGTTTTTCCATCGAATTGAGGCTTCTGAATTCATCTTGAGCCTTTACTGAAGCTTTAAGACACAAAAAGAATCATCTTTGCTTGAGAAAAACTGAAATGGTTGATCGAATTCATCCGCTGTTCGAAACTCGACCGTTGGTTCATCAGTTCTTCAAAAGTTCATTTAGGATTTCGTCGAACAGTTGATTAAACTTCAGATTTCTCACGCGATTCTGCACCATTTGATGAGTTCTTCATACGGATAGAAAGGGCAGGAAAGGAGGAAGAGAATAGAGTTGGTTTTGGCTCGAATGGTGGACTGTAGAAGGCAAGGTTGCTCCAAGAAGCTTTCTCAGGTCAGAAACATCGCTGGTTTGCTTTTGGCTGGCGGATTCCGGCGATCGCCGGCGTTCTCAGGGGTGGAGAATAATACCAACCGATTCGTCTTGTCGTGCTGAATCCAAGGATATGCAGTTTGATCGATTTTTGAGCTTGTTTGAAATTCGGTTATTTGGGTGAATTTGTGTAGGGTTTTGGTGGACTTGGTCGGCCATCTTTGGCCCATGATTTGCGTTTTGGTCCAGTTCTTCATTTTATGGCCTTTTTGCCTGTAAAATCACACAAAAACGTATTAAGAGGTTTCAAATTATGTTTTATGAATTATGAGCATTTTTCATACGTTTAATGTGAATTATGATTGAATTTGAGATGATAAAAACCCTAAAAATGTGTATAAAATACACATTACATCCATGTATTAAATTTAAATTTTTGTGGTTTTGGGAAAACTACAAGAGATGACTTTTTTCCATGTACAATATTTCATTTCGATTTTTTCTGTTTTTGTGGAAATCTATAAGAACGGAGGTATTTCCACGTATTAGATTTCATTTTTTGCGGTTTCTTAAAAAACAATAGAAATTGTGTTTTTTCCATGTTTTAGATTAAAATTTTTGTGGTTTTGAGAAAATAACAAACGATTGCTTTTTTCCATGTATTACACTTCAATTCGATTTTTTTGTTTTTGTGGAAATCTATAATTACGGAGTTATTTCCACGTATTAGATTTCATTTTATTCGGTATTGTAAAAAACTTTAGAAATTGTTTTTTTTCAAAGTTTTAGATTTAAATTTTTGTTGTTTTGGGAAAACTACAACAGATTGCTTTTTTCCATGGATTATATTTCATTTCGATTTTTTTTGTTTTTGTGGAAATCTATAAGAACGGAGGTATTTCCACGTATTAGATTTCATTTTTTGCGGTTTTGTAAAAAAAAATAGAAATTGTGTTCTTTCCATGTTTTAGATTAAAATTTTTCTGGTTTTGAGAAACAACAAGCGATTGCTTTGTTCCATGTATTACACTTCAATTTGATTTTTTTGTGTTTGTGGAAATCTATAACAACGGAGTTATTTCCACGTATTAGATTTTATTTTATGCGGTTTTTTAAAAAACAATAGAAATTGTTTTTTTTCAAAGTTTTAGATTTAAATTTTTGTTGTTTTGGGAAAACTACAACAGATTGCTTTTTTCCATGGATTATATTTCATTTCTATTTTTTTTGTTTTTGTGGAAATCTATAAGAATGGAGTTATTTCCACATATTCGATTTAATTTTTTGCTGTTTTGTAAAAAACAATAGAAATTGTGTTTTTTCCGCGTTTTAGATTTAAGTTTTTGTGGTTTTGGGAAAACAACAAGATATTGCTTTTTTCCTTGTATTACACTTCAATTCGATTTTTTTGTTTTTCTGGAAATCTATAACAACGGAACTATTTCCATGTATTAGATTTCATTTTATTCGGTTTTGTAAAAAACAATAGAAATTGTGTCTTTTCCATGTTTTAGATTTATGTTTTTGTGGTTTTGGGAAAACTACAAGAGATTGCTTTTTTCCATGTATTACACTTCAATTTGATTTTTTCTGTTTTTGTGGAAATATATAAGAACGGAGGTATTTCAACGTATTAGATTTCATTTTTTGCGGTTTCTTAAAAAACAATAGAAATTGTGTTTTTTCCATGTTTTAGATTAAAATTTTTGTGGTTTTGAGAAAATAACAAACGATTGCTTTTTTCCTTGTATTACACTTCAATTCGATTTTTTTGTTTTTGTGGAAATCTATAATTACGAAGTTATTTCCACGTATTAGATTTCAATTTATTCGGTATTGTAAAAAACAATACAAATTGTGTTTTTTCCATGTATTAGATTTGAATTTTTGTGGTTTTGGGAAAACTACAGGAGATTGCTTTTTTCCATGTATTACACTTCAATTCGATTTTTTATGTTTTTGATGAAATATATAAGAACGGACGTATTTCCACGTATTAGATTTCATGTTTTGCGGTTTTAAAAAAAAAAAATACAAATTGTGTTTTTTCCATGTTTTAGATTAAAATTTTTGTGGTCTTGAGAAAACAACAAGATATTGCTTTTTTCCATGTACTACACTTCAATTCGATTTTTTTGTTTTTGTGGAAATCTATAACAACGGAGCTATTTCCACATATTAGATTTCATTTTATTCGGTTTTGTAAAAAACAATAGAAATTGTGTTTTTTCCATGTTTTAGATTTATGTTTTTGTGGTTTTGGGAAAACTACAAGAGATTGCTTTTTTCCATGTATTACACTTCAATTCGATTTTTTCTGTTTTTGTGGAAATATATAAGAACGGAGGTATTTCCACGTATTCGATTTCATTTTTTGCGGTTTTGTAAAAAAACAATAGAAATTGTGTTTTTTCCATGTTTTAGATTAAAATTTTTGTGGTTTTGAGAAAACAACAAGCGATTGCTTTGTTCCATGTATTACACTTCAATTTGATTTTTTTGTGTTTGTGGAAATCTATACAAACGGAGTAATTTCCACATATTAGATTTTATTTTAGGCGATTTTTTAAAAAACAATAGAAATTGTTTTTTTTCCAAGTTTTAGATTTAAATTTTTGTTGTTTTGGGAAAACTACAACAGATTGCTTTTTTCCATGGATTATATTTCATTTCGATTTTTTTTGTTTTTGTGGAAATCTATAAGAATGGAGTTATTTCCACATACTAGATTTAATTTTTTGCTGTTTTGTAAAAAAGAAAAGAAATTGTGTTTTTTCCGTGTTTTAGATTAAAATTTTTGTGGTTTTCAGAAAACACCAACATATTGCTTTTTTCCATGTATTACACTTCAATTCTATTTTTTTTCTTTCTGTGGAAATCTATAACAACGGAGTTATTTCCACGTATTAGATTTCATTTTGTGCGGTTTTTTAAAAAACAATAGAAATTGAGTTTTTTCCATGTTTTAGATTAAAATTTTTGGGGTCTTGAGAAAACGACAAGATATTGCTTTTTTCCATGTACTACACTTCAATTCGATTTTTTTGTTTTTGTGGAAATCTATAACAACGGAGCTATTTCCAGGTATTAGATTTCATTTTATTCGGTTTTGTAAAAAACAATAGAAATTGTGTCTTTTCCATGTTTTAGATTTAAGTTTTTGTGGTTTTGGGAAAACTACAAGAGATTGCTTTTTTCCATGTACTATATTTCATTTCGTTTTTTTCTGTTTTTGTGGAAATATATAAGAACGGAGGTATTTCCACGTATTAGATTTCATTTTTTGCGGTTTCTTAAAAAACAATAGAAATTGTGTTTTTCCCATGTTTTAGATTAAAATTTTTGTGGTTTTGAGAAAATAACAAACGATTGCTTTTTTCCATGTATTACACTTCAATTCGATTTTTTTGTTTTTGTGGAAATCTATAATTAAGGAGTTATTTCCACGTATTAGATTTCATTTTATTCGGTATTGTAAAAAACAATAGAAATTGTGTTTTTTCCATGTATTAGATTTAAATTTTTGTGGTTTTGGGAAAACTACAAGAAATTGCTTTTTTCCATGTATTACACTTCAATTCGATTTTTTATGTTTTTGTGGAAATATATAAGAACGGAGGTATTTCGACGTATTAGATTTCATTTTTTGCGGTTTTGTAAAAAAAAATAGAAATTGTGTTTTTTCCATGTTTTAGATTAAAATTTTTGTGGTTTTGAGAAAACAACAAGCGATTGCTTTGTTCCATGTATTACACTTCAATTTGATTTTTTTGTGTTTGTGGAAATCTATACCAACGGAGTTATTTCCACATATTAGATTTTATTTTAGGCGATTTTTTAAAAAACAATAGAAATTGTTTTTTTTCCAAGTTTTGGATTTAAATTTTTGTTGTTTTGGGAAAACTACAACAGATTGCTTTTTTCCATGGATTATATTTCATTTCGATTTTTTTTGTTTTTGTGGAAATCTATAAGAATGGAGTTATTTCCACATATTAGATTTAATTTTTTGCTGTTTTGTAAAAAACAATAGAAATTGTGTTTTTTCCGTGTTTTAGATTAAAATTTTTGTGGTTTTCAGAAAACACCAAGATATTGCTTTTTTCCATGTATTACACTTCAATTCTATTTTTTTCTTTCTGTGGAAATCTATAACAACGGAGTTATTTCCACGTATTAGATTTCATTTTGTGCGGTTTTTAAAAAACAATAGAAATTGTGTTTTTTTCATGTTTTAGATTAAAATTTTTGGGGTCTTGAGAAAGAACAAGATATTGCTTTTTTCCATGTACTACACTTCAATTCGATTTTTTTGTTTTTGTGGAAATCTATAACAACGGAGCTATTTCCGCGTATTAGATTTCATTTTATTCGGTTTTGTAAAAAACAATAGAAATTGTGTTTTTTCCATGTTTTAGATTTATGTTTTTGTGGTTTTGGGAAAACTACAAGAGATTGCTTTTTTCCATGTATTACACTTCAATTCGATTTTTTCTGTTTTTGTGGAAATATATAAGAACGGAGGTATTTCCACGTATTCGATTTCATTTTTTGCGGTTTTGTAAAAAAACAATAGAAATTGTGTTTTTTCCATGTTTTAGATTAAAATTTTTGTGGTTTTGAGAAAACGACAAACGATTGCTTTTTTCCATGTATTACACTTCAATTTGATTTTTTTGTTTTTGTGGAAATCAATAACAACGGAGTTATTTAAACATATTAGATTTCATTTTTTGCGGTTTTGTAAATAACAATACAAATTGTGTTTTTTCCATGTATTATATTTAAATTTTTGTGGTTTTGACAAAACAACAAGATATTGCTTTTTTCCATGTATTACACTTCAATTCGATTTTTTTGTTTTTGTTGAAATCTATAAGAACGGAGTTATTTCCACGTCTTAATTACAATACAAATAATGTTTTTTTTCCATTGTAAACCGCGCAAAACCGTCGTTAAATTTCACACAATTTAGCAAAAATATTTATAATTTCCCTAGATTTACTCTTAAGTGTATATGTGGTCTTTTGAGTTTTAGGGGTCGAACACAAGGAGAATGGCCTTGAGATATTACAATTCTTTTCAAAAGTAGGTCTTTGTTTTGTTCAAATGATGTAAATTGTTTAAGAAGGGTAATGATGTATTAGATGGATTTTAATCAAATTCGTACACAATTGTTTTTAAAAAATTCTTTAATAATAGTTCCAAATGTCCAAAAGTTGCAAATGATATGTCAATGAAAACTAGAGAATGAGATCTTCACAATGCAAGGTAAATCAATTATCACTTTTGTTCATATTTATATTTAATCTACACTTTTCATAATCAATCAGCAGGAATTATCATAAAATCACAGAAATTCGAAAATTACTTCAAAAATTAGGAATGAAAGTTCAGGTTATGTGGTAAAAATTTCAGATCAAAAAGATTCATATTCCAAAAGTTATGGTCAAAAATCAGAGTATATGACAGAATTGGACAGAGAATGGTATGTGTTGCCAAAAGAGGGTGGAATTCAAATTTTATCCAAACAACAATGCAATTAAAATTCAGATCAAGAAACTACACTTCAAAATTATTTCCAGAGACTTAGATTTTTTATTTATAGGATTTTTTTACTAATTTCTAAAAATTGTAGAAAAACAGTCAGATTCAAAATCAAGAACAGAAGATTTAAAAAAATCAAAACTTTGCACAGATTTTATCTTACAAATTTAACATAAAAGCATTGGGCACATATGATATGAACGTTGTTCTAAAATATCTAAAGAATCACAAAATATTTTTTTTATAATTTTGTTAGATCAGATCTGAAGTCAAACAATTTTTTTACTGAAACTGACAGAAACAAATTACAGAAAAATGTATTTTTGAATTTAGAGGATAAAAGTAGGGATTTTTAAGGCAATTTGATCAAGAATTGTATCATTAATCACAAAATATTCAATTATTCAGATTTGGAACAAGTTTGAATTATTTCCAACCAGAAAAACTCAGCAAATAGATCAAAATTTCAGATCAAACACCAGTCAACCAACTAGTGTTTGATCTCAAATTTTTGAACTAAAAACTTCACTAAATCAAGCAAAAACCTCAACCAAGATTCAAGATGATAAAATGGACTAACATGCAGGAAAATTCAGTTCTAAATGACCTAATTAATTCAACCAAATCGATTAAAACAAAAAAACCAGATTTAACAGCATATTATGAACAGTACCAAATCAGTCAATTTAATTCAAATTAAAGCACGATTTCAAACAATTCTATCACAAAAAGCCTATCCCTACAAAATTCTACTCACACATGATAAGATCAACCGAAATTAGGCATGTGTTCATCATATTTTTTTACAAATTGGATCTTGTAATCTAAAATTGGATACAAGAGATTAAATGAAAATTGAATCAAACCGAGACGTAGAAGATCAACCAGAAGCTTCCTTGAGCCGATTTGAACCTCCAATTGATGCTCGATCCAGCCGGAACCGCACAATTGCCTTTTTCACCAAAATCAGCCCGAATTGGTGAATTTTCACTCAAACTCGAAAATTGAAGCTCGAAAAGCTCTGAGATTCAGTAATGGAGTTACTGAAACTTAAAGAAGATGATTGGAGAGTGGTGTGTTGAAAGAATTTGGAGAATGGAAGAATGATTATTGAGAGATTGGATGACCGGTCGAATTTTATAGAGAGGTTGGTCAGGAGAGTGGGGGACAAACCGAGCGATTTCATTGGCTCAGGCAGATCAAGTGGGGTGTACTGAAGATCTGTGCGAAATTTCGTTGAATTTGGTTGAGAATTGAACGGTTTTGAATCATTGAATTTTTCATCTGTTTATCGCGCGAACTGAACTGAGTTCAGTTCAAATGATTTGAATCGCATTACTGAGACTGACAGTGGGTCCCTTCAGAATAAGTTGTGGTGAAACGGGTCGTAATCGCGTGAAACGAGTCGCTATTCCGTTATTATTCTCTGAGTTTTCAAACTGTCTTTTTGATTTTCTGTGGCGAAACGGGTCGAAACATGCGAAACGAGTCGTCTTCTTATTCAGACTTTGGCGCTGAGTTTTGAATTTGATTTCCGGATTTCATGCAGCGAGACGAGCTGCAGATCGCTTGAAACGAGTCACTTTTGTGTGAGCTGGATACTGACTCGTTTTAACTCATGCCGCTGATCTGGTGTGGCGAATTGGTTTGAAACGCGTGAGACGAGTCATAACTGATGAAACGAGTCGTCTTCTTCTTCAGTTTTGGCGCTGAATTTCTTTTCTCGATCTTCTGTGGCTTGCGATCGTGTGCTCGTCCTAAAACAATCCTCTGACAGCCTTGTGAGTTGCGAATTTGGACTTTGGATCGATTTTTCTCTTGGATTTCAGACCCGTTTACCCGTTTCTCACAACCATCGATTCGAGCTAGTGATTCTGTACATTTCGCTGTGATTCATCAACCCAGATCTCTTCTCCATCTTCTCACGAATCCACAGGGCTTTGAATGGTTGAAAACCGTTGAGTAAAACTCGAGTTTTGCTGATTTGAATGTCATCGGTTCGCTGTTCCGCCATTGCTGACCAGAATGTGCAGATCGACCTCTTGTTCGCTATTCACGCAACGAAATCCAAAACGGTGACTCAGGCTTCGTTCTCAACTTCCTCACGATGCTTCACAACTATTATGACTCCCCAATCCGCCTCGAATCCAGAGAATTCCTCCATTAATCAACTCGGTTTCAGTTTCGCGAAAATAACCAAAAAACGGCTGAACTCGCGAATCAAACTATGATTTCGAGTTGTTTTTCCATCGAATTGAGGCTTCTGAATTCATCTTGAGCCTTTACTGAAGCTTTAAGACACAAAAAGAATCATCTTTGCTTGAGAAAAACTGAAATGGTTGATCGAATTCATCCGCTGTTCGAAACTCGACCGTTGGTTCATCAGTTCTTCAAAAGTTCATTTAGGATTTCGTCGAACAGTTGATTAAACTTCAGATTTCTCACGCGATTCTGCACCATTTGATGAGTTCTTCATACGGATAGAAAGGGCAGGAAAGGAGGAAGAGAATAGAGTTGGTTTTGGCTCGAATGGTGGACTGTAGAAGGCAAGGTTGCTCCAAGAAGCTTTCTCAGGTCAGAAACATCGCTGGTTTGCTTTTGGCTGGCGGATTCCGGCGATCGCCGGCGTTCTCAGGGGTGGAGAATAATACCAACCGATTCGTCTTGTCGTGCTGAATCCAAGGATATGCAGTTTGATCGATTTTTGAGCTTGTTTGAAATTCGGTTATTTGGGTGAATTTGTGTAGGGTTTTGGTGGACTTGGTCGGCCATCTTTGGCCCATGATTTGCGTTTTGGTCCAGTTCTTCATTTTATGGCCTTTTTGCCTGTAAAATCACACAAAAACGTATTAAGAGGTTTCAAATTATGTTTTATGAATTATGAGCATTTTTCATACGTTTAATGTGAATTATGATTGAATTTGAGATGATAAAAACCCTAAAAATGTGTATAAAATACACATTACATCCATGTATTAAATTTAAATTTTTGTGGTTTTGGGAAAACTACAAGAGATGACTTTTTTCCATGTACAATATTTCATTTCGATTTTTTCTGTTTTTGTGGAAATCTATAAGAACGGAGGTATTTCCACGTATTAGATTTCATTTTTTGCGGTTTCTTAAAAAACAATAGAAATTGTGTTTTTTCCATGTTTTAGATTAAAATTTTTGTGGTTTTGAGAAAATAACAAACGATTGCTTTTTTCCATGTATTACACTTCAATTCGATTTTTTTGTTTTTGTGGAAATCTATAATTACGGAGTTATTTCCACGTATTAGATTTCATTTTATTCGGTATTGTAAAAAACTTTAGAAATTGTTTTTTTTCAAAGTTTTAGATTTAAATTTTTGTTGTTTTGGGAAAACTACAACAGATTGCTTTTTTCCATGGATTATATTTCATTTCGATTTTTTTTGTTTTTGTGGAAATCTATAAGAACGGAGGTATTTCCACGTATTAGATTTCATTTTTTGCGGTTTTGTAAAAAAAAATAGAAATTGTGTTCTTTCCATGTTTTAGATTAAAATTTTTCTGGTTTTGAGAAACAACAAGCGATTGCTTTGTTCCATGTATTACACTTCAATTTGATTTTTTTGTGTTTGTGGAAATCTATAACAACGGAGTTATTTCCACGTATTAGATTTTATTTTATGCGGTTTTTTAAAAAACAATAGAAATTGTTTTTTTTCAAAGTTTTAGATTTAAATTTTTGTTGTTTTGGGAAAACTACAACAGATTGCTTTTTTCCATGGATTATATTTCATTTCTATTTTTTTTGTTTTTGTGGAAATCTATAAGAATGGAGTTATTTCCACATATTCGATTTAATTTTTTGCTGTTTTGTAAAAAACAATAGAAATTGTGTTTTTTCCGCGTTTTAGATTTAAGTTTTTGTGGTTTTGGGAAAACAACAAGATATTGCTTTTTTCCTTGTATTACACTTCAATTCGATTTTTTTGTTTTTCTGGAAATCTATAACAACGGAACTATTTCCATGTATTAGATTTCATTTTATTCGGTTTTGTAAAAAACAATAGAAATTGTGTCTTTTCCATGTTTTAGATTTATGTTTTTGTGGTTTTGGGAAAACTACAAGAGATTGCTTTTTTCCATGTATTACACTTCAATTTGATTTTTTCTGTTTTTGTGGAAATATATAAGAACGGAGGTATTTCAACGTATTAGATTTCATTTTTTGCGGTTTCTTAAAAAACAATAGAAATTGTGTTTTTTCCATGTTTTAGATTAAAATTTTTGTGGTTTTGAGAAAATAACAAACGATTGCTTTTTTCCTTGTATTACACTTCAATTCGATTTTTTTGTTTTTGTGGAAATCTATAATTACGAAGTTATTTCCACGTATTAGATTTCAATTTATTCGGTATTGTAAAAAACAATACAAATTGTGTTTTTTCCATGTATTAGATTTGAATTTTTGTGGTTTTGGGAAAACTACAGGAGATTGCTTTTTTCCATGTATTACACTTCAATTCGATTTTTTATGTTTTTGATGAAATATATAAGAACGGACGTATTTCCACGTATTAGATTTCATGTTTTGCGGTTTTAAAAAAAAAAATACAAATTGTGTTTTTTCCATGTTTTAGATTAAAATTTTTGTGGTCTTGAGAAAACAACAAGATATTGCTTTTTTCCATGTACTACACTTCAATTCGATTTTTTTGTTTTTGTGGAAATCTATAACAACGGAGCTATTTCCACATATTAGATTTCATTTTATTCGGTTTTGTAAAAAACAATAGAAATTGTGTTTTTTCCATGTTTTAGATTTATGTTTTTGTGGTTTTGGGAAAACTACAAGAGATTGCTTTTTTCCATGTATTACACTTCAATTCGATTTTTTCTGTTTTTGTGGAAATATATAAGAACGGAGGTATTTCCACGTATTCGATTTCATTTTTTGCGGTTTTGTAAAAAAACAATAGAAATTGTGTTTTTTCCATGTTTTAGATTAAAATTTTTGTGGTTTTGAGAAAACAACAAGCGATTGCTTTGTTCCATGTATTACACTTCAATTTGATTTTTTTGTGTTTGTGGAAATCTATACAAACGGAGTAATTTCCACATATTAGATTTTATTTTAGGCGATTTTTTAAAAAACAATAGAAATTGTTTTTTTTCCAAGTTTTAGATTTAAATTTTTGTTGTTTTGGGAAAACTACAACAGATTGCTTTTTTCCATGGATTATATTTCATTTCGATTTTTTTTGTTTTTGTGGAAATCTATAAGAATGGAGTTATTTCCACATACTAGATTTAATTTTTTGCTGTTTTGTAAAAAAGAAAAGAAATTGTGTTTTTTCCGTGTTTTAGATTAAAATTTTTGTGGTTTTCAGAAAACACCAACATATTGCTTTTTTCCATGTATTACACTTCAATTCTATTTTTTTTCTTTCTGTGGAAATCTATAACAACGGAGTTATTTCCACGTATTAGATTTCATTTTGTGCGGTTTTTTAAAAAACAATAGAAATTGAGTTTTTTCCATGTTTTAGATTAAAATTTTTGGGGTCTTGAGAAAACGACAAGATATTGCTTTTTTCCATGTACTACACTTCAATTCGATTTTTTTGTTTTTGTGGAAATCTATAACAACGGAGCTATTTCCACGTATTAGATTTCATTTTATTCGGTTTTGTAAAAAACAATAGAAATTGTGTTTTTTTCATGTTTTATATTTATGTTTTTGTGGTTTTGGGAAAACTTCAAGAGATTGCTTTTTTCCATGTATTACACTTCAATTCGATTTTTTCTGTTTTTGTGGAAATATATAAGAACGGAGGTATTTCCACGTATTCGATTTCATTTTTTGCGGTTTTGTAAAAAAACAATAGAAATTGTGTTTTTTCCATGTTTTAGATTAAAATTTTTGTGGTTTTGAGAAAACGACAAACGATTGCTTTTTTCCATGTATTACACTTCAATTTGATTTTTTTGTTTTTGTGGAAATCAATAACAACGGAGTTATTTAAATATATTAGATTTCATTTTTTGCGATTTGTAAATAACAATACAAATTGTGTTTTTTCCATGTATTATATTAAAATTTTTGTGGTTTTGACAAAACAACAAGATATTGCTTTTTTCCATGTATTACACTTCAATTCGATTTTTTTGTTTTTGTTGAAATCTATAAGAACGGAGTTATTTCCACGTCTTAATTACAATACAAATAATGTTTTTTTTCCATGTACTAAATTTAAATTTTTGTGGTTTTGGGAAAACTACAAGAGATTTCTTTTTTCCATGTACTATATTTCATTTCGATTTTTTCTGTTTTTGTGGAAATCTATAAGAACGGAGGTATTTCCACGTATTAGATTTCATTTTTTGCGGTTTTGTAAAAAAAAATAGAAATTGTGTTCTTTCCATGTTTTAGATTAAAATTTATCTGGTTTTGAGAAAGAACTAGCGATTGCTTTGTTCCATGTATTACACTTCAATTTGATTTTTTTGTGTTTGTGGAAATCTATAACAACTGAGTTATTTCCACGTATTAGATTTTATTTTATGCGGTTTTTTAAAAAACAATAGAAATTGTTTTTTTCAAAGTTTTAGATTTAAATTTTTGTTGTTTTGGGAAAACTACAACAGATTGCTTTTTTCCATGGATTATATTTCATTTCTATTTTTTTTGTTTTTGTGGAAATCTATAAGAATGGAGTTATTTCCACATATTAGATTTAATTTTTTGCTGTTTTGTAAAAAACAATAGAAATTGTGTTTTTTCCGCATTTTAGATTTAAGTTTTTGTGGTTTTGGGAAAACAACAAGATATTGCTTTTTTCCTTGTATTACACTTCAATTCGATTTTTTTGTTTTTGTGGAAATCTATAACAACGGAACTATTTCCATGTATTAGATTTCATTTTATTCGGTTTTGTAAAAAACAATAGAAATTGTGTCTTTTCCATGTTTTAGATTTATGTTTTTGTGGTTTTGGGAAAACTACAAGAGATTGCTTTTTTCCATGTATTACACTTCAATTCGATTTTTTATGTTTTTGTTGAAATATATAAGAACGGACGTATTTCCACGTATTAGATTTCATGTTTTGCGGTTTTAGAAAAAAAAAATACAAATTGTGTTTTTTCCATGTTTTAGATTAAAATTTTTGTGGTCTTGAGAAAACAACAAGATATTGCTTTTTTCCATGTACTACACTTCAATTCGATTTTTTTGTTTTTGTGGAAATCTATAACAACGGAGCTATTTCCACATATTAGATTTCATTTTATTCGGTTTTGTAAAAAACAATAGAAATTGTGTTTTTTCCATGTTTTATATTTATGTTTTTGTGGTTTTGGGAAAACTACAAGAGATTGCTTTTTTCCATGTATTACACTTCAGTTCGATTTTTTCTGTTTTTGTGGAAATATATAAGAACGGAGGTATTTCCACGTATTCGATTTCATTTTTTGCGGTTTTGTAAAAAAACAATAGAAATTGTGTTTTTTCCATGTTTTAGATTAAAATTTTTGTGGTTTTCAGAAAACACCAAGATATTGCTTTTTTCTATGTATTACACTTCAATTCTATTTTTTTCTTTCTGTGGAAATCTATAACAACGGAGTTATTTCCACGTATTAGATTTAATTTTGTGCGGTTTTTTAAAAAACAATAGAAATTGTGTTTTTTCCATGTTTTAGATTAAAATTTTTGGGGTCTTGAGAAAACAACAAGATATTGCTTTTTTCCATGTACTACACTTCAATTCGATTTTTTTGTTTTTGTGGAAATCTATAATTACGGAGTTATTTCCACGTAGTAGATTTCATTTTATTCGGTCTTGTAAAAAACAATACAAATTGTGTTTTTTCCATGTATTAGATTTAAATTTTTGTGGTTTTGGGAAAACTACAAGAGATTGCTTTTTTCCATGTATTACACTTCAATTCGATTTTTTATGTTTTTGTTGAAATATATAAGAACGGAGGTTTTTCCACGTATTAGATTTCATTTTTTGCGGTTTTGTAAAAAAAAAATAGAAATTGTGTTTTTTCCACGTTTTAGATTAAAATTTTTGTGGTTTTGAGAAAACAACAAGCGATTGCTTTGTTCCATGTATAACACTTCAATTTGATTTTTTTGTGTTTGTGGAAATCTATACCAACGGAGTTATTTCCACATATTAGATTTTATTTTATGCGGTTTTTTAAAAAACAATAGAAATTGTTTTTTTTCCATGTTTTAGATTTAAATTTTTGTTGTTTTGGGAAAACTACAACAGATTGCTTTTTTCCATGGATTATATTTCATTTCGATTTTTTTTGTTTTTGTGGAAATCTATAAGAATGGAGTTATTTCCACATATTAGATTTAATTTTTTGCTGTTTTGTAAAAAACAAAAGAAATTGTGTTTTTTCCGTGTTTTAGATTAAAATTTTTGTGGTTTTCAGAAAACACCAAGATATTGCTTTTTTCCATGTATTACACTTCAATTCTATTTTTTTCTTTCTGTGGAAATCTATAACAACGGAGTTATTTCCACGTATTAGATTTCATTTTGTGCGGTTTTTTAAAAAACAATAGAAATTGTGTTTTTTCCATGTTTTAGATTAAAATTTTTGGGGTCTTGAGAAAACAACAAGATATTGCTTTTTTCCACGTACTACACTTCAATTCGATTTTTTTGTTTTTGTGGAAATCTATAACAACGGAGGTATTTCCACGTATTAGATTTCATTTTTTGCGGTTTCTTAAAAAACAATAGAAATTGTGTTTTTTCCATGTTTTAGATTAAAATTTTTGTGGTTTTGAGAAAATAACAAACGATTGCTTTTTTCCATGTATTACACTTCAATTCGATTTTTTTGTTTTTGTGGAAATCTATAATTACGGAGTTATTTCCACGTATTAGATTTCATTTTATTCGGTATTGTAAAAAACTTTAGAAATTGTTTTTTTTCAAAGTTTTAGATTTAAATTTTTGTTGTTTTGGGAAAACTACAACAGATTGCTTTTTTCCATGGATTATATTTCATTTCGATTTTTTTTGTTTTTGTGGAAATCTATAAGAACGGAGGTATTTCCACGTATTAGATTTCATTTTTTGCGGTTTTGTAAAAAAAAATAGAAATTGTGTTCTTTCCATGTTTTAGATTAAAATTTTTCTGGTTTTGAGAAACAACAAGCGATTGCTTTGTTCCATGTATTACACTTCAATTTGATTTTTTTGTGTTTGTGGAAATCTATAACAACGGAGTTATTTCCACGTATTAGATTTTATTTTATGCGGTTTTTTAAAAAACAATAGAAATTGTTTTTTTTCAAAGTTTTAGATTTAAATTTTTGTTGTTTTGGGAAAACTACAACAGATTGCTTTTTTCCATGGATTATATTTCATTTCTATTTTTTTTGTTTTTGTGGAAATCTATAAGAATGGAGTTATTTCCACATATTAGATTTAATTTTTTGCTGTTTTGTAAAAAACAATAGAAATTGTGTTTTTTCCGCGTTTTAGATTTAAGTTTTTGTGGTTTTGGGAAAACAACAAGATATTGCTTTTTTCCTTGTATTACACTTCAATTCGATTTTTTTGTTTTTCTGGAAATCTATAACAACGGAACTATTTCCATGTATTAGATTTCATTTTATTCGGTTTTGTAAAAAACAATAGAAATTGTGTCTTTTCCATGTTTTAGATTTATGTTTTTGTGGTTTTGGGAAAACTACAAGAGATTGCTTTTTTCCATGTATTACACTTCAATTTGATTTTTTCTGTTTTTGTGGAAATATATAAGAACGGAGGTATTTCAACGTATTAGATTTCATTTTTTGCGGTTTCTTAAAAAACAATAGAAATTGTGTTTTTTCCATGTTTTAGATTAAAATTTTTGTGGTTTTGAGAAAATAACAAACGATTGCTTTTTTCCTTGTATTACACTTCAATTCGATTTTTTTGTTTTTGTGGAAATCTATAATTACGGAGTTATTTCCACGTATTAGATTTCAATTTATTCGGTATTGTAAAAAACAATACAAATTGTGTTTTTTCCATGTATTAGATTTGAATTTTTGTGGTTTTGGGAAAACTACAAGAGATTGCTTTTTTCCATGTATTACACTTCAATTCGATTTTTTATGTTTTTGATGAAATATATAAGAACGGACGTATTTCCACGTATTAGATTTCATGTTTTGCGGTTTTAAAAAAAAAAAATACAAATTGTGTTTTTTCCATGTTTTAGATTAAAATTTTTGTGGTCTTGAGAAAACAACAAGATATTGCTTTTTTCCATGTACTACACTTCAATTCGATTTTTTTGTTTTTGTGGAAATCTATAACAACGGAGCTATTTCCACATATTAGATTTCATTTTATTCGGTTTTGTAAAAAACAATAGAAATTGTGTTTTTTCCATGTTTTAGATTTATGTTTTTGTGGTTTTGGGAAAACTACAAGAGATTGCTTTTTTCCATGTATTACACTTCAATTCGATTTTTTCTGTTTTTGTGGAAATATATAAGAACGGAGGTATTTCCACGTATTCGATTTCATTTTTTGCGGTTTTGTAAAAAAACAATAGAAATTGTGTTTTTTCCATGTTTTAGATTAAAATTTTTGTGGTTTTGAGAAAACAACAAGCGATTGCTTTGTTCCATGTATTACACTTCAATTTGATTTTTTTGTGTTTGTGGAAATCTATACAAACGGAGTAATTTCCACATATTAGATTTTATTTTAGGCGATTTTTTAAAAAACAATAGAAATTGTTTTTTTTCCAAGTTTTAGATTTAAATTTTTGTTGTTTTGGGAAAACTACAACAGATTGCTTTTTTCCATGGATTATATTTCATTTCGATTTTTTTTGTTTTTGTGGAAATCTATAAGAATGGAGTTATTTCCACATACTAGATTTAATTTTTTGCTGTTTTGTAAAAAAGAAAAGAAATTGTGTTTTTTCCGTGTTTTAGATTAAAATTTTTGTGGTTTTCAGAAAACACCAACATATTGCTTTTTTCCATGTATTACACTTCAATTCTATTTTTTTTCTTTCTGTGGAAATCTATAACAACGGAGTTATTTCCACGTATTAGATTTCATTTTGTGCGGTTTTTTAAAAAACAATAGAAATTGAGTTTTTTCCATGTTTTAGATTAAAATTTTTGGGGTCTTGAGAAAACGACAAGATATTGCTTTTTTCCATGTACTACACTTCAATTCGATTTTTTTGTTTTTGTGGAAATCTATAACAACGGAGCTATTTCCACGTATTAGATTTCATTTTATTCGGTTTTGTAAAAAACAATAGAAATTGTGTTTTTTTCATGTTTTATATTTATGTTTTTGTGGTTTTGGGAAAACTACAAGAGATTGCTTTTTTCCATGTATTACACTTCAATTCGATTTTTTCTGTTTTTGTGGAAATATATAAGAACGGAGGTATTTCCACGTATTCGATTTCATTTTTTGCGGTTTTGTAAAAAAACAATAGAAATTGTGTTTTTTCCATGTTTTAGATTAAAATTTTTGTGGTTTTGAGAAAACGACAAACGATTGCTTTTTTCCATGTATTACACTTCAATTTGATTTTTTTGTTTTTGTGGAAATCAATAACAACGGAGTTATTTAAATATATTAGATTTCATTTTTTGCGATTTGTAAATAACAATACAAATTGTGTTTTTTCCATGTATTATATTTAAATTTTTGTGGTTTTGACAAAACAACAAGATATTGCTTTTTTCCATGTATTACACTTCAATTCGATTTTTTTGTTTTTGTTGAAATCTATAAGAACGGAGTTATTTCCACGTCTTAATTACAATACAAATAATGTTTTTTTTCCATGTACTAAATTTAAATTTTTGTGGTTTTGGGAAAACTACAAGAGATTTCTTTTTTCCATGTACTATATTTCATTTCGATTTTTTCTGTTTTTGTGGAAATCTATAAGAACGGAGGTATTTCCACGTATTAGATTTCATTTTTTGCGGTTTTGTAAAAAAAAATAGAAATTGTGTTCTTTCCATGTTTTAGATTAAAATTTTTCTGGTTTTGAGAAAGAACTAGCGATTGCTTTGTTCCATGTATTACACTTCAATTTGATTTTTTTGTGTTTGTGGAAATCTATAACAACGGAGTTATTTCCACGTATTAGATTTTATTTTATGCGGTTTTTTAAAAAACAATAGAAATTGTTTTTTTTCAAAGTTTTAGATTTAAATTTTTGTTGTTTTGGGAAAACTACAACAGATTGCTTTTTTCCATGGATTATATTTCATTTCTATTTTTTTTGTTTTTGTGGAAATCTATAAGAATGGAGTTATTTCCACATATTAGATTTAATTTTTTGCTGTTTTGTAAAAAACAATAGAAATTGTGTTTTTTCCGCGTTTTAGATTTAAGTTTTTGTGGTTTTGGGAAAACAACAAGATATTGCTTTTTTCCTTGTATTACACTTCAATTCGATTTTTTTGTTTTTGTGGAAATCTATAACAACGGAACTATTTCCATGTATTAGATTTCATTTTATTCGGTTTTGTAAAAAACAATAGAAATTGTGTCTTTTCCATGTTTTAGATTTATGTTTTTGTGGTTTTGGGAAAACTACAAGAGATTGCTTTTTTCCATGTATTACACTTCAATTCGATTTTTTATGTTTTTGTTGAAATATATAAGAACGGACGTATTTCCACGTATTAGATTTCATGTTTTGCGGTTTTAAAAAAAAAAAATACAAATTGTGTTTTTTCCATGTTTTAGATTAAAATTTTTGTGGTCTTGAGAAAACAACAAGATATTGCTTTTTTCCATGTACTACACTTCAATTCGATTTTTTTGTTTTTGTGGAAATCTATAACAACGGAGCTATTTCCACATATTAGATTTCATTTTATTCGGTTTTGTAAAAAACAATAGAAATTGTGTTTTTTCCATGTTTTAGATTTATGTATTTGTGGTTTTGGGAAAACTACAAGAGATTGCTTTTTTCCATGTATTACACTTCAATTCAATTTTTTCTGTTTTTGTGGAAATATATAAGAACGGAGGTATTTCCATGTATTCGATTTTATTTTTTGCGGTTTTGTAAAAAAACAATAGAAATTGTGTTTTTTCCATGTTGTAGATTAAAATTTTTGTGGTTTTGAGAAAACGACAAACGATTGCTTTTTTCCATGTATTACACTTCAATTTGATTTTTTTGTTTTTGTGGAAATCAATAACAACGGAGTTATTTAAATATATTAGATTTCATTTTTTGCGGTTTTGTAAATAACAATACAAATTGTGTTTTTTCCATGTATTATATTTAAATTTTTGTGGTTTTGACAAAACAACAAGATATTGCTTTTTTCCATGTATTACACTTCAATTCGATTTTTTTGTTTTTGTTGAAATCTATAAGAACGGAGTTATTTCCACGTCTTAATTACAATACAAATAATGTTTTTTTTCCATGTATTAAATTTAAATTTTTGTGGTTTTGGGAAAACTACAAGAGATTCCTTTTTTCCATGTACTATATTTCATTTCGATTTTTTCTGTTTTTGTGGAAATCTATAAGAACGGAGGTATTTCCATGTATTAGATTTCATTTTTTGCGGTTTAGTAAAAAAAAATAGAAATTGTGTTCTTTCCATGTTTTAGATTAAAATTTTTCTGGTTTTGAGAAACAACAAGCGATTGCTTTGTTCCATGTATTACACTTCAATTTGATTTTTTTGTGTTTGTGGAAATCTATAACAACGGAGTTATTTCCACGTATTAGATTTTATTTTATGCGGTTTTTTAAAAAACAATAGAAATTGTTTTTTTTCAAAGTTTTAGATTTAAATTTTTGTTGTTTTGGGAAAACTACAACAGATCGCTTTTTTGCATGGATTTTATTTCATTTCGATTTTTTTTGTTTTTGTGGAAATCTATAAGAATGGAGTTATTTCCACATATTAGATTTAATTTTTTGCTGTTTTGTAAAAAACAATAGAAATTGTGTTTTTTCTGTGTTTTAGATTTAAGTTTTTGTGGTTTTGGGAAAACAACAAGATATTGCTTTTTTCCATGTATTACACTTCAATTCGATTTTTTTGTTTTTGTGGAAATCTATAACAACGGAACTATTTCCATGTATTAGATTTCATTTTATTCGGTTTTGTAAAAAACAATAGAAATTGTCTTTTCCATGTTTTAGATTTATGTTTTTGTGGTTTTGGGAAAACTACAAGAGATTGCTTTTTTCCATGTATTACACTTCAATTTGATTTTTTCTGTTTTTGTGGAAATATATAAGAACGGAGGTATTTCAACGTATTAGATTTCATTCTTTGCGGTTTCTTAAAAAACAATAGAAATTGTGTTTTTTCCATGTTTTAGATTAAAATTTTTGTGGTTTTGAGAAAATAACAAACGATTGCTTTTTTCCTTGTATTACACTTCAATTCGATTTTTTTGTTTTTGTGGAAATCTATAATTACGGAGTTATTTCCACGTATTGGATTTCATTTTATTCGGTATTGTAAAAAACAATACAAATTGTGTTTTTTCCATGTATTAGATTTGAATTTTTGTGGTTTTGGGAAAACTACAAGAGATTGCTTTTTTCCATGTATTACACTTCAATTCGATTTTTTATGTTTTTGTTGAAATATATAAGAACGGAGGTATTTCCACGTATTAGATTTCATTTTTTGCGGTTTTGTAAAAAAAAAATACAAATTTTGTTTTTTCCATATTTTAGATTAAAATTTTTGTGGTTTTGAGAAAACAACAAGCGATTGCTTTGTTCCATGTACTACACTTCAATTTTATTTTTTTGTGTTTGTGGAAATCTATACCAACGGGGTTATTTCCACATATTAGATTTTATTTTATGCGGTTTTTTAAAAAACAATAGAAATTGTTTTTTTTCCATGTTTTAGATTTAAATTTTTGTTGTTTTGGGAAAACTACAACAGATTGCTTTTTTCCATGGATTATATTTCATTTCGATTTTTTTTGTTTTTGTGGAAATCTATAAGAATGGAGTTATTTCCACATATTAGATTTAATTTTTTGCTGTTTTGTAAAAAACAATATAAATTGTGTTTTTTCCGTGTTTTAGATTAAAATTTTTGTGGTTTTCAGAAAACACCAAGATCTTGCTTTTTTCCATGTATTACACTTCAATTCTATTTTTTTCTTTCTGTGGAAATCTATAACAACGGAGTTATTTCCACGTATTAGATTTCATTTTGTGCGGTTTTTTAAAAAACAATAGAAATTGTGTTTTTTCCATGTTTTAGATTAAAATTTTTGGGGTCTTGAGAAAACAACAAGATATTGCTTTTTTCCATGTACTACACTTCAATTCGATTTTTTTGTTTTTGTGGAAATCTATAACAACGGAGCTATTTCCACGTATTAGATTTCATTTTATTCGGTTTTGAAAAAACAATAGAAATTGTGTTTTTTCCATGTTTTAGATTTATGTTTTTGTGGTTTTGGGAAAACTACAAGAGATTGCTTTTTTCCATGTATTACACTTCAATTCGATTTTTTCTGTTTTTGTGGAAATATATAAGAACGGAGGTATTTCCACGTATTCGATTTCATTTTTTGCGGTTTTGTAAAAAAACAATAGAAATTGTGTTTTTTCCATGTTGTAGATTAAAATTTTTGTGGTTTTGAGAAAACGACAAACGATTGCTTTTTTCCATGTATTACACTTCAATTTGTTTTTTTTCTTTTTGTGGAAATCAATAACAACGGAGTTATTTAAATATATTAGATTTCATTTTTTGCGGTTTTGTAAATAACAATACAAATTGTGTTTTTTCCATGTATTATATTTAAATTTTTGTGGTTTTGACAAAACAACAAGATATTGCTTTTTTCCATGTATTACACTTCAATTCGATTTTTTTGTTTTTGTTGAAATCTATAAGAACGGAGTTATTTCCACGTCTTAATTACAATACAAATAATGGTTTTTTTCCATGTATTAAATTTAAATTTTTGTGGTTTTGGGAAAACTACAAGAGATTGCTTTTTTCCATGTACTATATTTCATTTCGATTTTTTCTGTTTTTGTGGAAATCTATAAGAACGGAGGTATTTCCATGTATTAGATTTCATTTTTTGCGGTTTTGTAAAAAAAAATAGAAATTGTGTTCTTTCCATGTTTTAGATTAAAATTTTTCTGGTTTTGAGAAACAACAAGCGATTGCTTTGTTCCATGTATTACACTTCAATTTGATTTTTTTGTGTTTGTGGAAATCTATAACAACGGAGTTATTTCCACGTATTAGATTTTATTTTATGCGGTTTTTTAAAAAACAATAGAAATTGTTTTTTTTCAAAGTTTTAGATTTAAATTTTTGTTGTTTTGGGAAAACTACAACAGATTGCTTTTTCCCATGGATTATATTTCATTTCGATTTTTTTTGTTTTTGTGGAAATCTATAAGAATGGAGTTATTTCCACATATTAGATTTAATTTTTTGCTGTTTTGTAAAAAACAATATAAATTGTGTTTTTTCCGTGTTTTAGATTAAAATTTTTGTGGTTTTCAGAAAACAACAAGATCTTGCTTTTTTCCATGTATTACACTTCAATTCTATTTTTTTCTTTCTGTGGAAATCTATAACAACGGAGTTATTTCCACGTATTAGATTTCATTTTGTGCGGTTTTTTAAAAAACAATAGAAATTGTGTTTTTTCCATGTTTTAGATTAAAATTTTTGGGGTCTTGAGAAAACAACAAGATATTGCTTTTTTCCATGTACTACACTTCAATTCGATTTTTTTGTTTTTGTGGAAATCTATAACAACGGAGCTATTTCCACGTATTAGATTTCATTTTATTCGGTTTTGAAAAAACAATAGAAATTGTGTTTTTTCCATGTTTTAGATTTATGTTTTTGTGGTTTTGGGAAAACTACAAGAGATTGCTTTTTTCCATGTATTACACTTCAATTCGATTTTTTCTGTTTTTGTGGAAATATATAAGAACGGAGGTATTTCCACGTATTCGATTTCATTTTTTGCGGTTTTGTAAAAAACAATAGAAATTGTGTTTATTCCGTGTTTTAGATTAAAATTTTTGTGGTTTTGAGAAAACGACAAACGATTGCTTTTTTCCATGTATTACACTTCAATTTGTTTTTTTTCTTTTTGTGGAAATCAATAACAACGGAGTTATTTAAATATATTAGATTTCATTTTTTGCGGTTTTGTAAATAACAATACAAATTGTGTTTTTTCCATGTATTATATTTAAATTTTTGTGGTTTTGACAAAACAACAAGATATTGCTTTTTTCCATGTATTACACTTCAATTCGATTTTTTTGTTTTTGTTGAAATCTATAAGAACGGAGTTATTTCCACGTCTTAATTACAATACAAATAATGGTTTTTTTCCATGTATTAAATTTAAATTTTTGTGGTTTTGGGAAAACTACAAGAGATTGCTTTTTTCCATGTACTATATTTCATTTCGATTTTTTCTGTTTTTGTGGAAATCTATAAGAACGGAGGTATTTCCATGTATTAGATTTCATTTTTTGCGGTTTTGTAAAAAAAAATAGAAATTGTGTTCTTTCCATGTTTTAGATTAAAATTTTTCTGGTTTTGAGAAACAACAAGCGATTGCTTTGTTCCATGTATTACACTTCAATTTGATTTTTTTGTGTTTGTGGAAATCTATAACAACGGAGTTATTTCCACGTATTAGATTTTATTTTATGCGGTTTTTTAAAAAACAATAGAAATTGTTTTTTTTCAAAGTTTTAGATTTAAATTTTTGTTGTTTTGGGAAAACTACAACAGATTGCTTTTTCCCATGGATTATATTTCATTTCGATTTTTTTTGTTTTTGTGGAAATCTATAAGAATGGAGTTATTTCCACATATTAGATTTAATTTTTTGCTGTTTTGTAAAAAACAATAGAAATTGTGTTTTTTCCGTGTTTTAGATTTAAGTTTTTGTGGTTTTGGGAAAACAACAAGATATTGCTTTTTTCCTTGTATTACACTTCAATTCGATTTTTTATGTTTTTGTTGAAATATATAAGAACGGAGGTATTTCCACGTATTAGATTTCATTTTTTGCGGTTTTGTAAAAAAAAATAGAAATTGTGTTTTTTCCATGTTTTAGATTAAAATTTTTGTGGTTTTGAGAAAACAACAAGCGATTGCTTTGTTCCATGTATTACACTTCAATTTGATTTTTTTGTGTTTGTGGAAATCTATACCAACGGAGTTATTTCCACATATTAGATTTTATTTTATGCGGTTTTTTAAAAAACAATAGAAATTGTTTTTTTTCCATGTTTTAGATTTAAATTTTTGTTGTTTTGGGAAAACTACAACGGATTGCTTTTTTCCATGGATTATATTTCATTTCGATTTTTTTTGTTTTTGTGGAAATCTATAAGAATGGAGTTATTTCCACATATTAGATTTAATTTTTTGTTGTTTTGTAAAAAACAATAGAAATTGTGTTTATTCCGTGTTTTAGATTAAAATTTTTGTGGTTTTCAGAAAACACCAAGATATTGCTTTTTTTCATGTATTACACTTCAATTCTATTTTTTTCTTTCTGTGGAAAACTATAACAACGGAGTTATTTCCACGTATTAGATTTCATTTTGTGCGGTTTTTTAAAAAACAATAGAAATTGTGTTTTTTCCATGTTTTAGATTAAAATTTTTGGGGTCTTGAGAAATGTAAACCGCGCAAAACCGTCGTTAAATTTCACACAATTTAGCAAAAATATTTATAATTTCCCTAGATTTACTCTTAAGTGTATATGTGGTCTTTTGAGTTTTAGGGGTCGAACACAAGGAGAATGGCCTTGAGATATTACAATTCTTTTCAAAAGTAGGTCTTTGTTTTGTTCAAATGATGTAAATTGTTTCAGAAGGGTAATGATGTATTAGATGGATTTTAATCAAATTCGTACACAATTTTTTTTTTAAAAATTCTTCAATAATAGTTCCAAATGTCCAAAAGTTGCAAATGATATGTCAATGAAAACTAGAGAATGAGATCTTCACAATGCAAGGTAAATCAATTATCACTTTTGTTCATATTTTTATTTAATCTACACTTTTCATAATCAATCAGCAGGAATTTTCATAAAATCACAGAAATTCGAAAATTACTTCAAAAATTACCAAAATTTTACAGAAATTAGGAAAGCAAGTTCAGGTTATGTGGTAAAAATTTCAGATCATAAAGATTGATATTCCAAAAGTTATGGTCAAAAATCAGAGTATATGACAGAATTGGACAGAGAATGGTATGTGTTGCCAAAAGAGGGTGAAATTCAAATTTTATCCAAACAATAATGCAATTAAAATTCAGATTGAGAAACTACACTTCAAAATGATCTACTGAGACTTAGATTTTTTATTTATAGGATTTTTTTACTAATTTCTAAAAATCGTAGAAAAACAGTCAGATTCAAAATCAAGAACAGAAAATTAAAAAAAAAATCAAAACTTTGCACAGATTTTATCTTACAAATTTAACATAAAAACATTGGGCACATATTATATGAAAGTTGTTCTAAAATATCTAAAGAAACACAAAAATATTTTTTTATAATTTTCTTAAATCAGATCTGAAGTCAAACAATTTTTTACTGAAACTGACAGAAATAAAATGCAGAAAAATGTATTTTTGAATTTAGAGGATAAAAGTAGGGATTTTTAAGGCAATTTGATCAAGAATTGTATCATTAATCACAAAATATTCAATTATTCAGATTTGGAACAAGTTTGAATTATTTCCAACCAGAAAAACTCAGCAAATAGATCAAAATTTCAGATCAAACACCAGTCAACCTACTAGTGTTTGATCTCAATTTTTTTGAACTAAAAACTTCACTAAATCAAGCAAAAACCTCAACCAAGATTCAAGATGATAAAATGGACTAACATGCAGGAAAATTCAGTTCTAAATGACCTAATTAATTCAACCAAATCGATTAAACCAAAAAAAAACCAGATTTAACAGCATATTATGAACAGTAACCAAATCAGTCAATTTAATTCAAATTAAAGCAAGATTTCAAACAATTCTATCACAAAAAGTCTATCCCTACAAAATTCTACTCACACATGATAAGATCAACCGAAATTAGGCATGTGTTCATCATATTTTTTTACAAATTGGATCTTGTAATCTAAAATTGGATACAAGAGATTAAATGAAAATTGAATCAAACCAAGACGTAGAAGATCAACCAGAAGCTTCCTTGAGCCGATTTGAACCTCCAATTGATGCTCGATCCAGCCGGAACCGCTCAATTGCCTTTTTCACCAAAATCAGCCCGAATTGGTGAATTTTCACTCAAACTCGAAAATTGAAGCTCGAAAAGCTCTGAGATTCAGTAATGGAGTTACTGAAACTTAAAGAAGATGATTGGAGAGTGGTGTGTTGAAAGAATTTGGAGAATGGAAGAATGAATTCCCAGAGATTGGATTCATCGGTCTAATTTATAGAGAGACTGGTATGGAGAGTGGGGGACAAACCGAGCGATTCCATTGGCTCAGGCAGATCAAGTGGGGTGTACTGAAGATCTGGACGAAATTTCGTTGAATTTGGCTGAGAATTGAACGAGTTTGAATCATCGGATTTTTCATCCGTTTACTCGCGCGAAAACTGAACTGAATTTCAGTTCAGTTGATTTGAATCGCATTACTGAGACTGACAGTGGGTCCCTTCAGAATAAGTTGTGGTGAAACGGGTCGTAATCGCGTGAAACGAGTCGCTATTCCGTTATTAATCTCTGAGTTTTCAAACTGTTTTGTTTTGGTTTTCTGTGGCGAAACGGTGAGACGAGTCACAACTGATGAAACGAGTCATCTTCTTCTTCAGCCTTTGGCGCTGAGTTTTGAATTAAATTTCCGGATTTCATGCGACGAAACGAGCTGCAGCTCGCTTGAAACGAGTCGCTTTTGTGTGAGCTGGGTATTGACTCGTTTTAAGCTCGTGCCGCTGATCTGGTGTGGCGAATCGGTTTGAAACGCGTGAGACGAGTCATAACTGATGAAACGAGTCGTCTTCTTCTTCAGTTTTGGCGCTGAATTTCTTTCCTCGATCTTCTGTGGCTTGCGGTCGTGTGCTCGTCCTAAAACAATCCTCTGACAGCCTTGTGAGTTGCGAATTTGGACTTTGGATCGATTTTTCTCTTGGATTTCAGACCCGTTTACCCGTTTCTCACAACCATCGATTCGAGCTCGTGATTCTGTACATTTCGCTGTGATTCATCAACTCAGATCTCTTCTCCATCTTCTCACGAATCCACAGGGCTTTGAATGGTTGGAAACCGTTGAGTAAAACTCGAGTTCTGCTGATTTGAATATCATCGGTTCGCTGTTCCGCCATTGCTGACCAGAGTGTGCAAATCGACCTCTTGTTCGCAATTCACACAACGAAATCCAAAACGGTGACTCAGGCTTCGTTCTCAACTTCCTCACGATGCTTCACAACCATTATTACTTCCCAATCCGCCTCGAATCCAGAGAATTCCTCCATTAACCAACTCGGTTTCAGTTTCGCGAAAATAACCAAAAAACGGCTGAACTCGTGAATCAAACTATGATTTCGAGTTGTTTTTCCATCGAATTGAGGCTTCTGAATTCATCGTGAGCCTTCACTAAAGCTTTACGACACGAGAAGAATCATCTTTGCTTGAGAAAAACGGAAATGGTTGATCGAATTCATTCGCTGTTCGAAACTCGACCGTTGGTTCATCCAGTTTGAAAAGTTCATTGAGGATTTCGTCGAACAGATTACGGAAACACGGATTTCTCGCTGGATTTCGCATCATTCGATGAGTTCTTCATACGGTTAGAAAGGGTAGAAGATGTAGAAGAGAATGAGATCGGTTTTGGCTCGAATGGATGATGGTGGAAGGCACGGCAGATCAACCATGGTTTCGGTACGTATTTGGCACCTGTTCTGGCCGAATTCCGGCGATTGCCGGAACTTTCAAGACCGGAGGATGGCACCGGCGTGTTCGTCTCGTCATGCTGAATCCATGGCTGGCCGGTTCGTTCAGTTTCGAGCAAAATTTCGGACTTTGGATGTTGAAGAAGACGGGTTTGACCTGGTCAACCGTTGACTTTGACCAGTTTTGACCTGATTTTCAATTGGTGATTCTGAGAGTTCTAGAAGGTTTCTGATCGCGAGGATTGTACCGTTGGGTTCGTTTCGTCGAGCTCTTCGTTTTGGTATACCGTTTGACCCATTTTGGAGAAGTTGACTTTTGGTCAACTCGGCGATTTTTGGCGTTTGGCTCGGTTTGACTTGGTTGTAGAAGGTTTTTGAATTGTCGTAAAAGTTTGGGGAATTTTTTTGTAGAGTGTTTGAGGTTTTTAGTTGGCCATCTTTGGCCCATTATTTGCGTTTTGGTCCAATTCTTCATTTTATGGCCTTTTTGCCTGTAAAATCACACAAAAATGTATTAAGAGGTTTCAAATTATGTTTTATGAATTATGAGCATTTTTCATACATTTAATGTGAATTATGATTGAATTTGAGATGATAAAAACCCTAAAAATGTGTATAAAAATACACATTACAAATTCCACCACACTTAAACCAAGCTTGCCCTCAAGCGTAAATAAAATCAAGTTTTAGGGTTTTTAGAATCAGTTTAAGCGTTTTGAAAAGAGATTTAGTTATTGCCATGAATGTTATATACTAATATTTGATTATTATAATAATACACGAAGGTCGAAGAATATCCATTAATAATTTCAAATTCAAGTTTATTTAAAATTCCCCAATCCTTCAAATACGAACCTTTTTCCAAAAAATAATGCCCTAATTTTGTTTTTGATACTTTCTCCCCCTAAATTTAAAATGGTGAATTTATAAAATTTACCCCAAAAGTTTCAACTAACTCAACTTTCTCTTTTATAAACACGTAAAGGTTGGTATGTTATCCACTCATGTTATCAAAAGACAAGCTGTGCTTTGCACGTACAAAAAATCCTTCATTTTCTATTGCGGATATGTAAAATTTTTCTTTTTCAAGGGTTTAAAAATAATTTTTCACATTTTTGAATTCTTTTTGTGAAGGGATAACAGGTTACGATTTCGGTCACTTGCTTTTAGTGCGAAAATTAGAGATGGACATACGAGTCATTAACTATGCCATGAAAGATAGGTTGAGTTAGAAAAATTTTGCGAAGCTAGTGGTATTAAAAGTAAGGTTTGATTTTTCAAAAGTTTTAATCACAGCATTACTTTAAAGAAAACGATTTATAATGTCATTAAAGGGGTAAGTGAAATATTTATGAATTTTCGAAACGTTTAATGGATTTTAAATGTATATTATAGATGAGATGAGGTGGAAAATATGGCATTCATGATGATAATTAATCTCTTTTTGAATTTTCAAATCTTTTCATCATTTTCCAAAACCCTAAGTGTTTTCAAAATTTTGCTTGAAAGGGCTTAGTTTTAAAATATGTTTTTACAAAACCTTTTATTTACTTTTCATTTAAAATCTTTTTCTTTTAAAACACACAACAATTTATTCACAAAAACAAACAAAAATGAAAGAAAAACAAACAAAAAGTTTAAATTTTTATGGTATTTATGAGTTTTGTTGTTGTTTGTTTGAAATTTTGAATTTTTTATATGAATTTTCACATTTTTACAAGAAAACAAAACTTGGTTTTGCACAAAACCACCCCACCACACTTAAACCTTTGTTTGTCCTCAAACAAAAAGGTCAAAAATGAGACATTTGTGGAAATCGGAAAAATTATTGGGGTTTTATGCAAAACCTCCCCCACCACACTTAATCTTTTGCATAGCAAAAGTTTAAGTGTGAAAGAGAGTTTTGTAAAAAGAAGAAAAATAAAATAAAGAAAGGAAAAATACGACCTGACACGACGAGTTGCCTCTCGCCAAGCGCCCTTGTTTTACGTCTTGAGCTCGACGCATTTATGCTTCATTCTTTCCTTCCCTCGCTTTGTGGCGTCGCTTCTAAATCATGCTCATCGAACCACCTTGTATCATGATTCTCGTAAAAAGCCTTCAAGCGATGACCATTGACCTTGAATTTGATGTCTTCTCCCCTAGAAATTTCAAATACTCCAAACGGCAAAATATGGGTAATTATGTAAGGACCTGTCCATCGGCTCTTCAACTTCCCGGGATGTAATCTCAACCGAGAGTTGAATAACAAGACTTTATCGCCAGTTTTAAATTCCTTTTTGCGAATAAGTTTGTCGTGAGCGATGGTTAATTTTTCTTTGTAAATTCGAGAATTATCATAAGCCTCAATGCGAAGCTCTTCTAATTCTTGAATTTGCAATTTCCGCAACCCCCCATCTTTTGGGTAATCTTGATTTACCTTTTTGATTGCCCAAAATGCTTTGTGCTCAATTTCCACCGGTAGGTGACAACTCTTTCCATAAACGAGTTTAAAAGGAGTCATCCCTATCGGTGTTTTGTATGCGGTGCGGTAAGCCCATAAAGCATCCCCAAGCCTTTGACTCCAATCCTTGCGAGAGGGATTAACCACTTTCTCAAGGATTGATTTTATTTCCCTATTGGATATTTCGGCTTGCCCATTAGTTTGGGGATGATAAGCGGTTGACATGCGGTGTTGTACATGATAATTTTTCAAAAGGGATTCGAGGTACTTATTATTGAAATGCGAACCCCTATCGCTAATGATAGCTTTAGGCACCCCAAAACGCTGAAAGATATTCTTTTTAAGGAATTCAATCACCGTTTTGGAGTTGGCATCCCTTGTTGGTATGGCCTCAACCCATTTTGAAACATAATCAACACACACAAGAATATATAAATACCCATTTGATTGAGGAAAGGGGCCCATGAAATCTATCCCCCAAACATCGAAAAGCTCGAAAAACAATAAAGCTTTAAGAGGCATTTCGTTTTTGCGGGTTAGATTGCCCGTTTTTTGGCAATTTTCACAACTCTTTACAAAGGAATGAGCATCTTTATAAAGAGTTGGCCAATACAATCCACTTTGGAGTACCTTATGACTTGTGCGTTGCCCTCCAAAGTGTCCCCCACATTCTAAAGTGTGACAGAAAGAGAGTACCGAATTTATCTCGTGGTCGGGCACGCATTTCCGTACCATTTGATCGGAGCAAATTTTGTAGAGGTAGGGGTCTTCCCAGAGGTAATAGCGCGAGTCGTTTTTTAGTTTGTCCTTTTGAGCTCGAGAGAGGGTGTTTGGCAATTCGCGAGTTTCAAGGTAGTTGACGATGTCGGCGTACCAAGGCGCCATGCCATGGATCGCGTAGAGTTGCTCGTCAGGAAAGAGTTCGTTGATCGGAATGATATCGCCTTCGTTTGTTGGGAGTCGGCTAAGATGATCGGCCACCAAGTTTTCGGCTCCCTTTTTATCCCGAATCTCCACGTTAAACTCTTGAAGGAGAAGGATCCATCGGAGGAGGCGTGGCTTGCATTCCTTCTTCTTCATTAAGTGCTTGAGCGCGGCATGATCTGAAAATACAACAACTTTTGTCCCGACCAAGTATGATCGGAACTTTTCCAATGCAAAGACAATGGCCAATAGTTCTTTTTCCGTTGTTGTGTAATTCCGTTGGGCGTCATCTAAGGTCCTAGAGGCATAGTAAATTACGTGGGGTACCTTCCCGATGCGTTGCCCCAAAACCGCCCCGACACTTAGATCGCTTGCGTCGCACATGATCTCAAAGGGGAGATTCCAATCCGGTGGTTGAATAATGGGCGCTTCGCACAGTTTCCCCTTTAGCTTGTCGAATGCTGCCTTGCATGCATCGTTGAACTCGAATTTGATCTCTTTTTGGAGAAGGCTGCACATTGGTTGCGCGATTTTTGAGAAGTCTTGAATGAAACGCCGATAGAAGCCGGCGTGTCCAAGGAACGAGCGGACATCTTTCACATTGCGAGGGTATGGAAGTGTCTTGATAACATCGATCTTCGCTTTGTCGACTTCCAACCCCTTTTCTGAAATTAAATGACCTAATACAATTCCTTGGCTCACCATAAAGTGGCACTTCTCAAAATTTAAGACAAGGTTAGCTTCAACGCACTTTTCCATTATTAGGCTCAAGTTATGGAGACACTCATCGAATGAGTTGCCATAAATGGAAAAGTCGTCCATGAATACTTCAATAAATTTAGAAATATACTCAGAAAAGATAGAAATCATACACCTTTGAAAAGTTCCAGGCGCATTGCATAGTCCAAACGGCATTCTTCGATATGCGAAAGTTCCAAAGGGGCAAGTGAATGTCGTCTTCCTCTGATCTTCTGGATCGATGGCGATTTGAAAATAGCCCGAGTACCCATCCAAAAAGCAATAGTAGGGCCGCCCCGCTAATCTTTCGAGCATTTGATCGATGAAGGGAAGAGGAAAGTGATCCTTCTTTGTCGCCGCATTGAGTTTGCGATAGTCGATGCAAACTCTCCATCCGTTTTGCACTCGTGTTGGCACTTTCTCTCCTTCGGCATTTTCCACAATCGTGATTCCCGTCTTCTTGGGAACTACATGGATTGGAGATACCCATTCCGAATCGGCCACCGCGTAAATAATCCCCGCATCAAGAAGCTTGAGAAGTTCCTTTTTCACCACCTCCATCATGACTGGATTTAACCTTCTTTGTGCTTCTCTTGACGGTTTCGATCCCTCCTCCAACACAATTTTGTGCATACATGTCGAGGGGCTTATACCTGGCATATCGGCCAATGTCCATCCGATCGCCTTCTTATGGTTTCCAAGAGTTTCCACCAATCGGGTTTCTTGGTCAAGGGTTAGATTCGATGCGATGATGACGGGTAATGTGTTGTTTGGCCCGAGGTACGCGTATTTGAGGTGATCGGGAAGGGGTTTGAGTTCGAGAGTAGGGGCTTCTTCGATTGATGGCTTAATGCGTTCTTGCGATATTTGGAGTTTGTTGTGAGGGGAACCCGAAATGAATTTTATTTCTTCATTATGTTCTTGCTCTATTTCTTGCTTCTCATTCGTTTGTGCGATCTCCCCCCAAACATCCTCAAAAATCACATCGTATCCCTTCGAGTACTCTTCTTCCAAGTGTTCTTCAACCATTTCATCAATCTCGTCAGTAATGGTAATGCTCGATACATTGTAGTCGTTCGGGTACTTGATGGTGTCAAATATGTTGAAGGTGATTTTCTCGTTGTCGAATTCCATGGACATCGTCCCTGAGTGGCAGTCTATGCATGTTCGCGCGGTTCTCAAAAAGGGTCTTCCTAAAAGGATGGCGGACGAATCGGCGTTGTCGCCCATTTCAAGAATGTAGAAGTCGGCTGGGAAAACCAACCCATTCACCTTGACGAGTACATCTTCCGCGACACCTAGGACGGCGGCCGTCGAACGGTCGGCGAGTTGCACCATCACCCTTGTATCCTTTAGGTCGCCTAAACCCAAGGTCTCGTAAACGGACCTAGGCATTACGTTTATGGAGGCTCCTAAGTCGAGCATGCACCTCGCGAGTTGTTGAAGACCAATGGTGCACGGAATAGCGAAAACTCTAGGGTCTTTCTCTTTTTGTGCGACTCGCGTGTTGATGCTCATTACAGAGGGTAGGTTTATCGTCTCGTTCCCCTTTAATTTCCTCTTATTTGTGCATAGATTCTTGAAGAACTTGGCATATGGGGGGTGCATTCGGATCGCATCGATAATCGGAATGTTTACCTCCACCTTCTTGAACACCTCCAAAATATCCTTATCGAGCTCATCCTTCCGAGAGTTAACCGCTAGTCGAGTTGGGAATGGTGCGCGCTTCTTTTCCTTTTCTTGCGCGATTTCCTTTTCTTCGTTCTTTCCTTGTTCTTTCTCTTGAATTGGCTCTTCCTCTTTCCTGATCTCTTCTTGTGCCTCATCTTGTTTACACGCGCTTGAACTCGTTTCCTCATCTTGCTTTCTTGGAACCACTAACTCTTCTTCTTCGTCGTGTGAGCCAACCTCTCTCCCACTTCTTAGGCGTATCGCGTTGATGGGCTTGTACTCCGGTGGTCCCGAACCTTGAGAAGGCAACCGATTGCCCCCTTGTCCTTTCAATACATTGACTTCCCCCGCGATTTGCTTGATTTGCATTTCCAAGTTTTGCATTTGACGCCCTTGCGTAGCTTGGTTTTGGTTAAGTGAGCTTACATCATTCTTGACGGTTCCCAACTCAGTTGTGAGGTTTGTGAAATTCCCCGCCATGAATGCCATCATTTTATCAAGTTTCTCGTCAAGAGAAGAGATTTGGGAATTCGATGTGGAGGGTTGAGGAGGTTGTTGATGAGGGTGAGCTTGAGGTTGTTGTGGCGCTTGTGCATTTGGATGAACATACACATTCGGTTTTTGGTAACTGGATTGTGGGAATTGAGGCGGCGCATCCTCATTCTTCCAACGAAAATTTGGGTGTTTCTTCCATGACTCATTGTAGGTTTGCGAGAAAGGTTGGCGTTGGGTTGAGTAGCTTCCGATGGCATTGACATCTTCTTGTAACCTATCGCATTCATCGGTCGCATGATTTGTATCCCCACAAAACTCGCACTTCCTTGGTTCGATCTTCGCGCCCACAGCTTTGAGCATTTGACTAAATCTTGTCTCGAAGTTTTGTGTGATTCTTGATTCCATTGCCTTGAGGTCAACCGTACTTGTCATGTTCACTTGACCCATTCTTCCCCCGCGTCCTTGGTTTCCTTCAGCCATGGTTTCGATAAGAGCTCGCACTTCCGATGGGGTCATGTTATTGAACGATCCTCCAGCCGAGCATTGGAGTAATCGCGCATCGAGATCGTTCATCCCTTGTAGAAATTGGTCGATAAGTGAGGTCTCGTCGAGGTTATGGTTGGGGCATGATGCGCATAATCGCACAAATCGCTCGTCATATTCTTGAAGTGTCTCCCCTCCTCCTTGTTGGATCCCCGTGATTTCCTTGCGGATTTTGGCCGTCAACGTGATCGGGTAGTATCGTTTTAGAAAACGCGTTCCTACCTCTTGAAACGTTGTAAAAGGACCCCCTTGCAAGTGGGTTAGCCAATCCCTTGGTGCTTCCCCAAGTGTGTGGGAGAAGAGGATCAATTTGATATTATCCAAGTTATCGGATTTACCAAACAATGCTGTGCATTTACGATCTAGATTATCTAAATGTGCATATGGGTTGTCATTTTTATGTCCTTCAAATATGGGTAATACATTTAATATAGATGGACTTAGTTTAAAATTGGGCACAGTTGGTATAACAATATTTCCAGGATTTCGAGGGATTTGATGGTCTAAAAGTTCTCCTAATGTTCTTTCTTGAGCCATTTTATGAATTTGAGATGATGATGGTGTTGAATGAGAATTAGATTTAAAAAGAGTTTGAGAGTTTAGCTTGGATGAGTGAACGATTGGAGAGATTGGAGTTCTTCCTTGTGGCCCTTCCACTTGTTGTTGCTCCCAATTTTGTTCTTCTTCTTCTTGAGGCCCTTGGATGGAAGGAGAAGCCTCGTTACGTCCTTTTTGCCTTGAGTAAGTTTCGTCTTGCTTGCTTCGTGCCTTATCTTTCTTCACCTTTCTTAGATGCTTGTTAATGTCCTTCTTTACAGGTGTGTGCACTTCGCCTTGCGATCTCGTCTTTCTCATGCACCTTCAAAATTCAAATGAAACAAAAAACACTAGACAATTGATTAGAATTTAGTAATAAACTCAATTAAAGCCGTCTCCCCGGCAACGGCGCCATTTGTAAACCGCGCAAAACCGTCGTTAAATTTCACACAATTTAGCAAAAATATTTATAATTTCCCTAGATTTACTCTTAAGTGTATATGTGGTCTTTTGAGTTTTAGGGGTCGAACACAAGGAGAATGGCCTTGAGATATTACAATTCTTTTCAAAAGTAGGTCTTTGTTTTGTTCAAATGATGTAAATTGTTTAAGAAGGGTAATGATGTATTAGATGGATTTTAATCAAATTCGTACACAATTTTTTTTTTAAAAATTCTTCAATAATAATTCCAAATGTCCAAAAGTTGCAAATGATATGTCAATGAAAACTAGAGAATGAGATCTTCACAATGCAAGGTAAATCAATTATCACTTTTGTTCATATTTTTA
Source organism: Juncus effusus (assembly GCA_027726005.1). NCBI lineage: Eukaryota > Viridiplantae > Streptophyta > Magnoliopsida > Poales > Juncaceae > Juncus > Juncus effusus. The sequence continues at coordinate 4,839,570 of CM050904.1, read as the reverse complement.
TTTAATCTACACTTTTCATAATCAATCAGCAGGAATTTTCATAAAATCACAGAAATTCGAAAATTACTTCAAAAATTACCAAAATTTTACAAAAATTAGGAAAGCAAGTTCAGGTTATGTGGTAAAAATTTCAGATCAAAAAGATTGATATTCCAAAAGTTATGGTCAAAAATCAGAGTATATGACAGAATTGGACAGAGAATGGTATGTGTTGCCAAAAGAGGGTGAAATTCAAATTTTATCCAAACAATAATGCAATTAAAATTCAGATTGAGAAACTACACTTCAAAATGATCTACTGAGACTTAGATTTTTTATTTATAGGATTTTTTTACTAATTTCTAAAAATCGTAGAAAAACAGTCAGATTCAAAATCAAGAACAGAAAATTAAAAAAAAAATCAAAACTTTGCACAGATTTTATCTTACAAATTTAACATAAAAACATTGGGCACATATTATATGAAAGTTTTTCTAAAATATCTAAAGAAACACAAAAATATTTTTTTATAATTTTCTTAAATCAGATCTGAAGTCAAACAATTTTTTACTGAAACTGACAGAAATAAAATGCAGAAAAATGTATTTTTGAATTTAGAGGATAAAAAGTAGGGATTTTTAAGGCAATTTGATCAAGAATTGTATCATTAATCACAAAATATTCAATTATTCAGATTTGGAACAAGTATGAATTATTTCCAACCAGAAAAACTCAGCAAATAGATCAAAATTTCAGATCAAACACCAGTCAACCAACTAGTGTTTGATCTCAATTTTTTTGAACTAAAAACTTCACTAAATCAAGCAAAAACCTCAACCAAGATTCAAGATGATAAAATGGACTAACATGCAGGAAAATTCAGTTCTAAATGACCTAATTAATTCAACCAAATCGATTAAACCAAAAAAAAACCAGATTTAACAGCATATTATGAACAGTAACCAAATCAGTCAATTTAATTCAAATTAAAGCAAGATTTCAAACAATTCTATCACAAAAAGCCTATCCCTACAAAATTCTACTCACACATGATAAGATCAACCGAAATTAGGCATGTGTTCATCATATTTTTTTACAAATTGGATCTTGTAATCTAAAATTGGATACAAGAGATTAAATGAAAATTGAATCAAACCGAGACGTAGAAGATCAACCAGAAGCTTCCTTGAGCCGATTTGAACCTCCAATTGATGCTCGATCCAGCCGGAACCGCTCAATTGCCTTTTTCACCAAAATCAGCCCGAATTGGTGAATTTTCACTCAAACTCGAAAATTGAAGCTCGAAAAGCTCTGAGATTCAGTAATGGAGTTACTGAAACTTAAAGAAGATGATTGGAGAGTGGTGTGTTGAAAGAATTTGGAGAATGGAAGAATGAATTCCCAGAGATTGGATTCATCGGTCTAATTTATAGAGAGACTGGTATGGAGAGTGGGGGACAAACCGAGCGATTCCATTGGCTCAGGCAGATCAAGTGGGGTGTACTGAAGATCTGGACGAAATTTCGTTGAATTTGGCTGAGAATTGAACGAGTTTGAATCATCGGATTTTTCATCCGTTTACTCGCGCGAAAACTGAACTGAATTTCAGTTCAGTTGATTTGAATCGCATTACTGAGACTGACAGTGGGTCCCTTCAGAATAAGTTGTGGTGAAACGGGTCGTAATCGCGTGAAACGAGTCGCTATTCCGTTATTAATCTCTGAGTTTTCAAACTGTTTTGTTTTGGTTTTCTGTGGCGAAACGGTGAGACGAGTCACAACTGATGAAACGAGTCATCTTCTTCTTCAGCCTTTGGCGCTGAGTTTTGAATTAAATTTCCGGATTTCATGCGACGAAACGAGCTGCAGCTCGCTTGAAACGAGTCGCTTTTGTGTGAGCTGGGTATTGACTCGTTTTAAGCTCGTGCCGCTGATCTGGTGTGGCGAATCGGTTTGAAACGCGTGAGACGAGTCATAACTGATGAAACGAGTCGTCTTCTTCTTCAGTTTTGGCGCTGAATTTCTTTCCTCGATCTTCTGTGGCTTGCGGTCGTGTGCTCGTCCTAAAACAATCCTCTGACAGCCTTGTGAGTTGCGAATTTGGACTTTGGATCGATTTTTCTCTTGGATTTCAGACCCGTTTACCCGTTTCTCACAACCATCGATTCGAGCTCGTGATTCTGTACATTTCGCTGTGATTCATCAACTCAGATCTCTTCTCCATCTTCTCACAAATCCACAGGGCTTTGAATGGTTGGAAACCGTTGAGTAAAACTCGAGTTCTGCTGATTTGAATATCATCGGTTCGCTGTTCCGCCATTGCTGACCAGAGTGTGCAAATCGACCTCTTGTTCGCAATTCACACAACGAAATCCAAAACGGTGACTCAGGCTTCGTTCTCAACTTCCTCACGATGCTTCACAACCATTATTACTTCCCAATCCGCCTCGAATCCAGAGAATTCCTCCATTAACCAACTCGGTTTCAGTTTCGCGAAAATAACCAAAAAACGGCTGAACTCGTGAATCAAACTATGATTTCGAGTTGTTTTTCCATCGAATTGAGGCTTCTGAATTCATCGTGAGCCTTCACTAAAGCTTTACGACACGAGAAGAATCATCTTTGCTTGAGAAAAACGGAAATGGTTGATCGAATTCATTCGCTGTTCGAAACTCGACCGTTGGTTCATCCAGTTTGAAAAGTTCATTGAGGATTTCGTCGAACAGATTACGGAAACACGGATTTCTCGCTGGATTTCGCATCATTCGATGAGTTCTTCATACGGTTAGAAAGGGTAGAAGATGTAGAAGAGAATGAGATCGGTTTTGGCTCGAATGGATGATGGTGGAAGGCACGGCAGATCAACCATGGTTTCGGTACGTATTTGGCACCTGTTCTGGCCGAATTCCGGCGATTGCCGGAACTTTCAAGACCGGAGGATGGCACCGGCGTGTTCGTCTCGTCATGCTGAATCCATGGCTGGCCGGTTCGTTCAGTTTCGAGCAAAATTTCGGACTTTGGATGTTGAAGAAGACGGGTTTGACCTGGTCAACCGTTGACTTTGACCAGTTTTGACCTGATTTTCAATTGGTGATTCTGAGAGTTCTAGAAGGTTTCTGATCGCGAGGATTGTACCGTTGGGTTCGTTTCGTCGAGCTCTTCGTTTTGGTATACCGTTTGACCCATTTTGGAGAAGTTGACTTTTGGTCAACTCGGCGATTTTTGGCGTTTGGCTCGGTTTGACTTGGTTGTAGAAGGTTTTTGAATTGTCGTAAAAGTTTGGGGAATTTTTTTGTAGAGTGTTTGAGGTTTTTAGTTGGCCATCTTTGGCCCATTATTTGCGTTTTGGTCCAATTCTTCATTTTATGGCCTTTTTGCCTGTAAAATCACACAAAAATGTATTAAGAGGTTTCAAATTATGTTTTATGAATTATGAGCATTTTTCATACATTTAATGTGAATTATGATTGAATTTGAGATGATAAAAACCCTAAAAATGTGTATAAAAATACACATTACAAATTCCACCACACTTAAACCAAGCTTGCCCTCAAGCGTAAATAAAATCAAGTTTTAGGGTTTTTAGAATCAGTTTAAGCGTTTTGAAAAGAGATTTAGTTATTGCCATGAATGTTATATACTAATATTTGATTATTATAATAATACACGAAGGTCGAAGAATATCCATTAATAATTTCAAATTCAAGTTTATTTAAAATTCCCCAATCCTTCAAATACGAACCTTTTTCCAAAAAATAATGCCCTAATTTTGTTTTTGATACTTTCTCCCCCTAAATTTAAAATGGTGAATTTATAAAATTTACCCCAAAAGTTTCAACTAACTCAACTTTCTCTTTTATAAACACGTAAAGGTTGGTATGTTATCCACTCATGTTATCAAAAGACAAGCTGTGCTTTGCACGTACAAAAAATCCTTCATTTTCTATTGCGGATATGTAAAATTTTTCTTTTTCAAGGGTTTAAAAATAATTTTTCACATTTTTGAATTCTTTTTGTGAAGGGATAACAGGTTACGATTTCGGTCACTTGCTTTTAGTGCGAAAATTAGAGATGGACATACGAGTCATTAACTATGCCATGAAAGATAGGTTGAGTTAGAAAAATTTTGCGAAGCTAGTGGTATTAAAAGTAAGGTTTGATTTTTCAAAAGTTTTAATCACAGCATTACTTTAAAGAAAACGATTTATAATGTCATTAAAGGGGTAAGTGAAATATTTATGAATTTTCGAAACGTTTAATGGATTTTAAATGTATATTATAGATGAGATGAGGTGGAAAATATGGCATTCATGATGATAATTAATCTCTTTTTGAATTTTCAAATCTTTTCATCATTTTCCAAAACCCTAAGTGTTTTCAAAATTTTGCTTGAAAGGGCTTAGTTTTAAAATATGTTTTTACAAAACCTTTTATTTACTTTTCATTTAAAATCTTTTTCTTTTAAAACACACAACAATTTATTCACAAAAACAAACAAAAATGAAAGAAAAACAAACAAAAAGTTTAAATTTTTATGGTATTTATGAGTTTTGTTGTTGTTTGTTTGAAATTTTGAATTTTTTATATGAATTTTCACATTTTTACAAGAAAACAAAACTTGGTTTTGCACAAAACCACCCCACCACACTTAAACCTTTGTTTGTCCTCAAACAAAAAGGTCAAAAATGAGACATTTGTGGAAATCGGAAAAATTGTTGGGGTTTTATGCAAAACCTCCCCCACCACACTTAATCTTTTGCATAGCAAAAGTTTAAGTGTGAAAGAGAGTTTTGTAAAAAGAAGAAAAATAAAATAAAGAAAGGAAAAATACGACCTGACACGACGAGTTGCCTCTCGCCAAGCGCCCTTGTTTTACGTCTTGAGCTCGACGCATTTATGCTTCATTCTTTCCTTCCCTCGCTTTGTGGCGTCGCTTCTAAATCATGCTCATCGAACCACCTTGTATCATGATTCTCGTAAAAAGCCTTCAAGCGATGACCATTGACCTTGAATTTGATGTCTTCTCCCCTAGAAATTTCAAATACTCCAAACGGCAAAATATGGGTAATTATGTAAGGACCTGTCCATCGGCTCTTCAACTTCCCGGGATGTAATCTCAACCGAGAGTTGAATAACAAGACTTTATCGCCAGTTTTAAATTCCTTTTTGCGAATAAGTTTGTCGTGAGCGATGGTTAATTTTTCTTTGTAAATTCGAGAATTATCATAAGCCTCAATGCGAAGCTCTTCTAATTCTTGAATTTGCAATTTCCGCAACCCCCCATCTTTTGGGTAATCTTGATTTACCTTTTTGATTGCCCAAAATGCTTTGTGCTCAATTTCCACCGGTAGGTGACAACTCTTTCCATAAACGAGTTTAAAAGGAGTCATCCCTATCGGTGTTTTGTATGCGGTGCGGTAAGCCCATAAAGCATCCCCAAGCCTTTGACTCCAATCCTTGCGAGAGGGATTAACCACTTTCTCAAGGATTGATTTTATTTCCCTATTGGATATTTCGGCTTGCCCATTAGTTTGGGGATGATAAGCGGTTGACATGCGGTGTTGTACATGATAATTTTTCAAAAGGGATTCGAGGTACTTATTATTGAAATGCGAACCCCTATCGCTAATGATAGCTTTAGGCACCCCAAAACGCTGAAAGATATTCTTTTTAAGGAATTCAATCACCGTTTTGGAGTTGGCATCCCTTGTTGGTATGGCCTCAACCCATTTTGAAACATAATCAACACACACAAGAATATATAAATACCCATTTGATTGAGGAAAGGGGCCCATGAAATCTATCCCCCAAACATCGAAAAGCTCGAAAAACAATAAAGCTTTAAGAGGCATTTCGTTTTTGCGGGTTAGATTGCCCGTTTTTTGGCAATTTTCACAACTCTTTACAAAGGAATGAGCATCTTTATAAAGAGTTGGCCAATACAATCCACTTTGGAGTACCTTATGACTTGTGCGTTGCCCTCCAAAGTGTCCCCCACATTCTAAAGTGTGACAGAAAGAGAGTACCGAATTTATCTCGTGGTCGGGCACGCATTTCCGTACCATTTGATCGGAGCAAATTTTGTAGAGGTAGGGGTCTTCCCAGAGGTAATAGCGCGAGTCGTTTTTTAGTTTGTCCTTTTGAGCTCGAGAGAGGGTGTTTGGCAATTCGCGAGTTTCAAGGTAGTTGACGATGTCGGCGTACCAAGGCGCCATGCCATGGATCGCGTAGAGTTGCTCGTCAGGAAAGAGTTCGTTGATCGGAATGATATCGCCTTCGTTTGTTGGGAGTCGGCTAAGATGATCGGCCACCAAGTTTTCGGCTCCCTTTTTATCCCGAATCTCCACGTTAAACTCTTGAAGGAGAAGGATCCATCGGAGGAGGCGTGGCTTGCATTCCTTCTTCTTCATTAAGTGCTTGAGCGCGGCATGATCTGAAAATACAACAACTTTTGTCCCGACCAAGTATGATCGGAACTTTTCCAATGCAAAGACAATGGCCAATAGTTCTTTTTCCGTTGTTGTGTAATTCCGTTGGGCGTCATCTAAGGTCCTAGAGGCATAGTAAATTACGTGGGGTACCTTCCCGATGCGTTGCCCCAAAACCGCCCCGACACTTAGATCGCTTGCGTCGCACATGATCTCAAAGGGGAGATTCCAATCCGGTGGTTGAATAATGGGCGCTTCGCACAGTTTCCCCTTTAGCTTGTCGAATGCTGCCTTGCATGCATCGTTGAACTCGAATTTGATCTCTTTTTGGAGAAGGCTGCACATTGGTTGCGCGATTTTTGAGAAGTCTTGAATGAAACGCCGATAGAAGCCGGCGTGTCCAAGGAACGAGCGGACATCTTTCACATTGCGAGGGTATGGAAGTGTCTTGATAACATCGATCTTCGCTTTGTCGACTTCCAACCCCTTTTCTGAAATTAAATGACCTAATACAATTCCTTGGCTCACCATAAAGTGGCACTTCTCAAAATTTAAGACAAGGTTAGCTTCAACGCACTTTTCCATTATTAGGCTCAAGTTATGGAGACACTCATCGAATGAGTTGCCATAAATGGAAAAGTCGTCCATGAATACTTCAATAAATTTAGAAATATACTCAGAAAAGATAGAAATCATACACCTTTGAAAAGTTCCAGGCGCATTGCATAGTCCAAACGGCATTCTTCGATATGCGAAAGTTCCAAAGGGGCAAGTGAATGTCGTCTTCCTCTGATCTTCTGGATCGATGGCGATTTGAAAATAGCCCGAGTACCCATCCAAAAAGCAATAGTAGGGCCGCCCCGCTAATCTTTCGAGCATTTGATCGATGAAGGGAAGAGGAAAGTGATCCTTCTTTGTCGCCGCATTGAGTTTGCGATAGTCGATGCAAACTCTCCATCCGTTTTGCACTCGTGTTGGCACTTTCTCTCCTTCGGCATTTTCCACAATCGTGATTCCCGTCTTCTTGGGAACTACATGGATTGGAGATACCCATTCCGAATCGGCCACCGCGTAAATAATCCCCGCATCAAGAAGCTTGAGAAGTTCCTTTTTCACCACCTCCATCATGACTGGATTTAACCTTCTTTGTGCTTCTCTTGACGGTTTCGATCCCTCCTCCAACACAATTTTGTGCATACATGTCGAGGGGCTTATACCTGGCATATCGGCCAATGTCCATCCGATCGCCTTCTTATGGTTTCCAAGAGTTTCCACCAATCGGGTTTCTTGGTCAAGGGTTAGATTCGATGCGATGATGACGGGTAATGTGTTGTTTGGCCCGAGGTACGCGTATTTGAGGTGATCGGGAAGGGGTTTGAGTTCGAGAGTAGGGGCTTCTTCGATTGATGGCTTAATGCGTTCTTGCGATATTTGGAGTTTGTTGTGAGGGGAACCCGAAATGAATTTTATTTCTTCATTATGTTCTTGCTCTATTTCTTGCTTCTCATTCGTTTGTGCGATCTCCCCCCAAACATCCTCAAAAATCACATCGTATCCCTTCGAGTACTCTTCTTCCAAGTGTTCTTCAACCATTTCATCAATCTCGTCAGTAATGGTAATGCTCGATACATTGTAGTCGTTCGGGTACTTGATGGTGTCAAATATGTTGAAGGTGATTTTCTCGTTGTCGAATTCCATGGACATCGTCCCTGAGTGGCAGTCTATGCATGTTCGCGCGGTTCTCAAAAAGGGTCTTCCTAAAAGGATGGCGGACGAATCGGCGTTGTCGCCCATTTCAAGAATGTAGAAGTCGGCTGGGAAAACCAACCCATTCACCTTGACGAGTACATCTTCCGCGACACCTAGGACGGCGGCCGTCGAACGGTCGGCGAGTTGCACCATCACCCTTGTATCCTTTAGGTCGCCTAAACCCAAGGTCTCGTAAACGGACCTAGGCATTACGTTTATGGAGGCTCCTAAGTCGAGCATGCACCTCGCGAGTTGTTGAAGACCAATGGTGCACGGAATAGCGAAAACTCTAGGGTCTTTCTCTTTTTGTGCGACTCGCGTGTTGATGCTCATTACAGAGGGTAGGTTTATCGTCTCGTTCCCCTTTAATTTCCTCTTATTTGTGCATAGATTCTTGAAGAACTTGGCATATGGGGGGTGCATTCGGATCGCATCGATAATCGGAATGTTTACCTCCACCTTCTTGAACACCTCCAAAATATCCTTATCGAGCTCATCCTTCCGAGAGTTAACCGCTAGTCGAGTTGGGAATGGTGCGCGCTTCTTTTCCTTTTCTTGCGCGATTTCCTTTTCTTCGTTCTTTCCTTGTTCTTTCTCTTGAATTGGCTCTTCCTCTTTCCTGATCTCTTCTTGTGCCTCATCTTGTTTACACGCGCTTGAACTCGTTTCCTCATCTTGCTTTCTTGGAACCACTAACTCTTCTTCTTCGTCGTGTGAGCCAACCTCTCTCCCACTTCTTAGGCGTATCGCGTTGATGGGCTTGTACTCCGGTGGTCCCGAACCTTGAGAAGGCAACCGATTGCCCCCTTGTCCTTTCAATACATTGACTTCCCCCGCGATTTGCTTGATTTGCATTTCCAAGTTTTGCATTTGACGCCCTTGCGTAGCTTGGTTTTGGTTAAGTGAGCTTACATCATTCTTGACGGTTCCCAACTCAGTTGTGAGGTTTGTGAAATTCCCCGCCATGAATGCCATCATTTTATCAAGTTTCTCGTCAAGAGAAGAGATTTGGGAATTCGATGTGGAGGGTTGAGGAGGTTGTTGATGAGGGTGAGCTTGAGGTTGTTGTGGCGCTTGTGCATTTGGATGAACATACACATTCGGTTTTTGGTAACTGGATTGTGGGAATTGAGGCGGCGCATCCTCATTCTTCCAACGAAAATTTGGGTGTTTCTTCCATGACTCATTGTAGGTTTGCGAGAAAGGTTGGCGTTGGGTTGAGTAGCTTCCGATGGCATTGACATCTTCTTGTAACCTATCGCATTCATCGGTCGCATGATTTGTATCCCCACAAAACTCGCACTTCCTTGGTTCGATCTTCGCGCCCACAGCTTTGAGCATTTGACTAAATCTTGTCTCGAAGTTTTGTGTGATTCTTGATTCCATTGCCTTGAGGTCAACCGTACTTGTCATGTTCACTTGACCCATTCTTCCCCCGCGTCCTTGGTTTCCTTCAGCCATGGTTTCGATAAGAGCTCGCACTTCCGATGGGGTCATGTTATTGAACGATCCTCCAGCCGAGCATTGGAGTAATCGCGCATCGAGATCGTTCATCCCTTGTAGAAATTGGTCGATAAGTGAGGTCTCGTCGAGGTTATGGTTGGGGCATGATGCGCATAATCGCACAAATCGCTCGTCATATTCTTGAAGTGTCTCCCCTCCTCCTTGTTGGATCCCCGTGATTTCCTTGCGGATTTTGGCCGTCAACGTGATCGGGTAGTATCGTTTTAGAAAACGCGTTCCTACCTCTTGAAACGTTGTAAAAGGACCCCCTTGCAAGTGGGTTAGCCAATCCCTTGGTGCTTCCCCAAGTGTGTGGGAGAAGAGGATCAATTTGATATTATCCAAGTTATCGGATTTACCAAACAATGCTGTGCATTTACGATCTAGATTATCTAAATGTGCATATGGGTTGTCATTTTTATGTCCTTCAAATATGGGTAATACATTTAATATAGATGGACTTAGTTTAAAATTGGGCACAGTTGGTATAACAATATTTCCAGGATTTCGAGGGATTTGATGGTCTAAAAGTTCTCCTAATGTTCTTTCTTGAGCCATTTTATGAATTTGAGATGATGATGGTGTTGAATGAGAATTAGATTTAAAAAGAGTTTGAGAGTTTAGCTTGGATGAGTGAACGATTGGAGAGATTGGAGTTCTTCCTTGTGGCCCTTCCACTTGTTGTTGCTCCCAATTTTGTTCTTCTTCTTCTTGAGGCCCTTGGATGGAAGGAGAAGCCTCGTTACGTCCTTTTTGCCTTGAGTAAGTTTCGTCTTGCTTGCTTCGTGCCTTATCTTTCTTCACCTTTCTTAGATGCTTGTTAATGTCCTTCTTTACAGGTGTGTGCACTTCGCCTTGCGATCTCGTCTTTCTCATGCACCTTCAAAATTCAAATGAAACAAAAAACACTAGACAATTGATTAGAATTTAGTAATAAACTCAATTAAAGCCGTCTCCCCGGCAACGGCGCCATTTGTAAACCGCGCAAAACCGTCGTTAAATTTCACACAATTTAGCAAAAATATTTATAATTTCCCTAGATTTACTCTTAAGTGTATATGTGGTCTTTTGAGTTTTAGGGGTCGAACACAAGGGGAATGGCCTTGAGATATTACAATTCTTTTCAAAAGTAGGTCTTTGTTTTGTTCAAATGATGTAAATTGTTTAAGAAGGGTAATGATGTATTAGATGGATTTTAATCAAATTCGTACACAATTTTTTTTTTAAAAATTCTTCAATAATAATTCCAAATGTCCAAAAGTTGCAAATGATATGTCAATGAAAACTAGAGAATGAGATCTTCACAATGCAAGGTAAATCAATTATCACTTTTGTTCATATTTTTATTTAATCTACACTTTTCATAATCAATCAGCAGGAATTTTCATAAAATCACAGAAATTCGAAAATTACTTCAAAAATTACCAAAATTTTACAAAAATTAGGAAAGCAAGTTCAGGTTATGTGGTAAAAATTTCAGATCAAAAAAGATTGATATTCCAAAAGTTATGGTAAAAAATCAGAGTATATGACAGAATTGGACAGAGAATGGTATGTGTTGCCAAAAGAGGGTGAAATTCAAATTTTATCCAAACAATAATGCAATTAAAATTCAGATTGAGAAACTACACTTCAAAATGATCTACTGAGACTTAGATTTTTTATTTATAGGATTTTTTTACTAATTTCTAAAAATCGTAGAAAAACAGTCAGATTCAAAATCAAGAACAGAAAATTAAAAAAAAAATCAAAACTTTGCACAGATTTTATCTTACAAATTTAACATAAAAACATTGGGCACATATTATATGAAAGTTGTTCTAAAATATCTAAAGAAACACAAAAATATTTTTTTATAATTTTCTTAAATCAGATCTGAAGTCAAACAATTTTTTACTGAAACTGACAGAAATAAAATGCAGAAAAATGTATTTTTGAATTTAGAGGATAAAAAGTAGGGATTTTTAAGGCAATTTGATCAAGAATTGTATCATTAATCACAAAATATTCAATTATTCAGATTTGGAACAAGTTTGAATTATTTCCAACCAGAAAAACTCAGCAAATAGATCAAAATTTCAGATCAAACACCAGTCAACCAACTAGTGTTTGATCTCAATTTTTTTGAACTAAAAACTTCACTAAATCAAGCAAAAACCTCAACCAAGATTCAAGATGATAAAATGGACTAACATGCAGGAAAATTCAGTTCTAAATGACCTAATTAATTCAACCAAATCGATTAAACCAAAAAAAAACCAGATTTAACAGCATATTATGAACAGTAACCAAATCAGTCAATTTAATTCAAATTAAAGCAAGATTTCAAACAATTCTATCACAAAAAGCCTATCCCTACAAAATTCTACTCACACATGATAAGATCAACCGAAATTAGGCATGTGTTCATCATATTTTTTTACAAATTGGATCTTGTAATCTAAAATTGGATACAAGAGATTAAATGAAAATTGAATCAAACCGAGACGTAGAAGATCAACCAGAAGCTTCCTTGAGCCGATTTGAACCTCCAATTGATGCTCGATCCAGCCGGAACCGCTCAATTGCCTTTTTCACCAAAATCAGCCCGAATTGGTGAATTTTCACTCAAACTCGAAAATTGAAGCTCGAAAAGCTCTGAGATTCAGTAATGGAGTTACTGAAACTTAAAGAAGATGATTGGAGAGTGGTGTGTTGAAAGAATTTGGAGAATGGAAGAATGAATTCCCAGAGATTGGATTCATCGGTCTAATTTATAGAGAGACTGGTATGGAGAGTGGGGGACAAACCGAGCGATTCCATTGGCTCAGGCAGATCAAGTGGGGTGTACTGAAGATCTGGACGAAATTTCGTTGAATTTGGCTGAGAATTGAATGAGTTTGAATCATCGGATTTTTCATCCGTTTACTCGCGCGAAAACTGAACTGAATTTCAGTTCAGTTGATTTGAATCGCATTACTGAGACTGACAGTGGGTCCCTTCAGAATAAGTTGTGGTGAAACGGGTCGTAATCGCGTGAAACGAGTCGCTATTCCGTTATTAATCTCTGAGTTTTCAAACTGTTTTGTTTTGGTTTTCTGTGGCGAAACGGTGAGACGAGTCACAACTGATGAAACGAGTCATCTTCTTCTTCAGCCTTTGGCGCTGAGTTTTGAATTAAATTTTCGGATTTCATGCGACGAAACGAGCTGCAGCTCGCTTGAAACGAGTCGCTTTTGTGTGAGCTGGGTATTGACTCGTTTTAAGCTCGTGCCGCTGATCTGGTGTGGCGAATCGGTTTGAAACGCGTGAGACGAGTCATAACTGATGAAACGAGTCGTCTTCTTCTTCAGTTTTGGCGCTGAATTTCTTTCCTCGATCTTCTGTGGCTTGCGGTCGTGTGCTCGTCCTAAAACAATCCTCTGACAGCCTTGTGAGTTGCGAATTTGGACTTTGGATCGATTTTTCTCTTGGATTTCAGACCCGTTTACCCGTTTCTCACAACCATCGATTCGAGCTCGTGATTCTGTACATTTCGCTGTGATTCATCAACTCAGATCTCTTCTCCATCTTCTCACGAATCCACAGGGCTTTGAATGGTTGGAAACCGTTGAGTAAAACTCGAGTTCTGCTGATTTGAATATCATCGGTTCGCTGTTCCGCCATTGCTGACCAGAGTGTGCAAATCGACCTCTTGTTCGCAATTCACACAACGAAATCCAAAACGGTGACTCAGGCTTCGTTCTCAACTTCCTCACGATGCTTCACAACCATTATTACTTCCCAATCCGCCTCGAATCCAGAGAATTCCTCCATTAACCAACTCGGTTTCAGTTTCGCGAAAATAACCAAAAAACGGCTGAACTCGTGAATCAAACTATGATTTCGAGTTGTTTTTCCATCGAATTGAGGCTTCTGAATTCATCGTGAGCCTTCACTAAAGCTTTACGACACGAGAAGAATCATCTTTGCTTGAGAAAAACGGAAATGGTTGATCGAATTCATTCGCTGTTCGAAACTCGACCGTTGGTTCATCCAGTTTGAAAAGTTCATTGAGGATTTCGTCGAACAGATTACGGAAACACGGATTTCTCGCTGGATTTCGCATCATTCGATGAGTTCTTCATACGGTTAGAAAGGGTAGAAGATGTAGAAGAGAATGAGATCGGTTTTGGCTCGAATGGATGATGGTGGAAGGCACGGCAGATCAACCATGGTTTCGGTACGTATTTGGCACCTGTTCTGGCCGAATTCCGGCGATTGCCGGAACTTTCAAGACCGGAGGATGGCACCGGCGTGTTCGTCTCGTCATGCTGAATCCATGGCTGGCCGGTTCGTTCAGTTTCGAGCAAAATTTCGGACTTTGGATGTTGAAGAAGACGGGTTTGACCTGGTCAACCGTTGACTTTGACCAGTTTTGACCTGATTTTCAATTGGTGATTCTGAGAATTCTAGAAGGTTTCTGATCGCGAGGATTGTACCGTTGGGTTCGTTTCGTCGAGCTCTTCGTTTTGGTATACCGTTTGACCCATTTTGGAGAAGTTGACTTTTGGTCAACTCGGCGATTTTTGGCGTTTGGCTCGGTTTGACTTGGTTGTAGAAGGTTTTTGAATTGTCGTAAAAGTTTGGGGAATTTTTTTGTAGAGTGTTTGAGGTTTTTAGTTGGCCATCTTTGGCCCATTATTTGCGTTTTGGTCCAATTCTTCATTTTATGGCCTTTTTGCCTGTAAAATCACACAAAAATGTATTAAGAGGTTTCAAATTATGTTTTATGAATTATGAGCATTTTTCATACATTTAATGTGAATTATGATTGAATTTGAGATGATAAAAACCCTAAAAATGTGTATAAAAATACACATTACAAGAAAACAACAAGGTATTGTTTTTTTCCATGTACTACACTTCAATTCGATTTTTTTTGTTTTTGTGGAAATCTATAACAACGGAGCTATTTCCACGTATTAGATTTCATTTTATTCGGTTTTGTAAAAAACAATAGAAATTGTGTTTTTTCCATGTTTTAGATTTATGTTTTTGTGGTTTTGGGAAAACTACAAGAGATTGCTTTTTTCCATGTATTACACTTCAATTCGATTTTTTCTGTTTTTGTGGAAATATATAAGAACGGAGGTATTTCCACGTATTCGATTTCATTTTTTGCGGTTTTGTAAAAAAACAATAGAAATTGTGTTTTTTCCATGTTTTAGATTAAAATTTTTGTGGTTTTGAGAAAACGACAAACGATTGCTTTTTTCCATGTATTACACTTCAATTTGTTTTTTTTCTTTTTGTGGAAATCAATAACAACGGAGTTATTTAAATATATTAGATTTCATTTTTTGCGGTTTTGTAAATAACAATACAAATTGTGTTTTTTCCATGTATTATATTTAAATTTTTGTGGTTTTGACAAAACAACAAGATATTGCTTTTTTCCATGTATTACACTTCAATTCGATTTTTTTGTTTTTGTTGAAATCTATAAGAACGGAGTTATTTCCACGTCTTAATTACAATACAAATAATGTTTTTTTTCCATGTATTAAATTTAAATTTTTGTGGTTTTGGGAAAACTACAAGAGATTGCTTTTTTCCATGTACTATATTTCATTTCGATTTTTTCTGTTTTTGTGGAAATCTATAAGAACGGAGGTATTTCCATGTATTAGATTTCATTTTTTGCGGTTTTGTAAAAAAAAATAGAAATTGTGTTCTTTCCATGTTTTAGATTAAAATTTTTCTGGTTTTGAGAAACAACAAGCGATTGCTTTGTTCCATGTATTACACTTCAATTTGATTTTTTTGTGTTTGTGGAAATCTATAACAACGGAGTTATTTCCACGTATTAGATTTTATTTTATGCGGTTTTTTAAAAAACAATAGAAATTGTTTTTTTTCAAAGTTTTAGATTTAAATTTTTGTTGTTTTGGGAAAACTACAACAGATTGCTTTTTTCCATGGATTATATTTCATTTCGATTTTTGTTGTTTTTGTGGAAATCTATAAGAATGGAGTTATTTCCACATATTAGATTTAATTTTTTGCTGTTTTGTAAAAAACAATAGAAATTGTGTTTTTTCCGTGTTTTAGATTTAAGTTTTTGTGGTTTTGGGAAAACAACAAGATATTGCTTTTTTCCATGTATTACACTTCAATTCGATTTTTTTGTTTTTGTGGAAATCTATAACAACGGAGCTATTTCCACGTATTAGATTTCATTTTATTCGGTTTTGTAAAAAACAATAGAAATTGTGTCTTTTCCATGTTTTAGATTTAAGTTTTTGTGGTTTTGGGAAAACTACAAGAGATTGCTTTTTTCCATGTATTACACTTCAATTCGATTTTTTCTGTTTTTGTGGAAATATATAAGAACGGAGGTATTTCCACGTATTAGATTTCATTTTTTGCGGTTTCTTAAAAAACAATAGAAATTGTGTTTTTCCCATGTTTTAGATTAAAATTTTTGTGGTTTTGAGAAAATAACAAACGATTGCTTTTTTCCATGTATTACACTTCAATTAAATTTTTTTGTTTTTGTGGAAATCTATAATTACGGAGTTATTTCCACGTATTAGATTTCATTTTATTCGGTATTGTAAAAAACAATACAAATCTTGTTTTTTCCATGTATTACATTTAAATTTTTGTGGGTCTGGGAAAACTACAAGAAATTGCTTTTTTCCATGTATTACACTTCAATTCGATTTTTTATGTTTTTGTGGAAATATATAAGAACGGAGGTATTTCCACGTATTAGATTTCATTTTTTGCGGTTTTGTAAAAAAAAATAGAAATTGTGTTTTTTCCATGTTTTAGATTAAAATTTTTCTGGTTTTGAGAAAACAACAAGCGATTGCTTTGTTCCATGTAGTACACTTCAATTTGATTTTTTTGTGTTTGTGGAAATCTATACCAACGGCGTTATTTCCACATATTAGATTTTATTTTAGGCGATTTTTTAAAAAACAATAGAAATTGTTTTTTTTCCAAGTTTTGGATTTAAATTTTTGTTGTTTTGGGAAAACTACAACAGATTGCTTTTTTCCATGGATTATATTTCATTTCGATTTTTTTTGTTTTTGTGGAAATCTATAAGAATGGAGTTATTTCCACATATTAGATTTAATTTTTTGCTGTTTTGTAAAAAACAATAGAAATTGTGTTTTTTCCGTGTTTTAGATTAAAATTTTTGTGGTTTTCAGAAAACACCAAGATATTGTTTTTTTCCATGTATTACACTTCAATTCTATTTTTTTCTTTCTGTGGAAATCTATAACAACGGAGTTATTTCCACGTATTAGATTTCATTTCGTGCGGTTTTTTAAAAAACAATAGAAATTGTGTTTTTTTCATGTTTTAGATTAAAAATTTTGGGGTCTTGAGAAAACAACAAGATATTGCTTTTTTCCATGTACTACACTTCAATTCGATTTTTTTGTTTTTGTGAAAATCTATAACAACGGAGCTATTTCCGCGTATTAGATTTCATTTTATTCGGTTTTGTAAAAAACAATAGAAATTGTATTTTTTCCATGTTTTAGATTTATGTTTTTGTGGTTTTGGGAAAACTACAAGAGATTGCTTTTTTCCATGTATTACACTTCAATTCGATTTTTTCTGTTTTTGTGGAAATATATAAGAACGGAGGTATTTCCACGTATTCGATTTCATTTTTTGTGGTTTTGTAAAAAAACAATAGAAATTGTGTTTTTTCCATGTTTTAGATTAAAAATTTTGTGGTTTTGAGAAAACGACAAACGATTGCTTTTTTCGATGTATTACACTTCAATTTAATTTTTTTTGTTTTTGTGGAAATCAATAACAACGGAGTTATTTAAATATATTAGATTTCATTTTTTGCGGTTTTGTAAATAATAATACAAATTGTGTTTTTTCCATGTATTATATTTAAATTTTTGTGGTTTTGAGAAAACAACAAGATATTGCTTTTTTCCATGTATTACACTTCAATTCGATTTTTTTGTTTTTGTTGAAATCTATAAGAACGGATTTATTTCCACGTCTTAATTACAATACAAATAATGTTTTTTTTCCATGTATTAAATTTAAATTTTTGTGGTTTTGGGAAAACTACAGGAGATTGCTTTTTTCCATGTACTATATTTCATTTCGATTTTTTCTGTTTTTGTGGAAATCTATAAGAACGGAGGTATTTCCACGTATTAGATTTCATTTTTTGCGGTTTTGTAAAAAAAAATAGAAATTGTGTTCTTTCCATGTTTTAGATTAAAATTTTTCTGGTTTTGAGAAACAACAAGCGATTGCTTTGTTCCATGTATTACACTTCAATTTGATTTTTTTTTGTTTGTGGAAATCTATAACAACGGAGTTATTTCCACGTATTAGATTTTATTTTATGCGGTTTTTTAAAAAACAATAGAAATTGTTTTTTTTCAAAGTTTTAGATTTAAATTTTTGTTGTTTTGGGAAAACTACAACAGATTGCTTTTTTCCATGGATTATATTTCATTTCGATTTTTTTTGTTTTTGTGGAAATCTATAAGAATGGAGTTATTTCCACATATTAGATTTAATTTTTTGCTGTTTTGTAAAAAACAATAGAAATTGTGTTTTTTCCGTGTTTTAGATTTAAGTTTTTGTGGTTTTGGGAAAACAACAAGATATTGCTTTTTTCCATGTATTACACTTCAATTCGATTTTTTTGTTTTTGTGGAAATCTATAACAACGGAGCTATTTCCATGTATTAGATTTCATTTTATTCGGTTTTGTAAAAAACAATAGAAATTGTGTCTTTTCCATGTTTTAGATTTAAGTTTTTGTGGTTTTGGGAAAACTACAAGAGATTGCTTTTTTCCATGTATTACACTTCAATTCGATTTTTTCTGTTTTTGTGGAAATATATAAGAACGGAGGTATTTCCACGTATTAGATTTAATTTTTTGCGGTTTCTTAAAAAACAATAGAAATTGTGTTTTTTCCATGTTTTAGATTAAAATTTTTGTGGTTTTGAGAAAATAACAAACGATTGCTTTTTTCCATGTATTACACTTCAATTCGATTTTTTTGTTTTTGTGGAAATCTATAATTACGGAGTTATTTCCACGTATTAGATTTCATTTTATTCGGTATTGTAAAAAACAATACAAATTGTGTTTTTTCCATGTATTAAATTTAAATTTTTGTGGTTTTGGGAAAACTACAAGAGATTGCTTTTTTCAATGTATTACACTTCAATTCGATTTTTTATGTTTTTGTGGAAATATATAAGAACGGAGGTATTTCCACGTATTAGATTTCATTTTTTGCGGTTTTGTAAAAAAAAATAGAAATTGTGTTTTTTCCATGTTTTAGATTAAAATTTTTGTGGTTTTGAGAAAACAACAAGCGATTGCTTTGTTCCATGTATTACACTTCAATTTGATTTTTTTGTGTTTGTGGAAATCTATACCAACGGAGTAATTTCCACATATTAGATTTTATTTTAGGCGATTTTTTAAAAAACAATAGAAATTGTTTTTTTTCCAAGTTTTAGATTTAAATTTTCGTTGTTTTGGGAAAACTACAACAGATTGCTTTTTTCCACGGATTATATTTCATTTCGATTTTTTTTGTTTTTGTGGAAATCTATAAGAATGGAGTTATTTCCACATATTAGATTTAATTTTTTGCTGTTTTGTAAAAAACAATAGAAATTGTGTTTTTTCCGTGTTTTAGATTAAAATTTTTGTGGTTTTCAGAAAACACCAAGATATTGCTTTTTTCCATGTATTACACTTCAATTCTATTTTTTTCTTTCTGTGGAAATCTATAACAACGGAGTTATTTCCACGTATTAGATTTCATTTTGTGCGGTTTTTTAAGAAAACAATAGAAATTGTGTTTTTTCCATGTTTTAGATTAAAATTTTTGGGGTCTTGAGAAAACAACATGATATTGCTTTTTTCCATGTACTACACTTCAGTTCGATTTTTTTGTTTTTGTGGAAATCTATAACAACGGAGCTATTTCCGCGTATTAGATTTCATTTTATTCGGTTTTGTAAAAAACAATAGAAATTGTGTTTTTTTCATGTTTTAGATTTATGATTTTGTGGTTTTGGGAAAACTACAAGTGATTGCTTTTTTCCATGTATTACACTTCAATTCGATTTTTTCTGTTTTTGTGGAAATATGTAAGAACGGAGGTATTTCCACGTATTCGATTTCATTTTTTGTGGTTTTGTAAAAAAACAATAGAAATTGTGTTTTTTCCATGTTTTAGATTAAAATTTTTGTGGTTTTCAAAAAACGACAAACGATTGCTTTTTTCCAGGTATTACACTTCAATTTGATTTTTTTGTTTTTGTGGAAATCAATAACAACGGAGTTATTTAAATATATTAGATTTCATTTTTTGCGGTTCTGTAAATAACAATACAAATTATGTTTTTTCCATGTATTATATTTAAATTTTTGTGGTTTTGACAAAACAACAAGATATTGCTTTTTTCCATGTATTACACTTCAAGTCGATTTTTTTGTTTTTGTTGAAATCTATAAGAACGGAGTTATTTCCACGTCTTAATTACAATACAAATAATGTTTTTTTTCCATGTATTAAATTTAAATTTTTGTGGTTTTGGGAAAACTACACGAGATTGCTTTTTTCCATGTACTATATTTCATTTCGATTTTTTCTGTTTTTGTGGAAATCTATAAGAACGGAGGTATTTCCACGTATTAGATTTCATTTTTTGCGGTTTTGTCAAAAAAAATAGAAATTGTGTTCTTTCCATGTTCTAGATTAAAATTTTTCTGGTTTTGAGAAACAACAAGCGATTGCTTTGTTCCATGTATTACACTTCAATTTGATTTTTTTGTGTTTGTGGAAATCTATAACAACGGAGTTATTTCCACGTATTAGATTTTATTTTATGCGGTTTTTTAAAAAACAATAGAAATTGTTTTTTTTCAAAGTTTTAGATTTAAATTTTTGTTGTTTTGGGAAAACTACAACAGATTGCTTTTTTCCATGGATTATATTTCATTTCGATTTTTTTTGTTTTTGTGGAAATCGATAAGAATGGAGTTATTTCCACATATTAGATTTAATTTTTTGCTGTTTTGTAAAAAACAATAGAAATTTTGTTTTTTCCGTGTTTTAGATTTAAGTTTTTGTGGTTTTGGGAAAACAACAAGATATTGCTTTTTTCGATGTATTACACTTCAATTCGATTTTTTTGTTTTTGTGGAAATCTATAACAACGGAGCTATTTCCATGTATTAGATTTCATTTTATTCGGTTTTGTAAAAACAATAGAAATTGTGTCTTTTCCATGTTTTAGATTTAAGTTTTTGTGGTTTTGGGAAAACTACAAGAGATTGCTTTTTTCCATGTATTACACTTCAATTCGATTTTTTCTGTTTTTGTGGAAATATATAAGAACGGAGGTATTTCCACGTATTAGATTTCATTTTTTGCGGTTTCTTAAAAAACAATAGAAATTGTGTTTTTTCCATGTTTAAGATTAAAATTTTTGTGGTTTTGAGAAAATAACAAACGATTGCTTTTTTCCGTGTATTACACTTCAATTCGAATTTTTTGTTTTTGTGGAAATCTATAATTACGGAGTTATTTCCACGTATTAGATTTCATTTTATTCGGTATTGTAAAAAACAATACAAATTGTGTTTTTTCCATGTATTAGATTTAAATTTTTGTGGTTTTGGGAAAACTACAAGAGATTGCTTTTTTCAATGTATTACACTTCAATTCGATTTTTTTTGTTTTTGTGGAAATATATAAGAACGGAGGTATTTCCACGTATAAGATTTCATTTTTTGCGGTTTTGTAAAAAAAATAGAAATTGTGATTTTTCCATGTTTTAGATTAAAATTTTTGTGGTTTTGAGAAAACAACAAGCGATTGCTTTGTTCCATGTATTACACTTCAATTTGTTTTTTTTGTGTTTGTGGAAATCTATACCAACGGAGTAATTTCCACATATTAGTTTTTATTTTAGGCGATTTTTTAAAAAACAATAGAAATTGTTTTTTTTCCAAGTTTTAGATTTAAATTTTAGTTGTTTTGGGAAAACTACAACAGATTGCTTTTTTCCATGGATTATATTTCATTTCGATTTTTTTTGTTTTTGTGGAAATCTATAAGAATGGAGTTATTTCCACATATTAGATTTAATTTTTTCCTGTTTTGTAAAAAACAATAGAAATTGTGTTTTTTCCATGTTTTAGATTAAAATTTTTGTGGTTTTGAGAAAACGACAAACGATTGCTTTTTTCCATGTATTAAACTTCAATTTGTTTTTTTTCTTTTTGTGGAAATCAATAACAACGGAGTTATTTAAATATATTAGATTTCATTTTTTGCGGTTTTGTAAATAACAATACAAATTGTGTTTTTTCCATGTATTATATTTAAATTTTTGTGGTTTTGACAAAACAACAAGATATTGCTTTTTTCCATGTATTAAACTTCAATTCGATTTTTTTGTTTTTGTTGAAATCTATAAGAACGGAGTTATTTCCACGTCTTAATTACAATACAAATAATTTTTTTTTTCCATGTATTAAATTTAAATTTTTGTGGTTTTGGGAAAACTACAAGAGATTGCTTTTTTCCATGTACTATATTTCATTTCGATTTTTTCTGTTTTTGTGGAAATCTATAAGAACGGAGGTATTTCCATGTATTAGATTTTATTTTTTGCGGTTTTGTAAAAAAAAATAGAAATTGTGTTCTTTCCATGTTTTAGATTAAAATTTTTCTGGTTTTGAGAAACAACAAGCGATTGCTTTCTTCCATGTATTACACTTCAATTTGATTTTTTTGTGTTTGTGGAAATCTATAACAACGGAGTTATTTCCACGTAATAGATTTTATTTTATGCGGTTTTTTAAAAAACAATAGAAATTGTTTTTTTTCAAAGTTTTAGATTTAAATTTTTGTTGTTTTGGGAAAACTACAACAGATTGCTTTTTTCCATGGATTATATTTCATTTCGATTTTTTTTGTTTTTGTGGAAATCTATAAGAATGGAGTTATTTCCACATATTAGATTTAATTTTTTGCTGTTTTGTAAAAAACAATAGAAATTGTGTTTTTTCCGTGTTTTAGATTTAAGTTTTTGTGGTTTTGGGAAAACAACAAGATATTGCTTTTTTCCATGTATTACACTTCAATTCGATTTTTTTGTTTTTGTGGAAATCTATAACAACGGAGCTATTTCCACGTATTAGATTTCATTTTATTCGGTTTTGTAAAAAACAATAGAAATTGTGTCTTTTCCATGTTTTAGATTTAAGTTTTTGTGGTTTTGGGAAAACTACAAGAGATTGCTTTTTTCCATGTATTACACTTCAATTCGATTTTTTCTGTTTTTGTGGAAATATATAAGAACGGAGGTATTTCCACGTATTAGATTTCATTTTTTGCGGTTTCTTAAAAAACAATAGAAATTGTGTTTTTCCCATGTTTTAGATTAAAATTTTTGTGGTTTTGAGAAAATAACAAACGATTGCTTTTTTCCATGTATTACACTTCAATTCGATTTTTTTGTTTTTGTGGAAATCTATAATTACGGAGTTATTTCCACGTATTAGATTTCATTTTATTCGGTATTGTAAAAAACAATACAAATCGTGTTTTTTCCATGTATTAGATTTAAATTTTTGTGGGTCTGGGAAAACTACAAGTAATTGCTTTTTTCCATGTATTACACTTCAATTCGATTTTTTATGTTTTTCTGGAAATATATAAGAACGGAGGTATTTCCACGTATTAGATTTCATTTTTTGCGGTTTTGTAAAAAAAAATAGAAATTGTGTTTTTTCCATGTTTTAGATTAAAATTTTTCTGGTTTTGAGAAAACAACAAGCGATTGCTTTGTTCCATGTAGTACACTTCAATTTGATTTTTTTGTATTTGTGGAAATCTATACCAACGGCGTTATTTCCACATATTAGATTTTATTTTAGGCGATTTTTTAAAAAACAATAGAAATTGTTTTTTTTCCAAGTTTTGGATTTAAATTTTTGTTGTTTTGGGAAAACTACAACAGATTGCTTTTTTCCATGGATTATATTTCATTTCGATTTTTTTTGTTTTTGTGGAAATCTATAAGAATGGAGTTATTTCCACATATTAGATTTAATTTTTTTCTGTTTTGTAAAAAACAATAGAAATTGTGTTTTTTCCGTGTTTTAGATTAAAATTTTTGTGGTTTTCAGAAAACACCAAGATATTGCTTTTTTCCATGTATTACACTTCAATTCTATTTTTTTCTTTCTGTGGAAATCTATAACAACGGAGTTATTTCCACGTATCAGATTTCATTTTGTGCGGTTTTTTAAAAAACAATAGAAATTGTGTTTTTTTCATGTTTTAGATTAAAAATTTTAGGGTCTTGAGAAAACAACAAGATATTGCTTTTTTCCATGTACTACACTTCAATTCGATTTTTTTGTTTTTATGGAAATCTATAACAACGGAGCTATTTCCGCGTATTAGATTTCATTTTATTCGGTTTTGTAAAAAACAATAGAAATTGTGTTTTTTCCATGTTTTAGATTTATGTTTTTGTGGTTTTCGGAAAACTACACGAGATTGCTTTTTTCCATGTATTACACTTCAATTCGATTTTTTCTGTTTTTGTGGAAATATATAAGAACGGAGGTATTTCCACGTATTCGATTTCATTTTTTGTGGTTTTGTAAAAAAACAATAGAAATTGTGTTTTTTCCATGTTTTAGATTAAAAATTTTGTGGTTTTGAGAAAACGACAAACGATTGCTTTTTTCGATGTATTACACTTCAATTTAATTTTTTTTGTTTTTGTGGAAATCAATAACAACGGAGTTATTTAAATATTTTAGATTTCATTTTTTGCGGTTTTGTAAATAACAATACAAATTGTGTTTTTTCCATGTATTATATTTAAATTTTTGTGGTTTTGACAAAACAACAAGATATTGCTTTTTTCCATGTATTACACTTCAATTCGATTTTTTTGTTTTTGTTGAAATCTATAAGAACGGAGTTATTTCCACGTCTTAATTACAATACAAATAATGTTTTTTTTCCATGTATTAAATTTAAATTTTTGTGGTTTTGGGAAAACTACAGGAGATTGCTTTTTTCCATGTACTATATTTCATTTCGATTTTTTCTGTTTTTGTGGAAATCTATAAGAACGGAGGTATTTCCACGTATTAGATTTCATTTTTTGCGGTTTTGTAAAAAAAAAATAGAAATTGTGTTCTTTCCATGTTTTAGATTAAAATTTTTCTGGTTTTGAGAAACAACAAGCGATTGCTTTGTTCCATGTATTACACTTCAATTTGATTTTTTTTTGTTTGTGGAAATCTATAACAACGGAGTTATTTCCACGTATTAGATTTTATTTTATGCGGTTTTTTAAAAAACAATAGAAATTGTTTTTTTTCAAAGTTTTAGATTGAAATTTTTGTTGTTTTGGGAAAACTACAACAGATTGCTTTTTTCCATGGATTATATTTCATTTCGATTTTTTTTGTTTTTGTGGAAATCTATAAGAATGGAGTTATTTCCACATATTAGATTTAATTTTTTGCTGTTTTGTAAAAAACAATAGAAATTGTGTTTTTTCCGTGTTTTAGATTTAAGTTTTTGTGGTTTTTGGAAAACAACAAGATATTGCTTTTTTCCATGTATTACACTTCAATTCGATTTTTTTGTTTTTGTGGAAATCTATAACAACGGAGCTATTTCCATGTATTAGATTTCATTTTATTCGGTTTTGTAAAAAACAATAGAAATTGTGTCTTTTCCATGTTTTAGATTTAAGTTTTTGTGGTTTTGGGAAAACTACAAGAGATTGCTTTTTTCCATGTATTACACTTCAATTCGATTTTTTCTGTTTTTGTGGAAATATATAAGAACGGAGGTATTTCCACGTATTAGATATAATTTTTTGCGGTTTCTTAAAAAACAATAGAAATTGTGTTTTTTCCATGTTTTAGATTAAAATTTTTGTGGTTTTGAGAAAATAACAAACGATTGCTTTTTTCCATGTATTACACTTCAATTCGATTTTTTTGTTTTTGTGGAAATCTATAATTACGGAGTTATTTCCACGTATTAGATTTCATTTTATTCGGTATTGTAAAATACAATACAAATTGTGTTTTTTCCATGTATTAAATTTAAATTTTTGTGGTTTTGGGAAAACTACAAGAGATTGCTTTTTTCAATGTATTACACTTCAATTCGATTTTCAATGTTTTTGAGGAAATATATAAGAACGGAGGTATTTCCACGTATTAGATTTCATTTTTTGCGGTTTTGTAAAAAAAAATAGAAATTGTGTTTTTTCCATGTTTTAGATTAAAATTTTTGTGGTTTTGAGAAAACAACAAGCGATTGCTTTGTTCCATGTATTACACTTCAATTTGATTTTTTTGTGTTTGTGGAAATCTATACCAACGGAGTAATTTCCACATATTAGATTTTATTTTAGGCGATTTTTTAAAAAACAATAGAAATTGTTTTTTTTCCAAGTTTTAGATTTAAATTTTCGTTGTTTTGGGAAAACTACAACAGATTGCTTTTTTCCATGGATTATATTTCATTTCGATTTTTTTTGTTTTTGTGGAAATCTATAAGAATGGAGTTATTTCCACATATTAGATTTAATTTTTTGCAGTTTTGTAAAAAACAATAGAAATTGTGTTTTTTCCGTGTTTTAGATTAAAATTTTTGTGGTTTTCAGAAAACACCAAGATATTGCTTTTTTCCATGTATTACACTTCAATTCTATTTTTTTCTTTCTGTGGAAATCTATAACAACGGAGTTATTTCCACGTATTAGATTTCATTTTGTGCGGTTTTTTAAAAAACAATAGAAATTGTGTTTTTTCCATGTTTTAGATTAAAATTTTTGGGGTCTTGAGAAAACAACAAGATATTGCTTTTTTCCATGTACTACACTTCAATTCGATTTTTTTGTTTTTGTGGAAATCTATAACAACGGAGCTATTTCCGCGTATTAGATTTCATTTTATTCGGTTTTGTAAAAAACAATAGAAATTGTGTTTTTTTCATGTTTTAGATTTATGATTTTGTGGTTTTGGGAAAACTACAAGAGATTGCTTTTTTCCAAGTATTACACTTGAATTCGATTTTTTCTGTTTTTGTGGAAATATGTAAGAACGGAGGTATTTCCACGTATTCGATTTCATTTTTTGTGGTTTTGTAAAAAAACAATAGAAATTGTGTTTTTTCCATGTTTTAGATTAAAATTTTTGTGGTTTTGAGAAAACGACAAACGATTGCTTTTTTCCATGTATTACACTTCAATTTGATTTTTTTGTTTTTGTGGAAATCAATAACAACGGAGTTATTTAAATATATTAGATTTCATTTTTTGCGGTTTTGTAAATAACAATACAAATTGTGTTTTTTCGATGTATTATATTTAAATTTTTGTGGTTTTGACAAAACAACAAGTTATTGCTTTTTTCCATGTATTACACTTCAATTCGATTTTTTTGTTTTTGTTGAAATCTATAAGAACGGAGTTATTTCCACGTCTTAATTACAATACAAATAATGTTTTTTTCCCATGTATTAAATTTAAATTTTTGTGGTTTTGGGAAAACTACAAGAGATTGCTTTTTTCCATGTACTATATTTCATTTCGATTTTTTCTGTTTTTGTGGAAATCTATAAGAACGGAGGTATTTCCACGTATTAGATTTCATTTTTTGCGGTTTTGTCAAAAAAAATAGAAATTGTGTTCTTTCCATGTTCTAGATTAAAATTTTTCTGGTTTTGAGAAACAACAAGCGATTGCTTTGTTCCATGTATTACACTTCAATTTGATTTTTTTGTGTTTGTGGAAATCTATAACAACGGAGTTATTTCCACGTATTAGATTTTATTTTATGCGGTTTTTTAAAAAACAATAGAAATTATTTTTTTTCAAAGTTTTAGATTTAAATTTTTGTTGTTTTGGGAAAACTACAACAGATTGCTTTTTTCCATGGATTATATTTCATTTCGATTTTTTTTGTTTTTGTGGAAATCGATAAGAATGGAGTTATTTCCACATATTAGATTTAATTTTTTGCTGTTTTGTAAAAAACAATAGAAATTTTGTTTTTTCCGTGTTTTAGATTTAAGTTTTTGTGATTTTGGGAAAACAACAAGATATTGCTTTTTTCGATGTATTACACTTCAATTCGATTTTTTTGTTTTTGTGGAAATCTATAACAACGGAGCTATTTCCATGTATTAGATTTCTTTTTATTCGGTTTCGTAAAAAACAATAGAAATTGTGTCTTTTCCATGTTTTAGATTTAAGTTTTTGTGGTTTTGGGAAAACTACAAGAGATTGCTTTTTTCCATGTATTACACTTCAATTCGATTTTTTCTGTTTTTGTGGAAATATATAAGAACGGAGGTATTTCCACGTATTAGATTTCATTTTTTGCGGTTTCTTAAAAAACAATAGAAATTGTGTTTTTTCGATGTTTTAGATTAAAATTTTTGTGGTTTTGAGAAAATAACAAACGATTGCTTTTTTCCGTGTATTACACTTCAATTCGAATTTTTTGTTTTTGTGGAAATCTATAATTACGGAGTTATTTCCACGTATTAGATTTCATTTTATTCGGTATTGTAAAAAACAATACAAATTGTGTTTTTTCCATGTATTAGATTTAAATTTTTGTGGTTTTGGGAAAACTACAAGAGATTGCTTTTTTCAATGTATTACACTTCAATTCGATTTTTTATGTTTTTGTGGAAATATATAAGAACGGAGGTATTTCCACGTATAAGATTTCATTTTTTGCGGTTTTGTAAAAAAAATAGAAATTGTGATTTTTCCATGTTTTAGATTAAAATTTTTGTGGTTTTGAGAAAACAACAAGCGATTGCTTTGCTCCATGTATTACACTTCAATTTGATTTTTTTGTGTTTGTGGAAATCTATACCAACGGAGTAATTTCCACATATTAGATTTTATTTTAGGCGATTTTTTAAAAAACAATAGAAATTGTTTTTTTTCCAAGTTTTAGATTTAAATTTTAGTTGTTTTGGGAAAACTACAACAGATTGCTTTTTTCCATGGATTATATTTCATTTCGATTTTTTTTGTTTTTGTGGAAATCTATAAGAATGGAGTTATTTCCACATATTAGATATAATTTTTTCCTGTTTTGTAAAAAACAATAGAAATTGTGTTTTTTCCGTGTTTTAGACTAAAATTTTTGTGGTTTTCAGAAAACACCAAGATATTGCTTTTTTCCATGTATTACACTTCAATTCTATTTTTTTCTTTCTGTGGAAATCTATAACAACGGAGTTATTTCCACGTAGTAGATTTCATTTTGTGCGGTTTTTTAAAAAACAATAGAAATTGTGTTTTTTCCATGTTTTAGATTAAAATTTTTGGGGTCTTGAGAAAACAACAAGATATTGCTTTTTTCCATGTACTACACTTCAATTCGATTTTTTTGTTTTTGTGGAAATCTATAACAACGGAGCTATTTCCGCGTATTAGATTTCATTTTATTCGGTTTTGTAAAAAACAATAGAAATTGTGTTTTTTTCATGTTTTAGATTTATGTTTTTGTGGTTTTGGGAAAACTACAAGAGATTGCTTTTTTCCATGTATTACACTTCAATTCGATTTTTTCTGTTTTTGTGGAAATATATAAGAACGGAGGTATTTCCACGTATTCGATTTCATTTTTTGTGGTTTTGTAAAAAAACAATAGAAATTGTGTTTTTTCCATGTTTTAGATTAAAATTTTTGTGGTTTTGAGAAAACGACAAACGATTGCTTTTTTCCATGTATTACACTTCAATTTGATTTTTTTGTTTTTGTGGAAATCAATAACAACGGAGTTATTTAAATATATTAGATTTCATTTTTTGCGGTTTTGTAAATAACAATACAAATTGTGTTTTTTCGATGTATTATATTTAAATTTTTGTGGTTTTGACAAAACAACAAGTTATTGCTTTTTTCCATGTATTACACTTCAATTCGATTTTTTTGTTTTTGTTGAAATCTATAAGAACGGAGTTATTTCCACGTCTTAATTACAATACAAATAATGTTTTTTTTCCATGTATTAAATTTAAATTTTTGTGGTTTTGGGAAAACTACAAGAGATTGCTTTTTTCCATGTACTATATTTCATTTCGATTTTTTCTGTTTTTGTGGAAATCTATAAGAACGGAGGTATTTCCACGTATTAGATTTCATTTTTTGCGGTTTTGTAAAAAAAAATAGAAATTGTGTTCTTTCCATGTTTTAGATTAAAATTTTTCTGGTTTTGAGAAACAACAAGCGATTGCTTTGTTCCATGTATTACACTTCAATTTGATTTTTTTGTGTTTGTGGAAATCTATAACAACGGAGTTATTTCCACGTATTAGATTTTATTTTATGCGGTTTTTTAAAAAACAATAGAAATTGTTTTTTTTCAAAGTTTTAGATTTAAATTTTTGTTGTTTTGGGAAAACTACAACAGATTGCTTTTTTCCATGGATTATATTTCATTTCGATTTTTTTTGTTTTTGTGGAAATCTATAAGAATGGAGTTATTTCCACATATTAGATTTAATTTTTTGCTGTTTTGTAAAAAACAATAGAAATTGTGTTTTTTCCGTGTTTTAGATTTAAGTTTTTGTGGTTTTGGGAAAACAACAAGATATTGCTTTTTTCCATGTATTACACTTCAATTCGATTTTTTTGTTTTTGTGGAAATCTAGAACAACGGAGCTATTTCCATGTATTAGATTTCATTTTATTCGGTTTTGTAAAAAACAATAGAAATTGTGCCTTTTCCATGTTTTAGATTTAAGTTTTTGTGGTTTTGGGAAAACTACAAGAGATTGCTTTTTTCCATGTATTACACTTCAATTCGATTTTTTCTGTTTTTGTGGAAATATATAAGAACGGAGGTATTTCCACGTATTAGATTTCATTTTTTGCGGTTTCTTAAAAAACAATAGAAATTGTGTTTTTTCCATGTTTTAGATTAAAATTTTTGTGGTTTTGAGAAAATAACAAACGATTGCTTTTTTCCATGTATTACACTTCAATTCGAATTTTTTGTTTTTGTGGAAATCTATAATTACGGAGTTATTTCCACGTATTAGACTTCATTTTATTCGGTATTGTAAAAAACAATACAAATTGTGTTTTTTCCATGTATTAGATTTAAATTTTTGTGGTTTTGGGAAAACTACAAGAGATTGCTTTTTTCAATGTATTACACTTCAATTCGATTTTTTATGTTTTTGTGGAAATATATAAGAACGGAGGTATTTCCACGTATTAGATTTCATTTTTGGCGGTTTCGTAAAAAAAATAGAAATTGTGTTTTTTCCATGTTTTAGATTAAAATTTTTGTGGTTTTGAGAAAACAACAAGCGATTGCTTTGTTCCATGTATTACACTTCAATTTGATTTTTTTGTGTTTGTGGAAATCTATACCAACGGAGTAATCTCCACATATTAGATTTTATTTTAGGCGATTTTTTAAAAAACAATAGAAATCGTTTTTTTTCCAAGTTTTAGATTTAAATTTTCGTTGTTTTCGGAAAACTACAACAGATTGCTTTTTTCCATGGATTATATTTCATTTCGATTTTTTTTGTTTTTGTGGAAATCTAGAAGAATGGAGTTATTTCCACATATTAGATTTAATTTTTTGCTGTTTTGTAAAAAACAATAGAAATTGTGTTTTTTCCGTGTTTTAGATTAAAATTTTTGTGGTTTTCAGAAAACACCAAGATATTGCTTTTTTCCATGTATTACACTTCAATTCTATTTTTTTCTTTCTGTGGAAATCTATAACAACGGAGTTATTTCCACGTATTAGATTTCATTTTGTGCGGTTTTTTAAAAAACAATAGAAATTGTGTATTTTCCATGTTTTAGATTAAAATTTTTGGGGTCTTGAGAAAACAACAAGATATTGCTTTTTTCCATGTACTACACTTCAATTCGATTTTTTTGTTTTTGTGGAAATCTATAACAACGGAGCTATTTCCACGTATTAGATTTCATTTTATTCGGTTTTGTAAAAAACAATAGAAATTGTGTTTTTTTCATGTTTTAGATTTATGTTTTTGTGGTCTTGGGAAAACTACAAGAGATTGCTTTTTTCCATGTATTACACTTCAATTCGATTTTTTCTGTTTTTGTGGAAATATATAAGAACGGAGGTATTTCCACGTATTCGATTTCATTTTTTGCGGTTTTGTAAAAAAACAATAGAAATTGTGTTTTTTCCATGTTTTAGATTAAAATTTTTGTGGTTTTGAGAAAACGACAAACGATTGCTTTTTTCCATGTATTACACTTCAATTTGATTTTTTTGTTTTTGTGGAAATCAATAACAACGGAGTTATTTAAATATATTAGATTTCATTTTTTGCGGTTTTGTAAATAACAATACAAATTGTGTTTTTTCCATGTATTATATTTAAATTTTTGTGGTTTTGACAAAACAACAAGATATTGTTTTTTTCCATGTATTACACTTCAATTCGATTTTTTTGTTTTTGTTGAAATCTATAAGAACGGAGTTATTTCCACGTCTTAATTACAATACAAATAAAGTTTTTTTTCCATGTATTAAATATAAATTTTTGTGGTTTTGGGAAAACTACAAGAGATTGCTTTTTTCCATGTACTATATTTCATTTCGATTTTTTCTGTTTTTGTGGAAATCTATAAGAACGGAGGTATTTCCACGTATTAGATTTCATTTTTTGCGGTTTTGTAAAAAAAAATAGAAATTGTGTTCTTTCCATGTTTTAGATTAAAAATTTTCTGGTTTTGAGAAACAACAAGCGATTGCTTTGTTCCATGTATTACACTTCAATTTGATTTTTTTGTGTTTGTGGAAATCTATACCAACGGAGTAATTTCCACATATTAGATTTTATTTTAGGCGATTTTTTAAAAAACAATAGAAATTGTTTTTTTTCCAAGTTTTAGATTTAAATTTTAGTTGTTTTGGGAAAACTACAACAGATTGCTTTTTTCCATGGATTATATTTCATTTCGATTTTTTTTGTTTTTGTGGAAATCTATAAGAATGGAGTTATTTCCACATATTAGATATAATTTTTTCCTGTTTTGTAAAAAACAATAGAAATTGTGTTTTTTCCGTGTTTTAGACTAAAATTTTTGTGGTTTTCAGAAAACACCAAGATATTGCTTTTTTCCATGTATTACACTTCAATTCTATTTTTTTCTTTCTGTGGAAATCTATAACAACGGAGTTATTTCCACGTAGTAGATTTCATTTTGTGCGGTTTTTTAAAAAACAATAGAAATTGTGTTTTTTCCATGTTTTAGATTAAAATTTTTGGGGTCTTGAGAAAACAACAAGATATTGCTTTTTTCCATGTACTACACTTCAATTCGATTTTTTTGTTTTTGTGGAAATCTATAACAACGGAGCTATTTCCGCGTATTAGATTTCATTTTATTCGGTTTTGTAAAAAACAATAGAAATTGTGTTTTTTTCATGTTTTAGATTTATGTTTTTGTGGTTTTGGGAAAACTACAAGAGATTGCTTTTTTCCATGTATTACACTTCAATTCGATTTTTTCTGTTTTTGTGGAAATATATAAGAACGGAGGTATTTCCACGTATTCGATTTCATTTTTTGTGGTTTTGTAAAAAAACAATAGAAATTGTGTTTTTTCCATGTTTTAGATTAAAATTTTTGTGGTTTTGAGAAAACGACAAACGATTGCTTTTTTCCATGTATTACACTTCAATTTGATTTTTTTGTTTTTGTGGAAATCAATAACAACGGAGTTATTTAAATATATTAGATTTCATTTTTTGCGGTTTTGTAAATAACAATACAAATTGTGTTTTTTCGATGTATTATATTTAAATTTTTGTGGTTTTGACAAAACAACAAGTTATTGCTTTTTTCCATGTATTACACTTCAATTCGATTTTTTTGTTTTTGTTGAAATCTATAAGAACGGAGTTATTTCCACGTCTTAATTACAATACAAATAATGTTTTTTTTCCATGTATTAAATTTAAATTTTTGTGGTTTTGGGAAAACTACAAGAGATTGCTTTTTTCCATGTACTATATTTCATTTCGATTTTTTCTGTTTTTGTTGAAATCTATAAGAACGGAGGTATTTCCACGTATTAGATTTCATTTTTTGCGGTTTTGTAAAAAAAAATAGAAATTGTGTTCTTTCCATGTTTTAGATTAAAATTTTTCTGGTTTTGAGAAACAACAAGCGATTGCTTTGTTCCATGTATTACACTTCAATTTGATTTTTTTGTGTTTGTGGAAATCTATAACAACGGAGTTATTTCCACGTATTAGATTTTATTTTATGCGGTTTTTTAAAAAACAATAGAAATTGTTTTTTTTCAAAGTTTTAGATTTAAATTTTTGTTGTTTTGGGAAAACTACAACAGATTGCTTTTTTCCATGGATTATATTTCATTTCGATTTTTTTTGTTTTTGTGGAAATCTATAAGAATGGAGTTATTTCCACATATTAGATTTAATTTTTTGCTGTTTTGTAAAAAACAATAGAAATTGTGTTTTTTCCGTGTTTTAGATTTAAGTTTTTGTGGTTTTGGGAAAACAACAAGATATTGCTTTTTTCCATGTATTACACTTCAATTCGATTTTTTTGTTTTTGTGGAAATCTAGAACAACGGAGCTATTTCCATGTATTAGATTTCATTTTATTCGGTTTTGTAAAAAACAATAGAAATTGTGCCTTTTCCATGTTTTAGATTTAAGTTTTTGTGGTTTTGGGAAAACTACAAGAGATTGCTTTTTTCCATGTATTACACTTCAATTCGATTTTTTCTGTTTTTGTGGAAATATATAAGAACGGAGGTATTTCCACGTATTAGATTTCATTTTTTGCGGTTTCTTAAAAAACAATAGAAATTGTGTTTTTTCCATGTTTTAGATTAAAATTTTTGTGGTTTTGAGAAAATAACAAACGATTGCTTTTTTCCATGTATTACACTTCAATTCGAATTTTTTGTTTTTGTGGAAATCTATAATTACGGAGTTATTTCCACGTATTAGATTTCATTTTATTCGGTATTGTAAAAAACAATACAAATTGTGTTTTTTCCATGTATTAGATTTAAATTTTTGTGGTTTTGGGAAAACTACAACAGATTGCT
Source organism: Juncus effusus (assembly GCA_027726005.1). Taxonomy (NCBI): domain Eukaryota; kingdom Viridiplantae; phylum Streptophyta; class Magnoliopsida; order Poales; family Juncaceae; genus Juncus; species Juncus effusus. The sequence continues at coordinate 4,804,752 of CM050904.1, read as the reverse complement.
TTTTTCCATGGATTATATTTCATTTCGATTTTTTTTGTTTTTGTGGAAATCTAGAAGAATGGAGTTATTTCCACATATTAGATTTAATTTTTTGCTGTTTTGTAAAAAACAATAGAAATTGTGTTTTTTCCGTGTTTTAGATTAAAATTTTTGTGGTTTTCAGAAAACACCAAGATATTGCTTTTTTCCATGTATTACACTTCAATTCTATTTTTTTCTTTCTGTGGAAATCTATAACAACGGAGTTATTTCCACGTATTAGATTTCATTTTGTGCGGTTTTTTAAAAAACAATAGAAATTGTGTATTTTCCATGTTTTAGATTAAAATTTTTGGGGTCTTGAGAAAACAACAAGATATTGCTTTTTTCCATGTACTACACTTCAATTCGATTTTTTTGTTTTTGTGGAAATCTATAACAACGGAGCTATTTCCACGTATTAGATTTCATTTTATTCGGTTTTGTAAAAAACAATAGAAATTGTGTTTTTTTCATGTTTTAGATTTATGTTTTTGTGGTCTTGGGAAAACTACAAGAGATTGCTTTTTTCCATGTATTACACTTCAATTCAATTTTTTCTGTTTTTGTGGAAATATATAAGAACGGAGGTATTTCCACGTATTCGATTTCATTTTTTGCGGTTTTGTAAAAAAACAATAGAAATTGTGTTTTTTCCATGTTTTAGATTAAAATTTTTGTGGTTTTGAGAAAACGACAAACGATTGCTTTTTTCCATGTATTACACTTCAATTTGATTTTTTTGTTTTTGTGGAAATCAATAACAACGGAGTTATTTAAATATATTAGATTTCATTTTTTGCGGTTTTGTAAATAACAATACAAATTGTGTTTTTTCCATGTATTATATTTAAATTTTTGTGGTTTTGACAAAACAACAAGATATTGTTTTTTTCCATGTATTACACTTCAATTCGATTTTTTTGTTTTTGTTGAAATCTATAAGAACGGAGTTATTTCCACGTCTTAATTACAATACAAATAAAGTTTTTTTTCCATGTATTAAATATAAATTTTTGTGGTTTTGGGAAAACTACAAGAGATTGCTTTTTTCCATGTACTATATTTCATTTCGATTTTTTCTGTTTTTGTGGAAATCTATAAGAACGGAGGTATTTCCACGTATTAGATTTCATTTTTTGCGGTTTTGTAAAAAAAAATAGAAATTGTGTTCTTTCCATGTTTTAGATTAAAAATTTTCTGGTTTTGAGAAACAACAAGCGATTGCTTTGTTCCAAGTATTACACTTCAATTTGATTTTTTTGTGTTTGTGGAAATCTATACCAACGGAGTTATTTCCACGTATTAGATTTTATTTTATGCGGTTTTTTAAAAAACAATAGAAATTGTTTTCTTTCCAAGTTTTAGATTTAAACTTTTGTTGTTTTGGGAAAACTACAACAGATTGCTCTTTTCCATGGATTATATTTCATTTCGATTTTTTTTGGTTTTTGTGGAAATCTATAAGAATGGAGTTATTTCCACATATTAGATTTAATTTTTTGCTGTTTTGTAAAAAACAATAGAAATTGGGTTTTTTCCGTGTTTTAGATTAAAATTTTTGTGGTTTTCAGAAAACACCAAGATATTGCTTTTTTCCATGTATTACACTTCAATTCTATTTTTTTCTTTCTGTGGAAATCTATAACAACGGAGTTATTTCCACGTATTAGATTTCATTTTGTGCGGTTTTTTAAAAAACAATAGAAATTGTGTTTTTTCCATGTCTTAGATTAATATTTTTGGGGTCTTGAGAAAACAACAAGATATTGCTTTTTTCCATGTACTACACTTCAATTCGATTTTTTTGTTTTTGTGGAAATCTATAATTACGGAGTTATTTCCACGTAGTAGATTTCATTTTATTCAGTATTGTAAAAAACAATACAAATTGTGTTTTTTCCATGTATTAGATTTAAATTTTTGTGGTTTTGGGAAAACTGCAAGAGATTGCTTTTTTCCATGGATTACACTTCAATTCGATTTTTTATGTTTTTGTTGAAATATATAAGAACGGAGGTATTTCCACGTATTAGATTTCATTTTTTGCGGTTTTGTAAAAAAAAAATAGAAATTGTGTTTTTTCCATGTTTTAGATTAAAATTTTTGTGGTTTTGAGAAAACAACGAGCGATTGCTTTGTTCCATGTATTACACTTCAATTTGATTTTTTTGTGTTTGTGGAAATCTATACCAAACGGAGTTATTTCCACATATTAGATTTTATTTTATGCGGTTTTTTAAAAAACAATAGAAATTGTTTTTTTCCAAATTTTAGATTTAAATTTTTGTTGTTTTGGGAAAACTACAACAGATTGCTTTTTTCCATGGATTATATTTCATTTCGATTTTTTTTGTTTTTGTGGAAATCTATAAGAATGGAGTTATTTCCACATATTAGACTTAATTTTTTGCTGTTTTGTAAAAAACAATAGAAATTGTGTTTTTTCCGTGTTTTAGATTAAAATTTTTGTGGTTTTCAGAAAACACCAAGATATTGCATTTTTCCATGTATTACACTTCAATTCTATTTTTTTCTTTCTGTGGAAATCTATAACAACGGAGTTATTTCCACGTATTAGATTTCATTTTGTGCGGTTTTTTAAAAAACAATAGAAATTGTGTTTTTTCCATGTTTTAGATTAAAATTTTTGGGTCTTGAGAAAACAACAAGATATTGCTTTTTTCCATGTACTACACTTCAATTCGATTTTTTTGTTTTTGTGGAAATCTATAATTACGGAGTTATTTCCACGTAGTAGATTTCATTTTATTCGGTATAGTAAAAAACAATACAAATTGTGTTTTTTCCATGTATTAGATTTAAATTTTTGTGGTTTTGGGAAAACTACAAGAGATTGCTTTTTTCCATGTATTACACTTCAATTCGATTTTTTATGTTTTTGTTGAAATTCAATTCCATTTTTTTGTTTTTGTGGAAATCTATAAGAACGGAGTTATTGCGATGTATTAGATTTCATTTTTTGCGGTTTTGGAAATAACAATACAAATTGTGTTTTTTCCTTGTATTAGATTTAAATTTTTGAGGTCTTGAGAAAACAACAAGATATTGCATTTGTCGATGTATTAGAGTTCAATTCGATTTTTTTGTTTTCCTGGAAATCTATAAGAACGGAGTTATTTCCACGTATGAGATTTGATTTTTTGCGGTTTTGTTAATTACAATACAAATAATGTTTTTCTTGCATGTCTTAGATTTAAAATTTTGTGCTTTTGGGAAAACTACAAGAGATTGCTGTTTTCCATGTATTATATTTCATTTCAATATTTCCTGTTTTTGTGGAAATCTATAAGAACGGAGGTATTTCCACGTATTAGATTTCATTTTTTGCGGTTTTGTCAAAAACAATAGAAATTGTTTTTTTTCCATGTTTTAGATTAAAATTTTTGTGGTTTTGAGAAAATAACAAACGATTGCTTTTTTCGATGTATTACACTTCAATTCGATTTTTTTGTTTTGGTGGAAATCTATAAAAATGGAGTCATTTCAACATATTAGATTTAATTTTTTGCTGTTTTGACAAAAACAATAGAAATTGTGTTTTTTCCATGTTTTAGATTAAAATTTTTGTGGTTTTGAGAAAATAACAAACGATTGCTTTTTTCGATGTATTACACTTCAATTCGATTTTTTTGTTTTGGTGGAAATCTATAAAAATGGAGTCATTTCAACATATTAGATTTAATTTTTTGCTGTTTTGAAAAAAACAATAGAAATTGTGTTTTTTCCATGTTTTAGATTAAAATTTTTGTGGTTTTGAGAAAACGACAAGATATTGCTTTTTTCCATGTATTACACTTCAATTCGATATTTTTCTTTTTGTGGAAATCTATAACAACGGAGTTATTTCCACGTATTAGATTTCATTTTATTCGGTTTTGTAAAAAACAACAGAAATTGTGTTTTTTCCATGTTTTAGATTTAAATTTTTGTGGTTTTGGGAAAACTACAAGAGATTCCTTTTTTCCATGTATTACAGTTCAATTCGATTTTTTTTAAGGAAATCTATATCTATGGAGTTATTTCCACGTATTAGATTTCATTTTATGCGGTTTTGTAAAAAACAATAGAAATTGTCTTTTTCCATCTTTTAGATTTAAATTTTTGTGGTTTTGGGAAAACTACAAGAGATTGCTCTTTTCCATGTATTGTACTTCATTTCGATTTCTTCTGTTTTTGTGGAAATATATAAGAGCGGAGGTATTTCCACGTATTAGATTTCATTGTTTGCGGCTTTGTAAAAAACAATAGAAATTGTGTTTTTTCCATGTTTTAGATTAAAATTTTTTGGTTTTGAGAAAACAACAAATGATTGCTTTTTTCCATGTATTACACTCGAATTCGATTTTTTTTGTTTTTGTGGAAATCTATAACTACGGAGTTATTGCGATGTATTAGATTTCATTTTTTGCGGTTTTGTAAATAACAATACAAATTGTGTTTTTTCCTTGTATTAGATTTAAATTTTTGTGGTCTTGAGAAAACAACAAGATATTGCTTTTGTCCATGTATTACACTTCAATTCGATTTTTTTGTTTTCCTGGAAATCTATAAGAACGGAGTTATTTCCACGTATGAGATTTGATTTTTTGCGGTTTTCTTAATTACAATACAAATAATGTTTTTTTTCCATGTATTAGATTTAAATTTTTGTGGTTTTGGGAAAACTACAAGAGATTGCTTTTTTCCATGTATTATATTTCATTTCGATTTTTTCTGTTTTTGTGGAAATCTATAAGAACGGAGGTATTTCCACGTATTAGATTTCATTTTTTGCGGTTTTGTCAAAAACAATAGAAATTGTGTTTTTTCCAATTTTTAGATTACAATTTTTGTGGTTTTGAGAAAACAACAAATGATTGCTTTTTTCCATGTATTACCCTTGAATTCGATTTTTTTGTTTTTGTGGAAATCTATTACTACGGAGTTATTGCGATGTATTAGATTTCATTTTTTGCGGTTTTGTAAATAACAATACAAATTGTGTTTTTTCCTTGTATTAGATTTAAATTTTTGTGGTCTTGAGAAAACAACAAGATATTGCTTTTGTCCATGTATTACACTTCAATTCGATTTTTTTGTTTTCCTGGAAATCTATAAGAACGGAGTTATTTCCACGTATGAGATTTCATTTTTTGCGGTTTTCTTAATTACAATACAAATAATGTTTTTTTTCCATGTATTAGATTTAAATTTTCGTGGTTTTGGGGAAACTACAAGAGATTGCTTTTTTCCATGTATTATATTTCTTTTCGATTTTTTCTGTTTTTGTGGAAATCTATAAGAACGGAGGTATTTCCACGTATTAGATTTCATTTTTTGCGGTCTTGTCAAAAACAATAGAAATTGTGTTTTTTGCATGTTTTAGATTAAAATTTTTGTGGTTTTGAGAAAACAACAAATGATTGCTTTTTTCCATGTATTACACTTCAATTCGATTTTTTTGTTTTTGTGGAAATCCATAACAACGGAGTTATTGCGACGTATTAGATTTCATTTTTTGCGGTTTTCTTAATTACAATACAAATAATGTTTTTTTTCCATGTATTAGATTTAAATTTTTGTGGTTTTGGGAATACTACAAGAGATTGCTTTTTTCCATGTATTATATTTCATTTCGATTTTTTCTGTTTTTGTGGAAATCTATAAGAACGGAGGTATTTCCACTTATTAGATTTCATTGTTTGCGGCATTGTAAAAAACAATAGAAATTGTGTTTTTTCCATGTTTTAGATTAAAATTTTTTGGTTTTGAGAAAACAACAAATGATTGCTTTTTTCCATGTATTACCCTTGAATTCGATTTTTTTGTTTTTGTGGAAATCTATAACTACGGAGTTATTGCGATGTATTAGATTTCATTTTTTGCGGTTTTGTAAATAACAATACAAATTGTGTTTTTTCCTTGTATTAGATTTAAATTTTTGTGGTCTTGAGAAAACAACAAGATATTGCTTTTGTCCATGTATTACACTTCAATTCGATTTTTTTGTTTTCCTGGAAATCTATAAGAACGGAGTTATTTCCACGTATGAGATTTCATTTTTTGCGGTTTTCTTAATTACAATACAAATAATGTTTTTTTTCCATGTATTAGATTTAAATTTTCGTGGTTTTGGGGAAACTACAAGAGATTGCTTTTTTCCATGTATTATATTTCATTTCGATTTTTTCTGTTTTTGTGGAAATCTATAAGAACGGAGGTATTTCCACGTATTAGATTTCATTTTTTGCGGTTTTGTCAAAAACAATAGAAATTGTGTTTTTTGCATGTTTTAGATTAAAATTTTTGTGGTTTTGAGAAAACAACAAATGATTGCTTTTTTCCATGTATTACACTTCAATTCGATTTTTTTGTTTTTGTGGAAATCTATAACACCGGAGTTATTGCGATGTATTAGATTTGATTTTTTGCGGTTCTGTAAGTAACAATACAAATTGTGTTTTTTCCATGTATTAGATTTAAATTTTTGTGGTCTTGAGAAAACAACAAGATATTGCTTTTGTCCATGTATTACACTTCAATTCGATTTTTTTGTTTTTGTGGAAATCCATAACAACGGAGTTATTGCGACGTATTAGATTTCATTTTTTGCGGTTTTCTTAATTACAATACAAATAATGTTTTTTTTCCATGTATTAGATTTAAATTTTTGTGGTTTTGGGAATACTACAAGAGATTGCTTTTTTCCATGTATTATATTTCATTTCGATTTTTTCTGTTTTTGTGGAAATCTATAAGAACGGAGGTATTTCCACGTATTAGATTTCATTGTTTGCGGCATTGTAAAAAACAATAGAAATTGTGTTTTTTCCATGTTTTAGATTAAAATTTTTTGGTTTTGAGAAAACAACAAATGATTGCTTTTTTCCATGTATTACCCTTGAATTCGATTTTTTTGTTTTTGTGGAAATCTATAACTACGGAGTTATTGCGATGTATTAGATTTCATTTTTTGCGGTTTTGTAAATAACAATACAAATTGTGTTTTTTCCTTGTATTAGATTTAAATTTTTGTGGTCTTGAGAAAACAACAAGATATTGCTTTTGTCCATGTATTACACTTCAATTCGATTTTTTTGTTTTTGTGGAAATCCATAACAACGGAGTTATTGCGACGATTAGATTTCATTTTTTGCGGTTTTCTTAATTACAATACAAATAATGTTATTTTTCCATGTATTAGATTTAAATTTTTGTGGTTTTGGGAATACTACAAGAGATTGCTTTTTTCCATGTATTATATTTCATTTCGATTTTTTCTGTTTTTGTGGAAATCTATAAGAAGGGAGGTATTTCCACGTATTAGATTTCATTGTTTCCGGCATTGTAAAAAACAATAGAAATTGTGTTTTTTCCATGTTTTAGATTAAAATTTTTTGGTTTTGAGAAAACAACAAATGATTGCTTTTTTCCATGTATTACCCTTGAATTAGATTTTTTTGTTTTTGTGGAAATCTATAACTACGGAGTTATTGCGATGTATTAGATTTCATTTTTTGCGGTTTTGTAAATAACAATACAAATTGTGTTTTTTCCTTGTATTAGATTTAAATTTTTGTGGTCTTGAGAAAACAACAAGATATTGCTTTTGTCCATGTATTACACTTCAATTCGATTTTTTTGTTTTCCTGGAAATCTATAAGAACGGAGTTATTTCCACGTATGAGATTTCATTTTTTGCGGTCTTCTTAATTACAATACAAATAATGTTTTTTTTCCATGTATTAGATTTAAATTTTCGTGGTTTTGGGGAAACTACAAGAGATTGCTTTTTTCCATGTATTATATTTCATTTCGATTTTTTCTGTTTTTGTGGAAATCTATAAGAACGGAGGTATTTCCACGTATTAGATTTCATTTTTTGCGGTTTTGTCAAAAACAATAGAAATTGTGTTTTTTGCATGTTTTAGATTAAAATTTTTGTGGTTTTGAGAAAACAACAAATGATTGCTTTTTTCCATGTATTACACTTCAATTCGATTTTTTTGTTTTTGTGGAAATCTATAACACCGGAGTTATTGCGATGTATTAGATTTGATTTTTTGCGGTTCTGTAAGTAACAATACAAATTGTGCTTTTTCCATGTATTAGATTTAAATTTTTGTGGTCTTGAGAAAACAACAAGATATTGCATTTGTCCTTGTATTACACTTCAATTCGATTTTTTTCTTTTCCTGGAAATCTATAAGAACGGAGTTATTTCCGCGTATGATATTTGATTTTCTGCGGTTTTGTTAATTACAATACAAAAAATGTTTTTTTTCCATGTATTAGATTAAAATTTTTGTGGTTTTGGGAAAACTACAAGAGATTGCTTTTTTCCATGTATTATATTTCGTTTCGATTTTTTCTGTTTTTGTGGAAATCTATAAGAACGGAGGTATTTCCACGTATTAGATTTCCTTTTTTGCGGTTTTGTCAAAAACAATAGAAATTGTGTTTTTTGCATGTTTTAGATTAAAATTTTTTGGTTTTGAGAAAACAACAAATGATTGCTTTTTTCCATGTATTACACTTCAATTGGATTTTTTTATTTTTGTGGAAATCTATAACAACGGAGTTATTGCGATGTATTAGATTTCATTTTTTGCGGTTTTGGAAATAACAATACAAATTGTGTTTTTTCCTTGTATTAGATTTAAATTTTTGTGGTCTTGAGAAAACAACAATATATTGCTTTTGTCCATGTATTACACTTGAATTCGATTTTTTTGTTTTCCTGGAAATCTATAAGAACGGAGTTATTTCCACGTATGAGATTTCATTTTTTGCGGTTTTCTTAATTACAATACAAATAATGTTTTTTTTCCATGTATTAGATTTAAATTTTCGTGGTTTTGGGGAAACTACAAGAGATTGCTTTTTTCCATGTATTATATTTCATTTCGATTTTTTCTGTTTTTGTGGAAATCTATAAGAACGGAGGTATTTCCACGTATTAGATTTCATTTTTTGCGGTTTTGTCAAAAACAATAGAAATTGTTTTTTTTGCATGTTTTAGATTAAAATTTTTGTGGTTTTGAGAAAACAACAAATGATTGCTTTTTTCCATGTATTACACTTCAATTCGATTTTTTTGTTTTTGTGGAAATCTATAACACCGGAGTTATTGCGATGTATTAGATTTGATTTTTTGCGGTTTTGTAAGTAACAATACAAATTGTGCTTTTTCCATGTATTAGATTTAAATTTTCGTGCTTTTGGGAAAACTACAAGAGATTGCTTTTTCCATGTATTAGATTTATATTTTTGTGGTCTTGAGAAAACGACAAGATATTGCTTTTTTCCATGTATTACACTTCGATTCGATTTTTTTGTTTTTGTGGAAATCTATGAGAACTGAGTTATTTCCACGTATGAGATTTGATTTTTTGCGGTTTTGTTAATTAAAATATAAATAATGTTTTATTTCCATGTATTAGATTTAAGTTTTTGTGGTTTTGGGAACACTACAAGAGATTGCTTTTTTCCACGTTTTACACTTCAATTCGATTTTTTTGTGTTTGTGGAAATCTATAACAACGAAGTTATTTCCACGTATTAGATTTCGTTTTATGCGGTTTTTTAAACAACAAAAAAAATTGTATTTTTTCCATGTTTTAGATTAAAATTTTTGTTGTTTTGTGAAAACTACAAGAGATTGCGTTTTTCCAAGTATTATATTCCATTTCGATTTTTTTTGTTTTTGTGGAAATCTATAACAATGGAGTTATTTCAACATATGAGATTTAATTTTTTGCTGTTTTGTAAAAAAACAATAGAAATTGTGTTTTTTCAATGTTTTAGATTAAAATTTTTGAGGTTTTGAGAAAACAACAAGATATTACTATTTTTTTTGTTTTTGTGGAAATCTATAACAACGGAGTTATTTCCATGTATTAGATTTCATTTTATTCGGTTTTGTAAAAAACAATAGAAATTGTGTTTTTTCCATGTTTTAGATTTAAATTTTTGTGGTTTTGGGAAAACTACAAGAGATTCCTTTTTTCCATGTATTACACTTCAATTCGATTTTTTTTAAGGAAATCTATATCTATGGAGTTATTTCCACGTATTAGATTTCATTTTATGCGGTTTTGTAAAAAGCAATAGAAATTGTTTTTTTCCATCTTTTAGATTTAAATTTTTGTGGTTTTGGGAAAACTACAAGAGATTGCTTTTTTCAATGTATTGTATTTCATTTCGATTTTTTCTGTTTTTGTGGAAATATATAAGAACGGAGGTATTTCCACGTATTAGATTTCATTTTTTGCGGTTTTTTAAAAAACAATAGAAATTGTGTTTTTTCCATGTTTTAGATTAAAATTTTTGTGGTTTTGAGAAAACAACAAATGATTGCTTTTTTCCATGTATTACACTTCAATTCGATTTTTTTTGTTTTTGTGGAAATCTATAACAACGGAGTTATTGCGAAGTATTAGATTTCATTTTTTGCGGTTTTGTAAATAACAATACAAATTGTGTTTTTTCCTTGTATTAGATTTAAATTTTTGTGGTCTTGAGAAAACAACAGGGTATTGCTTTTGTCCATGTATTACACTTCAATTCGATTTTTTTGTCTTTGTGGAAATCTATAACAACGGATATATTGTGACGTATTATATTGCATTTTTTGCGGTTTTGTAAATAACAATACAAATTGTGTGTTTTCCTTTTATTAGATTTATATTTTTATGGTCTTGAGAAATAACAAGATATTGCTTTTTTCGATGTATTACACTTCGATTCGATTTTTTTGTTTTCGTGGAAATCTATAACAACGGAGTTTTTTCCATGTATTAGATTTCATTTTATTCGGTTTTGTAAAAAACAATAGAAATTGTGTTTTTTCCATGTTTTAGATTTAAATTTTTGTTGTTTTGGGAAAACTACAAGAGATTGGTTTTTTCCATGTATTATATTCCATTTCGATTTTTTTTGTTTTTGTGGAAATCTATAACAATGGAGTTATTTCAACATATTAGATTTAATTTTTTGCTGTTTTGTAAAAAACAATAGAAATTGTCTTTTTTCCATGTATTTTTTCCACTGTTTTTGATTAAAATTTTTGTGGTTTTGAGAAAACAACAAGCAATCGCTTTGTTCCACGTTTTACACTTCAATTCGATTTTTTTGTGTCTGTGGAAATCTATAACAACGGAGTTATTTCCACGTATTAGATTTCGTTTTATGCGGTTTTTTAAACAACAAAACAAATTGTATTTTTTCCATGTTTTAGATTTAAATTTTTGTTGTTTTGTGAAAACTACAAGAGATTGCGTTTTTCCAAGTATTATATTCCATTTCGATTTTTTTTGTTTTTGTGGAAATCTATAACAATGTAGTTATTTCAACATATTAGATTTAATTTTTTGCTGTTTTGTAAAAAAACAATAGAAATTGTGTTTTTTCAATGTTTTAGATTAAAATTTTTGAGGTTTTGAGAAAACAACAAGAAATTGCTTTATTCCACGTATTACACTTCAATTCGATTTTCTTGTTTTTGTGGAAATCTATAACAACGGAGTTATTTCCATGTATTAGATTTCATTTTATTCGGTTTTGTAAAAAACAATAGAAATTGTGTTTTTTCTATGTTTTAGATTTAAATTTTTGTTGTTTTGGGAAAACTACAAGAGATTGCTTTTTTCCATGTAATATATTCTATTTCGATTTTTTTTGTTTTTGTGGAAATCTTTAACAATGGAGTTATTTCAACATATTAGATTTAATTTTTTGCAGTTTTGTAAAAAAAAATCGAAATTGTGTTTTTTCCGTGTTTTAGATTAAAATTTTTGTAGTTTTGAGAAAACAACAAGATATGCTTTTTTCCATGAATTACACTTCAATTCGATTTTTTCGTTTTTGTGGAACTCCATAACAACGGAGTTATTTCCACGTATTAGATTTCATTTTATTCGGTGTTGTAAAAAACAACAGCAATTGTGTTTTTTCCATGTTTTAGATTAAATTTTTTGTGGTCTAGAGAAAGCAACAAATGATTGCTTTTTTCCATGTATTACACTTCAATTCGATTTTTTTGTTTTTGTGGAAATCTATAACAACGCAGTTATTGCGACGTATTAGATTTCATTTTTTGCGGTTTTGTAAATAACAATACAAATTGTGTTTTTTCCTTGGATTAGATTTATATTTTTGTGGTCTTGAGAAAACAACAAGATATTGCTTTTTTCCATGTATTACACTTCGATTCGATTTTTTTGTTTTTGTGGAAATCTATAACAAGGGAGTTATTTCCATGTATTAGATTTCATTTTATTCGGTTTTGTAAAAACAATAGAAATTGTGTTTTTTCCATGTTTTAGATTTAAATTTTTGTTGTTTTGGGAAAACTACAAGAGATTGCTTTTTTCCATGTATTATATTCCATTTCGATTTTTTTTGTTTTTGTGGAAATCTATAACAATGGAGTTATTTCAACATATTGGATTTAATTTTGAGCTGTTTTGTAAAAAACAATAGAAATTGTGTTTTTTCCATGTTTTAGATTAAAATTTCTGTGGTTTTGAAAAAACAACAAGATATTGCTTTTTTCCATGTATTACACTTCAATTCGATTTTTTTCTTTTTGTGGAAATCTATAACAACGGACTAATTTTCACGTATTAGATTTCATTTTATTCGGTTTTGTAAAAAACAACAGAAATTGTGTTTTTTCCATGTTTTAGATTTAAATTTTTGTGGTTTTGGGAAAACTACAAGAGAATCCTTTTTTCCATGTATTACACTTCAATTCGATTTTTTTTAAGGAAATCAATATCTATGGAGTTATTTCCACGTATTAGATTTCATTTTATGCGGTTTTGTGAAAAACAATAGAAATTGTTTTTTTCCATCTTTTAGATTTAAATTTTTGTGGCTTTGGGAAAACTACAAGAGATTGCTTTTTTCCATGTATTGTATTTCATTTCGATTTTTTCTGTTTTTGTGGAAATAGATAAGAACGGAGGTATTTCCAAGTATTAGATTTCATTTTTTGCGGTTTTGTGAAAAACAATAGAAATTGTGTTTTTTCCATGTTTTAGATTAAAATTTTTGTGGATTTGAGAAAACAACAAGATATTGCTTTTTTCCGTGTACTACACTTCAATTCGATTTTTTTTCCTTTTGTGGAAATCTATAACAACGGAGTTATTGCGATGTATTAGATTTCATTTTTTGCGGTCTTGTAAATAACAATACAAATTGTGTTTTATCCTTGTATTAGATTTATATTTTTGTGGTCTTGAGAAAACGACAAGATATTGCTTTTTTCCATGTATTACACTTCGATTCGATTTTTTTGTTTTTGTGGAAATCTATGAGAACGGAGTTATTTCCACGTATGAGATTTGATTTTTTGCGGTTTTGTTAATTACAATACAAATAATGTTTTTTTTCCATGTATTAGATTTAAATTTTTGTGGTTTTGGGAAAACTACAAGAGATTGCTTTTTTCCATGTATTATATTTCAATTCGATTTTTTCTGTTTTTGTGGAAATCTATATGAACGGAGGTATTTCCACGTATTAGATTTCGTTTTTTGCGGTTTTGTCAAAAACAATAGAAATTGTGTTTTTTCCATGTTTTAGATTAAAATTTTTGTGGTTTTGAGAAAACAACAAACGATTGCTTTTTTCCGTGTTTTACAATTCAATTCGGTTTATTGTTTTTGTGGAAATCTATAACAACGGAGTTATTTCCACGTATTAGATTTCATTTTATTCGGTTTTGTAAAAAACAATACAAATTGTCTTTTTTTCCATGTATTAGATTTAAATTTTTGTGGTTTTGAGAAAACAATAAGATGTTGCTTTTTTCCATGTATTACACTTCAATTCCATTTTTTTGTTTTTGTGGAAATCTATAAGAACAGAGTTATTGCGATGTATTAGATTTCATTTTTTGCGGTTTTGGAAATAACAATACAAATTGTGTTTTTTCCTTGTATTAGATTTAAATTTTTGTGGTCTTGAGAAAACAACAAGATATTGCATCTGTCCATGTATTAGAGTTCAATTCGATTTTTTTGTTTTCCTGGAAATCTATAAGAACGGAGTTATTTCCACGTATGAGATTTGATTTTTTGCGGTTTTGTTAATTACAATACAAATAATGTTTTTCTTCCATGTCTTAGATTTAAATTTTTGTGCTTTTGGGAAAACTACAAGAGATTGCTTTTTTCCATGTATTATATTTCATTTCAATTTTTCCTGTTTTTGTGGAAATCTATAATAACGGAGGTATTTCCACGTATTAGATTTCATTTTTTGCGGTTTTGTCAAAAACAATAGAAATTATGTTTTTTCCGTGTTTTAGATTAAAATTTTTGTGGTTTTGAGAAAATAACAAACAATTGCTTTTTTCGATGTATTACACTTCAATTTGATTTTTTTGTTTTGGTGGAAATCTATAAAAATGGAGTCATTTCAACATATTAGATTTAATTTTTTGCTGTTTTGTAAAAAACAATAGAAATTGTGTTTTTTCCATGTTTTAGATTAAAATTTTTGTGGTTTTGAGAAAACGACAAGATATTGCTTTTTTCCATGTATTACACTTCAATTCGATATTTTTCTTTTTGTGGAAATCTATAACAACGGAGTTATTTCCACGTATTAGATTTCATTTTATTCGGTTTTGTAAAAAACAACATAAATTGTGTTTTTTCCATGTTTTAGATTTAAATTTTTGTCGTTTTGGGAAAACTACAAGAGATTCTTTTTTTCCATGTATTACAGTTCAATTCGATTTTTTTTAAGGAAATCTATATCTATGGAGTTATTTCCACGTATTAGATTTTATTTTATGCGGTTTTGTAAAAAAACAATAGAAATTGTCTTTTTCCATGTATTAGATTTAAATTTTTGTGGTTTTGGGAATACTACAAGAGATTGCTTTTTTCCATGTATTATATTTCATTTCGATTTTTTCTGTTTTTGTGGAAATCTATAAGAACGGAGGTATTTCCACGTATTAGATTTCATTGTTTGCGGCATTGTAAAAAACAATAGAAATTGTGTTTTTTCCATGTTTTAGATTAAAATTTTTTGGTTTTGAGAAAACAATAAATGATTGCTTTTTTCCATGTATTACACTTGAATTCGATTTTTTTTGTTTTTGTGGAAATCTATAACTACGGAGTTATTGCGATGTATTAGATTTCATTTTTTGCGGTTTTGTAAATAACAATACAAATTGTATTTTTTCCTTGTATTAGATTTAAATTTTTGTGGTCCTGAGAAAACAACAAGATATTGCTTTTGTCCATGTATTACACTTCAATTCGATTTTTTTGTTTTCCTGGAAATCTATAAGAACGGAGTTATTTCCACGTATGAGATTTAATTTTTTGCGGTTTTCTTAATTACAATACAAATAATGTTTTGTTTCCATGTATTAGATTTAAATTTTCGTGGTTTTGGGGAAACTACAAGAGATTGCTTTTTTCCATGTATTATATTTCATTTCGATTTTTTCTGTTTTTGTGGAAATCTATAAGAACGGAGGTATTTCCACGTATTAGATTTCATTTTTTGCGGTTTTCTCAAAAACAATAGAAATTGTGTTTTTTGCATGTTTTAGATTAAAATTTTTGTGGTTTTGAGAAAACAACAAATGATTGCTTTTTTCCATGTATTACACTTCAATTCGATTTTTTTGTTTTTGTGGAAATCTATAACAACGGAGTTATTGCGATGTATTAGATTTGATTTTTTGCGGTTCTGTAAATAACAATACAAATTGTGTTTTTTCCATGTATTAGACTTAAATTTTTGTGGTCTTGAGAAAACAACAAGATATTGCATTTGTCCATGTATTACACTTCAATTCGATTTTTTTCTTTTCTTGGAAATCTATAAGAACGGAGTTATTTCCGCATATGAGATTTGATTTTTTGCGGTTTTGTTAATTACAATACAAAAAATGTTTTTTTTCCATGTATTAGATTAAAATTTTTGTGGTTTTGGGAAAACTACAAGAGATTGCTTTTTTCCATGTATTATATTTCGTTTCGATTTTTTCTGTTTTTGTGGAAATCTATAAGAACGAAGGTATTTCCACGTATTAGATTTCCTTTTTTGCGGTTTGGTCAAAAACAATAGAAATTGTGTTTTTTGCATGTTTTAGATTAAAATTTTTGTGGTTTTGAGAAAACAACAAATGATTTCTTTTTTCCATGTATTACACTTCAATTGGATTTTTTTATTTTTGTGGAAATCTATAACAACGGAGTTATTGCGACGTATTAGATTTCATTTTTTGCGGTTTTGTAAATAACAATACAAATTGTGTTTTTTCCTTGTATTAGATTTATATTTTTGTGGTCTTGAGAAAACGACAAGATATTGCTTTTTTCCATGTATTACACTTCGATTCGATTTTTTTGTTTTTGTGGAAATCTATGAGAATGGAGTTATTTCCACGTATGAGATTTGATTTTTTGTGGTTTTGTTAATTACAGTACAAATAATGTTTTTTTTTCCATCTATTAGATTTAAGTTTTTGTGGTTTTTGGAAAACTACAAGAGATTGCTTTTTTCCATGTATTACACTTCAATTCGATTTTTTCTGTTTTTTTGGAAATATATAAGAACGGAGGTATTAGATTTCATTTTTTGCTGTTTTGTAAAAAACAATAGAAATTGTGTTTTTTCCATGTTTTAGATTAAAAATTTTGTGGTTTTGAGAAAATAACAGACGATTGCTTTTTTCCATGTACTACAATTCAATTCGATTTCTTGTTTTTGTGGAAATCTATAACAACGGAGTTATTTCCACGTATGAGATTTGATTTTTTGCGGTTTTGTCAATTACAATACAAATAATGTTTTTCTTCCATGTCTTAGATTTAAATTTTTGTGCTTTTGGGAAAACTACAAGAGATTGCTTTTTCCAGGTATTATATTCCATTTCGATTTTTTCTGTTTTTGTGGAAATCTATAAGAACGGAGGTATTTTCACGTATTAGATTTCATTTTTTGCGGTTTGGTAAAAAATAATAGAAATTGTGTTTTTTCGATGTTTTAGATTAAAATTTTCGTGGTTTTGAAAAAACAACAAGCGATTGCTTTGTTCCATGTATTACACTTCAATTCGATTTTTTTGTGTTTGTGGAAATCTATAACGACGGAGTTATTTTCACGTATTAGATTTCATTTTTTGCGGTTTTTTAAAAAACAATAGAAATTATTTTTTTTCCAAGTTTTAGATTTAAATTTTTGTTGTTCTGGGAAAACTACACGAGATTGCTTTTTTCCATGTATTATATTTCATTTCGATTTTTTTTGTTTTTGTGTAAATTTATAACAATGGAGTAATTTCCACATATTAGATTTAATTTTTTGCAGTTTTGTAAAAAACAATAGAAATTGTGTTTTTTCCATGTTTTAGATTAAAATTTTTGTGCTTTCGAGAAAACAACAAGATATTGCTTTTTTCCATGTATTACACATCAATTCGATTTTTTTTCCTTTTGTGGAAATCTATAACAACGGAGTTATTTCCACGTATTAGATTTCATTTTATTCGGTTTTGTAAAAAAGAATACAAATTGTGTTTTTTCCATGTATTAGATTTAAATTTTTGTGGTTTTGAGAAAACAACAAGATATTGCTTTTTTCCATGTATTACACTTCAATTGGATTTTTTTGTTTTTGTGGAAATCTATAACAACGGAGTTATTGCGACGTTTTAGATTTCATTTTTTGCGGTTTTGTAAATAACAATACAAATTGTGTTTTGTCCTTGTATTAGATTTATATTTTTGTGGTCTTGAGAAAACGACAAGATATTGCTTTGTTCCTTGCATTACACTTCAATTCGATTTTTTTGTGTTTGTGGAAATCTATAACAACGGAGTTATTGTCACGTATTAGATTTCATTTTTTGCGGTTTTTTAAAAAACAATTGAAATTGTGTTTTTTCCATGATTTTGATTAAAATTTTTGTGGTTTTGAGAAAACAACAAGATATTGCTTTTTTCCATGTATTACACTTCAATTCGATTTTTTTGTTTTTGTGGAAATCTATAACAACGGAGTTATTTCCACGTATTAGATTTCATTTTATTCGGTTTTGTAAAAAACAATAGAAATTGTGTTTTTTCCATGTTTTAGATTTAAATTTTTGTGGTTTTGGGAAAACTACAAGAGAATGGTTTTTTCCATGTATTACACTTCAATTCGATTTTTTTTTCTTTAGGAAATCTATATCTATGGAGTTATTTCCACATATTAGATTTTATTTTATGCGGTTTTGTAAAACACAATAGAAATTGTTTTTTTCCATCTTTCGGATTTAAATTTTTGTGGTTTTGGGAAAACTACAAGAGATTGCTTTTTTCCATGTATTATATTTCATTTCGATTTTTTATGTTTTTGTAGAAATATATAAGAACGGGGGTATTTCCACGTATTAGATTTCATTTTTTGCGGTCTTGTAAAAAACAATAGAAATTGTGGTTTTTCCATGTTTTAGATTAAAATTTTTGTGGTTTTGAGAAAATAACAAACGATTGCTTTTTTCAACCTATTACACTTCAATTCGATTTTTTTGTTTTTGTGGAAATCTATAAAAACGGAGTAATTTCCAAGTATTAGATTTCATTTTTTTCGGTTTTGTAAAAAACAATACAAATTGTGGTTTTTCCATGTATTAGACTTAAATTTTTGTGGTTTCGAGAAAACAACAAGATATGGCTTTTTTCCATGTATTACACTTCAACTGGATTTTTTTGTTTTTGTGGAAATCTATAACAACGGAGTTATTGCGACGTATTAGATTTCATTTTTTGCGGTTTTGTAAATAACAATTCAAATTGTGTTTTTTCCTTGTATTAGATTTATATTTTTGTGGTCTTGATAAAACGACAAGATATTGCTTTTTTCCATGTATTACACTTCGATTCAATTTTTTTGTTTTCCTGGAAATCTATAAGAACGGAGTTATTTCCACGTATGAGATTTGATTTTTTGCGGTTTTGTTAATTACAATACAAATAATGTTTTTTTTCCATGTATTAGATTTAAATTTTTGTGGTTTTGGGAAAACTACAAGAGATTGCTTTTTTCCATGTATTATATTTCAATTCGATTTTTTCTGTTTTTATGGAAATCTATATGAACGGAGGTATTTCCACGTATTAGATTTCGTTTTTCGCGGTTTTGTCAAAAACAATAGAAATTGTGTTTTTTCCATGTTTTAGATTAAAATTTTTGTGGTTTTGAGAAAACAACAAATGATTGCTTTTTTCCATGTATTACACTTCAATTGGATTTTTTTGTTTTTGTGGAAATCTATAACAACGGAGTTATTGCGACGTTTTAGATTTCATTTTTTGCGGTTTTGTAAATAACAATACAAATTGTGTTTTTCCCTTGTATTAGATTTATATTTTTGTGGTCTTGAGAAAACAACAAGATATTGCTTTTTTCCATGTATTACACTTCGATTTGATTTTTTTGTTTTTGTGGAAATCTATAACAACGGAGTTATTTCCATGTATTAGATTTCATTTTATTCGGTGTTGTAATAAACAATAGAAATTGTGTTTTTTCCATGTTTTAGATTTAAATTTTTGTTGTTTTGGGAAAACTACAAGAGATTGCTTTTTTCCATGTATTATATTCCATTTCGATTTTTTTTTTTTTTGTGGAAATCTATAAAAATGGAGTTATTTCAACATATTAGATTTAATTTTTTGTTGATTTGTAAAAAACAATAGAAATTGTGTTTTTTCCATGTTTTAGATTAAAATTTTTGTGGTTTTGAGAAAACAACAAGATATTGCTTTTTTCCATGTATTTCACTTCAATTCGATATTTTTCTTTTTGTGAAAATCTATAACAACGGAGTTATTTCCACGTATTAGATTTCATTTTATACGGTTTTTTAAAAAACAACAGAAATTGTGTTTTTTCCATGTTTTAGATTAAAATTTTTGTGGTTTTTGGAAAACTACAAGAGATTCCTTTTTTCCATGTATTACACTTCAATTCGATTTTTTTTAAGGAAATCTATATCTATGGAGTTATTTCCACGTATTAGATTTCATTTTATGCGGTTTTGTAAAAAACAATAGAAATTGTTTTTTTCCATCTTTTAGATTTAAATTTTTGTGGTTTTGGGAAAACTACAAGAGATTGCCTTTTTCCGTGTATTACACTTCAATTCGATTTTTTTGTTTTTGCGGAAATCCATAACAACGGAGTTATTGCGACGTATTAGATTTCATTTTTTGCGGTTTTGTAAATAACAATACAAATAATGTTTTTTTTCCATGTCTTAGATTTAAATTTTTGTGCTTTTGGGAAAACTACAAGAGATTGCTTTTTTCCATGTATTATATTTCATTTCGATTTTTTCTGTTTTTGTGGAAATCTATAAGAACGGAGGTATTTCCACGTATTAGATTTCATTTTTTGCGGTTTTGTCAAAAACAATAGATATTGTGTTTTTTGCATGTTTTAGATTAAAATTTTTGTGGTTTTGAGAAAACAACAAATGATTGCTTTTTTCCATGTATTACACTTCAATTCGATTTTTTTGATTTTGTGGAAATCTATAACAACGGAGTTATTGCGATGTATTAGATTTCATTTTTTGCGGTTTTGTAAATAACAATACAAATTGTGTTTTTTCCTTGTATTAGATTTATATTTTTTTGGTCTTGAGAAAACGACAAGATATTGCTTTTTTCCATGTATTACACTTCGATTCGATTTTTTTGTTTTTGTGGAAATGTATGAGAACGGAGTTATTTCCACGTATGAGATTTGATTTTTTGCGGTTTTGTTAATTACAATAGAAATAATGTTTTTTTTTCCATGCATTAGATATAAGTTTTTGTGGTTTTGGGAAAACTACAAGAGATTGCTTTTTTCCCTGTATTACACTTCAATTCGATTTTTTCTGTTTTTGTGGAAATATATAAGAACGGAGGTATTTTCACGTATTAGATTTTATTTTTTGCAGTTTTGTAAAAAACGATAGAAATTGTGTTTTTTCCATGTTTTAGATTAAAATTTTGTGGTTTTGAGAAAATAACAAACGATTGCTTTTTTCCGTGTTTTACAATTCAATTCGGTTTATTGTTTTTGTGGAAATCTATAACAACGGAGTTATTTCCACGTATTAGATTTCATTTTATTCGGTTTTGTAAAAAACAATACAAATTGTGTTTTTTCCATGTATTAGATTTAAATTTTTGTGGTTTTGAGAAAACAATAAGATGTTGCTTTTTTCCATGTATTACACTTCAATTCCATTTTTTTGTTTTTGTGGAAATCTATAAGAACAGAGTTATTGCGATGTATTAGATTTCATTTTTTGCGGTTTTGGAAATAACAATACAAATTGTGTTTTTTCCTTGTATTAGATTTAAATTTTTGTGGTCTTGAGAAAACAACAAGATATTGCATTTGTCCATGTATTAGAGTTCAATTCGATTTTTTTGTTTTCCTGGAAATCTATAAGAACGGAGTTATTTCCACGTATGAGATTTGATTTTTTGCGGTTTTGTTAATTACAATACAAATAATGTTTTTCTTCCATGTCTTAGATTTAAATTTTTGTGCTTTTGGGAAAACTACAAGAGATTGCTTTTTTCCATGTATTATATTTCATTTCAATTTTTCCTGTTTTTGTGGAAATCTATAATAACGGAGGTATTTCCACGTATTAGATTTCATTTTTTGCGGTTTTGTCAAAAACAATAGAAATTGTGTTTTTTCCATGTTTTAGATTAAAATTTTTGTGGTTTTGAGAAAATAACAAACGATTGCTTTTATCGATGTATTACACTTCAATTTGATTTTTTTGTTTTGGTGGAAATCTATAAAAATGGAGTCATTTCAACATATTAGATTTAATTTTTTGCTGTTTTGTAAAAAACAATAGAAATTGTGTTTTTTCCATGTTTTAGATTAAAATTTTTGTGGTTTTGAGAAAACGACAAGATATTGCTTTTTTCCATGTATTACACTTCAATTCGATATTTTTCTTTTTGTGGAAATCTATAACAACGGAGTTATTTCCACGTATTAGATTTCATTTTATTCGGTTTTGTAAAAACAACAGAAATTGTGTTTTTTCCATGTTTTAGATTTAAATTTTTGTTGTTTTGGGAAAACTACAAGAGATTCTTTTTTTCCATGTATTACAGTTCAATTCGATTTTTTTTAAGGAAATCTATATCTATGGAGTTATTTCCACGTATTAGATTTCATTTTATGCGGTTTTGTAAAAAAACAATAGAAATTGTCTTTTTCCATCTTTTAGATTTAAATTTTTGTGGTTTTGGGAAAACTACAAGAGATTGCTTTTTTCCATTTCGATTTTTTCTGTTTTTGTGGAAATATATAAGAACGGAGGTATTTCCACGTATTAGATTTCATTGTTTGCGGCTTTGTAAAAAACAATAGAAATTGTGTTTTTTCCATGTTTTAGATTAAAATTTTTTGGTTTTGAGAAAACAACAAATGATTGCTTTTTTCCATGTATTACACTCGAATTCGATTTTTTTGTTTTTGTGGAAATCTATAAGTACGGAGTTATTGCGATGTATTAGATTTCATTTTTTGCGGTTTTGTAAATAACAATACAAATTGTGTTTTTTCCTTGTATTAGATTTAAATTTTTGTGGTCTTGAGAAAACAACAAGATATTGCTTTTGTCCATGTATTAAACTTCAATTCGATTTTTTTGTTTTCCTGGAAATCTATAAGAACGGAGTTATTTCCACGTATGAGATTTGATTTTTTGCGGTTTTCTTAATTACAATACAAATAATGTTTTTTTTCCATGTATTAGATTTAAATTTTTGTGGTTTTGGGAAAACTACAAGAGATTGCTTTTTTCCATGTATTATATTTCATTTCGATTTTTTCTGTTTTTGTGGAAATCTATAAGAACGGAGGTATTTCCACGTATTAGATTTTATTTTTTGCGGTTTTGTCAAGAACAATAGAAATTGTGTTTTTTCCATTTTTTAGATTACAATTTTTGTGGTTTTGAGAAAACGACAAATGATTGCTTTTTTCATGTATTACACTTCAATTCGATTTTTTTGTTTTTGTGGAAATCCATAACAACGGAGTTATTGCGACGTATTAGATTTCATTTTTTGCGGTTTCCTTAATTACAATACAAATAATGTTTTTTTTCCATGTATTAGATTTAAATTTTTGTGGTTTTGGGAATACTACAAGAGATTGCTTTTTTCCATGTATTATATTTCATTTCGATTTTTTCTGTTTTTGTGGAAATCTATAAGAACGGAGGTATTTCCACGTATTAGATTTCATTGTTTGCGGCATTGTAAAAAACAATAGAAATTGTGTTTTTTCCATGTTTTAGATTAAAATTTTTTGGTTTTGAGAAAACAATAAATGATTGCTTTTTTCCATGTATTACACTTGAATTCGATTTTTTTGTTTTTGTAGAAATCTATAACTACGGAGTTATTGTGATGTATTAGATTTCATTTTTTGCGGTTTTGTAAATAACAATACAAATTGTATTTTATCCTTGTATTAGATTTAAATTTTTGTGGTCCTGAGAAAACAACAAGATATTGCTTTTGTCCATGTATTACACTTCAATTCGATTTTTTTGTTTTCCTCGGAAATCTATAAGAACGGAGTTATTTCCACGTATGAGATTTAATTTTTTGCGGTTTTCTTAATTACAATACAAATAATGTTTTTTTTCCATGTATTAGATTTAAATTTTCGTGGTTTTGGGGAAACTACAAGAGATTGCTTTTTTCCATGTATTATATTTCATTTCGATTTTTTCTGTTTTTGTGCAAATCTATAAGAACGGAGGTATTTCCACGTATTAGATTTCATTTTTTGCGGTTTTGTCAAAAACAATAGAAATTGTGTTTTTTGCATGTTTTAGATTAAAATTTTTGTGGTTTTGAGAAAACAACAAATGATTGCTTTTTTCCATGTATTACACTTCAATTCGATTTTTTTGTTTTTGTGGAAATCTATAACAACGGAGTTATTGCGATGTATTAGATTTGATTTTTTGCGGTTCTGTAAATAACAATACAAATTGTGTTTTTTCCATGTATTAGACTTAAATTTTTGTGGTCTTGAGAAAACAACAAGATATTGCATTTGTCCATCTATTACACTTCAATTCGATTTTTTTCTCTTCCTGGAAATCTATAAGAACGGAGTTATTTCCGCGTATGAGATTTGATTTTTTGCGATTTGTTAATTACAAAACAAAAAATGTTTTTTTTCCATGTATTAGATTAAAATTTTTGTGGTTTTGGGAAAACTACAAGAGATTGCTTTTTTCCATGTATTATATTTCGTTTCGATTTTTTCTGTTTTTGTTGAAATCTATAAGAACGGAGGTATTTCCACGTATTAGATTTCCTTTTTTGCGGTTTTGTCAAAAACAATAGAAATTGTGTTTTTTGCATGTTTTAGATTAAAATTTTTGTGGTTTTGAGAAAACAACAAATGATTGCTTTTTTCCATGTATTACACTTCAATTGGATTTTTTTATTTTTGTGGAAATCTATAACAACGGAGTTATTGCGACGTATTAGATTTCATTTTTTGCGGTTTTGTAAATAACAATACAAATTGTGTTTTTTCCTTGTATTAGATTTATATTTTTGTGGTCTTGAGAAAACGACAAGATATTGCTTTTTTCCATGTATTACACTTCGATTCGATTTTTTTGTTTTTGTGGAAATCTATGAGAACGGAGTTATTTCCACGTATGAGATTTTATTTTTTGCGGTTTTGTTAATTACAATACAAATAAAGTTTTTTTTCCATCTATTAGATTTAAGTTTTTGTGGTTTTGGGAAAACTACAAGAGATTGTTTTTTTCCATGTATTACACTTCAATTCGATTTTTTCTGTTTTTGTGGAAATACATAAGGACGGAGGTATTTCCACGTATTAGATTTCATTTTTTGCGGTTTTGTAAAAAACAATAGAAATTGTGTTTTTTCCATGTTTTAGATTAAAAATTTTGTGGTTTTGAGAAAATAACAGACGATTGCTTTTTTCCATGTACTACAATTCAATTCGATTTCTTGTTTTTGTGGAAATCTATAACAACGGAGTTATTTCCACGTATGAGATTTGTTTTTTTGCGGTTTTGTCAATTACAATACAAATAATGTTTTTCTTCCATGTCTTAGATTTAAATTTTTGTGCTTTTGGGAAAACTACAAGAGATTGCTTTTTCCAGGTATTATATTCCATTTCGATTTTTTCTGTTTTTGTGGAAATCTATAAGAACGGAGGTATTTTCACGTATTAGATTTCATTTTTTGCGGTTTGGTAAAAAATAATAGAAATTGTGTTTTTTCGATGTTTTAGATTAAAATTTTCGTGGTTTTGAAAAAACAACAAGCGATTGCTTTGTTCCATGTATTACACTTCAATTCGATTTTTTTGTGTTTGTGGAAATCTATAACGACGGAGTTATTTTCACGTATTAGATTTCATTTTTTGCGGTTTTTTAAAAAACAATAGAAATTATTTTTTTTCCAAGTTTTAGATTTAAATTTTTGTTGTTCTGGGAAAACTACACGAGATTGCTTTTTTCCATGTATTATATTTCATTTCGATTTTTTCTGTTTTTGTGGAAATCTATAAGAACGGAGGTATTTCCACGTATTAGATTTCATTTTTTGCGGTTTTGTCAAGAACAATAGAAATTGTGTTTTTTCCATTTTTTAGATTACAATTTTTGTGGTTTTGAGAAAACGACAAATGATTGCTTTTTTCCATGTATTACACTTCAATTCGATTTTTTTGTTTTTGTGGAAATCCATAACAACGGAGTTATTGCGACGTATTAGATTTCATTTTTTGCGGTTTCCTTCATTACAATACAAATAATGTTTTTTTTCCATGTATTAGATTTAAATTTTTGTGGTTTTGGGAATACTACAAGAGATTGCTTTTTTCCATGTATTATATTTCATTTCGATTTTTTCTGTTTTTGTGGAAATCTATAAGAACGGAGGTATTTCCACGTATTAGATTTCATTGTTTGCGGCATTGTAAAAAACAGTAGAAATTGTGTTTTTTCCATGTTTTAGATTAAAATTTTTTTGTTTTGAGAAAACAATAAATGATTGCTTTTTTCCATGTATTACACTTGAATTCGATTTTTTTGTTTTTGTGGAAATCTATTACTACGGAGTTATTGCGATGTATTAGATTTCATTTTTTGCGGTTTTGTAAATAACAATACAAATTGTATTTTTTCCTTGTATTAGATTTAAATTTTTGTGGTCCTGAGAAAACAACAAGATATTGCTTTTGTCCATGTATTACACTTCAATTCGATTTTTTTGTTTTCCTCGGAAATCTATAAGAACGGAGTTATTTCCACGTATGAGATTTAATTTTTTGCGGTTTTCTTAATTACAATACAAATAATGTTTTTTTTCCATGTATTAGATTTAAATTTTCGTGGTTTTGGGGAAACTACAAGAGATTGCTTTTTTCCATGTATTATATTTCATTTCGATTTTTTCTGTTTTTGTGGAAATCTATAAGAACGGAGGTATTTCCACGTATTAGATTTCATTTTTTGCGGTTTTGTCAAAAACAATAGAAATTGTGTTTTTTGCATGTTTTAGATTAAAATTTTTGTGGTTTTGAGAAAACAACAAATGATTGCTTTCTTCCATGTATTACACTTCAATTCGATTTTTTTGTTTTTGTGGAAATCTATAACAACGGAGTTATTGCGATGTATTAGATTTGATTTTTTGCGGTTCTGTAAATAACAATACAAATTGTGTTTTTTGCATGTATTAGACTTAAATTTTTGTGGTCTTGAGAAAACAACAAGATATTGCATTTGTCCATGTATTACACTTCAATTCGATTTTTTTCTTTTCCTGGAAATCTATAAGAACGGAGTTATTTCCGCGTATGAGATTTGATTTTTTGCGGTTTTGTTAATTACAATACAAAAAATGTTTTTTTTCCATGTATTAGATTAAAATTTTTGTGGTTTTGGGAAAACTACAAGAGATTGCTTTTATTATATTTCGTTTCGATTTTTTCTGTTTTTGTGGAAATCTATAAGAACAGAGGTATTTCCACGTATTAGATTTCCTTTTTTGCGGTTTTGTCAAAAACAATAGAAATTGTGTTTTTTGCATGTTTTAGATTAAAATTTTTGTGGTTTTGAGAAAACAACAAATGATTGCTTTTTTCCATGTATTACACTTCAATTGGATTTTTTTATTTTTGTGGAAATCTATAACAACGGAGTTATTGCGACGTATTAGATTTCATTTTTTGCGGTTTTGTAAATAACAATACAAATTGTGTTTTTTCCTTGTATTAGATTTATATTTTTGTGGTCTTGAGAAAACGACAAGATATTGCTTTTTTCCATGTATTACACTTCGATTCGATTTTTTTGTTTTTGTGGAAATCTATGAGAACGGAGTTATTTCCACGTATGAGATTTGATTTTTTGCGGTTTTGTTAATTACAGTACAAATAATGTTTTTTTTTCCATCTATTAGATTTAAGTTTTTGTGGTTTTGGGAAAACTACAAGAGATTGCTTTTTTCCATGTATTACACTTCAATTCGATTTTTTTGTTTTTGTTGAAATCTATAACAACGGAGTTATTTCCACGTATTAGATTTCATTTTATTCGGTTTTGTAAAAAACAATAGAAATTGTGTTTTTTCCATGTTTTAGATTTAAATTTTTGTGGTTTTGGGAAAACTACAAGAGAATGGTTTTTTCCATTTATTACACTTCAATTCGATTTTTTTTTTTTAGGAAATCTATATCTATGGAGTTATTTCCACATATTAGATTTTATTTTATGCGGTTTTGTAAAACACAATAGAAATTGTTTTTTTTCATCTTTCGGATTTAAATTTTTGTGGTTTTGGGAAAACTACAAGAGATTGCTTTTTTCCATGTATTATACTTCATTTCGATTTTTTATGTTTTTGTAGAAATATATAAGAACGGGGGTATTTCCACGTATTAGATTTCATTTTTTGCGGTCTTGTAAAAAACAATAGAAATTGTGGTTTTTCCATGTTTTAGATTAAAATTTTTGTGGTTTTGAGAAAATAACAAACGATTGCTTTTTTCAACCTATTACACTTCAATTCGATTTTTTTGTTTTTGTGGAAATCTATAAAAACGGAGTAATTTCCAAGTATTAGATTTCATTTTTTTCGGTTTTGTAAAAAACAATACAAATTGTGGTTTTTCCATGTATTAGACTTAAATTTTTGTGGTTTCGAGAAAACAACAAGATATGGCTTTTTTCCATGTATTACACTTCAACTGGATTTTTTTGTTTTTGTGGAAATCTATAACAACGGAGTTATTGCGACGTATTAGATTTCATTTTTTGCGGTTTTGTAAATAACAATACAAATTGTGTTTTTTCCTTGTATTAGATTTATATTTTTGTGGTCTTGATAAAACGACAAGATATTGCTTTTTTCCATGTATTACACTTCGATTCAATTTTTTTGTTTTTGTGGAAATCTATGAGAACGGAGTTATTTCCACGTATCAGATTTGATTTTTTGCGGTTTTGTTAATTACAATACAAATAATGTTTTTTTTCCATGTATTAGATTTAAGTTTTTGTGGTTTTGGGAAAACTACAAGAGATTGCTTTTTTCAATGTATTACACTTCAATTCGATTTTTTCTGTTTTTGTGGAAATATAAAGGAACGGAGGTATTTCCACCTATTAGATTTCATTTTTTGCAGTTTTGTAAAAAACAATAGAAATTGTGTTTTTTCCATGTTTTAGATTAAAAATTTTGTGGTTTTTGAGAAAATAACAAACGATTGCTTTTTTCCATGTATTACAATTCAATTCGATTTCTTGTTTTTGTGGAAATCTATAAAAACGGAGTTATTTCCACGTATTAGATTTCATTTTATTCGGTTTTGTAAAAAACAATACAAATTGTGTTTTTTCCATGTATTAGATTTAAATTTTTGTGGTTTTGAGAAAACAACAAGATGTTGCTTTTTTCCATGTATTACACTTCAATTGGATTTTTTTGTTTTTGTGGAAATCTATAAGAACGGAGTTATTTCCACCTATGAGATTTATTTTTTTGCGGTTTTGTTAATTACAGTACAAGTAATGTTTTTTTTTCCATGTATTAGATTTAAATTTTTGTGCTTTTGGGAAAACTACAAGAGATTGCTTTTTCCAGGTATTATATTCCATCTCGATTTTTTCTGTTTTTGTGGAAATCTATAAGAACGGAGGTATTTTCACGTATTAGATTTCATTTTTTGCGGTTTGGTAAAAAATAATAGAAATTGTGTTTTTTCGATGTTTTAGATTAAAATTTTCGTGGTTTTGAGAAAACAACATGCGATTGCTTTGTTCCATGTATTACACTTCCATTCGATTTTTTTGTGTTTGTTGAAATTTATAACAACGGAGTTATTTTCAGGTATTAGATTTTATTTTTTGCGGTTTTTTAAAAAACAATAGAAATTATTTTTTTTCCAAGTTTTAGATTTAAATTTTTGATGTTTTGGGAAAACTACACGAGATTGCTTTTTTCCATGTATTATATTTCATTTCGATTTTTTTTGTTTTTGTGGAAATTTATAACAATGGAGTTATTTCCACATATTAGATTTAATTTTTTGCTGTTTTGTACAAAACAATAGAAATTGTGTTTTTTCCATGTTTTAGATTAAAATTTTTGTGGTTTTGAGAAAACAACATGATATTTCTTTTTTCCATGTATTACACTTCAATTGGATTTTTTTGTTTTTGTGCAAATCTATAACAACGGAGTAATTTTCACGTATTGGATTTCATTTTATTCGGTTTTGTAAAAAACAATAGAAATTGTGTTTTTTCCATGTTTTAGATTTAAATTTTTGTGGTTTTGGGAAAACTACAAGAGAATGCTCTTTTCCATGTATTACACTTCAATTCGATTTTTTTTTTTTAGGAAATCTATATCTATGGAGTAATTTCCACATATTAGATTTTATTTTATGCGGTTTTGTAAAAAACAATAGAAATTGTTTTTTTCCATCTTTTATATTTAAATTTTTGTGGTTTTCGGAAAACTACAAGAGATTGCTTTTTTCCATGTATAATATTTCATTTCGATTTTTTATGTTTTTGTAGAAATATATAAGAACGGGGGTATTTCCACGTATTAGATTTCATTTTTTGCGGTTTTGCAAAAAACAATAGAAATTGTGTTTTTTCGATCTTTTAGATTAAAATTTTTGTGGTTTTGAGAAATCTACAAGATATTTCTTTTTTCCATGTATTTCACTTCAATTCGATTTTTTTGTTTTTGTGGAAATCTATAACAACGGAGTTATTTCCACGTATTAGATTTCATTTTATTCGGTTTTGTAAAAAACAATAGAAATTGTGTTTTTTCCATGTTTTAGATTTAAATTTTTGTGGTTCTGGGAAAACTACAAGAGAATGCTTTTTTCCATGTATTTCACTTCAATTCGATTTTTTTTTTTAGGAAATCTATATCTATGGAGTTATTTCCACATATTAGATTTTATTTTATGCGGTTTTGTAAAAAACAATAGAAATTGTTTTTTTCTATCTTTTAGATTTAAATTTTTGTGGTTTTGGGAAAACTACAAGAGATTGCTTTTTTCCATGTATAATATTTCTTTTCAATTTTTTATGTTTTTGTAGAAATATATAAGAACGGGGGTATTTCCACGTATTAGATTTCATTTTTTGCAGTTTTGTAAAAAACAATAAAAATTGTGTTTTTTCCATGTCTTAGAATAAAATTTTTGTGGTTTTGAGAAAATAACAAACGATTGCTTGTTTCGATGTATTACACTTCAATTCGATTTTTTTGTTTTTGTGGAAATCTATAACAACGGAGTTATTTCCACATATTAGATTTTATTTTATTCGGTTTTGTAAAAAACAATACAAATTGTGGTTTTTCCATGTATTAGATTTAAATATTTGTGGTTTTGAGAAAACAACAAGATATTGCTTTTTTCCATGTATTACACTTCAATTGAATTTTTTTGTTTTTGTGGAAATCTATAACAACGGATTTATTGCGACGTATTAGATTTCATTTTTTGCGGTTTTGTAAATAACAATACAAATTGTGTTTTTTTCCTTGTATTAGATTTATATTTTTGTGGTCTTGAGAAAACAACAAGATATTGCTTTTTTCCATGTATTACACTTCGATTCGATTTTTTTGATTTTGTCGAAATCTATAACAACGGAGTTATTTCCATTTATTAGATTTCATTTTATTCGGTTTTGTAAAAAACAATAGAAATTGTGTTTTTTCCATGTTTTAGATTTAAATGTTTGCTGTTTTGGAAAACTACAAGAAATTGCTTTTTTCCATGTATTATATTCCATTTCGATTTTTTTTGTTTTTGTGGAAATCTATAAAAATGGAGTTATTTCAACATATTAGATTTAATTTTTTGTTGATTTGTACAAAACAATAGAAATTGTGTTTTTTCCATGTTTTAGATTAAAATTTTTGTGGTTTTGAGGAAACAACAAGATATTGCTTTTGTCCATGTATTACACTTCAATTCGATTTTTTTGTTTTCCTGGAAATCTATAAGAACGGAGTTATTTCCGCGTATGAGATTTGATTTTTTGCGGTTTTCTTAATTACAATACAAATAATGTTTTTTTTCCATGTATTAGATTTAAATTTTCGTGGTTTTGGGAAAACTACAAGAGATTGCTTTTTTCCATGTATTATATTTCAATTCGATTTTTTCTGTTTTTGTGGAAATCTATAAGAACGGAGGTATTTCCACGTATTAGATTTCATTTTTTGCGGTTTTGACAAAAACAATAGAAATTGTGTTTTTTGCATGTTTTAGATTAAAATTTTTGTGGTTTTGAGAAAACAACAAATGATTGCTTTTTTCCATGTATTACACTTCAATTCGATTTTTTTGTTTTTGTGGAAATCTATAACAACGGAGTTATTGCGATGTATTAGATTTGATTTTTTGCGGTTCTGTAATAACAATACAAATTGTGTTTTTTCCATGTTTTAGATTAAAATTTTTGTGGTCTTGAGAAAACAACAAGATATTGCTTTTTTCCATGTATTACACTTCAATTCGATTTTTTTCTTTTCCTGGAAATCTATAAGAACGGAGTTATTTCCGCGTATGAGATTTGATTTTTTGCGGTTTTGTTAATTACAATACAAAAAATGTTTTTTTTCCATGTATTGGATTAAAAATTTTGTGGTTTTGGGAAAACTACATGAGATTGCTTTTTTCCATGTATTATATTTCGTTTCGACTTTTTCTGTTTTTGTGGAAATCTATAAGAACGGAGGTATTAGATTTCATTTTTTGCGGTTTTGTAAAAAACAATAGAAATTGTGTTTTTTCCATGTTTTAGATTAAAAATTTTGTGGTTTTGAGAAAATAACAGACGATTGCTTTTTTCCATGTACTACAATTCAATTCGATTTCTTGTTTTTGTGGAAATCTATAACAACGGAGTTATTTCCACGTATGAGATTTGATTTTTTGCGGTTTTGTCAATTACAATACAAATAATGTTTTTCTTCCATGTCTTAGATTTAAATTTTTGTGCTTTTGGGAAAACTACAAGAGATTGCTTTTTCCAGGTATTATATTCCATTTCGATTTTTTCTGTTTTTGTGGAAATCTATAAGAACGGAGGTATTTTCACGTATTAGATTTCATTTTTTGCGGTTTGGTAAAAAATAATAGAAATTGTGTTTTTTCGATGTTTTAGATTAAAATTTTCGTGGTTTTGAAAAAACAACAAGCGATTGCTTTGTTCCATGTATTACACTTCAATTCGATTTTTTTGTGTTTGTGGAAATCTATAACGACGGAGTTATTTTCACGTATTAGATTTCATTTTTTGCGGTTTTTTAAAAAACAATAGAAATTATTTTTTTTCCAAGTTTTAGATTTAAATTTTTGTTGTTCTGGGAAAACTACACGAGATTGCTTTTTTCCATGTATTATATTTCATTTCGATTTTTTTTGTTTTTGTGGAAATTTATAACAATGGAGTTATTTCCACATATTAGATTTAATTTTTTGCTGTTTTGTAAAAAACAATAGAAATTGTGTTTTTTCCATGTTTTAGATTAAAATTTTTGTGCTTTTGAGAAAACAACAAGATATTGGTTTTTTCCATGTATTACACATCAATTCGATTTTTTTTCCTTTTGTGGAAATCTATAACAACGGAGTTATTTCCACGTATTAGATTTCATTTTATTCGGTTTTGTAAAAAAGAATACAAATTGTGTTTTTTCCATGTATTACATTTAAATTTTTGTGGTTTTGAGAAAACAACAAGATATTGCTTTTTTCCATGTATTACACTTCAATTGGATTTTTTTGTTTTTGTGGAAATCTATAACAACGGAGTTATTGCGACGTATTAGATTTTATTTTTTGCGGTTTTGTAAATAACAATACAAATTGTGTTTTGTCCTTGTATTAGATTTATATTTTTGTGGTCTTGAGAAAACGACAAGATATTGCTTTTTTCCATGTATTACACTTCGATTCGATTTTTTTGTTTTTGTGGAAATCTATGAGAACAGAGTTATTTCCACGTATGAGATTTGATTTTTTGCGGTTTTGTTAATTAAAATATAAATAATGTTTTATTTCCATGTATTAGATTTAAGTTTTTGTGGTTTTGGGAAAACTACAAGAGATTGCTTTTTTCCACGTATTACAATTCAATTCAATTTTTTCTGTCTTTGTGGAAATATATAAGAACGGAGGTATTTCCACGTATTAGATTTCATTTTTTGCAGTTTTGTAAAAAACAATAGAAATTGTGTTTTTTCCATGTTTTAGATTAAAAAGTTTGTGATTTTGAGAAAATAACAAACGATTGCTTTTTCCATGTTTTGCAATTCAATTCGATTTCTTGTTTTTGTGGAAATCTATAACAACGGAGTAATTTCCACGTATTAGATTTCATTTTATTCGGTTTTGTAAATAACAATACAAATTGTGTTTTTTCCATGTATTAGATTTAAATTTTTGTGGTTTTGAGAAAACAACAAGATTTTGCTTTTTTCCATGTATTACACTTCGATTGGATTTTTATGTTTTTGTGGAAATATATAAGAACGGAGTTATTTCCACGTATGAGATTTATTTTTTTGCGGTTTTGTTAATTACAATACAAAAAATGTTTTTTTTCCATGTATTAGATTTAAATTTTTGTGGTTTTGGGAAAACTACAAGAGATTGCTTTTTCCAGGTATTATATTCCAATTCGATTTTTTCTGTTTTTTTGGAAATCTATAAGAACGTAGGTATTTTCACGTATTAGATTTCATTTTTTGCGGTTTGGTAAAAAATAATAGAAATTGTTCTTTTCGATGTTTTAGATTAAAATTTTCGTGGTTTTGAGAAAACAACAAGCGATTGCTTTGTTCCATGCATTACACTTCAATTCGATTTTTTTGTGTTTGTGGAAATCTATAACAACGGAGTTATTTTCACGTATTAGATTTCATTTTTTGCGGTTTTTTAAAAAACAATTGAAATTGTGTTTTTTCCATGATTTAGATTAAATTTTTTGTGGTTTTGAGAAAACAACAAGATATTGCTTTTTTCCATGTATTACACTTCAATTCGATTTTTTTGTTTTTGTGGAAATCTATAACAACGGAGTTATTTCCACGTATTAGATTTCATTTTATTCGGTTTTGTAAAAAACAATAGAAATTGTGTTTTTTCCATGTTTTAGATTTAAATTTTTGTGGTTTTGGGAAAACAACAAGATATTGGTTTTTTCCATGTATTACACATCAATTCGATTTTTTTTCCTTTTGTGGAAATCTATAACAACGGAGTTATTTCCACGTATTAGATTTCATTTTATTCGGTTTTGTAAAAAAGAATACAAATTGTGTTTTTTCCATGTATTACATTTAAATTTTTGTGGTTTTGAGAAAACAACAAGATATTGCTTTTTTCCATGTATTACACTTCAATTGGATTTTTTTGTTTTTGTGGAAATCTATAACAACGGAGTTATTGCGACGTATTAGATTTTATTTTTTGCGGTTTTGTAAATAACAATACAAATTGTGTTTTGTCCTTGTATTAGATTTATATTTTTGTGGTCTTGAGAAAACGACAAGATATTGCTTTTTTCCATGTATTACACTTCGATTCGATTTTTTTGTTTTTGTGGAAATCTATGAGAACAGAGTTATTTCCACGTATGAGATTTGATTTTTTGCGGTTTTGTTAATTAAAATATAAATAATGTTTTATTTCCATGTATTAGATTTAAGTTTTTGTGGTTTTGGGAAAACTACAAGAGATTGCTTTTTTCCACGTATTACAATTCAATTCAATTTTTTCTGTCTTTGTGGAAATATATAAGAACGGAGGTATTTCCACGTATTAGATTTCATTTTTTGCAGTTTTGTAAAAAACAATAGAAATTGTGTTTTTTCCATGTTTTAGATTAAAAAGTTTGTGATTTTGAGAAAATAACAAACGATTGCTTTTTCCATGTTTTGCAATTCAATTCGATTTCTTGTTTTTGTGGAAATCTATAACAACGGAGTAATTTCCACGTATTAGATTTCATTTTATTCGGTTTTGTAAATAACAATACAAATTGTGTTTTTTCCATGTATTAGATTTAAATTTTTGTGGTTTTGAGAAAACAACAAGATTTTGCTTTTTTCCATGTATTACACTTCGATTGGATTTTTATATTTTTGTGGAAATATATAAGAACGGAGTTATTTCCACGTATGAGATTTATTTTTTTGCGGTTTTGTTAATTACAATACAAAAAATGTTTTTTTTCCATGTATTAGATTTAAATTTTTGTGGTTTTGGGAAAACTACAAGAGATTGCTTTTTCCAGGTATTATATTCCAATTCGATTTTTTCTGTTTTTTTGGAAATCTATAAGAACGTAGGTATTTTCACGTATTAGATTTCATTTTTTGCGGTTTGGTAAAAAATAATAGAAATTGTTCTTTTCGATGTTTTAGATTAAAATTTTCGTGGTTTTGAGAAAACAACAAGCGATTGCTTTGTTCCATGCATTACACTTCAATTCGATTTTTTTGTGTTTGTGGAAATCTATAACAACGGAGTTATTTTCACGTATTAGATTTCATTTTTTGCGGTTTTTTAAAAAACAATTGAAATTGTGTTTTTTCCATGATTTAGATTAAATTTTTTGTGGTTTTGAGAAAACAACAAGATATTGCTTTTTTCCATGTATTACACTTCAATTCGATTTTTTTGTTTTTGTGGAAATCTATAACAACGGAGTTATTTCCACGTATTAGATTTCATTTTATTCGGTTTTGTAAAAAACAATAGAAATTGTGTTTTTTCCATGTTTTAGATTTAAATTTTTGTGGTTTTGGGAAAACTACAAGAGAATGGTTTTTTCCATGTATTACACTTCAATTCGATTTTTTTTTCTTTAGGAAATCTATATCTATGGAGTTATTTCCACATATTAGATTTTATTTTATGCGGTTTTGTAAAACACAATAGAAATTGTTTTTTTCCATCTTTCGGATTTAAATTTTTGTGGTTTTGGGAAAACTACAAGAGATTGCTTTTTTCCATGTATTATATTTCATTTCGATTTTTTATGTTTTTGTAGAAATATATAAGAACGGGGGTATTTCCACGTATTAGATTTCATTTTTTGCGGTTTTGTAAAAAACAATAGAAATTGTGGTTTTTCCATGTTTTAGATTAAAATTTTTGTGGTTTTGAGAAAATAACAAACGATTGCTTTTTTCAACCTATTACACTTCAATTCGATTTTTTTGTTTTTGTGGAAATCTATAAAAACGGAGTAATTTCCAAGTATTAGATTTCATTTTTTTCGGTTTTGTAAAAAACAATACAAATTTTGGTTTTTCCATGTATTAGATTTAAATTTTTGTGGTTTCGAGAAAACAACAAGATATTGCTTTTTTCCATGTATTACACTTCAACTGGATTTTTTTGTTTTTGTTGAAATCTATAACAACGGAGTTATTGCGACGTATTAGATTTCATTTTTTGCGGTTTTGTAAATAACAATACAAATTGTGTTTTTTCCTTGTATTAGATTTATATTTTTGTGGTCTTGAGAAAACGACAAGATATTGCTTTTTTCCATGTATTACACTTCGATTCAATTTTTTTGTTTTTGTGGAAATCTATGAGAACGGAGTTATTTCCACGTATGAGATTTGATTATTTACGGTTTTGTTAATTACAATACAAATAATGTTTTTTTTCCATGTATTAGATTTAAGTTTTTGTGGTTTTGGGAAAACTACAAGAGATTGCTTTTTTCCATGTATTACACTTCAATTCGATTTTTTCTGTTTTCGTGGAAATATATAAGAACGGAGGTATTTCCACGTATTAGATTTCATTTTTTGCAGTTTTGTAAAAAACAATAGAAATTGTGTTTTTTCCATGTTTTAGATTAAAAATTTTGTGGTTTTTGAGAAAATAACGAACGATTGCTTTTTTCCATGTATTACAATTCAATTCGATTTCTTGTTTTTGTGGAAATCTATAACAACGGAGTTATTTCCACGTATTAGATTTCATTTTATTCGGTTTTGTAAAAAACAATACAAATTGTGTTTTTTCCGTGTATTAGATTTAAATTTTTGTGGTTTTGAGAAAACAACAAGATATTGCTTTTTTCCATGTATTACACTTCAATTGGATTTTTTTGTTTTTGTGGAAATCTATAAGAACGGAGTTATTTCCACGTATGAGATTTATTTTTTTGCGGTTTTGTTAATTACAGTAGAAATAATGTTTTTTTTCCATGTATTAGATTTAAATTTTTGTGGTTTTGGGAAAACTACAAGAGATTGCTTTTTCCAGGCATTATATTCCATCTCGATTTTTTCTGTTTTTGTGGAAATCTATAAGAACGGAGGTATTTTCACGTATTAGATTTCATTTTTTGCGGTTTGGTAAAAAATAATAGAAATTGTGTTTTTTCGATGTTTTAGATTAAAATTTTCGTGGTTTTGAGAAAACAACAAGCGATTGCTTTGTTCCATGTATTACACTTCCATTCGATTTTTTTGTGTTGGTTGAAATTTATAACAACGGAGTCATTTTCACGTATTAGATTTTATTTTTTGCGGTTTTTTAAAAAACAATAGAAATTATTTTTTTTCCAAGTTTTAGATTTAAATTTTTGATGTTTTGGGAAAACTACACGAGATTGCTTTTTTCCATGTATTATATTTCATTTCGATTTTTTTTGTTTTTGTGGAAATTTATAACAATGGAGTTATTTCCACATATTAGATTTAATTTTTTGCTGTTTTGTACAAAACAATAGAAATTGTGTTTTTTCCATGTTTTAGATTAAAATTTTTGTGGTTTAGAGAAAACAACATGATATTTCTTTTTTCCATGTATTACACTTGAATTGGATTTTTTTGTTTTTGTGCAAATCTATAACAACGGAGTAATTTTCACGTATTAGATTTCATTTTATTCGGTTTTGTAAAAAACAATAGAAATTGTGTTTTTTCCATGTTTTTAGATTTAAATTTTTGTGGTTTTGGGAAAACTACAAGAGAATGCTCTTTTCCATGTATTACACTTCAATTCGATTTTTTTTTTTTAGGAAATCTATATCTATGGAGTAATTTCCACATATTAGATTTTATTTTTTGCGGTTTTGTAAAAAACAATAGAAATTGTTTTTTTCCATCTTTTATATTTAAATTTTTGTGGTTTTGGGAAAACTACAAGAGATTGCTTTTTTCCATGTATAATATTTCATTTCGATTTTTTATGTTTTTGTAGAAATATATAAGAACGGGGGTATTTCCACGTATTAGATTTCATTTTTTGCGGTTTTGTAAAAAACAATAGAAATTTTTTTTCGATCTTTTAGATTAAAATTTTTGTGGTTTTGAGAAAACAACAAGATATTTCTTTTTTCCATGTATTTCACTTCAATTCGATTTTTTTGTTTTTGTGGAAATCTATAACAACGGAGTTATTTCCACGTATTAGATTTCATTTTATTCGGTTTTGTAAAAAACAATAGAAATTGTCTTTTTTCCATGTTTTAGATTTAAATTTTTGTGGTTCTGGGAAAACTACAAGAGAATGCTTTTTTCCATGTATTTCACTTCAATTCGATTTTTTTTTTTAGGAAATCTATATCTATGGAGTTATTTCCACATATTAGATTTTATTTTATGCGGTTTTGTAAAAAACAATAGAAATTGTTTTTTTCCATCTTTTAGATTTAAATTTTTGTGGTTTTGGGAGAACTACAAGAGATTGCTTTTTTCCATGTATAATATTTCTTTTCAATTTTTTATGTTTCTGTAGAAATATATAAGAACGGGGGTATTTCCACGTATTAGATTTCATTTTTTGCAGTTTTGTAAAAAACAATAGAAATTGTGTTTTTTCCATGTCTTAGATTAAAATTTTTGTGGTTTTTAGAAAATAACAAACGATTGCTTGTTTCGATGTATTACACTTCAATTCGATTTTTTTGTTTTTGTGGAAATCTATAACAACGGAGTTATTTCCACATATTAGATTTTATTTTATTCGGTTTTGTAAAAAACAATACAAATTGTGGTGTTTCCATGTATTAGATTTAAATATTTGTGGTTTTGAGAAAACGACAAGATATTGCTTTTTTCCATGTATTACACTTCAATTGAATTTTTTTGTTTTTGTGGAAATCTATAACAACGGATTTATTGCGACGTATTAGATTTCATTTTTTGCGGTTTTGTAAATAACAATACAAATTGTGTTTTTTTCCTTGTATTAGATTTATATTTTTGTGGTCTTGAGAAAACAACAAGATATTGCTTTTTTCCATGTATTACACTTCGATTCGATTTTTTTGATTTTGTCGAAATCTATAACAACGGAGTTATTTCCATTTATTAGATTTCATTTTATTCGGTTTTGTAAAAAACAATAGAAATTGTGTTTTTTCCATGTTTTAGATTTAAATGTTTGCTATTTTGGAAAACTACAAGAGATTGCTTTTTTCCATGTATTATATTCCATTTCGATTTTTTTTGTTTTTGTGGAAATCTATAAAAATGGAGTTATTTCAACATATTAGATTTAATTTTTTGTCGATTTGTAAAAAACAATAGAAATTGTGTTTTTTCCATGTTTTAGATTAAAATTTTTGTGGTTTTGAGAAAACAACAAGATATTGCTTTTGTCCATGTATTACACTTCAATTCGATTTTTTTGTTTTCCTGGAAATCTATAAGAACGGAGTTATTTCCGCGTATGAGATTTGCTTTTTTGCGGTTTTCTTAATTACAATACAAATAATGTTTTTTTTCCATGTATTAGATTTAAATTTTCGTGGTTTTGGGAAAACTACAAGAGATTGCTTTTTTCCATGTATTATATTTCATTTCGATTTTTTCTGTTTTTGTGGAAATCTATAAGAACGGAGGTATTTCCACGTATTAGATTTCATTTTTTGCGGTTTTGTCAAAAACAATAGAAATTGTGTTTTTTGCATGTTTTAGATTAAAATTTTTGTCGTTTTGAGAAAACAACAAATGATTGCTTTTTTCCATGTATTACACTTCAATTCGATTTTTTTTGTTTTTGTGGAAATCTATAACAACAGAGTTATTGCGATGTATTAGATTTGATTTTTTGCGGTTCTGTAAATAACAATACAAATTGTGTTTTTTCCATGTATTAGATTTAAATTTTTGTGGTCTTGAGAAAACAACAAGATATTGCATTTGTCCATGTATTACACTTCAATTCGATTTTTTTCTTTTCCTGGAAATCTATAAGAACGGAGTTATTTCCGCGTATGAGATTTGATTTTTTGCGGTTTTGTTAATTACAATACAAAAAATGTTTTTTTTCCATGTATTAGATTAAAATTTTTGTGGTTTTGGGAAAACTACAAGAGATTGCTTTTTTCCATGTATTATATTTCGTTTCGATTTTTTCTGTTTTTGTGGAAATCTATAAGAACGGAGGTATTTCCACGTATTAGATTTCCTTTTTTGCGGTTTTGTCAAAAACAATAGAAATTGTGTTTTTTGCATGTTTTAGATTAAAATTTTTGTGGTTTTGAGAAAACAACAAATGATTGCTTTTTTCCATGTATTACACTTCAATTGGATTTTTTTATTTTTGTGGAAATCTATAACAACGGAGTTATTGCGACGAATTAGATTTCATTTTTTGCGGTTTTGTAAATAACAATACAAATTGTGTTTTGTCCTTGTATTAGATTTATATTTTTGTGGTCTTGAGAAAACGACAAGATATTGCTTTTTTCCATGTATTACACTTCGATTCGATTTTTTTGTTTTTGTGGAAATCTATGAGAACGGAGTTATTTCCACGTATGAGATTTTATTTTTTGCGGTTTTGTTAATTAAAATATAAATAATGTTTTATTTCCATGTATTAGATTTAAGTTTTTGTGGTTTTGGGAAAACTACAAGAGATTGCTTTTTTCCACGTATTACAATTCAATTCGATTTTTTCTGTTTTTGTGGAAATATATAAGAACGGAGGTATTTCCACGTATTAGATTTCATTTTTTGCAGTTTTGTAAAAAACAATAGAAATTGTGTTTTTTCCATGTTTTAGATTAAAAAGTTTGTGATTTTGAGAAAATAACAAACGATTGCTTTTTCCATGTTTTGCAATTCAATTCGATTTCTTATTTTTGTGGAAATCTATAACAACGGAGTAATTTCCACGTATTAGATTTCATTTTATTCGGTTTTGTAAAAAACAATACAAATTGTGTTTTATCCATGTATTAGATTTAAATTTTTGCGGTTTTGGGAATTACAATACAAATTATTTTTTTGCGGTTTTGTTAATTACAATACAAATAATGTTTTTTTTCCATGTATTAGATTTAAATTTTTGTGGTTTTGGGAAAACTACAAGAGATTGCTTTTTCCAGGTATTATATTCCAATTCGATTTTTTCTGTTTTTGTGGAAATCTATAAGAACGGAGGTATTTTCACGTATTAGATTTCATTTTTTGCGGTTTGGTAAAAAATAATAGAAATTGTGTTTTTTCGATGTTTTAGATTAAAATTTTCGTGGTTTTGAGAAAACAACAAGCGATTGCTTTGTTCCATGCATTACACTTCAATTCGATTTTTTTGTGTTTGTGGAAATCTATAACAACGGAGTTATTTTCACGTATTAGATTTCATTTTTTGCGGTTTTTTAAAAAACAATTGAAATTGTGTTTTTTCCATGATTTAGATTAAAATTTTTGTGGTTTTGAGAAAACAACAAGTGTAATGTGTATTTTTATACACATTTTTAGGGTTTTTATCATCTCAAATTCAATCATAATTCACATTAAATGTATGAAAAATGCTCATAATTCATAAAACATAATTTGAAACCTCTTAATACATTTTTGTGTGATTTTACAGGCAAAAAGGCCATAAAATGAAGAATTGGACCAACACGCAAATAATGGGCCAAAGATGGCCAACTAAAAACCTCAAACACTCTACAAAAAAATTCCCCAAACTTTTACGACAATTCAAAAACCTTCTACAACCAAGTCAAACCGAGCCAAACGCCAAAAATCGCCAAGTTGACCAAAAGTCAACTTCTCCAAAATGGGTCAAACGGTATACCAAAACGAAGAGCTCGACGAAACGAACCCAACGGTACAATCCTCGCGATCAGAAACCTTCTAGAACTCTCAGAATCACCAATTGAAAATCAGGTCAAAACTGGTCAAAGTCAACGGTTGACCAGGTCAAACCCGTCTTCTTCAACATCCAAAGTCCGAAATTTTGCTCGAAACTGAACGAACCGGCCAGCCATGGATTCAGCATGACGAGACGAACACGCCGGTGCCATCCTCCGGTCTTGAAAGTTCCGGCAATCGCCGGAATTCGGCCAGAACAGGTGCCAAATACGTACCGAAACCATGGTTGATCTGCCGTACCTTCCACCATCATCCATTCGAGCCAAAACCGATCTCATTCTCTTCTACATCTTCTACCCTTTCTAACCGTATGAAGAACTCATCGAATGATGCGAAATCGAGCGAGAAATCCGTGTTTCCGTAATCTGTTCGACGAAATCCTCAATGAACTTTTCAAACTGGATGAACCAACGGTCGAGTTTCGAACAGCGAATGAATTCGATCAACCATTTCCGTTTTTCTCAAGCAAAGATGATTCTTCTCGTGTCGTAAAGCTTTAGTGAAGGCTCACGATGAATTCAGAAGCCTCAATTCGATGGAAAAACAACTCGAAATCATAGTTTGATTCACGAGTTCAGCCTTTTTTGGTTATTTTCGCGAAACTGAAACCGAGTTGGTTAATGGAGGAATTCTCTGGATTCGAGGCGGATTGGGAAGTAATAATGGTTGTGAAGCATCGTGAGGAAGTTGAGAACGAAGCCTGAGTCACCGTTTTGGATTTCGTTGTGTGAATTGCGAACAAGAGGTCGATTTGCACACTCTGGTCAGCAATGGCGGAACAGCGAACCGATGATATTCAAATCAGCAGAACTCGAGTTTTACTCAACGGTTTCCAACCATTCAAAGCCCTGTGGATTCGTGAGAAGATGGAGAAGAGATCTGAGTTGATGAATCACAGCGAAATGTACAGAATCACGAGCTCGAATCGATGGTTGTGAGAAACGGGTAAACGGGTCTGAAATCCAAGAGAAAAATCGATCCAAAGTCCAAATTCGCAACTCACAAGGCTGTCAGAGGATTGTTTTAGGACGAGCACACGACCGCAAGCCATAGAAGATCGAGGAAAGAAATTCAGCGCCAAAACTGAAGAAGAAGACGACTCGTTTCATCAGTTATGACTCGTCTCACGCGTTTCAAACCGATTCGCCACACCAGATCAGCGGCACGAGCTTAAAACGAGTCAATACCCAGCTCACACAAAAGCGACTCGTTTCAAGCGAGCTGCAGCTCGTTTCGTCGCATGAAATCCGGAAATTTAATTCAAAACTCAGCGCCAAAGGCTGAAGAAGAAGATGACTCGTTTCATCAGTTGTGACTCGTCTCACCGTTTCGCCACAGAAAACCAAAACAAAACAGTTTGAAAACTCAGAGATTAATAACGGAATAGCGACTCGTTTCACGCGATTACGACCCGTTTCACCACAACTTATTCTGAAGGGACCCACTGTCAGTCTCAGTAATGCGATTCAAATCAACTGAACTGAAATTCAGTTCAGTTTTCGCGCGAGTAAACGGATGAAAAATCCGATGATTCAAACTCGTTCAATTCTCAGCCAAATTCAACGAAATTTCGTCCAGATCTTCAGTACACCCCACTTGATCTGCCTGAGCTAATGGAATCGCTCGGTTTGTCCCCCACTCTCCATACCAGTCTCTCTATAAATTAGACCGATGAATCCAATCTCTGGGAATTCATTCTTCCATTCTCCAAATTCTTTCAACACACCACTCTCCAATCATCTTCTTTAAGTTTCAGTAACTCCATTACTGAATCTCAGAGCTTTTCGAGCTTCAATTTTCGAGTTTGAGTGAAAATTCACCAATTCGGGCTGATTTTGGTGAAAATGGCAATTGAGCGGTT
Organism: Juncus effusus; assembly: GCA_027726005.1. Lineage (NCBI taxonomy): Eukaryota > Viridiplantae > Streptophyta > Magnoliopsida > Poales > Juncaceae > Juncus > Juncus effusus. Next base: position 4,760,103 of record CM050904.1, on the reverse strand, counting down.
CCGGCTGGATCGAGCATCAATTGGAGGTTCAAATCGGCTCAAGGAAGCTTCTGGTTGATCTTCTACGTCTCGGTTTGATTCAATTTTCATTTAATCTCTTGTATCCAATTTTAGATTACAAGATCCAATTTGTAAAAAATATGATGAACACATGCCTAATTTCGGTTGATCTTATCATGTGTGAGTAGAATTTTGTAGGGATAGGCTTTTTGTGATAGAATTGTTTGAAATCTTGCTTTAATTTGAATTAAATTGACTGATTTGGTTACTGTCATAATATGCTGTTAAATCTGGTTTTTTTTTGGTTTAATCGATTTGGTTGAATTAATTAGGTCATTTAGAACTGAATTTTCCTGCATGTTAGTCCATTTTATCATCTTGAATCTTGGTTGAGGTTTTTGCTTGATTTAGTGAAGTTTTTAGTTCAAAAAAATTGAGATCAAACACTAGTTGGTTGACTGGTGTTTGATCTGAAATTTTGATCTATTTGCTGAGTTTTTCTGGTTGGAAATAATTCAAACTTGTTCCAAATCTGAATAATTGAATATTTTGTGATTAATGATACAATTCTTGATCAAATTGCCTTAAAAATCCCTACTTTTATCCTCTAAATTCAAAAATACATTTTTCTGCATTTTATTTCTGTCAGTTTCAGTAAAAAATTGTTTGACTTCAGATCTGATTTAAGAAAATTATAAAAAAATATTTTTGTGTTTCTTTAGATATTTTAGAACAACTTTCATATAATATGTGCCCAATATTTTTATGTTAAATTTGTAAGATAAAATCTGTGCAAAGTTTTGATTTTTTTTTAATTTTCTGTTCTTGATTTTGAATCTGACTGTTTTTCTACGATTTTTAGAAATTAGTAAAAAAATCCTATAAATAAAAAATCTAAGTCTCAGTAGATCATTTTGAAGTGTAGTTTCTCAATCTGAATTTTAATTGCATTATTGTTTGGATAAAATTTGAATTTCACCCTCTTTTGGCAACACATACCATTCTCTGTCCAATTCTGTCATATACTCTGATTTTTGACCATAACTTTTGGAATATCAATCTTTTTGATCTGAAATTTTTACCACATAACCTGAACTTGCTTTCCTAATTTCTGTACAATTTTGGTAATTTTTGAAGTAATTTTCGAATTTCTGTGATTTTATGAAAATTCCTGCTGATTGATTATGAAAAGTGTAGATTAAATAAAAATATGAACAAAAGTGATAATTGATTTACCTTGCATTGTGAAAATCTCATTCTCTAGTTTTCATTGACATATCATTTGCAACTTTTGGACATTTGGAACTATTATTGAAGAATTTTTAAAAAAAAAAATTGTGTACGAATTTGATTAAAATCCATCTAATACATTGTAATGTGTATTTTTATACACAATTTTAGGGTTTCTATCATCTCAAATTCAATCATAATTCACATTAAATGTGTGGAAAATGCTCATAATTCATAAAACATAATTTGAAACCTCTTAATACATTTTTGTGTGATTTTACAGGCAAAAAGGCCATAAAATGAAGAATTGGACCAAAACGCAAATAATGGGCCAAAGATGGCCAACTAAAAACCTCAAACACTCTACAAAAAATTCCCCAAACTTGTACGACAATTCAAAAACCTTCTACAACCAAGTCAAACCGAGCCAAACGCTAAAAATCGCCAAGTTGACCAAAAGTCAACTTCTCCAAAATGGGTCAAACGGTATACCAAAACGAAGAGCTCGACGAAACGAACCCAACGGTACAATCCTCGCGATCAGAAACCTTCTAGAACTCTCAGAATCACCAATTGGAAATCAGGTCAAACTGGTCAAAGTCAACGGTTGACCAGGTCAAATCCGTCTTCTTCAACATCCAAATTCCGAAATTTTGCTCGAAACTGAACAAACCGGCCAGCCATGGATTCAGCATGACGAGAGGAACATGCCGGTGCCATTCTCCGGTCTTGAAAGTTCCGGCGATCGCCGGAATCCGGCCAAAACAGGTGCCAAAAACGGACCAAAACCATGGTTGATCTGCCGTGCCATTCACCATCATCCATTCGAGCCAAAACCGACCTCATTCTCTTCTCCATCGTCTACCCTTTCTAACCGTATGAAGAACTCATTGAATGATGCGAAATCGAGCGAGAAATCCGTGTTTGCGTAATCTGTTCGACGAAATCCTCAATGAACTTTTCAAACTGGATGATCCAACGGTCGAAATTTCGGCAGGGTGATGAATTCGATCGGCCTTCTCGCATTTTTCTCACACAGTGATGATGTTTGACGAGTCGAATAGCTTCACTGGGGTCTTTGAATGGATTCCGAAGCCTCAATTCGATGGGAAAACAACTTGAAACCTCGTTTTGATTCACGATTTTGCGTTCTGATGGTTATTTTCGCTGAGTTCGGTTAATGGCGGAAACTCATGAATTAAGGGAAGAATTGACGCATCAAACGTGACGCAGAGCACCGTGGGGACTTGAGGAACGAAGCCTGAACGCTAGAATGAACTGCTGCGGCTTAGAGAGCAAGGTTTGAGCTTGAACAGTCATCAATGGCGGAAGAAGGTGAAACGAGCTTCAGAATGACCAAACTCAACGAATTCTCAACCGTTTGTTGCGCTTCAAAGTCCTGTAGGTTCGTGATGATGAGAGGAAGCAATCTGGATCGAAAAATCGAGCTGAAATGAAGCAAAATGGCGAGTTTGATCGCTGAGTTCAGAAACGGGTAAAATGGAGTCAGAATCCGATCAGGAATTGGATCCAAAATCCATCATTGCAAAACCCAAATCTGTCAGAATGTTGTTTTAGGATGGATCACACGCTCGCACGCCACAGAAAATCGAAACAACCGTTATTTAAACTCAGCTCCAAATCTCGTTCATCAGAAGACGACTCGCTTCACGCATTTCGACCCGTTCCGCCATAAAAGATCAACAGAATGATTCAAACTTAGCGCCAATCTCGTTCATCAGAAGACGACTCGTTTCACGCGATTTATGACCCGTTTCAGCGCAGCAAATCCAAGTGGGACCACTGTCAGTGACTCAACGAATTCAACCGATCGCGCGTTTAAACTTCAGATCGGAATCTGATCTTTCCGCCAAAAATAGAGTGAAAAATTCAACCGCCCAAAACCGGATCAAACCTCAACCAAATTCAACGAAATTTCGACCAGATCTTCAGTACACAACCCTTGATCCGCCTGAACCAATCACAAGCCTCGGTTCAGTCCCTATCATCCTCTCCATTCAAAACAGGCCATTAGACTCTCAAGTCCAATTCGGTCTATAAAACATGCCTCAAGCCTCTTCAATCAAGACACCACTCTCCATTCATCTTCTCTAACCTCTAGAATCTCCATTAATGAGTTTCAAGCTTTCTTGAGCTCTAATTTTCGTTTTTGAGTGAAAACGCGCAATTTGGGGCTGATTTGGGGAAAATTCGAATCGGTCGATTCTAGCTTGAATCGAGGCGCAATTGGAGCTTCAAATCGACTCGAGGGAGCTACCGGCTGGATCTCCAACTCTCGGTTTAATCCAATTCTCTTTAAATAATTAGATTTGAATTTTAGATCACAAGAACTCAATTTTGTAATAATCATGATGAAATCTTGTCAAACTCTTGTTCTTGTGAATATGTGTGAGTAAATCTAGATAGGGAGGGGAATTTGTGATTTGTATACATGAAATCTTGCTTTATAATCTTGTAATTTTGCTGAATTTTGATGAATAGTCATAAACACACATATTTTTGAATGAATTGGGGGAAAATTGCTTAGCTTAGTATTTTTCTTCAATTAATCTATTGAATCTAGAGGTTATTGGCTTGTTAATCATCTGAAACACTTAGCTTAGTATTTTGTGTGATTAATTTGGAGTTGTGATTGATTTAAATCAAGTTTTGTTTTGAAATGGCTGTTTTAGAATAAACTAGTTTTTGAGTCAATTTCTTGAGTAAATCTTAGCTTAGATTGCTCAAATCCATCATCTAAATCTGAGAAATTATACAATTAGTGATTAATGATTGTTACACATCATAAATTTCCTATAAATCCCTATTTTTAAACCGAAAATCAAACCCTAATCCAGTTTCTGTCTTGCTGCTGTTCTTTCTCTGTTTTTCAGTAATTTTTCCTTAATTTCGTATCCTATTCAAACCAGAAAAATTAAATAAACATTTTTACAATTCAGATCTCATTTAGTAGATAATTTTCAAATCAAATTTTGCCCAATTCCGATTTATAATTTGTGAGATATTAATTTTCTAAGTTTGTAATATTTCTGTTTTTGAATTTTCTGTCCAGATTCACTGTTTCTTTTCTTCTGAATTTTTAAAAATATAAAAATAAATAATAAAAATCCAAAAATAGTCCTAATTGAAGTATTTTGAAGTGTAGAGTCCAAATATGAATTTTAAAAGAGTAGTTGTTAAAACAGATTAGGAGATATAACAGTTTTTGTGAGTGCTGGTCTGTCAGAATCAGTTTCTGATCCAGATCTGAAATTTCATTATAAATCTCAAACTACAAAACACAATTCTACAAAAATTTAACAACTAATCCAGAACATGATAATTGAATTTCTGTGCAAATTTTGGGATTTTTTAAGCTTTGGTGAATTTTCTATAATTTTCTGAACTTGCTGCTCAACCGAGTTTAAATTTGAAATAAGTTCTGGACTGAACTGCAAATATTTCGAAATTCTTGAATAAACTAATAATACCAGTAAAAGACCACATCATAGATCTCTCTTTCTAGTTTCCAACGGTATTTTTTGTGTTGGATTCGGAGTTTATTTTGACTAGTTACGAATTAAATCACTAAAGTGTGACGTGCTGAATTTTTGAAACAAAACTGATATTTGAATTTGAACTTAGAAATTTACCTAATAAACCTTGAATTAAAAGATTTTGCACTAGAAATAAATCATTGAGATTAGTTAATTCTTGAGGCCACACCTCCTTGTGTTCGACCCCTAAAACTCGTTACCACTCATACTCGTAATTGATTAATAGGGAAATATAAATTTTTTTTTGTTAAATTGTGTGAAATTCAACAACGGTTTTACGCGGTTTACATACATCATTACCCTTCTTAAACAATTTACATCATTTGAACAAAACAAAGACCTACTTTTGAAAAGAATTGTAATATCTCAAGGCCATTCTTCTTGTGTTCGACCCCTAAAACTCAAAAGACCACATATACACTTAAGAGTAAATCTAGGGAAATTATAAATATTTTTGCTAAATTGTGTGAAATTTAACGACGGTTTTGCGCGGTTTACAAATGGCGCCGTTGCCGGGGAGACGGCTTTAATTGAGTTTATTACTAAATTCTAATCAATTGTCTAGTGTTTTTTGTTTCATTTGAATTTTGAAGGTGCATGAGAAAGACGAGATCGCAAGGCGAAGTGCACACACCTGTAAAGAAGGACATTAACAAGCATCTAAGAAAGGTGAAGAAAGATAAGGCACGAAGCAAGCAAGACGAAACTTACTCAAGGCAAAAAGGACGTAACGAGGCTTCTCCTTCCATCCAAGGGCCTCAAGAAGAAGAAGAACAAAATTGGGAGCAACAACAAGTGGAAGGGCCACAAGGAAGAACTCCAATCTCTCCAATCGTTCACTCATCCAAGCTAAACTCTCAAACTCTTTTTAAATCTAATTCTCATTCAACACCATCATCATCTCAAATTCATAAAATGGCTCAAGAAAGAACATTAGGAGAACTTTTAGACCATCAAATCCCTCGAAATCCTGGAAATATTGTTATACCAACTGTGCCCAATTTTAAACTAAGTCCATCTATATTAAATGTATTACCCATATTTGAAGGACATAAAAATGACAACCCATATGCACATTTAGATAATCTAGATCGTAAATGCACAGCATTGTTTGGTAAATCCGATAACTTGGATAATATCAAATTGATCCTCTTCTCCCACACACTTGGGGAAGCACCAAGGGATTGGCTAACCCACTTGCAAGGGGGTCCTTTTACAACGTTTCAAGAGGTAGGAACGCGTTTTCTAAAACGATACTACCCGAGCACGTTGACGGCCAAAATCCGCAAGGAAATCACGGGGATCCAACAAGGAGGAGGGGAGACACTTCAAGAATATTACGAGCAATTTGTGCGATTATGCGCATCATGCCCCAACCATAACCTCGACGAGACCTCACTTATCAACCAATTTCTACAAGGGATGAACGATCTCGATGCGCGATTACTCCAATGCTCGGCTGGAGGATCATTCAATAACATGATCCCATCGGAAGTGCGAGCTCTTATCGAAACCATGGCTGAAGGAAACCAAGGACGCGGGGGAAGAATGGGTCAAGTGAACATGACAAGTACGGTTGACCTCAAGGCAATGGAATCAAGAATCACACAAAACTTCGAGACAAGATTTAGTCAAATGCTCAAAGCTGTGGGCGCGAAGATCGAACCAAGGAAGTGCGAGTTTTGTGGGGATACAAATCATGCGACCGATGAATGCGATAGGTTACAAGAAGATGTCAATGCCATCGGAAGCTACTCAACCCAACGCCAACCTTTCTCGCAAACCTACAATGAGTCATGGAAGAAACACCCAAATTTTCGTTGGAAGAATGAGGATGCGCCGCCTCAATTCCCACAATCCAGTTACCAAAAACCGAATGTGTATGTTCATCCAAATGCACAAGCGCCACAACAACCTCACCCTCATCAACAACCTCCTCAACCCTCCACATCGAATTCCCAAATCTCTTCTCTTGACGAGAAACTTGATAAAATGATGGCATTCATGGCGGGGAATTTCACAAACCTCACAACTGAGTTGGGAACCGTCAAGAATGATGTAAGCTCACTTAACCAAAACCAAGCTACGCAAGGGCGTCAAATGCAAAACTTGGAAATGCAAATCAAGCAAATCGCGGGGGAAGTCAATGTATTGAAAGGACAAGGGGGCAATCGGTTGCCTTCTCAAGGTTCGGGACCACCGGAGTACAAGCCCATCAACGCGATACGCCTAAGAAGTGGGAGAGAGGTTGGCTCACACGACGAAGAAGAAGAGTTAGTGGTTCCAAGAAAGCAAGATGAGGAAACGAGTTCAAGCGCGTGTAAACAAGATGAGGCACAAGAAGAGATCAGGAAAGAGGAAGAGCCAATTCAAGAGAAAGAACAAGGAAAGAACGAAGAAAAGGAAATCGCGCAAGAAAAGGAAAAGAAGCGCGCACCATTCCCAACTCGACTAGCGGTTAACTCTCGGAAGGATGAGCTCGATAAGGATATTTTGGAGGTGTTCAAGAAGGTGGAGGTAAACATTCCAATTATCGATGCGATCCGAATGCACCCCCCATATGCCAATTTCTTCAAGAATCTATGCACAAATAAGAGGAAATTAAAGGGGAACGAGACGATAAACCTACCCTCTGTAATGAGCATCAACACGCGAGTCGCACAAAAAGAGAAAGACCCTGGAGTTTTCGCTATTCCGTGCACCATTGGTCTTCAACAACTCGCGAGGTGCATGCTCGACTTAGGAGCCTCCATAAACGTAATGCCTAGGTCCGTTTACGAGACCTTGGGTTTAGGCGACCTAAAGGATACAAGGGTGATGGTGCAACTCGCCGACCGTTCGACGGCCGCCGTCCTAGGTGTCGCGGAAGATGTACTCGTCAAGGTGAATGGGTTGGTTTTCCCAGCCGACTTCTACATTCTTGAAATGGGCGACAACGCCGATTCGTCCGCCATCCTTTTAGGAAGACCCTTTTTGAGAACCGCGCGAACATGCATAGACTGCCACTCAGGGACGATGTCCATGGAATTCGACAACGAGAAAATCACCTTCAACATATTTGACACCATCAAGTACCCGAACGACTACAATGTATCGAGCATAACCATTACTGACGAGATTGATGAAATGGTTGAAGAACACTTGGAAGAAGAGTACTCGAAGGGATACGATGTGATTTTTGAGGATGTTTGGGGGGAGATCGCACAAACGAATGAGAAGCAAGAAATAGAGCAAGAACATAATGAAGAAATAAAATTCATTTCGGGTTCCCCTCACAACAAACTCCAAATATCGCAAGAACGCATTAAGCCATCAATCGAAGAAGCCCCTACTCTCGAACTCAAACCCCTTCCCGATCACCTCAAATACGCGTACCTCGGGCCAAACAACACATTACCCGTCATCATCGCATCGAATCTAACCCTTGACCAAGAAACCCGATTGGTGGAAACTCTTGGAAACCATAAGAAGGCGATCGGATGGACATTGGCCGATATGCCAGGTATAAGCCCCTCGACATGTATGCACAAAATTGTGTTGGAGGAGGGATCGAAACCGTCAAGAGAAGCACAAAGAAGGTTAAATCCAGTCATGATGGAGGTGGTGAAAAAAGAACTTCTCAAGCTTCTTGATGCGGGGATTATTTACGCGGTGGCCGATTCGGAATGGGTATCTCCAATCCATGTAGTTCCCAAGAAGACGGGAATCACGATTGTGGAAAATGCCGAAGGAGAGAAAGTGCCAACACGAGTGCAAAACGGATGGAGAGTTTGCATCGACTATCGCAAACTCAATGCGGCGACAAAGAAGGATCACTTTCCTCTTCCCTTCATCGATCAAATGCTCGAAAGATTAGCGGGGCGGCCCTACTATTGCTTTTTGGATGGGTACTCGGGCTATTTTCAAATCGCCATCGATCCAGAAGATCAGAGGAAGACGACATTCACTCGCCCCTTTGGAACTTTCGATTATCGAAGAATGCCGTTTGGACTATGCAATGCGCCTGGAACTTTTCAAAGGTGTATGATTTCTATCTTTTCTGAGTATATTTCTAAATTTATTGAAGTATTCATGGACGACTTTTCCATTTATGGCAACTCATTCGATGAGTGTCTCCATAACTTGAGCCTAATAATGGAAAAGTGCGTTGAAGCTAACCTTGTCTTAAATTTTGAGAAGTGCCACTTTATGGTGAGCCAAGGAATTGTATTAGGTCATTTAATTTCAGAAAAGGGGTTGGAAGTCGACAAAGCGAAGATCGATGTTATCAAGACACTTCCATACCCTCGCAATGTGAAAGATGTCCGCTCGTTCCTTGGACACGCCGGCTTCTATCGGCGTTTCATTCAAGACTTCTCAAAAATCGCGCAACCAATGTGCAGGCTTCTCCAAAAAGAGATCAAATTCGAGTTCAACGATGCATGCAAGGCAGCATTCGACAAGCTAAAGGGGAAACTGTGCGAAGCGCCCATTATTCAACCACCGGATTGGAATCTCCCCTTTGAGATCATGTGCGACGCAAGCGATCTAAGTGTCGGGGCGGTTTTGGGGCAACGCATCGGGAAGGTACCCCACGTAATTTACTATGCCTCTAGGACCTTAGATGACGCCCAACGGAATTACACAACAACGGAAAAAGAACTATTGGCCATTGTCTTTGCATTGGAAAAGTTCCGATCATACTTGGTCGGGACAAAAGTTGTTGTATTTTCAGATCATGCCGCGCTCAAGCACTTAATGAAGAAGAAGGAATGCAAGCCGCGCCTCCTCCGATGGATCCTTCTCCTTCAAGAGTTTAACGTGGAGATTCGGGATAAAAAGGGAGCCGAAAACTTGGTGGCCGATCATCTTAACCGACTCCCAACAAACGAAGGCGATATCATTCCGATCAACGAACTCTTTCCTGACGAGCAACTCTACGCGATCCATGGCATGGCGCCTTGGTACGCCGACATCGTCAACTACCTTGAAACTCGCGAATTGCCAAACACCCTCTCTCGAGCTCAAAAGGACAAAATAAAAAACGACTCGCGCTATTACCTCTGGGAAGACCCCTACCTCTACAAAATTTGCTCCGATCAAATGGTACGGAAATGCGTGCCCGACCACGAGATAAATTCGGTACTCTCTTTCTGTCACACTTTAGAATGTGGGGGACACTTTGGAGGGCAACGCACAAGTCATAAGGTACTCCAAAGTGGATTGTATTGGCCAACTCTTTATAAAGATGCTCATTCCTTTGTAAAGAGTTGTGAAAATTGCCAAAAAACGGGCAATCTAACCCGCAAAAACGAAATGCCTCTTAAAGCTTTATTGTTTTTCGAGCTTTTCGATGTTTGGGGGATAGATTTCATGGGCCCCTTTCCTCAATCAAATGCGTATTTATATATTCTTGTGTGTGTTGATTATGTTTCAAAATGGGTTGAGGCCATACCAACAAGGGATGCCAACTCCAAAACGGTGATTGAATTCCTTAAAAAGAATATCTTTCAGCGTTTTGGGGTGCCTAAAGCTATCATTAGCGATAGGGGTTCGCATTTCAATAATAAGTACCTCGAATCCCTTTTGAAAAATTATCATGTACAACACCGCATGTCAACCGCTTATCATCCCCAAACTAATGGGCAAGCCGAAATATCCAATAGGGAAATAAAATCAATCCTTGAGAAAGTGGTTAATCCCTCTCGCAAGGATTGGAGTCAAAGGCTTGGGGATGCTTTATGGGCTTACCGCACCGCATACAAAACACCGATAGGGATGACTCCTTTTAAACTCGTTTATGGAAAGAGTTGTCACCTACCGGTGGAAATTGAGCACAAAGCATTTTGGGCAATCAAAAAGGTAAATCAAGATTACCCAAAAGATGCGGGGTTGCGGAAATTGCAAATTCAAGAATTAGAAGAGCTTCGCATTGAGGCTTATGATAATTCTCGAATTTACAAAGAAAAATTAACCATCGCTCACGACAAACTTATTCGCAAAAAGGAATTTAAAACTGGCGATAAAGTCTTGTTATTCAACTCTCGGTTGAGATTACATCCCGGGAAGTTGAAGAGCCGATGGACAGGTCCTTACATAATTACCCATATTTTGCCGTTTGGAGTATTTGAAATTTCTAGGGGAGAAGACATCAAATTCAAGGTCAATGGTCATCGCTTGAAGGCATTTTACGAGAATCATGATACAAGGTGGTTCGATGAGCATGATTTAGAAGCGACGCCACAAAGCGAGGGAAGGAAAGAATGAAGCATAAATGCGTCGAGCTCAAGACGTAAAACAAGGGCGCTTGGCGAGAGGCAACTCGTCGTGTCAGGTCGTATTTTTCCTTTCTTTATTTTATTTTTCTTCTTTTTACAAAACTCTCTTTCACACTTAAACTTTTGCTATGCAAAAGATTAAGTGTGGTGGGGGAGGTTTTGCATAAAACCCCAACAATTTTTCCGATTTCCACAAATGTCTCATTTTTGACCTTTTTGTTTGAGGACAAACAAAGGTTTAAGTGTGGTGGGGTGGTTTTGTGCAAAACCAAGTTTTGTTTTCTTGTAAAAATGTGAAAATTCATATAAAAAATTCAAAATTTCAAACAAACAACAACAAAACTCATAAATACCATAAAAATTTAAACTTTTTGTTTGTTTTTCTTTCATTTTTGTTTGTTTTTGTGAATAAATTGTTGTGTGTTTTAAAAGAAAAAGATTTTAAATGAAAAGTAAATAAAGGGTTTTGTAAAAACATATTTTAAAACTAAGCCCTTTCAAGCAAAATTTTGAAAACACTTAGGGTTTTGGAAAATGATGAAAAGATTTGAAAATTCAAAAAGAGATTAATTATCATCATGAATGCCATATTTTCCACCTCATCTCATCTATAATATACATTTAAAATCCATTAAACGTTTCGAAAATTCATAAATATTTCACTTACCCCTTTAATGACATTATAAATCGTTTTCTTTAAAGTAATGCTGTGATTAAAACTTTTGAAAAATCAAACCTTACTTTTAATACCACTAGCTTCGCAAAATTTTTCTAACTCAACCTATATTTCATGGCATAGTTAATGACTCGTATGTCCATCTCTAATTTTCGCACTAAAAGCAAGTGACCGAAATCGTAACCTGTTATCCCTTCACAAAAAGAATTCAAAAATGTGAAAAATTATTTTTAAACCCTTGAAAAAGAAAAAGTTTACATATCCGCAATAGAAAATGAAGGATTTTTTGTACGTGCAAAGCACAGCTTGTCTTTTGATAACATGAGTGGATAACATACCAACCTTTACGTGTTTATAAAAGAGAAAGTTGAGTTAGTTGAAACTTTTGGGGTAAATTTTATAAATTCACCATTTTAAATTTAGGGGGAGAAAGTATCAAAAACAAAATTAGGGCATTATTTTTTGGAAAAAGGTTCGTATTTGAAGGATTGGGGAATTTTAAATAAACTTGAATTTGAAATTATTAATGGATATTCTTCGACCTTCGTGTATTATTATAATAATCAAATATTAGTATATAACATTCATGGCAATAACTAAATCTCTTTTCAAAACGCTTAAACTGATTCTAAAAATCCTAAAACTTGATTTTATTTACGCTTGAGGGCAAGCTTGGTTTAAGTGTGGTGGAATTTGTAATGTGTATTTTTATACACATTTTTAGGGTTTTTATCATCTCAAATTCAATCATAATTCACATTAAATGTATGAAAAATGCTCATAATTCATAAAACATAATTTGAAACCTCTTAATACATTTTTGTGTGATTTTACAGGCAAAAAGGCCATAAAATGAAGAATTGGACCAAAACGCAAATAATGGGCCAAAGATGGCCAACTAAAAACCTCAAACACTCTACAAAAAAATTCCTCAAACTTTTACGACAATTCAAAAACCTTCTATAACCAAGTCAAACCGAGCCAAACGCCAAAAATCGCCAAGTTGACCAAAAGTCAACTTCTCCAAAATGGGTCAAACGGTATACCAAAACGAAGAGCTCGACGAAACGAACCCAACGGTACAATCCTCGCGATCAGAAACCTTCTAGAACTCTCAGAATCACCAATTGAAAATCAGGTCAAAACTGGTCAAAGTCAACGGTTGACCAGGTCAAACCCGTCTTCTTCAACATCCAAAGTCCGAAATTTTGCTCGAAACTGAACGAACCGGCCAGCCATGGATTCAGCATGACGAGACGAACACGCCGGTGCCATCCTCCGGTCTTGAAAGTTCCGGCAATCGCCGGAATTCGGCCAGAACAGGTGCCAAATACGTACCGAAACCATGGTTGATCTGCCGTGCCTTCCACCATCATCCATTCGAGCCAAAACCGATCTCATTCTCTTCTACATCTTCTACCCTTTCTAACCGTATGAAGAACTCATCGAATGATGCGAAATCGAGCGAGAAATCCGTGTTTCCGTAATCTGTTCGACGAAATCCTCAATGAACTTTTCAAACTGGATGAACCAACGGTCGAGTTTCGAACAGCGAATGAATTCGATCAACCATTTCCGTTTTTCTCAAGCAAAGATGATTCTTCTCGTGTCGTAAAGCTTTAGTGAAGGCTCACGATGAATTCAGAAGCCTCAATTCGATGGAAAAACAACTCGAAATCATAGTTTGATTCACGAGTTCAGCCGTTTTTTGGTTATTTTCGCGAAACTGAAACCGAGTTGGTTAATGGAGGAATTCTCTAGATTCGAGGCGGATTGGGAAGTAATAATGGTTGTGAAGCATCGTGAGGAAGTTGAGAACGAAGCCTGAGTCACCGTTTTGGATTTCGTTGTGTGAATTGCGAACAAGAGGTCGATTTGCACACTCTGGTCAGCAATGGCGGAACAGCGAACCGATGATATTCAAATCAGCAGAACTCGAGTTTTACTCAACGGTTTCCAACCATTCAAAGCCCTGTGGATTCGTGAGAAGATGGAGAAGAGATCTGAGTTGATGAATCACAGCGAAATGTACAGAATCACGAGCTCGAATCGATGGTTGTGAGAAACGGGTAAACGGGTCTGAAATCCAAGAGAAAAATCGATCCAAAGTCCAAATTCGCAACTCACAAGGCTGTCAGAGGATTGTTTTAGGACGAGCACACGACCGCAAGCCACAGAAGATCGAGGAAAGAAATTCAGCGCCAAAACTGAAGAAGAAGACGACTCGTTTCATCAGTTATGACTCGTCTCACGCGTTTCAAACCGATTCGCCACACCAGATCAGCGGCACGAGCTTAAAACGAGTCAATACCCAGCTCACACAAAAGCGACTCGTTTCAAGCGAGCTGCAGCTCGTTTCGTCGCATGAAATCCGGAAATTTAATTCAAAACTCAGCGCCAAAGGCTGAAGAAGAAGATGACTCGTTTCATCAGTTGTGACTCGTCTCACCGTTTCGCCACAGAAAACCAAAACAAAACAGTTTGAAAACTCAGAGATTAATAACGGAATAGCGACTCGTTTCACGCGATTACGACCCGTTTCACCACAACTTATTCTGAAGGGACCCACTGTCAGTCTCAGTAATGCGATTCAAATCAACTGAACTGAAATTCAGTTCAGTTTTCGCGCGAGTAAACGGATGAAAAATCCGATGATTCAAACTCGTTCAATTCTCAGCCAAATTCAACGAAATTTCGTCCAGATCTTCAGTACACCCCACTTGATCTGCCTGAGCCAATGGAATCGCTCGGTTTGTCCCCCACTCTCCATACCAATCTCTCTATAAATTAGACCGATGAATCCAATCTCTGGGAATTCATTCTTCCATTCTCCAAATTCTTTCAACACACCACTCTCCAATCATCTTCTTTAAGTTTCAGTAACTCCATTACTGAATCTCAGAGCTTTTCGAGCTTCAATTTTCGAGTTTGAGTGAAAATTCACCAATTCGGGCTGATTTTGGTGAAAAAGGCAATTGAGCGGTTCCGGCTGGATCGAGCATCAATTGGAGGTTCAAATCGGCTCAAGGAAGCTTCTGGTTGATCTTCTACGTCTCGGTTTGATTCAATTTTCATTTAATCTCTTGTATCCAATTTTAGATTACAAGATCCAATTTGTAAAAAAATATGATGAACACATGCCTAATTTCGGTTGATCTTATCATGTGTGAGTAGAATTTTGTAGGGATAGGCTTTTTGTGATAGAATTGTTTGAAATCTTGCTTTAATTTGAATTAAATTGACTGATTTGGTTACTGTTCATAATATGCTGTTAAATCTGGTTTTTTTTTGGTTTAATCGATTTGGTTGAATTAATTAGGTCATTTAGAACTGAATTTTCCTGCATGTTAGTCCATTTTATCATCTTGAATCTTGGTTGAGGTTTTTGCTTGATTTAGTGAAGTTTTTAGTTCAAAAAAATTGAGATCAAACACTAGTTGGTTGACTGGTGTTTGATCTGAAATTTTGATCTATTTGCTGAGTTTTTCTGGTTGGAAATAATTCAAACTTGTTCCAAATCTGAATAATTGAATATTTTGTGATTAATGATACAATTCTTGATCAAATTGCCTTAAAAATCCCTACTTTTATCCTCTAAATTCAAAAATACATTTTTCTGCATTTTATTTCTGTCAGTTTCAGTAAAAAATTGTTTGACTTCAGATCTGATTTAAGAAAATTATAAAAAAATATTTTTGTGTTTCTTTAGATATTTTAGAACAACTTTCATATAATATGTGCCCAATATTTTTATGTTAAATTTGTAAGATAAAATCTGTGCAAAGTTTTGATTTTTTTTTTAATTTTCTGTTCTTGATTTTGAATCTGACTGTTTTTCTACGATTTTTAGAAATTAGTAAAAAAATCCTATAAATAAAAAATCTAAGTCTCAGTAGATCATTTTGAAGTGTAGTTTCTCAATCTGAATTTTAATTGCATTATTGTTTGGATAAAATTTGAATTTCACCCTCTTTTGGCAACACATACCATTCTCTGTCCAATTCTATCATATACTCTGATTTTTGACCATAACTTTTGGAATATCAATCTTTTTGATCTGAAATTTTTACCACATAACCTGAACTTGCTTTCCTAATTTCTGTAAAATTTTGGTAATTTTTGAAGTAATTTTCGAATTTCTGTGATTTTATGAAAATTCCTGCTGATTGATTATGAAAAGTGTAGATTAAATAAAAATATGAACAAAAGTGATAATTGATTTACCTTGCATTGTGAAGATCTCATTCTCTAGTTTTCATTGACATATCATTTGCAACTTTTGGACATTTGGAACTATTATTGAAGAATTTTAAAAAAAAAAAATTGTGTACGAATTTGATTAAAATCCATCTAATACATCATTACCCTTCTTAAACAATTTACATCATTTGAACAAAACAAAGACCTACTTTTGAAAAGAATTGTAATATCTCAAGGCCATTCTCCTTGTGTTCGACCCCTAAAACTCAAAAGACCACATATACACTTAAGAGTAAATCTAGGGAAATTATAAATATTTTTTCTACATTGTGTGAAATTTAACGACGGTTTTGCGCGGTTTACAACAAGATATTGCTTTTTTCCATGTATTACACTTCAATTCGATTTTTTTGTTTTTGTGGAAATCTATAACAACGGAGTTATTTCCACGTATTAGATTTCATTTTATTCGGTTTTGTAAAAAACAATAGAAATTGTGTTTTTTCCATGTTTTAGATTAAAATTTTTGTGGTTTTGGGAAAACTACAAGAGAATGGTTTTTTCCATGTATTACACTTCAATTCGATTTTTTTTTCTTTAGGAAATCTATATCTATGGAGTTATTTCCACATATTAGATTTTATTTTATGCGGTTTTGTAAAACACAATAGAAATTGTTTTTTTCCATCTTTCGGATTTAAATATTTGTGGTTTTGGGAAAACTACAAGAGATTGCTTTTTTCCATGTATTATATTTCATTTCGATTTTTTATGTTTTTGTAGAAATATATAAGAACGGGCGTATTTCCACGTATTAGATTTCATTTTTTGCGGTTTTGTAAAAAACAATAGAAATTGTGGTTTTTCCATGTTTTAGATTAAAATTTTTGTGGTTTTGAGAAAATAACAAACGATTGCTTTTTTCAACCTATTACACTTCAATTCGATTTTTTTGTTTTTGTGGAAATCTATAAAAACGGAGTAATTTCCAAGTATTAGATTTCATTTTTTTCGGTTTTGTAAAAAACAATACAAATTGTGGTTTTTCCATGTATTAGACTTAAATTTTTGTGGTTTCGAGAAAACAACAAGATATTGCTTTTTTCCATGTATTACACTTCAACTGGATTTTTTTGTTTTTGTGGAAATCTATAACAACGGAGTTATTGCGACGTATTAGATTTCATTTTTTGCGGTTTTGTAAATAACAATACAAATTGTGTTTTTTCCTTGTATTAGATTTATATTTTTGTGGTCTTGAGAAAACGACAAGATATTGCTTTTTTCCATGTATTACACTTCGATTCAATTTTTTTGTTTTTGTGGAAATCTATGAGAACGGAGTTATTTCCACGTATGAGATTTGATTTTTTGCGGTTTTGTTAGTTACAATACAAATAATGTTTTTTTTCCATGTATTAGATTTAAGTTTTTGTGGTTTTGGGAAAACTACAAGAGATTGCTTTTTTCCATGTATTACACTTCAATTCGATTTTTTCTGTTTTTGTGGAAATATATAAGAACGGAGGTATTTCCACGTATTAGATTTCATTTTTTGCAGTTTTGTAAAAAACAATAGAAATTGTGTTTTTTCCATGTTTTAGATTAAAAATTTTGTGGTTTTTGAGAAAATAACAAACGATTGCTTTTTTCCAGGTATTACAATTCAATTCGATTTCTTGTTTTTGTGGAAATCTATAACAACGGAGTTATTTCCACGTATTAGATTTCATTTTATTCGGTTTTGTAAAAAACAATACAAATTATGTTTTTTCCATGTATTAGATTTAAATTTTTGTGGTTTTGAGAAAACAACAAGATGTTGCTTTTTTCCATGTATTACACTTCAATTGGATTTTTTTGTTTTTGTGGAAATCTATAAGAACGGAGTTATTTCCACGTATGAGATTTATTTTTTTGCGGTTTTGTTAATTACAGTACAAATAATGTTTTTTTTTCCATGTATTAGATTTAAATTTTTGTGGTTTTGGGAAAACTACAAGAGATTGCTTTTTCCAGGTATTATATTCCATCTCGATTTTTTCTGTTTTTGTGGAAATCTATAAGAACGGAGGTATTTTCACGTATTAGATTTCATTTTTTTCGGTTTGGTAAAAAATAATAGAAATTGTGTTTTTTCGATGTTTTAGATTAAAATTTTCGTGGTTTTGAGAAAACAACAAGCGATTGCTTTGTTCCATGTATTACACTTCCATTCGTTTTTTTTGTGTTTGTTGAAATTTATAACAACGGAGTTATTTTCACGTATTAGATTTTATTTTTTGAGGTTTTTTAAAAAACAATAGAAATAATTTTTTTTCCAAGTTTTAGATTTAAATTTTTGATGTTTTGGGAAAACTACACGAGATTGCTTTTTTCCATGTATTATATTTCATTTCGATTTTTTTTGTTTTTGTGGAAATTTATAACAATGGAGTTATTTCCACATATTAGATTTAATTTTTTGCTGTTTTGTACAAAACAATAGAAATTGTGTTTTTTCCATGTTTTAGATTAAAATTTTTGTGGTTTTGAGAAAACAACATGATATTTCTTTTTTCCATGTATTACACTTCAATTGGATTTTTTTGTTTTTGTGCAAATCTATAACAACGGAGTAATTTTCACGTATTAGATTTCATTTTATTCGGTTTTGTAAAAAACAATAGAAATTGTGTTTTTTCCATGTTTTTGATTTAAATTTTTGTGGTTTTGGGAAAACTACAAGAGAATGCTCTTTTCCATGTATTACACTTCAATTCGATTTTTTTTTTTTAGGAAATCTATATCTATGGAGTAATTTCCACATATTAGATTTTATTTTATGCGGTTTTGTAAAAAACAATAGAAATTGTTTTTTTCCATCTTTTATATTTAAATTTTTGTGGTTTTGGGAAAACTACAAGAGATTGCTTTTTTCGATGTATAATATTTCATTTCGATTTTTTATGTTTTTGTAGAAATATATAAGAACGGGGGTATTTCCACGTATTAGATTTCATTTTTTGCGGTTTTGTAAAAAACAATAGAAATTTTTTCTCGATCTTTTAGATTAAAATTTTTGTGGTTTTGAGAAAACAACAAGATATTTCTTTTTTCCATGTATTTCACTTCAATTCGATTTTTTTGTTTTTGTGGAAATCTATAACAACAGAGTTATTTCCACGTATTAGATTTCATTTCATTCGGTTTTGTAAAAAACAATAGAAATTGTGTTTTTTCCATGTTTTAGATTTAAATTTTTGTGGTTCTGGGAAAACTACAAGAGAATGCTTTTTTCCATGTATTTCACTTCAATTCGATTTTTTTTTTAGGAAATCTATATCTATGGAGTTATTTCCACAAATTAGATTTTATTTTATGCGGTTTTGTAAAAAACAATAGAAATTGTTTTTTTCCATCTTTTAGATTTAAATTTTTGTGGTTTTGGGAAAACTACAAGAGATTGCTTTTTTCCATGTATAATATTTCTTTTCAATTTTTTATGTTTTTGTAGAAATATATAAGAACGGGGGTATTTCCACGTATTAGATTTCATTTTTTGCAGTTTTGTAAAAAACAATAGAAATTGTGTTTTTTCCATGTCTTAGATTAAAATTTTTGTGGTTTTTAGAAAATAACAAACGATTGCTTGTTTCGATGTATTACACTTCAATTCGATTTTTTTGTTTTTGTTGAAATCTATAACAACGGAGTTATTTCCACATATTAGATTTTATTTTATTCGGTTTTGTAAAAAACAATACAAATTGTGGTTTTTCCATGTATTAGATTTAAATATTTGTGGTTTTGAGAAAACAACAAGATATTGCTTTTTTCCATGTATTACACTTCAATTGAATTTTTTTGTTTTTGTGGAAATCTATAACAACGGATTTATTGCGACGTATTAGATTTCATTTTTTGCGGTTTTGTAAATAACAATACAAATTGTGTTTTTTTCCTTGTATTAGATTTATATTTTTGTGGTCTTGAGAAAACAACAAGATATTGCTTTTTTCCATGTATTACACTTCGATTCGATTTTTTTGATTTTGTCGAAATCTATAACAACGGAGTTATTTCCATTTATTAGATTTCATTTTATTCGGTTTTGTAAAAAACAATAGAAATTGTGTTTTTTCCATGTTTTAGATTTAAATGTTTGCTGTTTTGGAAACCTACAAGAGATTGCTTTTTTCCATGTATTATATTCCATTTCGATTTTTTTTGTTTTTGTGGAAATCTATAAAAATGGAGTTATTTCAACATATTAGATTTAATTTTTTGCAGTTTTGTAAAAAACAATAGAAATTGTGTTTTTTCCATGTTTTAGATTAAAATTTTTGTGGTTTTGAGAAAACAACAAGATATTGCTTTTTTCCATGTATTACACTTCAATTCGATATTTTTCTTTTTGTGAAAATCTATAACAACGGAGTTATTTCCACGTATTAGATTTCATTTTATACGGTTTTTTAAAAAACAACAGAAATTGTGTTTTTTCCATGTTTTAGATTTAAATTTTTGTGGTTTTGGGAAAACTACAAGAGATTCCTTTTTTCCATGTATTACACTTCAATTCGATTTTTTTTAAGGAAATCTATATCTATGGAGCTATTTCCACGTATTAGATTTCATTTTATGCGGTTTTGTAAAAAACAATAGAAATTGTTTTTTTTCATCTTTTAGATTTAAATTTTTGTGGTTTTGGGAAAACTACAAGAGATTGCTTTTTTCCATTTATTACACTTCAATTCGATTTTTTTGTTTTTGTGGAAATCCATAACAACGGAGTTATTGGGACGTATTAGATTTCATTTTTTGCGGTTTTGTAAATAACAATACAAATAATGTTTTTTTTCCATGTCTTAGATTTAAATTTTTGTGCTTTTGGGAAAACTACAAGAGATTGCTTTTTTCCATGTATTATATTTCATTTCGATTTTTTCTGTTTTTGTGGAAATCTATAAGAACGGAGGTATTTCCACGTATTAGATTTCATTTTTTGCGGTTTTGTCAAAAACAATAAAAATTGTGTTTTTTGCATGTTTTAGATTAAAATTTTTGTGGTTTTAAGAAAACAACAAATGATTGCTTTTTTCCATGTATTACACTTCAATTCGATTTTTTTGTTTTTGTGGAAATCTATAACAACGGAGTTATTGCGACGTATTAGATTTCATTTTTTGCGGTTTTGTAAATAACAATACAAATTGTGTTTTTTCCTTGTATTAGATTTATATTTTTGTGGTCTTGAGAAAACGACAAGATATTGCTTTTTTCCATGTATTACACTTCGATTCGATTTTTTTGTTTTTGTGGAAATCTATGAGAACGGAGTTATTTCCACGTATGAGATTTGATTTTTTGCGGTTTTGTTAATTACAATAGAAATAATGTTTTTTTTCCATGTATTAGATATAAGTTTTTGTGGTTTTGGGAAAACTACAATAGATTGCTTTTTTCCCTGTATTACACTTCAATTCGATTTTTTCTGTTTTTGTGGAAATATATAAGAACGGAGGTATTTTCACGTATTAGATTTCATTTTTTGCAGTTTTGTAAAAAACGAGAGAAATTGTGTTTTTTCCATGTTTTAGATTAAAAATTTTGTGGTTTTGAGAAAATAACAAACGATTGCTTTTTTCCATGTATT
Organism: Juncus effusus; assembly: GCA_027726005.1. NCBI lineage: Eukaryota > Viridiplantae > Streptophyta > Magnoliopsida > Poales > Juncaceae > Juncus > Juncus effusus. The sequence continues at coordinate 4,738,545 of CM050904.1, read as the reverse complement.
ACAATTCAATTCGGTTTATTGTTTTTCTGGAAATCTATAACAACGGAGTTATTTCGACGTATTAGATTTCATTTTATTCGGTTTTGTAAAAAACAATACAAATTGTGTTTTTTCCATGTATTAGATTTAAATTTTTCTGGTTTTGAGAAAACAATAAGATGTTGCTTTTTTCCATGTATTACACTTCAATTCGATTTTTTTGTTTTTGTGGAAATCTATAAGAACGGAGTTATTGCGATGTATTAGATTTCATTTTTTGCGGTTTTGGAAATAACAATACAAATTGTGTTTTTTCCTTGTATTAGATTTAAATTTTTGTGGTCTTGAGAAAACAACAAGATATTGCATTTGTCCATGTATTACAGTTCAATTCGATTTTTTTGTTTTCCTGGAAATCTATAAGAACGGAGTTATTTCCACGTATGAGATTCGATTTTTTGCGGTTTTGTTAATTACAATACAAATAATGTTTTTCTTCCATGTCTTAGATTCAAATTTTTGTGCTTTTGGGAAAACTACAAGAGATTGTTTTTTTCCATGTATTATATTTCATTTCAATTTTTCCTGTTTTTGTGGAAATCTATAAGAACGGAGGTATTCCACGTATTAGATTTCATTTTTTGCGTTTTTGTCAAAAACAATAGAAATTGTGTTTTTTCCATGTTTTAGATTAAAATTTTTGTGGTTTTGAGAAAATAACAAACGATTGCTTTTTTCGATGTATTACACTTCAATTCGATTTTTTTGTTTTGGTGGAAATCTATAAAAATGGAGTCATTTCAACATATTAGATTTAATTTTTTGCTGTATTGTAAAAAACAATAGAAATTGTGTTTTTTCCATGTTTTAGATTAAAATTTTTGTGGTTTTGAGAAAACGACAAGATATTGCTTTTTTCCATGTATTACACTTCAATTCGATATTTTTCTTTTTGTGGAAATCTATAACAACGGAGTTATTTCCACGTATTAGATTTCATTTTATTCGGTTTTGTAAAAAACAACAGAAATTGTGTTTTTTCCATGTTTTAGATTTAAATTATTGTGGTTTTGGGAAAACTACAAGAGATTCCTTTTTTCCATGTATTACACTTCAATTCGATTTTTTTTAAGGAAATCTATATCTATGGAGTTATTTCCACGTATTAGATTTCATTTTTTGCGGTTTTCTTAATTACAATACAAATAATGTTTTTTTTCCATGTATTAGATTTAAATTTTTGTGGTTTTGGGAAAACTACAAGAGATTGCTTTTTTCCATGTATTATATTTCATTTCGATTTTTTCTGTTTTTGTGGAAATCTATAAGAACGGAGGTATTTCCACGTATTAGATTTCATTGTTTGCGGCTTTGTAAAAAACAATAGAAATTCTGTTTTTTCCATGTTTTAGATTAAAATTTTTTGGTTTTGAGAAAACAACAAATGATTGCTTTTTTCCATGTATTACACTTGAATTCGATTTTTTTGTTTTTGTGGAAATCTATTACTTCGGAGTTATTGCGATGTATTAGATTTCAGTTTTTGCGGTTTTGTAAATAACAATACAAATTGTGTTTTTTCCTTGTATTAGATTAAAATTTTTGTGGTCTTGAGAAAACAACAAGATATTGCTTTTGTCCATGTATTACACTTCAATTCGATTTTTTTTGTTTTCCTGGAAATCTATAAGAACGGAGTTATTTCCACGTATGAGATTTGATTTTTTGCGGTTTTCTTAATTACAATACAAATAATGTTTTTTTTCCATGTATTAGATTTAAATTTTTGTGGTTTTGGGAAAACTACAAGAGATTGGTTTTTTCCATGTATTATATTTCATTTCGATTTTTTCTGTTTTTGTGGAAATCTATAAGAACGGAGGTATTTCCACGTATTAGATTTCATTTTTTGCGGTTTGGTCAAAAACAATAGAAATTGTGTTTTTTGCATGTTTTAGATTAAAATTTTTGTGGTTTTGAGAAAACAACAAATGATTGCTTTTTTCCATGTATTACACTTCAATTCGATTTTTTTGTTTTTGTGGAAATCTATAACAACGGAGTTATTGCGATGTATTAGATTTGATTTTTTGCGGTTTTGAAAATAACAATACAAATTGTGTTTTTTCCTTGTATTAGATTTAAATTTTTGTGGTCTTGAGAAAACAACAAGATATTGCATTTGTCCATGTATTACACATCAATTCGATTTTTTTCTTTTCCTGGAAATCTATAAGAACGGAGTTATTTCCGCGTATGAGATTTGATTTTTTGCGGTTTTGTTAATTACAATACAAAAAATGTTTTTTTCCATGTATTAGATTAAAATTTTTGTGGTTTTGGGAAAACTACAAGAGATTGCTTTTTTCCATGTATTATATTTCGTTTCGATTTTTTCTGTTTTTGTGGAAATCTATAAGAACGGAGGTATTTCCACGTCTTAGATTTCCTTTTTTGCGGTTTTGTCAAAAACAATAGAAATTGTGTTTTTTGCATGTTTTAGATTAAAATTTTTGTGGTTTTGAGAAAACAACAAATGATTGCTTTTTTCCATGTATTACACTTCAATTGGATTTTTTTATTTTTGTGGAAATCTATAACAACGGAGTTATTGCGACGTATTAGATTTCATTTTTTGCGGTTTTGTAAATAACAATACAAATTGTGTTTTTTCCTTGTATTAGATTTATATTTTTGTGGTCCTGAGAAAACGACAGGATATTGCTTTTGTCCATGTATTACACTTCGTTTCGATTTTTTTGTTTTTGTGGAAATCTATGAGAACGGAGTTATTTCGACGTATGAGATTTGATTTTTTGCGGTTTTGTTAATTACAGTACAAATAATGTTTTTTTTCCATGTATTAGATTTAAGTTTTTGTGGTTTTGGGAAAACTACAAGAGATTGCTTTTTTCCATGTATTACACTTCAATTCGATTTTTTCTGTTTTTGTGGAAATATATAAGAACGGAGGTATTTCCACGTATTAGATTTCATTTTTTGCAGTTTTGTAAAAAACAATAGAAATTGTGTTTTTTCCATGTTTTAGATTAAAAATTTTGTGGTTTTGAGAAAATAACAGACGATTGCTTTTTTCCATGTAGTACAATTCAATTCGATTTCTTGTTTTTGTGGAAATCTATAACAACGGAGTCATTTCCACGTATGAGATTTGATTTTTTGCGGTTTTGTTAATTACAATACAAATAATGTTTTTCTTCCATGTATTAGATTTAAATTTTTGTGGTTTTGGGAAAACTACAAGAGATTGCTTTTTCCAGGTATTATATTCCATTTCGATTTTTTCTGTTTTTGTGGAAATCTATAAGAACGGAGGTATTTTCACGTATTAGATTTCATTTTTTGCGGTTTGGTAAAAAATAATAGAAATTGTTTTTTTTCGATGTTTTAGATTAAAATTTTCGTGGTTTTGAAAAAACAACAAGCGATTGCTTTGTTCCATGTATTACACTTCAATTCGATTTTTTTGTGTTTGTGGAAATCTATAACAACGGAGTTATTTTCACGTATTAGATTTCATTTTTTGCGGTTTTTCAAAAAACAATAGAAATTATTTTTTTTCCAAGTTTTAGATTTAAATTTTTGTTGTTTTGGGAAAACTACACGAGATTGCTTTTTTCCATGTATTATATTTCATTTCGATTTTTTTTGTTTTTGTGGAAATTTATAACAATGGAGTTATTTCCACATATTAGATTTAATTTTTTGCAGTTTTGTAAAAAACAATAGAAATTGTGTTTTTTCCATGTTTTAGATTAAAAATTTTGTGCTTTTGAGAAAACAACAAGATATTGCTTTTTTCCATGTATTACACATCAATTCGATTTTTTTTCCTTTTGTGGAAATCTATAACAACGGAGTTATTTCCACGTATTAGATTTCATTTTATTCGGTTTTGTAAAAAAGAATACAAATTGTGTTTTTTCCACGTATTAGATTTAAATTTTTGTGGTTTTGAGAAAACAACAAGATATTGCTTTTTTCCATGTAGTACACTTCAATTGGATTTTTTTGTTTTTGTGGAAATCTATAACAACGGAGTTATTGCGACGTATTAGATTTCATTTTTTGCGGTTTTGTAAATAACAATACAAATTGTGTTTTGTCCTTGTATTAGATTTATATTTTTGTGGTCTTGAGAAAACGACAAGATATTGCTTTTTTCCATGTATTACACTTCGATTCGATTTTTTTGTTTTTGTGGAAATCTATGAGAACGGAGTTATTTCCACGTATGAGATTTGATTTTTTGCGGTTTTGATAATAAAAATATAAATAATGTTTTATTTCCATGTATTAGATTTAAGTTTTTGTGGTTTTGGGAAAACTACAAGAGATTGCTTTTTTCCACGTATTACAATTCAATTCGATTTTTTCTGTTTTGTGGAAATATATAAGAACGGAGGTATTTCCACCTATTAGATTTCATTTTTTGCAGTTTTGTAAAAAACAATAGAAATTGTGTTTTTTCCATGTTTTAGATTAAAAAGTTTGTGGTTTTGAGAAAATAACAAACGATTGCTCTTTCCATGTTTTGCAATTCAATTCGATTTCTTGTTTTTGTGGAAATCTATAACAACGGAGTAATTTCCACATATTAGATTTCATTTTATTCGGTTTTGTAAAAAACAATACAAATTGTGTTTTTTCCATGTATTAGATTTAAATTTTTGTGGTTTTGAGAAAACAACAAGATTTTGCTTTTTTCCATGTATTACACTTCGATTGGATTTTTTTGTTTTTGTGGAAATATATAAGAACGGAGTTATTTCCACGTATGAGATTTATTTTTTTGCGGTTTTGTTAATTACAATACAAATAATGTTTTTTTTCCATGTATTAGATTTAAATTTTTGTGGTTTTGGGAAAACTACAAGAGATTGCTTTTTGCAAGTATTATATTCCAATTCGATTTTTTCTGTTTTTGTGGAAATCTATAAGAACGGAGGTATTTTCACGTATTAGATTTCATTTTTTGCAGGTTGGTAAAAAATAATAGAAATTGTGTTTTTTCGATGTTTTAGATTAAAATTTTCGTGGTTTTGAGAAAACAACAAGCAATTGCTTTGTTCCAATTCATTACACTTCAATTCGATTTTTTTGTGTTTGTGGAAATCTATAACAACGGAGTTATTTTCACGTATTAGATTTCATTTTTTGCGGTTTTTTAAAAAACAATAGAAATTATTTTTTTTCCAAGTTTTAGATTTAAATTTTTATTGTTTTGGGAAAACTACACGAGATTGCTTTTTTCCATGTATTATATTTCATTTCGATTTTTTTTGTTTTTGTGGAAATTTATAACAATGGAGTTATTTCCACATATTAGATTTAATTTTTTGCTGTTTTGTAAAAAACAATTGAAATTGTGTTTTTTCCATGATTTAGATTAAAATTTTTGTGGTTTTGAGAAAACAACAAGATATTGCTTTTGTCCATGTATTACACTTCAATTCGATTTTTTTGTTTTTGTGGAAATCTATAACAACGGAGTAATTTCCACGTATTAGATTTCATTTTATTCGGTTTTGTAAAAAACAATAGAAATTGTGTTTTTTCCATGTTTTAGATTTAAATTTTTGTGGTTTTGGGAAAACTACAAGAGAATGGTTTTTTCCATGTATTACACTTCAATTCGATTTTTTTTTCTTTAGGAAATCTATATCTATGGAGTTATTTCCACATATTAGATTTTATTTTATGCGGTTTTGTAAAACACAATAGAAATTGTTTTTTTCCATCTTTCGGATTTAAATTTTTGTGGTTTTGGGAAAACTACAAGAGATTGCTTTTTTCCATGTATTATATTTCATTTCGATTTTTTATGTTTTTGTAGAAATATATAAGAACGGGGGTATTTCCACGTATTAGATTTCATTTTTTGCGGTTTTGTAAAAAACAATAGAAATTGTGGTTTTTCCATGTTTTAGATTAAAATTTTTGTGGTTTTGAGAAAATAACAAACGATTGCTTTTTTCAACCTATTACACTTCAATTCGATTTTTTTGTTTTTGTGGAAATCTATAACAACGGAGTAATTTCCAAGTATTAGATTTCATTTTTTTCGGTTTTGTAAAAAACAATACAAATTGTGGTCTTTCCATGTATTAGACTTAAATTTTTGTGGTTTTGAGAAAACAACAAGATATTGCTTTTTTCCATGTATTACACTTCAACTGGATTTTTTTGTTTTTGTGGAAATCTATAACAACGGAGTTATTGCGACATATTAGATTTCATTTTTTGCGGTTTTGTAAATAACAATACAAATTGTGTTTTTTCCTTGTATTAGATTTATATTTTTGTGGTCTTGAGAAAACGACAAGATATTGCTTTTTTCCATGTATTACACTTCGATTCGATTTTTTTGTTTTTGTGGAAATCTATGAGAACGGAGTTATTTCCACGTATGAGATTTGATTTTTTGCGGTTTTGTTAATTAGAATACAAATAATGTTTTTTTTCCATGTATTAGATTTAAGTTTTTTGGTTTTGGGAAAACTACAAGAGATTGCTTTTTTCCATGTATTACACTTCAATTCGATTTTTTCTGTTTTTGTGGAAATATATAAGAACGGAGGTATTTCCACGTATTAGATTTCATTTTTTGCTGTTTTGTAAAAAACAATAGAAATTGTGTTTTTTCCATGTGTTAGATTAAAAATTTTGTGGTTTTGAGAAAATAACAAACGATTGCTTTTTTCCATGTATTACAATTCAATTCGATTTCTTGTTTTTGTGGAAATCTATAACAACGGAGTTATTTCCACGTATTAGATTTCATTTTATTCGGTTTTGTAAAAAACAATACAAATTGTGTTTTTTCCATGTATTAGATTTAAATTTTTGTGGTTTTGAGAAAACAACAAGATGTTGCTTTTTTCCATGTATTACACTTCAATTGGATTTTTTTGTTTTTGTGGAAATCTATAAGAACGGAGTTATTTCCACGTATGAGATTTATTTTTTTGCGGTTTTGTTAATTACAGTACAAATAATGTTTTTTTTTTCCATGTATTAGATTTAAATTTTTGTGGTTTTGGGAAAACTACAAGAGATTGCTTTTTGCAGGTATTATATTCCATCTCGATTTTTTCTGTTTTTGTGGAAATCTATAAGAACGGAGGTATTTTCACGTATTAGATTTCATTTTTTGCGGTTTGGTAAAAAATAATAGAAATTGTGTTTTTTCGATGTTTTAGATTAAAATTTTCGTGGTTTTGAGAAAACAACAAGCGATTGCTTTGTTCCATGTATTACACTTCCATTCGATTTTTTTGTGTTTGTTGAAATTTATAACAACGGAGTTATTTTCACGTATTAGATTTTATTTTTTGCGGTTTTTTAAAAAACAATAGAAATTATTTTTTTTCCAAGTTTTAGATTTAAATTTTTGATGTTTTGGGAAAACTACACGAGATTGCTTTTTTCCATGTATTATATTTCATTTCGATTTTTTTTGTTTTTGTGGAAATTTATAACAATGGAGTTATTTCCACATATTAGATTTAATTTTTTGCAGTTTTGTAAAAAACAATAGAAATTGTGTTTTTTCCATGTTTTAGATTAAAAATTTTGTGCTTTTGAGAAAACAACAAGATATTGCTTTTTTCCATGTATTACACATCAATTCGATTTTTTTTCCTTTTGTGGAAATCTATAACAACGGAGTTATTTCCACGTATTAGATTTCATTTTATTCGGTTTTGTAAAAAAGAATACAAATTGTGTTTTTTCCACGTATTAGATTTAAATTTTTGTGGTTTTGAGAAAACAACAAGATATTGCTTTTTTCCATGTAGTACACTTCAATTGGATTTTTTTGTTTTTGTGGAAATCTATAACAACGGAGTTATTGCGACGTATTAGATTTCATTTTTTGCGGTTTTGTAAATAACAATACAAATTGTGTTTTGTCCTTGTATTAGATTTATATTTTTGTGGTCTTGAGAAAACGACAAGATATTGCTTTTTTCCATGTATTACACTTCGATTCGATTTTTTTTGTTTTTGTGGAAATCTATGAGAACGGAGTTATTTCCACGTATGAGATTTGATTTTTTGCGGTTTTGATAATAAAAATATAAATAATGTTTTATTTCCATGTATTAGATTTAAGTTTTTGTGGTTTTGGGAAAACTACAAGAGATTGCTTTTTTCCACGTATTACAATTCAATTCGATTTTTTCTGTTTTGTGGAAATATATAAGAACGGAGGTATTTCCACCTATTAGATTTCATTTTTTGCAGTTTTGTAAAAAACAATAGAAATTGTGTTTTTTCCATGTTTTAGATTAAAAAGTTTGTGGTTTTGAGAAAATAACAAACGATTGCTCTTTCCATGTTTTGCAATTCAATTCGATTTCTTGTTTTTGTGGAAATCTATAACAACGGAGTAATTTCCACATATTAGATTTCATTTTATTCGGTTTTGTAAAAAACAATACAAATTGTGTTTTTTCCATGTATTAGATTTAAATTTTTGTGGTTTTGAGAAAACAACAAGATTTTGCTTTTTTCCATGTATTACACTTCGATTGGATTTTTTTGTTTTTGTGGAAATATATAAGAACGGAGTTATTTCCACGTATGAGATTTATTTTTTTCGGTTTTGTTAATTACAATACAAATAATGTTTTTTTTCCATGTATTAGATTTAAATTTTTGTGGTTTTGGGAAAACTACAAGAGATTGCTTTTTGCAAGTATTATATTCCAATTCGATTTTTTCTGTTTTTGTGGAAATCTATAAGAACGGAGGTATTTTCACGTATTAGATTTCATTTTTTGCAGGTTGGTAAAAAATAATAGAAATTGTGTTTTTTCGATGTTTTAGATTAAAATTTTCGTGGTTTTGAGAAACCAACAAGCAATTGCTTTGTTCCAATTCATTACACTTCAATTCGATTTTTTTGTGTTTGTGGAAATCTATAACAACGGAGTTATTTTCACGTATTAGATTTCATTTTTTGCGGTTTTTTAAAAAACAGTAGAAATTATTTTTTTTCCAAGTTTTAGATTTAAATTTTTATTGTTTTGGGAAAACTACACGAGATTGCTTTTTTCCATGTATTATATTTCATTTCGATTTTTTTTGTTTTTGTGGAAATTTATAACAATGGAGTTATTTCCACATATTAGATTTAATTTTTTGCTGTTTTGTAAAAAACAATTGAAATTGTGTTTTTTCCATGATTTAGATTAAAATTTTTGTGGTTTTGAGAAAACAACAAGATATTGCTTTTGTCCATGTATTACACTTCAATTCGATTTTTTTGTTTTTGTGGAAATCTATAACAACGGAGTAATTTCCACGTATTAGATTTCATTTTATTCGGTTTTGTAAAAAACAATAGAAATTGTGTTTTTTCCATGTTTTAGATTTAAATTTTTGTGGTTTTGGGAAAACTACAAGAGAATGGTTTTTTCCATGTATTACACTTCAATTCGATTTTTTTTTCTTTAGGAAATCTATATCTATGGAGTTATTTCCACATATTAGATTTTATTTTATGCGGTTTTGTAAAACACAATAGAAATTGTTTTTTTCCATCTTTCGGATTTAAATTTTTGTGGTTTTGGGAAAACTACAAGAGATTGCTTTTTTCCATGTATTATATTTCATTTCGATTTTTTATGTTTTTGTAGAAATATATAAGAACGGGGGTATTTCCACGTATTAGATTTCATTTTTTGCGGTTTTGTAAAAAACAATAGAAATTGTGGTTTTTCCATGTTTTAGATTAAAATTTTTGTGGTTTTGAGAAAATAACAAACGATTGCTTTTTTCAACCTATTACACTTCAATTCGATTTTTTTGTTTTTGTGGAAATCTATAACAACGGAGTAATTTCCAAGTATTAGATTTCATTTTTTTCGGTTTTGTAAAAAACAATACAAATTGTGGTCTTTCCATGTATTAGACTTAAATTTTTGTGGTTTTGAGAAAACAACAAGATATTGCTTTTTTCCATGTATTACACTTCAACTGGATTTTTTTGTTTTTGTGGAAATCTATAACAACGGAGTTATTGCGACATATTAGATTTCATTTTTTGCGGTTTTGTAAATAACAATACAAATTGTGTTTTTTCCTTGTATTAGATTTATATTTTTGTGGTCTTGAGAAAACGACAAGATATTGCTTTTTTCCATGTATTACACTTCGATTCGATTTTTTTGTTTTTGTGGAAATCTATGAGAACGGAGTTATTTCCACGTATGAGATTTGATTTTTTGCGGTTTTGTTAATTAGAATACAAATAATGTTTTTTTTCCATGTATTAGATTTAAGTTTTTTGGTTTTGGGAAAACTACAAGAGATTGCTTTTTTCCATGTATTACACTTCAATTCGATTTTTTCTGTTTTTTGTGGAAATATATAAGAACGGAGGTATTTCCACGTATTAGATTTCATTTTTTGCTGTTTTGTAAAAAACAATAGAAATTGTGTTTTTTCCATGTGTTAGATTAAAAATTTTGTGGTTTTGAGAAAATAACAAACGATTGCTTTTTTCCATGTATTACAATTCAATTCGATTTCTTGTTTTTGTGGAAATCTATAACAACGGAGTTATTTCCACGTATTAGATTTCATTTTATTCGGTTTTGTAAAAAACAATACAAATTGTGTTTTTTCCATGTATTAGATTTAAATTTTTGTGGTTTTGAGAAAACAACAAGATGTTGCTTTTTTCCATGTATTACACTTCAATTGGATTTTTTTGTTTTTGTGGAAATCTATAAGAACGGAGTTATTTCCACGTATGAGATTTATTTTTTTGCGGTTTTGTTAATTACAGTACAAATAATGTTTTTTTTTTCCATGTATTAGATTTAAATTTTTGTGGTTTTGGGAAAACTACAAGAGATTGCTTTTTGCAGGTATTATATTCCATCTCGATTTTTTCTGTTTTTGTGGAAATCTATAAGAACGGAGGTATTTTCACGTATTAGATTTCATTTTTTGCGGTTTGGTAAAAAATAATAGAAATTGTGTTTTTTCGATGTTTTAGATTAAAATTTTCGTGGTTTTGAGAAAACAACAAGCGATTGCTTTGTTCCATGTATTACACTTCCATTCGATTTTTTTGTGTTTGTTGAAATTTATAACAACGGAGTTATTTTCACGTATTAGATTTTATTTTTTGCGGTTTTTTAAAAAACAATAGAAATTATTTTTTTTCCAAGTTTTAGATTTAAATTTTTGATGTTTTGGGAAAACTACACGAGATTGCTTTTTTCCATGTATTATATTTCATTTCGATTTTTTTTGTTTTTGTGGAAATTTATAACAATGGAGTTATTTCCACATATTAGATTTAATTTTTTGCTGTTTTGTACAAAACAATAGAAATTGTGTTTTTTCCATAGGAACGGAGTTATTTCCACGTATTAGATTTCATTTGTTTGCGGTTTTGTAAAAAACATTAGAAATTGTGTTTTTTCCATGTTTTAGATTAAATTTTTTTTGATTTTGAGAAAACAAGAAGAGATTGCTTTTTTCCATGTATAGCACTCCAATCCAATTTTTTTTGTTTCTGTGGAAATCTGTAACAACAGAGTTATTTCCACTTACTAGATTTCGTTTTTTCCGGTTTGGTAAATAACAATACAAATTATGTTTTTTCCATGTTAGATTCAAATTTTTGTGGTTTTGAGAAAAATCTAAGAGATTGCTTTTTTCCATGTATTACACTTCAATTCGATTTTTTTTTTGTTTTTATAGAAATCTATACAACGGAGTTATTTCCACATATTAGATTTCATGTTTTGTGATTTTGTAAATAACAATCTAAATAATGTTTTTTTCCATATATTAGATTTAAATTTTTCTAGTTTTGAGAAAACAACAAGAGATTGGTTTCTTCAATGCATTACCCTTCAATTCGATTTTTTTGTTTTTGTGCAAATCAATAAGAATGGAGTTATTTCCACGTATTAGATTTCATATTTTGCAGTATGGTAAATAACAATACAAATTATGTTTTTTCCATGTTAGATTTAAATTTTTCTGGTTTTGAGAAAACAACAAGAGATTGCATTTTTCCATGTATTACGCTTCAATTCAATTTTTTTGTTTTTGTGGAAATCTATAAGAAGGGAGATAATTCCACGTTTTAGATTTCATTTTTTGCGGTTTTGTAAAGAACAATAGAAATTGTGTTTTTTTCCATATACTAGATTTAAAATTTTTTGCTTTTTAGAAAACAACAAGAGATTGCTTTTTTCCATGTAATACACTTCAAATCTTTTTTGTTTTTGTTTTTGTGGAAATCTAAAAGAAAGGAGTTATTTCCACGTATTAGATTTTATTTTTTGCAGTTTGGTAAATAACAATACAAATTATGTATTTTCGATGTTAGATTTAAATTTTTCTGGTATTGAGAAAACTACAAGAGATTGCATTTTTCCATGTATTACACTTCAATTCGATTTTTTTGTTTTTGTGGAAATCTATGAGAAGGGAGGTAGTAATTCCAGGTTTTAGATATCATTTTTTGCGGTCTTGTAATGAACAATACAAATTGTGTTTTTTCCATATATTAGATTTAAATTTTTTTGGTTTTGAGAAAACAACAAGAGATTGCTTTTTTCCATGTATTACACTTCAATTCTTTTTTTTGTTTTGTTTTTGTGGAAATCTAAAAGAAAGGAGTAATTTCCACATATTAGATTTCATTTTTTGCGGTTTATTAAAAAACAATATAAATTGTGTTTTTTCCATGTTTTAGATTTAAATTTTTGTGGTTTTGAGAAAACAACAAGAGATTGCTTTTTTCCTTGTATTACACTTCAATTGGATTTTTGTTTTTGTTTTTGTGGAAATCTATAATAACGAGTGATTTCCACGTATTAGATTTCATCTTTTGCGGTTTTGTAAATAACAATACGAATAATTTTTTCCATGTATTAAATTAAAATTTTTGTTGTTTTGAGAAAACAACAAGAGATTGCTTTTTTCCATGTACACTTTAATTCGATTTTTTTGTTTTTGTGGAAAACTATAACAACGGAGTTATTCCACATATTAGATTTCTTTTTTCGCAGTTTTATAAAAAACAATAGAAATTCTGTTTTTTCCATGTATTAGATTAAACTTGTTGGGCTTTTGAGAAATAAGAAGAGATTGCTTTTTTCCATGTATACCACTTCAATCAAATTTTTTTTATTTTTGTGGAAATCTGTAACCACGGAGTTATTTCCATGTATTAGATTTCATTTTTTTCAGTTTGGTAAATAACAATACAAATTATGTTTTTTCCACGTTAGATTTAAATTTTTGTGGTTTCGAGACAACAACAACAAGAGATTGCTTTTTTCCTTGTATTACACTTCAATCTGATTTTTTTTGTTTTCGTGGAAGTCAATAACAACGGAGTTATTTCCACGTGTTGAATTTTATTTTTTGCGGTTTTGTAAATAACAATACAAATAATGTTTTTTACATGTAATTGACTTTAATTTTTATGGTTTGGAGAAAACAACAAGAGATTGCTTTTTCCATGTATTATGCTTCAATTCTATTTTTTTTGTTTTCGTCGAAATCAGTAGGAACGAAGTTATTTCCACGTATTAGATTTCATTTGTTTGCGGTATTGTAAAAAACATTAGAAATTGTGTTTTTTCCATGTTCTAGATTAAATTTTTTTTGCTTTTGACAAAACAAGAAGAGATTGCTTTTTTCCATGTATAGCACTCCAATCCAATTTTTTTTGTATCTGTGGAAATCTTGAACAACAGAGTTATTTCCACATACTAGATTTCATTTTTTGCGGTTTGGTAAATAACAATACAAATAATGTTTTTTTCCCTGTATTAGATTTAAATCTTTCTGGTTTTGAGAAAACAACAAGAGATTGCATTTTTTCATGTATTACGCTTCAATTCAATTTTTTTGTTTTTGTGGAAATCTATAAGAAGGGAGTTAATTCCACGTTTTAGATTTTTTGCGGTTTTGTAAACAACAATAGAAATTGTGTTTTTTTTCCATATACTAGATTTAAATTTTTTTGATTTTCAGAAAACAACAAGAGATTGCTTTTTTCCATGTATTACACTTCATATCTTTTTTTTTTTGTTTTTATGGAAATCTAAAAGAAAGGAGTTATTTCCACGTATTAGATTTTATTTTTTGCAGTTTGGTAAATAACAATACAAATTGTGTTTTTTCCATGTTAGATTTAAATTTTTCAGGTTTTGAGAAAACAACAAGAGATTGCATTTTTCCATGTATTACACTTCAATTCGATTTTTTTGTTTTTGTGGAAATCTATGAGAAGGGAGGTAGTAATTCCAGGTTTTAGATATCATTTTTTGCGGTATTGTAATGAACAATAGAAATTGTGTTTTTTTCCATATATTAGATTTTAAATTTTTTGGTTTTGAGAAAACAACAGGAGATTGCGTTTTTCCATGTATTACACTTCAATTCTTTTTTTTTTTGTTTTTGTGGAAATCTAAAAGAAAGGAGTTCTTTCCACGTATTAGATTTCATTTTTTGCGGTTTATTAAGAAATATTATAAATTGTGTTTTTTCTATGTTTTAGATTTAAATTTTTGTGGTTTTGAGAAAACAACAAGAGATTGCTTTTTTCCTTGTATTACACTTCAATTGGATTTTATTTTTATTTTTGTGGAAATCTATAACAACGAGTGATTTCCACGTATTAGATTTCATCTTTTGCGGTTTTGTAAATGACAATACGAATAATTTTTTCATGTATTAAATTTTAATTTTTGTTGTTTTGAGAAAACAACAAGAGATTGCTTTTTTCCATGTATTACACTTCAATTCAACTTTTTTGTTTTTGTGGAAAACTATAACAACGGAGTTATTCCACATATTAGATTTCTTTTTTCGCGGTTTTATAAAAAGCAATAGAAATTCTGTTTTTTCCATGTTTTAGATTAAACTTGTTGGGCTTTTGAGAAAACAAGAAGAGATTGCTTTTTTCCATATATACCACTTCAATTCAATTATTTTTATTTTTTGGAAATCTGTAACAACGGAGTTATTTCCACGTATTAGATTTCATTTTTTTCAGTTTGGTAAATAACAATACAAATTATGTTTTTTCCATGTTAAATTTAAATTTTTGTGGTTTTGAGACACAACAACAAGAGATTGCTTTTTTCCATGTATTACACTTCAATCTGATTTTTTTTGTTTTCGTGGAAGTCAATAACAATGGAGTTATTTCGACGTGTTAAATTTTATTTTTTGCGGTTTTGTAAATAACAATACAAATAATGTTTTTTACATGTTATTGACTTCAATTTTTACGGTTTGGAGAAAACAACAAGAGATTGCTTTTTCCATGTATTAAACTTCAATTCTATTTTTTTTGTTTTCGTGGAAATCTGTAAGAACGGAGTTATTTCCACGTATTAGATTTCATTTGTTTGCGGTTTTGTAAAAAACATTAGAAATTGTGTTTTTTCTATATTTTAGATTAATTTTTTTTTGCTTTTGTGAAAACAAGAAGAGATTGCTTTCTTCCATGTATAGCACTCCAATCCAATTTTTTTTGTTTCTGGGGAAATCTGTAACAACAGAGTGATTTCCACATACTAGATTTCATTTTTTGCGGTTTGGTAAATAACAATACAAATAATGTTTTTTTTCCCAGTATTAGATTTAAATTTTTCGGATTTTGAGAAAACAACAAGGGATTGAATTTTTCCATGTATTACGATTCATTTCAATTTTTTTGTTTTTGTGTAAATCTATAAGAACGGAGTTAATTCCACGTTTTAGATTTCATTTTTTGCGGTTTTGTAAAGAACAATAGAAATTGTGTTTTTTTCCATATACTAGATTTCAATTGTTTTGGTTTTGAGAAAACAACAAGAGATTGCTTTTTTTCCATGTATTACACTTCAAATCTTTTTTTTTGTTTTTGTGGAAATCTAAAAGAAAGGAGTTATTTCCACGTATTAGATTTTATTTTTTGCAGTTTGGTAAAAAACAATACAAATTATGTTTTTTCCATGTTAGATTTAAATTTTTCTGGTCTTGAGAAAACAACAAGAGATTGCATTTTTCAATGTATTACACTTCAATTCTTTTTTTTTTTGTTTTTGTGGAAATCTATGAGAAGGGAGGTAGTAATTCCAGGTTTTAGATATCATTTTTTGCGGTTTATTAAAAAACAATAGAAATTGTGTTTTTTCCATGTTTTAGATTTAAATTTTTGTGGTGTTGAGAAAACAACAAGAGATTGCTTTTTTCCTTGTATTACACTTCAATTGGATTTTTTTTTTTTTGTGGAAATCTATAACAACGAGTGATTTTCACGTATTAGATTTCATCTTTTGCGGGTTTGTAAATAACAATACGAATAATTTTTTTCATGTATTAAATTAAAATTTTTGTTGTTTTGAGAAAACAACAAGAGATTGCTTTTTTCCATGTATTACACTTCAATTCGATTTTTTTGTTTTTGTGGAAAACTATAACAACGGAGTTATTCCACATATTAGATTTCTTTTTTCGCGGTTTTATAAAAAACAATAGAAATTATGTTTTTTCCATGTTTTAGATTAAACTTGTTGGGCTTTTGAGAGAACAAGAAGGGATTGCTTTTTTCCATGTATACCACTTCAATTCAATTTTTTTTATTTTTGTGGAAATCTGTAACAACGGAGTTATTTCCACGTATTAGATTTCATTTTTTTCAGTTTGGTAAATAACAATACAAATTATATTTTTTCCATGTTAGATTTAAATTTTTGTGGTTTCGAGACAACAACAACAAGAGATTGCTTTTTTCCTTGTATTACACTTCAATCTGATTTTTTTTGTTTTCGTGGAAGTCAATAACAACGGAGTTATTTCCACGTGTTAATTTTTATTTTTTGCGGTTTTGTAAATAACAATACAAATAATGTTTTTTACATGTAATTGACTTCAATTTTTATGGTTTGGAGAAAACAACAAGAGATTGTTTCCACTTCATTTCGATTTTTCTGTTTTTCTGGAAAATTTATAAGAACGGAGTTATTTCCACGTATTAGACTTCATTTTTTGCGGTTTTGTAAAAAATAATAGAAATTGTGTTTTTTCCAAGCTTTAAATTTAAATTTTTGTGGTTTTGAGAAAACAACAAGTGATTGTTTTTTTTCCATGTATTAAACTTCAATTCGATTTTTTTTTGTTTTTGCGGAAATCTATAACAAGGAGTTATTTTCACGTATTAGATTTCATTTTTTGTAGTTTTGTAAATAACAATACAAATAATTTTTTTTCATGTATTAGATTTAAAGTTTTGTGGTTTTGAGAAAACAAGAAGAGATTGCTTTGTATCCATGTATTACACTTCAATTCGATTTTTTTGTTTTCGTAGAAAACTATAAGAACGGAGTTATTCCATATATTAGATTGCATTTTTTGCGGTTTTGTAAAAAACAATAGAAATTGTGTTTTTTCGATGTTTTAGATTAAAATTTATGTGCTTTTCAGAAAACAAGAAGAGATTGCTTTTTTCCATGTATAGCACTCCAATCCAATTTTTTTTGTTTCTGTGGAAATCTGTAACAACAGAGTTATTTCCACTTACTAGATTTCATTTTTTCCGGTTTGGTAAATAACAATACAAATTATGTTTTTTCCATGTTAGATTCAAATTTTTTTGGTTTTGAGAAAAATCTAAGAGATTGCTTTTTTCCATGTATTACACTTCAATTCGATTTTTTTTTTTTATAGAAATCTATACAACGGAGTTATTTCCACATATTAGATTTCATGTTTTGTGATTTTGTAAATAACAATCAAAATAATGTTTTTTTTCCATATATTAGATTTAAATTTTTCTAGTTTTGAGAAAACAACAAGAGATTGGTTTCTTCAATGCATTACCCTTCAATTCGATTTTTTTGTTTTTGTGCAAATCCATAAGAATGGAGTTATTTCCACGTATTAGATTTCATATTTTGTAGTATGGTAAATAACAATACAATTTATGTTTTTTCCATGTTAGATTTAAATTTTTCTGGTTTTGAGAAAACAACAAGAGATTGCATTTTTCCATGTATTATGCTTCAATTCAATTTTTTTGATTTTGTGGAAATCTATAAGAAGGGAGATAATTCCACGTTTTAGATTTCATTTTTTGCGGTTTTGTAAAGAACAATAGAAATTGTGTTTTTTTCCATATACTAGATTTAAAATTTTTTGGTTTTGACAAAACAACAAGAGATTGCTTTTTTTCATGTATTAGACTTCAAATCTTTTTTTTTTTGTTTTTGTGGAAATCTAAAAGAAAGGAGTTATTTCCAGGTATTAGATTTTATTTTTTGCAGTTTGGTAAATAACAATACAAATTATGTTTTTTCCATGTTAGATTTAAATTTTTCTGGTTTTGAGAAAACAACAAGAGATTGCATTTTTCCATGTATTACACTTCAATTCGATTTTTTTGTTTTTGTGGAAATCTATGAGAAGGGAGGTAGTAATTCCAGGTTTTAGATATCATTTTTTGCGGTCTTGTAATGAACAATACAAATTGTGTTTTTTCCATATATTAGATTTAAATTTTTTTGTTTTTGAGAAAACAACAAGAGATTGCTTTTTTCCATGTATTACACTTCAATTCTTTTTTTTTTTTTTTGTGGAAATCTAAAAGAAAGGAGTTATTTCCACGTATTAGATTTCATTTTTTGCGGTTTATTAAAAAACAATATAAATTGTGCTTTTTCCATGTTTTAGATCTAAATTTTTGTGGTTTATAGAAAACAACAAGAGATTGCTTTTTTCCTTGTATTACACTTCAATTGGATTTTTGTTTTTGTTTTTGTGGAAATCTATAATAACGAGTGATTTCCACGTATTAGATTTCATCTTTTGCGGTTTTGTAAATAACAATACGAATAATTTTTTCCATGTATTAAATTTAAATTTTTGTTGTTTTGAGAAAACAACAAGTGATTGCTTTTTTCCATGTACACTTTAATTCGATTTTTTTGTTTTTGTGGAAAACTATAACAACGGAGTTATTCCACATATTAGATTTCTTTTTTCGCAGTTTTATAAAGGACAATAGAAATTCTGTTTTTTCCATGTATACCACTTCAATTCAATTTTTTTTATTTTTGTGGAAATCTGTAACAACGGAGTTATTTCCATGTATTAGATTTCATTTTTTTCAGTTTGGTAAATAACAATACAAATTATGTTTTTTCCATGTTAGATTTAAATTTTTGTGGTTCTGAGACAACAACAACAAGAGATTGCTTTTTTCCTTGTATTACACTTCAATCTGATTTTTTTTGTTTTCGTGGAAGTCAATAACAACGGAGTTATTTCCACGTGTTGAATTTTATTTTTTGCGCTTTTGTAAATAACAATACAAATAATGTTTTTTACATGTAATTGACTTCAATTTTTATGGTTTGGAGAAAACAACAAGAGATTGCTTTTTCCATGTATTACGCTTCAATTCTATTTTTTTTGTTTTCGTCGAAATCTGTAGGAACGGAGTTATTTCCACGTATTAGATTTCATTTGTTTGCGGTTTTGTAAAAAACATTAGAAATTGTGTTTTTTCCATGTTTTAGATTAAATTTTTTTTGCTTTTGAGAAGACAAGAAGAGATTGCTTTTTTCCTTGTATAGCACTCCAATCCAATTTTTTTTGTTTCTGTGGAAATCTGTAACAACAGAGTTATTTCCACATACTAGATTTCATTTTTTGCGGTTTGGTAAATAACAATACAAATAATGTTTTTTTCCCTATATTAGATTTAAATCTTTCTGGTTTTGAGAAAACAACAAGAGATTGCATTTTTTCATGTATTACGCTTCAATTCAATTTTTTTGAACAAGTCATAAGGTACTCCAAAGTGGATTATATTGGCCAAATCTTTATAAAGATGCTCATTCCTTTATAAAGAGTTGTGAAAATTGCCAAAAAAGGGCAATCTAACCCGCAAAAACGAAATGCCTCTTAAAGCTTTATTGTTTTTTGAGCTTTTCGATGTTTGGGGGATAGATTTCATGGGCCCCTTTCCTCAATCAAATGGGTATTTATATATTCTTGTGTGTGTTGATTATGTTTCAAAATGGGTTGAGGCCATACCAACAAGGGATGCCAACTCCAAAATGGTGATTGAATTCCTTAAAAAGAATATTTTTCAGCATTTTGGGGTGCCTAAAGCTATCATTAGCGATAGGGGTTCGCATTTCAATAATAAGTATCTCGAATCCCTTTTGAAAAATTATCATGTACAACACCGCATGTCAACCGCTTATCATCCCCAAACTAATGGGCAAGCCGAAATATCCAATCGGGAAATAAAATCAATCCTTGAGAAAGTGGTTAATCCCTCTCGCAAGGATTGGAGTCAGAGGCTTGGGGATGCTTTATGGGCCTACCGCACCGCATACAAAACACCGATAGGGATGACTCCTTTTAAACTCGTTTATGGAAAGAGTTGTCACCTACCGGTGGAAATTGAGCACAAAGCATTTTGGGCAATCAAAAAGGTAAATCAAGATTACCCAAAAGATGCGGGGTTGCGGAAATTGCAAATTCAAGAATTAGAAGAGCTTCGCATTGAGGCTTATGATAATTCTCGAATTTACAAAGAAAAACTAACCATCGCTCACGACAAACTTATTCGCAAAAAGGAATTTAAAATTGGCGATAAGGTCTTGTTATTCAATTCTCGGTTGAGATTACATCCCGGAAAGTTGAAGAGCCGATGGACAGGTCCTTACATAATTACCCATATTTTGCCATTTGGAGTATTTGAAATTTCTAGGGGAGAAGACATCAAATTCAAGGTTAATGGCCATCGCTTGAAGGCTTTTTACGAGAATCATGATACAAGGTGGTTCGATGAGCATGAGTTAGAAGCGGTGCCACAAAGCGAGGGAAGGAAAGAATGAAAAGCATAAATGCGTCGAGCTCAAGACGTAAAACAAGGGCGCTTGGCGATAAGGTTTTGTAAAAAAAATTTTAAACTAAGCCCTTTCAAGCAAAATTTTGAAAACACTCAGGTTTTGGAAAATGATGAAAAGATTTGAAAATTCAAAAAGAGATTAATTATCATCATGAATGCCATATTTTCCACCTCATCCCATCTATAATATCCATTTAAAATCCATTAAGCGTTTCGAAAATTCATAAATATTTCACTTGCCCCTTTAATGAATTTATAAATCGTTTTCCTTAAAGTAATGCTGTAATTAAAACTTTTGAAAAATCAAACCTTACTTTTAATACCACTAGCTTCGCAAAAATTTTCTAACTCAACCTATCTTTCATGGCATAGCTAATGACTCGTATGTTCATCTCTAATTTTCGCACTAAAAGCAAGTGACCGAAATTATAACCTGTTATCCCTTCACAAAAAGAATTCAAAAATGTGAAAAATTATTTTTAAACCCTTGAAAAAGAAAAAAAATTTTACATATCCGCAATAGAAAATGAAGGATTTTTTTGTACGTGCAAAGCACAGCTTGTCTTTTGATAACATGAGTGGATAGCATACCAACCTTTACGTGTTTATAAAAGAGAAAGTTGAGTTAGTTGAAACTTTTGGGGTAAATTGTATAATTCACCATTTTAAATTTAGGGGGAGAAAGTATCAAAAACAAAATTAGGGCATTACTTTTTTAGAAAAAGGTTCGTATTTGAAGGATTGGGGAATTTTAAATAAATTTGAATTTGAAATTATTAATGGATAATCATCGACCCTCGTGTATTATTATAATAATCAAATATTAGTATATAACATTCATGGCAATAACTATATCTCTTTTCAAAACGCTTTAAACTGATTCTAAAAACCCTAAGACTTGATTTTATTTACGCTTGAGGGCAAGCTTGGTTTAAGTGTGGTGGAATTTGTAATGTGTATTTTTATACACATTTTTAGGGTTTTTATCATCTCAAATTCAATCATAATTCACATTATATGTATGAAAAAGGCTCATAATTCATAAAACATAATTTGAAATCTCTTAATACGTTTTTGTGTGATTTTACAGGCGAAAAGGCCATAAAATGAAGAATTCGACCAAAACGCAAATCATGGGCCAAAGATGGCCAACCAAGTCTACCAAAACCCTACACAAATTCACCCAAATAACCGATTTTCAAACAAGCTCAAAATCGATCAAACTGCATATCCTTGGATTCGGCACGACAAGACGAATCGGTTGGTATTATTCTCCACCCCTGAGAACGCCGGCGATCGCCGGAATCCGCCAGCCAAAAGCAAACTATTCATGTTCTGACCTGAGAAAGCTTTTTCGAGCAACCGTGCCTTCTACAGTCCACCATTCGAGCCAAAACCAACTCTACTCTCTTCCTCTCTTCCTGCCCTTTCTATCCGTATGAAGAACTCATCAAATGGTGCAGAATCGAGTGAGAAATCTGATGTTAAATCAACTGTTCGACGAAATCCTAAATGAACTTTTGAAGAACTGATGAACCAACGGTCGAGTTCGAACAGCGGATGAATTCGATCAACCATTTCCGTTTTTCTCAAGCAAAGATGATTCTTTTTGTGTCTTAAAGCTTTAGTAAAGGCTCACAACGAATTCCGAAGCCTCAATTCGATGGAAAAACAACTCAAAATCATAGTTTGATTCACGAGTTCAGCCGTTTTTTGGTTATTTTCGCGAACTGAAACCGAGTTGGTTAATGGAGGAATTCTCTGGATTCGAGGCGGATTGGGGAGTCATAATAGTTGTGAAGCATCGTGAGGAAGTTGAGAACGAAGCCTGAGTCACCGTTTTGGATTTTGTTGTGTGAAATGCGAACAAAAGGTCGATTTGCACACTCTGGTCAGCAATGGCGGAACAGCGAACCGATGATACTCAAATCAACAAAACTCGAGTTTTACTCAACGGTTTTCAACCATTCAAAGCCCTGTGGATTTGTGAGAAGATGGAGAAGAGATCTGGGTTGATGAATCACAGCGAAATGTACAGAATCACGAGCTCGAATCGATGGTTGTGAGAAACGGGTAAACGGGTCTGAAATCCAAGAGAAAAATCGATCCAAAATCCAAATTCGCAACTTACAAGGCTGTTAGAGGATTGTTTTAGGACGAGCACACGATCGCAAGCCACAGAAGATCGAGAAAAGAAATTCAGCGCCAAATCTGAAGAAGAAGATGACTCGTTTCATCAGTTATGACTCGTCTCACGCGATTCAAACCGATTCGCCACACCAGATCAGCGAAATGAGTTAAAACGAGTCAGTACCCCAGCTCACACAAAAGTGACTCGTTTCCAGCGAGCTGCAGCTCGTTTCGTCGCATGAAATCCGGAAATATAATTCAAAACTCAGCGCCAAAGGTTGAATAAGAAGACGACTCATTTCGCATGTTTCGACCCGTCTCGCCACAGAAAATCAAAAAGACAGTTTTGAAAACTCAGAGATTAATAACGCAATAGCGACTCGTTTCACACGATAACGACCCATTTCACCACAACTTATTCTGAAGGGACCCACTGTCAGTCTCAGTAATGCGATTCAAATCGCATCTGAACTGAACTCAGTTCGGTTCGCGCGAATAAACGGATGAAAAATCCGATGATTCAAAACCGTTCATTTCTCAACCAAATTCAACGAAATTTCGCACAGATCTTCAGTACACCCCACTTGATCTGCCTGAGCCAATGGAATTGCTCGGTTTGTCCCCCACTCTCCAGACCAGCCTCTCTATAAATTAGACCGATCAACCCATTCATGAGATTCATCCTTCCATTCTCCAAATTCTTTCAACACATTACTCTCCAATCATCTTCTTTAAGCTTCAGTAACTCCATTACTGAATCTCAGAGCTTTTCGAGCTTCAATTTTCGAGTTTGAGTGAAATTCACCAATTCGGGCTGATTTTGGTGAAAAAGGCAATTGATCGGCTCCGGCCGGATCAAGCATCAATTGGAGGTTCAAATCGGCTCAAGGAAGCTTCTGGTTGATCTTCTACGTCTCGGTTTGATCCAATTTTCATTTAATCTCTTGTATTCAATTTTTGATCACGAGATCCAATTTGTAAAAAAATATGATGAACACATGCCTAATTTCGGTTGATCTTATCATGTGTGAGTAGAATCTTGTAGGGATAGGCTTTTTGTGATAGAATTGTTTGAAATCTTGCTTTAATTTGAATTAATTTGACTGATTTGGTTACTGTTCATAATGTGCTGTTAAATCTGGTTTTTCTTGATTTAATCGATTTGGTTGAATTAATTAGGTCATTTAGAACTGAATTTTCATGCATGTTAGTCCATTTTATCATCTTGAATCTTGGTTGAGGTTTTTGCTTGATTTAGTGAAGTTTTTTTTAGTTCAAAAATTGAGATCAAACACTAGTTGGTTGACTGGTGTTTGATCTGAAATTTTGATCTTTTTGCTGAGTTTTTCTGGTTGAAAATAATTCAAACTTGTGCCAAATCTGATAAACTGAATATTTAGTGATTAATGATACAATTTTTGATCAAATTGCCTTAAAAATCCCTACTTTTATCCTATAAATTCAAAAATACATTTTTCTGCATTTTTTTCTGTCATCTTCAGTAAAAAAATTGTTTGACTTCAGATCTGATCAAAGAAAATTAAAAAAAATATATTTTGTGTTTCTTTAGATATTTTAGAACAACTTTCATATAATATGTGCCCAATGCTTTTATGTTAAATTTGTAAGATAAAATATGTACAAAGTTTTGACTTTTTAAAATTTTCTGTTCTTGATTTTTGAATCTGTCTGATTTTCTACGATTTTTAGAAATTAGTAAAAAAATCCTATAAATAAAAAATCTAGGTCTCAGTAAATCATTTTGAAGTATAGTTTCTTGATCTGAATTTTAATTGAGTTGTTGTTTGGATAAAATTTGAATTCCACCCTCTTTTGGCAGCACATACCATTCTCTGTAATTCTTTCATATGTTCTGAGTTTTGACCATAATTTTTGGAATATCAATCTTTTTGATCTGAGATTTTTACCACATAATCTGAACTTGCTTTCCTAATTTCTGTTAAATTTTGGTGATTTTTGAAGTAATTTTCGATTTTCTGTGATTTTATGAAAAAACTCTGTTGATTGATTATGAAAAGTGTGGACTAAAACGAAAATTACATAAAAAAATGAACAAAAGTGATAATTGATTTGCCTTGCTTTGTGAAGGTCTCATTCTCTAGTTTTCATTGACATATCATTTGCAACTTTTGGACATTTGGAACTATTATTAAAGAATTTTCAAAAGAATTGTGTACGAACTTGATTAAATTCCATCTAATACATCATTAACCTTCTTAAACGATCTACAACATTTGAACAAAACAAGACCTACTTTTGAAAAGAATTATAATATCTCAAGGCCATTCTCCTTGTGTTCGACCCCTAAAACTCAAAAGACCACATATACACTAAGAGTAAAGCTAGGAAAAATTACAAAAATTTTTGCTAAATTGTGTAAAAATTCAACGACGGTTTTACGCGGCTTACAAATGGCGCCGTTGCCGGGGAGACGGCTTTAATTGAGTTTATTACTAACCTCTAATCAATTGTCTAGTGTTTTTGTTTCGTTTGAATTTTGAAGGTGCATGAGAAAGACGAGATCCCAAGGCGAAGTGCACACACCTGTAAAGAAGGACATTAACAAACATCTAAGAAAGGTCAAGAAAGATAAGGCACGAAGCAAGCAAGACGAAACTTACTCAACGCAAAAAGGACGTAACGAGGAAATCACTCGTTGTTATTTACAAAACCGCAAAAGAAGAAATCTAATACGTGGAAATCACTCGTTGTTTTAGATTTCCACAAAAACAAAAAAAAACGAATTGAAGTGTAATACATGGAAAAAAGCAATTTCTTGTTGTTTTCTCAAAACCAAAAAAATTTAAATCTAATATATGGAAAAAAACACAATTTCTATTGTTCTTTACAAAACCGCAAAAAAAGATATCTAAAACGTGGAATTAACTCCCTTCTTATAGATTTCCACAAAAACAAAAAAATCGAATTGAAGTGTAATACATGGAAAAATGCAATCTCTTGTCGTTTTCTCAAAACCACAAAAATTTAAATCTAATACATGGAAAAAAACACAATTTCTATTGTTATTTTCAAAATCACAAAAAATAAAATATAATATGTGGAAATAACTCCATTGTTATAGATTTCTATAAAAACAAAAAAAAAAAATCGAATTGAAGTGTAATACATTGAAAAAAGCAATCTCTTGTTGTTTTCTCAAAACCACAAAAATTTAAAACTAACACAGAAAAAATTTATTTGTATTGTTATTTACAAAACCGCAAAACATGAAATTTAATACGTGAAAATAACTCCTTGCTATAGATTTCCAGAAAAACAAAAAAAAATCGAATTGAAGTGTAATACATGGAAAAAAGCAATCTCTTGTTGTTTTCTCAAAACCACAAAAATTTAAATCTAAAATATGGATAAAACACAATTTCTATTGTTTTTTACAGAACCGCAAAAAATAAAATCTAATACATGGAAATAACTCCATTCTTATGGATTTGAACAAAAACAAAAAACTCGAATTGAAGGGTAACGCATTGAACAAACCAATCTCTTGTTGTTTTCTCAAAACTAGAAAAATTTAAATCTAATATATGGAAAAAAAACATTATTTATATTGTTATTTACAAAATCACAAAACATGAAATCTAATATGTGGAAATAACTCCGTTATTATAGATTTTTATAAAAACAAAAAAATCGAATTGAAGGGTAATGCATTGAAGAAACCAATCTCTTGTTGTCTTCTCAAAACAACAAAAATTTAAATTTAATACATGAAAAAAAATTATTCGTATTGTTATTTACAAAACCGCAAAAAAAGAACTCTATTACGTGGAAATCACTCCTTGTTATAGATTTCCACAAAAACAAAAAAAAAATCCAATTGATGTGTAATACATGGAAAAAAGCAATCTCTTGTTGTTTTCTCAAAACCACAAAAATTTAAATCTAAAACATGGAAAAAACACAATTTCTATTGTTTTTTAATAAACCGCAAAAAATGAAATCTATAAAACATGGAAAAAACACAATTTCGAATGTCTTTTACAAAACCGCATACAAATGAAATCTAATACGTGGAAATAACTCCGTTCTTACAGATTTCCACGAAAACAAAAAAAATAGAATTGAAGTTTAATACATGGAAAAAAGCAATCTCTTGTTGTTTTCTCCAAACCATAAAAAATTTCAGTCAATTACATGTAAAAAACATTATTTGTATTGTTTTTTACAAAACCGCAAAAAATAAAATTTAACACGTGGAAATAACTCCGTTGTTATTGACTTCCACGAAAATAAAAAAAATCAGATTGAAGTGTAATACAAGGAAAAAAGCAATCTCGTGTTGTCGTTGTCTCAAAACCAGAACAATTTAAATCTAACATGGAAAAAACATAATTTGTATTGTTATTTACCAGACTGAAAAAAATGAAATCTAATACGTGGAAATAACTCCGTTGTTACAGATTTCCACAAAAATAAAAAAAATTGAATTGAAGTGGTATACATCGAAAAAAGCAATCTCTTCTTGTTTTTCTCAAAGGCCCGACAAGTTTAATCTAAAACATGGAAAAAACAGAATTTCTATTGTTTTTTATAAAACCACAAAAAAAGAAATCTAATATGTGGAATAACTCCGTTCTTATAGTTTTCCACAAAAACAAAAAAGTCGAATTGAAGTGTAATACATGGAAAAAAGCAATCTCTTGTTTTCTAAAAACAACAAAAATTTTAATTTAATACATGAAAAAAAATTATTCGTATTGTTATTTACAAAACCGCAAAAGATGAAATCTAATACGTGGAAATCACTCGTTGTTACAGATTTCCACAAAAACAAAAAAAAAATCCAATTGAAGTGTAATACATGGAAAAAAGCAATCTCTTGTTATTTTCTCAAAACCATAAAAATTTAAATCTAAAACATGGAAAAAACACAATTTCTATTGTTTTTTAATAAACCGCAACAAATGAAATCTAATAGGTGGAAATAACTCCTATCTTTTAGATTTCCACAAAAACAAAAAAAAAAGAATTGAAGTGTAATACATGGAAAAAAGCAATCTCTTGTTGTTTTCTCAAAACCAAAAAAATTTAAATCTAATATTTGGAAAAAAACACAATTTCTATTGTTCTTTACAAAACCGCAAAAAATGATATCTAGAACCTAGAATTAACTCCCTTCTTATAGATTTCCACAAAAACAAAAAAATCGAATTGAATTGTAATACATGGAAAAATGCAATCTCTTGTTGTTTTCTCAAAACTAGAAAAATTTAAATCTAACAAGGAAAAAACATTTCCACAAAAACAAAAAAATTGAGTTCAAGCGCAATACGTGGAAAAATGCAATCTCTTGTTGTTTTCTCAAAACCAGAAAAATTTAAATCTAACATGGAAAAAAAAAAATTTGTATTGTTATTTACCGAACTGCAAAATATAAAATCTAATACGTGGAAATAACTCCATTCTTATTGATTTTCCAGAAAAACAAAAAAATCGAATTGAACGGTAATGCATGGAAGAAACCAATCTCTTGTTGTTTTCTCAAAACTAGAAAAATTTTAATCTAATACACGAAAAAAACATTATTTATCTTGTTATTTACAAAATAACAAAAAATGAAATCTGATATGTGGAAATAACTCCATTGTTATAGATTTCCACAAAAACAGAAAAATCGAATTGAAATGTAATAGATGGAAAAAAGTAAACTCTTGTTGTTTTCTCAAAACCACAAAAATTTAAATCTAACATGGAAAAAACATAATTTGTATTGTTATTTACCATACAGCAAAAAATGAAATCTAATACGTGGAAATAACTCCGTTCTTATGGATTTGCACAAAAACAAAAAAATCGAATTGAAGGGTAATGCATTGAAGAAACCAACATTATTTATATTGTTATTTACAAAATGACAAAACATGAAATCTAATATGTGGAAATAACTCCGTTGTTATAGATTTCTATAAAAACAAAAAAAAAATCGAATTGAAGTGTAATAAATGGAAAAAAGCAATCTCTTAGTTTTTTCTCAAAACCACAAAAATTTGAATCTAACACGGAAAAAACATAATTTGTATTGTTATTTACCAAACCGCAAAAAATGAAATCTAGTATGTGGAAATAATTCTGTTGTCACGGATTTCCGCAAAAACAAAAAAAATTTGATTGGAGTGCTATACATGGAAAAAAGCAATCTCTTCTTGTTTTCTCAAAAGCAAAAAAAATTTAATCTACAACATGGAAAAAACTCTATTTCTAATGTTTTTTTACAAAACCGTAAAAAATAAAATCTAATACGTGGAAATAACTCCGTTCTTACAGATTTTCACGAAAACAAAAAAAATAGAATTGAAGTTTAATACACGAAAAAAGCAATCTCTTGTTGTTTTCTCCAAACCATAAAAATTTCAGTCAATTACATGTAAAAAACATTATTTGTATTGTGTTTTACAAAACCGCAAAAAATAAAATTTAACACGTGAAAATAACTCCGTTGTTATTGACTTCCACGAAAATAAAAAAAATGAGATTGAAGTGTAATACAAGGAAAAAAGCAATCTCTTGTTGTTGTTGTCTCAAAACCACAAAAATTTAAATCTAACATGGAAAAAATATAAGTTGTATTGTTATTTACCAGTCTGAAAAAAATGAAATCTAATACGTGGAAATAACTCCGTTGTTACAGATTTCCACAAAAATAAAAAAAATTTAATTGAAGTGGTGTACATGGAAAAAAGCAATCTCTTCTTGTTCTCTCAAAGGCCCAAAAAGTTTAATCTAAAACATGGAAAAAACAGAATTTCTATTGTTTTTTGTAAAACCGCAAAAAAAGAAATCTAATATGTGGAATAACTCCGTTTTTATAGTTTTCCACAAAAACAAAAAAATCGAATTGAAGTGTAATACATGGAAAAAAGCAATCTCTTGTTTTCTCAAAACAACAAAAATTTAAATTTAATACATGAAAAAAAATTATTCGTATTGTTATTTACAAAACCGCAAAAGATGAAATCTAATACGTGGAAATCACTCGTTGTTACAGATTTCCACAAAAACAAAAAAAAATCCAATTGAAGTGTAATACATGGAAAAAAGCAATCTCTTGTAGTTTTCTCAAAACCACAAAAATTTAAATCTAAAACATGGAAAAGACACAATTTCTATTGTTTTTTAATAAACCGCAAAAAATGAAATCTAATACGTGGAAATAACTCCTTTCTTTTAGATTTCCACAAAAACAAAAAAAAAAAAAATTGAAGTGTAATACATGGAAAAAAGCAATCTCTTGTTGTTTTCTCAAAACCAAAAAAATTTAAATCTAATATTTGGAAAAAAACACAATTTCTATTGTTCTTTACAAAACCGCAAAAAATGATATCTAGAACCTGGAATTAACTCCCTTCTTATAGATTTCCACAAAAACAAAAAAATCGAATTGAAGTGTAATACATAGAAAAATGCAATCTCTTGTTGTTTTCTCAAAACCAGAAAAATTTAAATCTAACACGGAAAAAACATAATTTGTAATGTTATTTACCGAACTGCAAAAAAATAAAATCTAATACGTGGAAATTACTCCATTCTTATGGATTTTCCAGAAAAACAAAAAAATCGAATTCAACGGTAATGCATGGAAGAAACCAATCTCTTTTTGTTTTCTCAAAACTAGAAAAATTTAAATCTAATACACGAAAAAAACATTATTTATCTTGTTATTTAAAAAATAACAAAAAATGAAATCTGATTTGTGGAAATAACTCCATTGTTATAGATTTCCACAAAAACAGAAAAAATCGAATTGAAATGTAATAGATGGAAAAAAGCAAACTCTTGTTGTTTTCTCAAAACCACAAAAATTTAAATCTAACATGGAAAAAACATAATTTGTATTGTTATTTACCATACTGCAAAAAATAAAATCTAATACGTGGAAATAACTCCATTCTTATGGATTTGCACAAAAACAAAAAAATAGAATTGAAGGGTAATGCATTGAAGAAACCAACATTATTTATATTTTTATTTACAAAATGACAAAACATGAAATCTAATATGTGGAAATACCTCCGTTGTTATAGATTTCTATAAAAACAAAAAAAAAATAGAATTGAAGTGTAATACATGGAAAAAAGCAATCTTTTAGTTTTTTCTCAAAACCACAAAAATTTGAATCTAACATGGAAAAAACATAATTTGTATTCTTATTTACCAAACCGGAAAAAATGAAATCTAATTCTGTTGTTACAGATTTCTACAAAAACAAAAAAAAATTGGATTGGACTGCTATACATGGAAAAAAGCAATCTCTTCTTGTTTTCTCAAAAGCAAAAAAAATTTAATCTAAAACATGGAAAAAACTCAATTTCTAATGTTTTTTTACAAAACCGCAAAAAATAAAATCTAATACGTGGAAATAACTCCGTTTTTACAGATTTCCACGAAAATAAAAAAAATAGAATTGAAGTTTAATACATGGAAAAAAGCAATCTCTTGTTGTTTTCTCCAAACCATAAAAATTTCAGTCAATTACATGTAAAAAACATTATTTGTATTATTTTTTACAAAACCGCAAAAAAATAAAATATAACACGTGGAAATAACTCCGTTGTTATTGACTTCCACGAAAATAAAAAAAATCAGATTGAAGTGTAATACAAAGAAAAAAGCAATCTCTTGTTGTTGTTGTCTCAAAACCACAAAAATTTAAATCTAACATGGAAAAAATATAATTTGTATTGTTATTTACCAGACTGAAAAAAATGAAATCTAATACGTGGAAATAACTCCGTTGTTACAGATTTCCACAAAAATAAAAAAAATTTAATTGAAGTGGTGTACATGGAAAAAAGCAATCTCTTCTTGTTTTCTCAAAGGCCCAAAAAGTTTAATCTAAAACATGGAAAAAACAGAATTTCTATTGTTTTTTGTAAAACCGCAAAAAAAGAAATCTAATATGTGGAATAACTCCGTTCTTATAGTTTTCCACAAAAACAAAAAAATCGAATTGAAGTGTAATACATGGAAAAAAGCAATCTCTTGTTGTTTTCTCAAAACAACAAAAATTTAAATTTAATACATGAAAAAGAATTATTCGTATTGTCATTTACAAAACCCCCAAAGAAGAAATCTAATACGTGGAAATCACTCGTTGTTATAGATTTCCACAAAAACAAAAAACAAAATCTAATAGAAGTGTAATACATGGAAAAAAGCAATCTCTTGTTATTTTCTCAAAACCAAAAAAATTTAAATCTAAAACATGGAAAAAACACAATTTCTATTGTTTTTTAATAAACCGCAAAAAATGAAATCTAATACGTGGAAATAACTCCTTTCTTTTAGATTTCCACAAAAACAAAAAAAAAAAGAATTGAAGTGTAATACATGGAATAAAGCAATCTCTTGTTGTTTTCTCAAAACCAAAAAAATTTAAATCTAATATATGGAAAAAACACAATTTCTATTGTTCTTTACAAAACCGCAAAAAATGATATCTAAAACCTGGAATTAACTCCCTTCTTATAGATTTCCACAAAAACAAAAAAATCGAATTGAAGTGTAATACATGGAAAAATGCAATCTCTTGTTGTTTTTTCAAAACCAGAAAAATTTAAATCTAACATGGAAAAAACATAATTTGTATTGTTATTTACCAAACTGCAAAAAACAAAATCTAATACGTGGAAATAACTCCTTTCTTTTAGATTTCCACAAAAACAAAAAAAAAAAGATTTGAAGTGAAATACATGAAAAAAAGCAATCTCTTGTTGTTTTCTCAAAACCAACAAAATTTAAATCTAATATACGGAAAAAAACACAATTTCTATTGTTCTTTACAAAACCGCAAAAAATGAAATCTAAAACGTGGAATTAACACCCTTCTTATAGATTTCCACAAAAACAAAAAAATTGAATTGAATCGCAATACATGGAAAAATGTAATCTCTTGTTGTTTTCTCAAAACCAGAAAAATTTAAATCTAACATGGAAAAAACATAATTTATCTTGTTATTTACAAAATAACAAAAAATGAAATCTGATATGTGGAAATGACACCATTGTTATAGATTTCCACAAAAACAGAAAAAATCGAATGGAAGTGTAATAGATGGAAAAAAGCAAACTCTTGTTGTTTTCGCAAAACCACAAAAATTTAAATCTAACATGGAAAAAACATAATTCGTATTGTTATTTACCATACTGCAAAAAATGAAATCTAATACGTGGAAATAACTCCATTCTTATGGATTTGCACAAAAACAAAAAAATCGAATTTAAGGGTAATGCATTGAAGAAACCAATCTCTTGTCGTTTTCTCAAAACTAGAAAAAGTTTAATCTAATATATGGAAAAAAAAACATTATTTATATTGTTATTTACAAAATCACAAAATATGAAATCTAATATGTGGAAATAACTCCGTTGTTATAGATTTCAATAAAAACAAAAAAAAATCGAATTGAAGTGTAATACATGGAAAAAAGCAATCTCTTACTTTTTTCTCAAAACCACAAAAATTTAAATCTAACATGGAGAAAACATAATTTGTATTGTTATTTACCAAACCGCAAAAAATGAAATCTAATGTGTGGAAATAACTCTGTTTTTACAGATTTCCACAAAAACAAAAAAAATTGGATTGGAGTGCTATACATGGAAAAAAGCAATCTCTTCTTGTTTTCTCAGAAGCAAAAAGAATTTAATCTAAAACATGGAAAAAACTCAATTTCTACTGTTTTTTACAAAATCGCAAACAAATGAAATCTAACTCCGTTCTTCTAGATTTCCACAAAAACAAAAGAAATCGAATTGAAGTGTAATACACGGAAAAAAGCAATCTCTCGTTGTTTCTCAAAACCACAAAAATTTAAATCTAAAATATTGAAAAAACACAATTTCTATTTTTTTTTATAGAACCGCAAAAAATGAAATCTAATACATGGAAATAACTCCATTCTTATGGATTTTCCAGAAAAACAAAAAAATCGAATTGAACGGTAATGCATGGAAGAAATCAATCTCTTGTTGTTTTCTCAAAACTAGAAAAATTTAAATCTAATACACGAAAAAAACATTATTTATCTTGTTATTTACAAAATTACAAAAAATGAAATCTGATATGTGGAAATAACTCCATTGTTATAGATTTCCACAAAAACAGAAAAAATCGAATTGAAGTGTAATACATGGAAAAAAGCAAACTCTCGTTGTTTTCTCAAAACCACAAAAATTTAAATCTAAAATATTGAAAAAACACAATTTCTATTGTTTTTTACAGAACCGCAAAAAATGGAATCTAATACATGGAAATAACTCCATTCTTATGGATTTGCACAAAAACAAAAAAATCGAATTGAAGGGTAATGCATTGAAGAAACCAATCTCTTGTTTTCTCAAAACTAGAAAAATTTAAATCTAATATATGGAAAAAAAACATTATTTATATTGTTATTTACAAAATAACAAAAAATGAATTCTGATATGAGGAAGTAACTCCATTGTTATAGATTTCCACAAAAACAGAAAAAATCGAATTGAAGTGTAATACATGGAAAAAAGTAAACTCTTGTTGTTTTCTCAACACCACAAAAATTTAAATCTAAATTATTGAAAAAGTACAATTTCTACTGTTTTTTACAGAACCGCAAAAAATGAAATCTAATACATGGAAATAACTCCATTCTTATGGATTTGCGCCAAAACAAAAAAATCGAATTGAAGGGTAACGCATTGAAGAAACCAATCTCTTGTTGTTTTCTCAAAACAAGAAAAATTTAAATCCAATATATGGAAAAAAAACATTATTTATATTGTTATTTACAAAATAACAAAACATGAAATCTAATATGTGGAAATAACTCCGTAGTTATAGATTTCTATAAAAACAAAAACATCGAATTGAAGGGTAATGCATTGAAGAAACCAATTGCTTGTTGTTTTCTCAAAACAACAAAAATTTAAATTTAATACATGAAAAAAAATTATTCGTGTTGTTATTTACAAAACCGCAAAAAAAGAAATCTAATACGTGGAAATCACTCCTTGTTATAGATTTCCACAAAAACAAAAAAAATCCCAATTGAAGTGTAATACATGGAAAAAAACAATCTCTTGTTGTTTTCTCGAAACCACAAAAATTTAAATCTAAAACATCGAAAAATCACAATTTCTATTCTTTTTTAATAAACCGCAAAAAATGAAATCTAATTCGTGGAAATAATTCCTTCCTTTTAGAATTCCACAAAAAAAAAAAAAGGATTGATGTGTAATACATGGAAAAAAGCAATCTCTTGTTATTTTCTCAAAACCAAAAAAATTTAAATATAATATATGGAAAAAACACAATTTCTATTGTTCTTTACAAAACCGCAAAAAATGATATCTAAAACCTGGAATTAACTCCCTTCTTATAGATTTCCACAAAAACAAAAAAATCGAATTGAAGTGTAATACATGGAAAAATGCAATCTCATGTTGTTTTCTCAAAACCAGAAAAATTGGAGTCTAACATGCAAAAAACATAATTTGTATTGTTATTTACCAAACCACAAAAAATGAAATCTAATACGTGGAAATAACTCCTTTCTTTTAGATTTCCACAGAAACAAAAAAAAAAGAAGATTTGATGTGTAATACATGGAAAAAAGCTATCTCTTGTTGTTTTCTCAAAACCAAAAAATTTAAGTCTAAAATATGGAAAAAAACACAATTTCTATTGTTCCTTACAAAACCGCAAAAAATGAAATCTAAAACGTGGAATTAACTCCCTTCTTATAGATTTCCACAAAAATAAAAAAATCGAATTGAAGTGTAATACATGGAAAAATGCAATCTCTTGTTGTTTTCTCAAAACTAGAAAAATTTAAATCTAACAAGGAAAAAACATTTCCACAAAAACAAAAAAATTGAATTGAAGCGCAATACATGGAAAAATACAATCTCTTGTTGTTTTCTCAAAACCAGAAAAATTTAAATCTAACATGGAAAAAACATAATTTGTATTGTTATTTACCAAACTGCAAAAAATGAAATCTAATACGTGGAAATAACTCCATTCTTATGGATTTCCAGAAAAACAAAAAAATCGAATTGATGTGTAATACATGGAAGAGACCAATCTCTTGTTGTTTTCTCAAAACTAGAAAAATTGAAATCTAATACACGAAAAAAACATTATTTATCTTGTTTTTTACAAAATAACAAAAAATGAAATATGATATGTGGAAATAACTCCATTGTTATACATTTCCACAAAAACAGAAAAAATCGAATTGAAGTGCAATAGATGGAAAAAAGCAAACTCTTGTTGTTTTCTCAAAACCACAAAAATTTAAATCTAACATGGAAAAAACATAATTTGTATTGTTATTTACCATACTACAAAAAATGAAATCTAATACGTGAAAATTACTCCATTCTTATGGATTTGCACAAAAACAAAAAAATCGAATTGAAGGGTAATGCATTGAAGAAACCAATCTCTTGTTGTTTTCTCAAAACTAGAAAAATTTTAATCTAATATATGGAAAAAAAACATTATTTATATTGTTATTTACAAAATCACAAAACATGAAATCTAATATCTGGAAGTAACTCCGTTGTTATATATTTCCGTAAAAAAAAAAAAATTGAATTGAAGTGTAATACATGGAAAAAATCAATCTCTTAGTTTTTTCTCAAAACCACAAAAATTTAAATCTAACATGGAAAAAACATAATTTGTATTATTATTTACCAAACCGCAAAAAATGAAATCTAGTATGTGGAAATAACTCTGTTGTTACAAATTTCCACAAAAACAAAAAAAATTGGATTGGAGTGCTATACATGGAAAAAAGCAATCTCTTCTTGTTTTCTCAAAAGCAAAAAAAATTTAATCTAAAACATGGAAAAAACTCAATTTCTAATGTTTTTTACAAAACCGCAAACAAATGAAATCTACTACATGGAGATATCTCCGTTCTTACAGATTTCCATTAAAACAAAAAAAATAGAATTGAAGTTTAATACACGGAAAAAAGCAATCTCTTGTTGTTTTCTCCAAACCATAACAATTTAAGTCAATTACATGTAAAAAACATTGACTTCCACGAAAACAAAAAAAATCGGATTGAAGTGTAATACAAGGAAAAAAGCAATCTCTTGTTGTTGTTGTCTCAAAACCACAAAAATTTTAATCTAACATGGAAAAAACATAATTTGTCTTGTTATTTACCAAACTGAAAATATTAAAATCTAATACGTGGAAATAACTCCGTTGTTAGAGATTTCCACAAAAATAAAAAAAATTGAATTGAAGTGGTATACATGGAAAAAAGCAATCTCTTCTTTTTTTCTCAAAGGCCCAACAAGTTTAATCTAAAACATGGAAAAAACAGAATTTCTATTATTTTTTATAAAACCGCAAAAAAAGAAATCTAATATGTGGAATAACTCCGTTCTTATAGTTTTCCACAAAAACAAAAAAATCGAATTGAGGTGTAATACATGGAAAAAAGCAATCTCTTGTTGTTTCGTCAAAACAACAAAAATTTAGATTTAATACATGAAAAAAAATTATTCGTATTGTTATTTAGAAAACCACAAAAAATGAAACATAATTCGTGGAAATTATTCCTTGTTACAGATTTCCACAAAAAAAAAAAATCCAATTGAAGTGTAATACATGGAAAAAAGCAATCTCTTGTTGTTTTCTCAAAACCACAAAAATTGAAATCTAAAACATGGAAAGAACACAATTTCTATTATTTTTTAAT
Organism: Juncus effusus; assembly: GCA_027726005.1. Taxonomy (NCBI): domain Eukaryota; kingdom Viridiplantae; phylum Streptophyta; class Magnoliopsida; order Poales; family Juncaceae; genus Juncus; species Juncus effusus. The sequence goes on along the minus strand of CM050904.1, from coordinate 4,700,772 downwards.
AAACCGCAAAAAATGAAATCTAATACGTGGAAATAATTCCTTTCTTTTAGATTTCCACAAAAACAAAAAAAAAAGAATTGAAGTGTAATACATGGAAAAAAGCAATCTCTTGTTGTTTCTCAAAACCAAAAAAATTTAAATCTAATATATGGAAAAAAACACAATTTCTATTGTTCTTTATAGAACCGCAAAAAATGAAATCTAAAACGTCGAATTAACTCCCTTCTTATAGATTTCCACAAAAAGAAAAAAATCGAATTGAAGTGTAATACATGGAAAAATGCAGTCTCTTTTTGTTTTCTCAAAACTAGAAAAATTTAAATGTAACAAGGAAAAAACATAATTTTATTGTTATTTACCAAACTGCAAAAAATGAAATCTAATACGTGGAAATAACTCCATTCTTATGGATTTCCAGAAAAACAAAAAAATCGAATTGAACGGTAATGCAAGGAAGAAACCAATCTCTTGTTGTTTTCTCAAAACTAGAAAAATTTAAATCTAATACACGAAAAAAACATTATTTATCTTGTTATTTACAAAAAAACAAAAAATGAAATCTGATATGTGGAAATAACTCCGTTGTTAGATATTTCCACAACAATAAAAAAAAAATTGAATTGAAGTGGTATACATGGAAATAAGCAATCTCTTCTTGTTTTCTCAAAGGCCCAACAAGTTTAATCTAAAACATGGAAAAAACAGAATTTCTATTGTTTTTTATAAAACCGCAAAAAATTAAATCTAATATGTGGAATAACTCCGTTCTTATAGTTTTCCACAAAAACAAAAAAATCGAATTGAAGTGTAATACATGGAAAAAAGCAATCTCTTGTTGTTTTCTCAAAACAACAAAAATTTAAATTTAATACATGAAAAAAAATTATTCGTATTGTTATTTAGAAAACCACAAAAAATGAAATCTAATTTGTGGAAATAACTCCGTTGTTAGATATTTCCACAAAAAAAAAAAAAATTGAATTGAAGTGGTATGCATGGAAATAAGCAATCTCTACTTGTCTTCTCAAAGGCCCAACAAGTTTAATCTAAAACATGGAAAAAACAGAATTTCTATTGTTTTTTATAAAACCGCAAAAAATGAAATCTAATATGTGGAATAACTCCGTTCTTATAGTTTTCCACAAAAACAAAAAAATCGAATTGAAGTGTAATACATGGAAAAAAGCAATCTCTTGTTGTTTTCTCAAAACAAAAAAAAATAAAAATTTAAATTTAATACATGAAAAAAAATTATTCGTATTGTTATTTAGAAAACCACAAAAAATGAAATCTAATTCGTGGAAATCACTCCTTGTTACAGATTTCGACAAAAACAAAAAAAAAATCGAATTGAAGTGTAATACATGGAAAAAAACAAGCTCTTGTTGTTTTCTGAAAACAACAAAAATTTAAATTTAATACATGAAAAAAAATTATTCGTATTGTCATTTACAAAACCACAAAAAATGAAATCTAATACGTGGAAATCACTCCTAGTGACAGATTTCCACAAAAAACAAAAACAAAAAATTCAATTGAAGTGTAATACATGGAAAAAAGCAATCTCTTGTTGTCTTCTCAAAACCACAAAAATTTAAATCTAAAACATGGAAAAAAACACAATTTCTATTGTTTTTTAATAAACCGCAAAAAATGAAATCTAATACGTGGAAATAATTCCTTTCTTTTAGATTTCCACAAAAACAAAAAAAAAAAAGAATTGAAGTGTAATACATGGAAAAAAGCAATCTCTTGTTGTTTTCTCAAAACCAAAAAAATTTAAATCCAATATATGGGAAAGACACAATTTCTATTGTTCTTTGTAAAACCGCAAAAAATGAAATCTAAAACGTCGAATTAACTCCCTTCTTATAGATTTCCACAAAAATAAAAAAATCGAATTGAAGTGTAATACATGGAAAAATGCAGTCCCTTTTTGTTTTCTCAAAACTAGAAAAATTTAAATGTAACAAGGAAAAAACATAATTTGTATTGTTATTTACCAAACTGCAAAAAATGAAATCTAATACGTGGAAATAACTCCATTCTTATGGATTTCAAGAAAAACAAAAAAATCGAATTGAACGGTAATGCATGGAAGAAACCAATCTCTTGTTGTTTTCTCAAAACTAGAAAAATTTAAATCTAGTACACGAAAAAAACATTATTTATCATGTTATTTACAAAAGAACAAAAAATGAAATCTGATATGTGGAAATAACTCCATTGTTATAGATTTCCACAAACTCTTGTTGTTTTTTGAAAACCACAAAAATGTAAATCTAACATGGAAAAAACATAAATTGTATTGTTATTTACCAAACTGCAAAAAATGAAATCTAATACGTGGAAATTACTCCATTCTTACGGATTTGCTCAAAAAGAAAAAAATCGAATTGAAGGGTAATGCATTGAAGAAACCAATCTCTTGTTGTTTTCTCAAAACTAGAAAAATTTAAATCTCCTATATGGAAAAAAAAACATTATTTATATTGTGATTTACAAAATCAGAAAACATGAAATCTAGTATGTGGAAATAACTCCGTTGTTATAGATTTCTATAAAAACAAAAAACAAAATCGAATTGAAGTGTAATACATGGATAAAAGCAATCTCTTAGTTTTTTCTCAAACCCACAAAAATTTGAATCTAACATCGAAAAAACATAATTTGTATTGTTATTTACCAAACCGCAAAAAATGAAATCTAGTATGTGGAGATAACTCTGTTGTTACAGATTTCCACAGAAACAAAAAAAAATGGATTGGAGTGCTATACCAGGAAAAAAGCAATCTCTTCTTGTTTTCTCAAAAGAAAAAAAAATTTAATCTAAAACTTCGAAAAAACTCAATTTCTAATGTTTTTTACAAAACCGCAAACAAATAAAATCTAATAAGTGGAAATAACTCCGTTCTTACATATTTCCACGAAAACAAAAAAAATAGAATTGAAGTTTAATACATGGAAAAAAGCAATCTCTTGTTGTTTTCTCCAAACCATAAAAATCAGTCAATTACATGTAAAAAACATTATTTGTATTATTTTTTACAAAACCGCAAAAAATAAAATTTAACACGTGGAAATAACTCCGTTGTTATTGACTTCCACGAAAATAAAAAAAATCAGATTGAAGTGTAATACAAGGAAAACAGCAATCTCCTGTTGTTGTTGTCTCAAAACCACAAAAATTTATATCTAACATGGAAAAAACAAAATTTGTATTGTTATTTACCAGACTGAAAAAAATGAAATCTAATATGTGGAAATAACTCCGTTGTAATAGATTTCCACAAAAATAAAAAAAATTGAATTGAAGTGGTATACATGGAAAAAAGCAATCTCTTCTTGTCTTATCAAAGGCCCAACAAGTCTAATCTAAAGCATGGAAAAAATAGAATTTCTATTGTATTTTTTAAAACCGCATAAAAAGAAATGTAATATGTGGAAGAACTCCGTTCTTATAGTTTTCCACAAAAACAAAAAAATCGAATTGAAGTATAATACATGGAAAAAAGCAATCTCTTGTTGTTTTCTCAAAACAACAAAAATTTAAATTTAATACATGAAAAAAAATTATTCGTATTGTTATTTACAAAACCGCAAAAGATGAAATCTAATACGTGGAAATCACGCGTTGTTATAGATCTCCACAAAAACAAAAAAAAAAGCCAATTGTAGAAAGCAATCTCTTGTTTTTTTCTCAAAACCACAAAAATTTAAATCTAAAACATGGAAAAAACAAAATTTCTATTATTTTTTAATAAACCGCAAAAAATGAAATCTAATACATGGAAATAACTCCTTTCTTTTAGATTTGCACAAAAACAAAAAAAAAAAGAATTGAAGTGTAATACATGGAAAAAAGCAATCTCTTGTTGTTTTCTCAAAACCAAAAATATTTAAATCTAATATATGGAAAAAAACACCATTTCTATTGTTCTTTACAAAACCGCAAAAAATGATATCTAAAACCTGGAATTAACTCCCTTCTTATAGATTTCCACAAAAACAAAAAAATCGAATTGAAGTGTAATACATGGAAAAATGCAATCTCTTGTTGTTTTCTCAAAATCAGAAAAATTTAAATCTAACATGGAAAAAACATAATTTGTATTGTTATTTACCAAACTGCAAAACACAAAATCTAAGACGTAGAAATAACTCCTTTCTTTTAGAATTCCACAAAAACAAAAAAAAAAAAAAGATTTGAAGTGTAATACATGGAAAAAAGCAATCTCTTGTTGTTTTCTCAAAACCAACAAAATTTAAATCTAATATATGGAAAAAAACACAATTTCTATTGTTCTTTACAAAACCGCAGAAAATGCAATCTAAAACGTGGAATTAACTCCCTTCTTATAGATTTCCACAAAAACAAAAAAATTGAATTGAAGCGCAATACAAGGAAAAATGCAATCTCTTGTTGTTTTCTCAAAACCAGAAAAATTTAAATCTAACATGGAAAAAACATAATTTGTATTGTTATTTACCAAACTGCAAAAACTGAAATCTAATACGTGGAAATAACTCCATTCTTATGGATTTCCAGAAAAACAAAAAAATCGAATTGAACGGTAATGCATGGAATAAACCAATCTCCTGTTGCTTTCTCAAAACTAGAAAAATTTAAATCTAATACACGAAAAAAACATTATTTATCTTGTTATATACAAAATAACAAAAAATGGAATCTGATATGTGGAAATAACTCCATTGTTATACATTTCCACAAAAACAGAAAAACTCGAATTGAAGTGTAATAGATGGAAAAAAGCAAACTCTTGTTGTTTTCTCAAAACCACAAAAATTTAAATGTAACATGGAAAAAACATAATTTGTATTGTTATTTACCATACTGCAAAAAATGAAATCTAATACGTGGAAATAACTCCATTCTTATGGATTTGCACAAAAACAAAAAAATCGAATTGAAGGGTAATGCATTGAAGAAACCAATCTCTTGTTGTTTTCTCAAAACTAGAAAAATTTAAACCTAATATATGGAAAAAAAACATTATTTATATTGTTATTTACAAAATCACAAAACATGAAATCTAATATGTGGAAATGACTCCCTTGTTATAGATTTCTATAAAAACAAAAAAAAAATCGAATTGAAGTGTAATACATGGAAAAAAGCAATCTCTTAGTTTTTTCTCAGAACCACAAAAATTTAAATCTAAAACTTGGAAAAAACTCAATTTCTAATGTTTTTTACAAAACCGAAAACAAATGAAATCTAATACGTGGAAATAACTCCGTTCTTACAGATTTTCACGAAAACAAAAAAAATAGAATTGAAGTTTAATACATGGAAAAAAGCAATCTCTTGTTTTTTTCTCCAAACCATAAAAATTTCAGTCAATTACATGTAAAAAACATTATTTGTATTGTTTTTTACAAAACTGCAAAAAATAAAATTTAACACGTGGAAATAACTCCGTTGTTATTGACTTCCACGAAAATAAAAAAAATCAGATTGAAGTGTAATACAAGGAAAAAAGCAATCTCTTGTTGTTGTTGTCTCAAAACCACAAAAATTTAAATCTAACATGGAAAAAACATAATTTGTATTGTTATTTACCAAACTGAAAAAAATGAAATCTAATACGTGGAAATAACTCCGTCGTTACAGATTTCCTCAAAAATAAAAAAAATTGAATTGAAGTGGTGTACATGGAAAAAAGCAATCTCTTCTTGTTTTATCAAAGGCCCAACAAGTTTAATCTAAAACACGGAAAAAATAGAATTTCTATTGTTTTTTATAAAACCGCATAAAAAGAAATCTAATATGTGGAATAACTCCGTTTTATAGTTTTCCACAAAAACAAAAAAATCGAATTGAAGTGTAATACATGGAGAAAAGCAATCTCTTGTTGTTTTCTCAAAACAACAAAAATTTAAATTTAATACATGAAAAAAAATTATTCGTATTGTTATTTACAAAACCGCAAAAGACGAAATCTAATACATGGAAATCACTCGTTGTTATAGATTTCCACAAAAACAAAAAAAAAATCCAATTGAAGAAAGCAATCTCTTGTTGTTTTCTCAAAACCACAAAAATTTAAATCTAAAACATGGAAAAAAAACACAATTTTTATTGTTTTTTAATAAACCGCAAAAAATGAAATCTAATACGTGGAAATAACTCCTTTCTTTTAGATTTGCACAAAAACAAAAAAAAAGAATTGAAGTGTAATACATGGAAAAAAGCAATCTCTTGTTGTTTTCTCAAAACCAAAAAAAATTATATCTAATATATGGAAAAAAAACACAATTTCTATTGTTCTTTACAAAACCGCAAAAAATGATATCTAAAACCTGGAATTCACTCCCTTCTTATAGATTTCAACAAAAACAAAAAAATCGAATTGAAGTGTAATACATGGAAAAATGCAATCTCTTGTTGTTTTCTCAAAACCAGAAAAATTTAAATCTAACAAGGAAAAAACATAATTTGTATTGTTATTTACCAAACTGCAAAAAATAAAATCTAATGCATAGAAATAACTCCTTTCTTTTAGATTTCCACAAAAACAAAAAAAAAAAAAGATTTGAAGTGTAATACACGGAAAAAAGAAATCTCTTGTTGTTTTCTCAAAAGCAAGAAAATTTAAATCTAATATATGGAAAAAAACACAATTTCTATTGTTCTTTATAAAACCGCAAAAAATGCAATCTAAAACGTGGAATTAACTCCCTTCTTATAGATTTCCACAAAAACAAAAAAATTGAATTGAAGCGCAATACATGGAAAAATGCAATCTCTTGTTGTTTTCTCAAAACCAGAAAAATTTAAATCTAACATGGAAAAAACATAATTTGTATTGTTATTTACCAAACTGCAAAAACTGAAATCTAATACGTGGAAATAACTCCATTCTTATGGATTTCCAGAAAAACAAAAAAATCGAATTGAACGGTAATGCATGGAAGAAACCAATCTCTTGTTGTTTTCTCAAAACTAGAAAAATTAAAATCTAATACACGAAAAAAACATTATTTATCTTGTTATTTACAAAATAACAAAAAATGGAATCTGATATGTGGAAATAACTCCATTGTTATAGATTTCCACAAAAACAGAAAAAATCGAATTGAAGTGTAATAGATGAAAAAAAGCAAACTCTTGTTGTTTTCTCAAAACCACAAAAATTTAAATCTAACATGGAAAAAACATAATTTGTCTTGATTTACCATACTGCAAAAAATGAAATCTAATACGTGGAAATAACTCCATTCTTATGGTTTTGCACAAAAACAATAAAATCGAATTGAAGGGTAATGCATTGAAGAAACCAATCTCTTGTTGTTTTCTCAAAACTAGAAAAATTTCAATCTAATATATGGAAAAAAAACATTATTTATATTGTTATTTACAAAATCGCAAAACATGAAATCTAATATGTGGAAATAACTCCGTTGTTATAGATTTCTATAAAAACAAAAAAAAATCGAATTGAAGTGTAATACATGGAAAAATGCAATCTCTTAGTTTTTTCTCAAAACCACCAAAATTTAAATCTAACATGGAAAAAACATAATTTGTACTGTTATTTACCAAACCGCATGAAATGAAATCTAGTATGTGGAAATAACTCTGTTGATACAGATTTCCACAAAAACAAAAAAAAATCGAATTGGAGTGCTATACATGGAAAAAAGCAATCTCTTCTTGTTTTCTCAAAAGCAAAAAAAATTTAATCTAAAACATGGAAAAAACTAAATTTCTAATGTTTTTTACAAAACCGCAAACAAATGATATCTAATACGTGGAAATAACTCCGTTCTTACAGATTTCCACGAAAACAAAAAAAATAGAATTGAAGTTTAATACATGGAAAAAAGCAATCTCTTGTTGTTTTCTCCAAACCATAAAAATTTAAGTGAATTACATGTAAAAAACATTATTTGTATTGTTATTTACAAAACCGCAAAAAATAAAATTTAACACCTGGAAATAACTCCGTTGTTGTTGACTTCCACGAAAACAAAAAAAAATCGGATTGAAGTGTAATACAAGGAAAAAAGCAATCTCTTTTTGTTGTTGTCTCAAAACCTCAAAAATTTAAATCTAACATGGAAAAAACATAATTTGTATTGTTATTTACCAAACTGAAAAAAATAAAATCTAATATGTGGAAATAACTCCGTTGTTAGAGATTTCCACAAAAATAAAAAAAATTGAATTGGAGTGGTATAAATGGAAAAAAGCAGTCTATTCTTGTTTTCTCAAAGGCCCAACAAGTTTAATCTAAAACATGGAAAAAACAGAATTTCTATTATTTTTTATAAAACCGCACAAAATGAAATCTAATATGTGGAATAACTCCGTTCTTATAGTTTTCCACAAAAACAAAAAAATCGAATTGAAGTGTAATACATGGAAAAAAGTAATCTCTTGTTGTTTTCTCAAAACAACAAAAATTTAAATTTAATACATGAAAAAAAATTATTCGTATTGTTATTTACAAAACCACAAAAAATGAAATCTAATACATGGAAATCACTCCTTGTTACAGATTTCCACAGAAACAAAAAAAATCCAACTGAAGTGTAATACATGGAAAAAAGCAATCTCTTGTTGTTTTCTCAAAACCACAAAAAGTTAAATCTAAAACATGGAAAAAACACAATTTCTATTTTTTTTAATAAACCGCAAAAAATAAAATCTAATACGTGGAAATAATTCCTTTCTTTTATATTTCCACAAAAACAAAAAAAAAAAGAATTGAAGTGTAATATATGGAAAAAAGCAATCTCTTGTTGTTTTCTCAAAACCAAAAAAATTTAAATGTAATATATGGAAAAAACACAATTCCTATTGTTCTTTACAAAACCGCAAAAAATGATATTAAAAACTTGGAATTAACTCCCTTCTTATAGATTTCCACAAAAACAAAAAAATCGAATTGAAGTGTAATACATGGAAAAATGCAATCTCTTGTTGTTTTCTCAAAACCAGAAAAATTTAAATCTAACATGGAAAAAACATAATTTGTATTGTTATTTACCAAACTGCAAAAAATGAAATCTAATACGTGGAAATAACTCCTTTCTTTTAGATTTCCACAAAAACAAAAAAAAGACTTGAAGATACATGGAAAAAAGCAATCTCTTGTTGTTTTCTCAAAATCAAAAAAATTTATCTAATATATGGAAAAAAACACAATTTCTACTGTTCTTTACAAAACCGCAAAAAATGAAATCTAAAACGTCGAATTAACTCCCTTCTTATAGATTTCCACAAAAATCAAAAAATCGAATTGAAGTGTAATACATGGAAAAATGCAGTCTCTTGTTGTTTTCTCAAAACTAGAAAAATTTAAATCTAACAAGGAAAAAACATAATTTGTATTGTTATTTACAAACTGCAAAAAATGAAATCTAATACATGGAAATGACTGCATTGTTATGGATTTCCAGAAAAAAAAAATCGAATTGAACGGTAAGGCATGGAAGAAACAAATCTCTTGTTGTTTTCTCAAAACTAGAAATATTTAAATCTAATACACGAAAAAAACATTATTTATCTTGTTATTTACAAAATAACAAAAAATGAAATCTGATATGTGGAAATAACTCCATTGTTATAGATTTCCACAAAGACAAAAAAATCGAATTGAAGTGTAATAGACACAAAAATGAAAATCTAACATGGAAAAAGCATAATTGAAAATGAAATCTAATACTTGAAAATAACTCCGTTGTTACATATTTCCACAAAAACAAAAAAAATTGAATTGAAGTCGTATACATGGAAAAAACAATCTCTTCTTGTTTTCTCAAAAGCACATAAATTTTAATCTAAAACAACGAAAAAACACAATTTCTATTGTTTTTTACAAAACCGCAAAAAATGCAATCTAATATATGGAATAACTCCGTTCTTATAGTTTTCTACGAAAACAAAAAAGTCGAATTGAAGTGTAATACATGGAAAAAAGCAATCTCTTGTTGTTTTCTCAAAACCACAAAAAGTTAAATCTAAACAAGGAAAAAACACAATTTCAATTTTTTTTAATAAACCGCAAAAAAAAAAATCTAATACGTGGAAATAATTCCTTTCTTTTATATTTCCACAAAAACAAAAAAAAAAGAATTGAAGTGTAATATATGGAAAAAAGCAATCTCTTGTTGTTTTCTCAAAACCAAAAAAATTTTAATCTAATATATGGAAAAAACACAATTCCTATTGTTCTTTACAAAACCGCAACAACAAGTTTAATCTAAATCATGGAAAAAAGAAATATAATATGTGGAATAACTCCGTTGTTATAGTTTTCCACAAAAACAAAAAAATCGAATTGAAGTGTAATACATGGAAAAACGCAATCTCTTGTTGTTTTCTCAAAATAACAAAAATTTAAATTTAATACATGAAAAAATTATTCGTATTGTTATAAGATGAAATCTAATACGTGGAAATCACTCGTTGTTATAGATTTCCACAAAAACAAAAAAAAAATCCAATTGAAGTGTAATACAAGGTAAAAAGCAATCTCTTGTTGTTTTCTCAAAACCACAAAAATTTAAATCTAAAACATGCAAAAAACACAATTTATAATGTTTCTTAATAAACCGCAAAAAATGAAATCTAATACGTGGAAAGAACTCCTTTCTTTTAGATTTCCACAAAAACAAAAAAAAAAGAATTGAAGTGTAATACATGGAAAAATGCAATCTCTTGTTGTTTTGCTCAAAACCAGAAAAATTTAAATCTAACATGGAAAAAACACAATTTGTATTGTTATTTACCAAACTGCAAAAAATAAAATCTAATACGTGGAAATGACTCCTTTCTTTTAGATTTCCACAAAAACAAAAAAAAAAGATTTGAAGTGTAATACATGGAAAAAAGCAATCTCTTGTTGTTTTCTCAAAATCAAAAAAATTTAAATCTAGTATATGGAAAAAAACACAATTTCTATTATTCTTTACAAAACCGCAAACTATGAAATCTAAAACGTGGAATTAACTCCCTTCTTATAGATTTCCACATCCCCCACATTCTAAAGTGTGACAAAAAGAGAGTACCGAATTTATCTCGTGGTCGGGCACGCATTTTCGCACCATTTGATCGGAACAAATCTTGTAGAGGTAGGGGTCTTCCCAGAGGTAATAGCGTGAGTCGTTTTTTATTTTGTCCTTTTGAGCTCGAGAGAGAGTGTTTGGCAATTCGCGAGTTTCGAGGTAGTTGACGATGTCGGCGTACCAAGGCGCCATGCCATGGATAGTATAGAGTTGCTCGTCGGGAAAGAGTTCGTTGATCGGAATGATATCGCCTTTGTTTGTCGGGAGTCGGCTAAGATGATCGGCCACCAAGTTTTCGGCTCCTTTTTTATCCCGAATCTCAACGTTAAACTCTTGAAGGAGAAGGATCCATCGGAGGAGGCGAGGTTTGCACTCCTTCTTTTTCATCAGGTGTTTGAGCGCCGCGTGATCTGAAAACACAACAACCTTCGTCCCGACCAAATATGATCGGAACTTTTCCAATGCAAAAATAATTGCTAATAATTCTTTTTCAGTTGTGGTGTAATTTCTTTGGGCTTCGTCTAGGGTCCTAGAGGCATAGTAAATTACATGAGGATCCTTACCAACGCTTTGGCCCAAGACGGCACCAACGCACAAGTCGCTAGCGTCACACATGATTTCGAAAGGGAGATTCCAGTCGGGAGGCTTGATGATTGGAGCCTCGCACAATTTCCCTTTTAAGATGTTGAATGCCTCCTTGCATGCGTCATTGAACTCGAATTTTACTTCTTTTTGGAGAAGGCGACACATGGGTTGGGCGATCTTGGAGAAATCTCGAATGAATCGCCTATAGAAACCCGCATGGCCGAGAAAGGAGCGTACGTCTTTCACATTGCGAGGATATGGAAGCGTCTTTATTACGTCAATCTTTGCTTTGTCGACCTCCAGGCCTTTTTCTGATATTAAATGCCCTAAAACAATTCCTTGGCTCACCATAAAGTGGCACTTCTCAAAATTTAAGACAAGATTAGCTTCCACACACTTTTCCATTATTAGGCCCAAATTATGGAGACACTCGTCAAAAGAGTTGCCATAAATGGAAAAGTCATCCATAAACACCTCAATGAATTTAGAAATATATTCAGAAAAAATAGAGATCATACACCTTTGAAATGTACCAGGTGCGTTGCACAACCCGAACGGCATCCTTCGATAGGCGAATGTACCAAAGGGACACGTGAATGTTGTCTTCTTTTGGTCGTCGGGGTCGATGGCGATTTGAAAATATCCCGAATAGCCATCCAAGAAGCAATAGTAAGGTCGCTCTTCTGTTATTTTTTAAGAATTTTTGTATTTGTTGCAGCTCACATGTTTTGATGGGAGGGATATGTTAATACTTAATAGCATTGAGAAATGCTAATTGAATGATGCTACTAAAGTACTGTCATGCAAACACATGCCCGTAAGAACAGTTCAAGTAATTAAAGCCCAACTAATGTATAAATAACTATTAATTCCATGGGCCGTTGATGGGCCTGATCTATCTCTATATCCCTCTCACGAGCCCGTCCCAACCTTGATTCAGAATTTATTCCGGGCTCTTAAGAACAATTCGGGAATTGATTTCTCGGTTTTTAAATGAGCCGAACCTCCCCTTCCCTCCGCCAACTTGAGAGAGAGAGAGAGAGAGAGAGAGAGGGGGAAGAACATCAATGACATAAAAGAATGGAGAGTGATGTGGATGAAGAGATTAAATTGGCTTGATCGAACAATGTCAATCGAATTTACTGGATACAAGTAATAAGTACTGAGTTTTCCTTTATTTAATAAAAATAGGAATTTACAAGAGGTCGTTACAACTACAAAGCTCCATAATTACCCCCAAAATGGCCCCATAATTATCCTAAATTACTGCCAAAATTATGCATTCTTTTTTTTTTTTGTTCATTCATGAATTTAGATCAATATTTACTATTGTTTCGAGTCTTATTAAGCTGATTTTTCTATTAAATTTCTAGATAAAAAACTTTACTTATATCAATCTTTAATACTTGTTTGTACATTGTTCTAGTATAGGGAATCAGAAAATTAGGACAAGGGAGCATTGTAACTACATGGAAGTTGGAAGCCATGCAAGCATGTGGAAGTTGGAAATTAGGGTTGAGGGTTGTGGATTGAATTGTAGCGGGAAAGCTGGATGAGCTACTTTTTACTAATTAGGATTAATTTGAGTTAGGGATTGGGATTGGACAACAATTAGGTATGATATACTAATTACAGTTCATTACGATCTAGAGTTAAGAACTATGTCCACTTGGATGAATTATATTTGTATGAGGGAAGCGTAAGTATATATGTAATTGTATTTGAATTTGTTTGAATATATTGTTTTGTATGAGATTTTATGACTTGAGTGTAATCAAACTGTTGATAATAGGCTTGGGACATGATCTTGTTCCAACGCCAATGGTAGACTTGTTATAGGGTGCCTTCATTTTGTCACATTAATGCATCGACACGTCATCAGTCCATATGGTGGCAATCAAGCCTAAAAACCGGATTTTTATTTTGGGCTGTATTATCACCAAAAGTGTATTGGGCTGAATTAGCATCAGCTTTTGATTTCTTTTTTTAATACCATTTTTTTCAAAAATAAACCAGGAAATACCACTCCTTTCAAACTAATATGGTATCTACCATTTCCGGCACTACTTTTATAATTTTTCAAAAATTGGGTTAATTAGTGAAAAAAACGTGTTCCGCCACTGCCACTGGTTGAACAGGAAAAAAATTAATTTTTTCTTAGGAATTTTTTTTTTCATGTTCCGCCACTGCCTGTGGCGAAACAATGTTTTCAGCATTTTTTTACACTAATTAACTCTATTTAACCAGCCAAATGAGAAATTTTTGAAAAAGCTGAAAATTCACATGTTCTGTCACTACTAGTGACGGAACAATATCTGTTTCGCCACTAATAGTGGCGGAAATGGTAGTTAGCTTATTATTTTCAAAGCAGTGACAAGTGTTAGTTTATTTTTGAAAAAAATGATATATAAAAAAAAATCTCAGCTTTTTCAGAGCATTTAATGCAGCCCACGGGCATGATGGGCAGGCAGGTCCAATCATAATTAATGCTGTCAAATTTTTCAAAAAAATTCAGAAGGCCCGCCAAATTTTTTGTTTTATTTTTGGAATAAAAAGTCCAAATAAAACCGGCCCAGATAAAAGACCTAAAAATGCGAATTTCGAAAAAAAAAAAAACATTTGCCCCCTCTCTTTTGGTAATTCCCCGATTCGACCGGCGATTCCACCACCGTGCAGCGAATACCTCTAGTTTGGCTTCTGACTGAAATTGAAACTGAGAAGATGGCGTCGATTACCACTTCCCACCGGCGTAGGCACCATCTCGCCGAAAAACACCAGGTTACCACCAGCAAACAACAATTTCTTAAAATAAAATTTCTGTATTAATTTTGGAAATAAATTGTTGGGTCTGAAATTTGATTTAGGGTTCAATTTAGGGTTGGATTCTCTATTTCTGAATTGAGGACATAACAGCTGCAATTACCACTGTCGGTTGCGATTAAAAAAATCAGATAGGATTTGATTTTGTGACACTTGTGCTCACCGGCGGTGACCAGTTCTTTACTTGATAATGGAGGTTAATCAAAGGGTTAGTATTAGTTTGTTTGACTTTTTTTCTGCCTTTGTTTTCATTTCAATTATTTGATTTTCTGATTTTTCGTCTGGATTTTTTCTGATAGTGGAGTTTTGTACCTTTTCTGGATTTCTTTAGTGCAAAATAATACTTCCATTTCCAGTTGAATCATTTATTTGTTGAAATTTTGAATTTTTAATGGCAATTTCTTATTTTTTTTACCTTAATTTTGGTGCTAATTTAGGGTTTATTAAATTAGATTTTTGTAAAATTTCTTGTTGTTATTTTAAATTATTTCTTGTTTTAGTCCCCTGGATCAGTATTTAGTAGTGCTAATTTAGGTTTTGTTAAATTTATGCATTTTGTTTTTTTCCATTATTTTCAGAAAAATATTATTGATTAATTTTGAATTATTTGATGCTAATTTCTTGATTTATTTGTTTTTATTTCTTATTTCATTCACCTGAATTCTTAGTGCTAATTAGGCTTTGCGAAGTTAATTTATTTTTATTTTCTTTATTTCAGAAATATCTATATATATTTTGAATTTTTTGCATGCTAATTTCTTTGTTTGTTTTTTTTATATTATTTTACATTTAGTCTGAGAGATTTTTTGTAATTTTCAGAAATTAATGGCAATATTTGAAAGTTTCTCTATGATAATTGCTTGAGTTTTTTTTTTATTTCTTTTTTTTTTTTAACCTAATTGCCAACATAGTGGTGTTAATTTCTAATTAATGTGTCACAACCTAACATGAGAGCCCAACCCAAAAGACTAGTCTATTTGGTGAAAGAACATGTTGGGTTGTAAACCCCACCTCAAATGCCCATACAAGTGAGGTGAGACAAATCCCATAATTTGCAAATAGTTCCAAGTCATGACAATCGTCCCTCATTCGGGACCGACGTCCTTATTGGTCACGTCTACGATGGTGCCACGTTGGTCACGGTTGGCTCTCCCAGGCCACCACTCCGAGTTGGCTTTGATACCAACTGTCACAACCCAACATGAGGGCCCAACCCAAAAGACTAGTTTATTAGGTGAGAGAGCATGTTGGGTTATAAACCCCACCTCAAATGCCCATACAAGTGATGTGAGAAAAATTCCATAATTTGCAAATGGTTCCGGGTCATGACATAATGACTTGTTCTATTTTTTTTTTTTGTTTATACTTTTTTTTCCCTTTTTGGTTTCAGTTCTCTCTTTTTTTGTAATTTGTAATTTCCTAATTTTTTTCCACGGTTTTTAGAAATATCTTTTTATATTTTGAACTTTTTGATGGTAATTTATTGTTTTTTTGGGTATTATTTTTTGTTTTATTCACCTAGTTTATAATGCTAACTTACTGTTTATATTTTTGGTTTGATTTTCTTTGTTCTTCAGAAATATCTTTTATTGAAGTTGACTTTTTTTTATGGTAATTTCTTGTTTTTCTTTTTGTATTATTTTCTGTTTAATTGACCATAATTTGTAGTGATAACTTACTGTTTATGAAATTTATTTATTTGGTTTTCATTTTCTTTAAAATTTAGAAACATCTTTTATTTATTTTGAAAATCTTTGATGGTAATTTTTTGTTTTATTTTGCATTATTTCGTGTTAGCTGGTATTTGTTTAGTCATTCAGATAGTGAGCGTTTTTTTATTTAAAATAACTTTTAGTTGTAATGTAGGTTTTATTTCTAGTTTTTTATTTACATTAATTTTTAGTGTTAATTTTGGTTTTGTGAAATTAATTTATTTTATTTTATTTAGTGCTAATTTAGTGTTAAATTCCTAATTAGGGTTAATTGCTACATTAGTGGTTTTAATTGGTGATTAATGGCATGTTTTGCAAAACTTGGATTGATTCCCATAACAGCGGCATGTTTTGAAAATTAAATTGGGTTACTTCATAATTAGAGTTTGATTGCAAAATTAGAGTATGATGATTTCGGGTTTTCCTTTATATTTGTGATATAATTCTATATTTGATCATGTATTTGCTAAATTTGAACTTTTGAGGTATGAAACGACCCTAGAATTATTGCTGTAAATCAAAAAGATGTAGAGCTGTGTATTATGTAAATATTATATCAGGGAATGTTCTTGTTTCTAAATTATTGCTTTCTTTTATAGTAAATTTATTGGTATTAATCTGGACTATTCTGGGTGTTTAATTATGGATATTGTTTTGTAAATTAATGGGTGTAATTGTTAAATATTTTGGTATATTAATGATAATATTGTGTATGGAAATATATATGGTCTTTTGGTGGCAGTAAATAGATTGGAACATGATTATTAGTGATTGATTCAGGAAATATTTGAAGTAGTTTTATGGTGGTAATATTAGAAATCCTGGTATTCACCCACAAGCAATAATCATGGCTGGACTCGTTTTTTCCGTTAATGGCGTGAAAAAATGGCATTAATTTGTAGACTAATGTATATATGTTAATGGCGATAAATTTGAAGAATTTGGTAGTAACAATTAATGGTGATTGAAGAGTTTGGTTCTATGTAACAGTTAAACTTGTGAGTCGCACAGTATTAAAGGAAGTTTTTTTTAAAGCACATAAGAGAATTAATAGCAATTAATTAATATGAGAGATTTCCAAAAAATTTGAATAATCATCATTATTGACCCATTCCGAACCATGTACAAGTTTCTAAAAAATCAAACTCAACAATTTTTTTTGAAAGAAAATCAACTCAATAGTTAAAAATAAAATTACAACTACACTTGCCAAATTTCATCATTAACCTACCTAAAAAGTCACCATAATAATCCATACATTATTAGCCATCCCAATAGATTCTATATATTCATCATTTTTTTTAAATTGGCACACCTACCACAAAAGAGCTCCCATTATTTTCAGGGGCGGAGCCAGACTTCCATCATAAGGGGGCCGAGCCATATAAAAAAGCTACTTCAATTTTTTATAATTAATATTAGAAATAATTTTTTTTACATGTTTTTATATGTCCCAATCTAATTAATTTGATCAAATAATCATTATTATTATTATTTTCCATGAGATTGTTATATAGATATATGAAATAATTTATTCTGTTGTGGTAAAATGAGATTTTGTTAAGACAAACTTAATATAGGTATTTTTAAATAATATAATCAATGTATTTTTAAATTATAATTACTATATAATCATTCATATTAGAAATTATTGTCAAGTTAATTGAATCTATAAGAATATAGAAAATATTTTTTATTCTAATATTGTCAATTGAATCTATACGAATATAGAAAATATTTTTTATTCTAATATTGTCAAGTTAATTGAATCTATGCAATATACATAACATTGTTTTCATAAAAAAAAATATATAGAACATATACTCACATGAACAGGAACAGACGCACTCGCGACCGTAAGCACTGCGGTCCCACGTATAAACCACCTGTCGGGACTTCAGATGAGGAGGGTTAGTACGCTCGTGAGAACGATGGACCGTTTCGGAAGGTCTCTCTCGTGACCTTAGAGATGTTTCGGAGGCCTAGCCCCGGGAGAACCCTAGCCTACCTTGCGAGTATGACCTTCAGTCCCCTACTCGAGAACCAACCCTCATCACCCGCTATATCCACCTATATGTGATAACCACTCCACTCCACCATTCATCCACCACTTTTTCAAATAACCAAAGGGGGAGAGATCCGTGCAGTTACAGATTACAAGGGCCAAAATCAGAAGAACGCAAGTCTCGAAAACGGTTGCAATTGCCGTTAACACTAAGTCGCGCGTCGTAGTAGGTGACAAACCAAGGCGCGAGCAAGACGAATGGACTAAGGCAAGTTGCTCAATTCAGCCAAGGAGAAAGAGAAAAATCAGGCTAGTGACTTGTCCCGCAAAGGAGGAATGTGGAAAGAAGTTTGGGTTACTTGATTCAGCCAGGGAAAAAAGAGGATATCAGGCTAGCAACCCAAATTGCGATAGGAGGCGCGAACAAGACAAAAACTCGACGAAACGAAGAAAAATCTGTGATCGAAAAAAAATTGTCAGAATTGGCGCCAACTAAAGGAGATATAATACGAGTCGTGAATAAAGGCCAAAGAAGAAGAGAAAAATATAGGCCGCGACTTCCACACAACCAACCAGAGGACGAGCAGCTAAAGAGAAGGAGACAAGGAGAAAAGAGAAAAATTTAAATGGTTAGCAGCTCGTCAAATCCAAGGGGGACTAAAAGTACGATTGACCAAATGGGCTAAGGAGAAAGGAAGAAAAAGAGAGAGCCGGTCACTCGTGATTTGGAGAAACCACTTTAGAAACAGTTAGTTGGAGGTGAATCCTTCGGAGTAACATCTGAACAGAAGTAGGAAGGGCTAAACTGGACAATTTGAAGTGACGCCGCGATCTGGAATGCCGAACACCCCAAATGCCAGCTTGTATCCAATAAAAAGTTTTTCAATCATTCAAAAAAAAAACGATCACGGATAAGACGAAGGAAAAGAGCGACATCCGCGCTCGCGAACACATCGACCGCACGACAAGAGATAAGCTTGGGGAAACCTTTCCCCACGTCAAGGATTAAGCTTGGGGAAGACCCCTCCCCATGAATCGACAAGGCTATCGGCGCCTTAGAAACATCACGGCTAGAGTAACCACGCAAGGATTGAACCCTGAGTAGAGAGAAGAGAAATATATATATATATATACTACCCATAATATCCACCAAAATACAAGTCTTAAAGAGGGAGTTGAATAGACATTGAGGGTGTGATCCGGTAAGGTATAGCGCAGGTTAACCCAGACCGAGCAATTGGTCATTCTTCTAAGGCACGCGACAAGATCTCGAAGGACGGTTCCGTCGAAGGATCGGGTCGTTTCACTCCGATGGACGAATGGGTATTTTATGCGGAGGACCAAAGAGCGAGAAGGATGCGGGTGCACGAGCGAGAGTTCATGCGAGACATGAGAATCGCACGAGTAAAGTAAGTCGGATGTTTGGTCCAGAGTTGTGACTTGCTCGGGACGAGCAAGAGTAAGCTTGGGGAATTGTGATAGGGGTATTTTATATAGATATTTACCCGCTATCTGGTATCTTATTTTCTGCACTTTAATTAGTATTTCTAGTAGTTTATTTATATTTTAACCCAAAATCCAAGTTACTGCCAAGGTCATATGTGATTGTAGGAATTATAGCAAAAAGACCAAAAAAAAAAGGACGCAAAAGAGGCGCAAGAAAGCCAAGGAACGATTGGAGCAGTTATCGCACCGTGGTCCCACCGCACGGTAACATGCGTCTCGTCAGCACGGATCATTAGCAATCTCTACCTGAGAAGAGTGGCTTGATGGCATCTAAACTGGGAAAGAAACACAATCACTGGAATCACGGACTGATTGATTGGCTAGTTAAGAGGAGATCTGACAACGCTAGGTAGACATGCTCAAGAAGGAGCAATCAAGGTTCAATCAACTTTAATGGCGAGAAGATATGCTAGGATATTCGAGAGATACTACTCGCCATCTGGAGACGTTGGAAACCTTAGGTATCTCCCCTATAAAGGCCCTTAGACGGGATGACAGAAGGGGGAACAATTCAGAGAGAGAGAGAAAGAGAGAATAGTCTCGTTAGTTGCGCGTGGTGACAGCCTGCGACTACAGACTTAGTTTTAGAGAGAGAGAGAGTTCAATTATGATCCTCATGTATCTTGGTTTTGGTTATTGTATCATGTACTGTAACTAACTCCGCCCCCTAGGGCGCGGTGTTAGTAGTCTATCAATTTAATATTTCAATAAGTTATTTTTCTCCTTTGTCCGTCATTATTATTTGTTGTGATATTGTTTGTGAATTGTTTAACTCTTATCTTGAAGTATGTAGTGCGCCACACGGCAAAATACTTAGGCGAGTAGGTGAAGGGCCGAGAGGAGAAATCGAAAGCCAGACCCACGAACACTTGGACAGATGAGGCCTGAGAGTAGCCGGGACGTTCGAGGGGAACAAGGAACGCCACAGATCCCGAAGGGCTCGTACTCTGGTCGGGTATCTCGGAAGTGCGAGCACAGCGATTCACTGCGAGAGCCGGCTTTGCGATACCAGGGTGTTTCTCCCTCATCAGCATTAATAAGAAGGACAAGGAGAGGCAACAGAAGAAAGTACCGATGAGATAGATGAAACCACCAAGCCCTAGACCACTCTCTACTCAGACAACTTCTAGATCACCCCATGTGCGAGCACTGACAACGCGAGCACCAGATCTTTTACTTTATTTTATTTTATTTACTCTTTCTCGCACAACCAAACAACCATTAGATTAGGTTTGGATTACCAACCGGTAGCTAGTCTAGTACTCTACCTTTGGCCTTCCTGTGGATCGACACCCCGGCTTTACTACATCGCAAGGTCGTGAGGGAGACCAAGAAAAGTGAAACTGAGGCTCTAAATTTGAATAGGAAACCACTACTTAGTATCTATATACACCATCGTCAGCACTAAAAAAGATACCGAGAGGTATTTCTATGACAGATGTAGGTAATGATGGCGATTTGATGGGATCATCTCAACCAAACATTCTCAAGCTAAATCTTGTTGATCCGACTTTAGACGAAACAGACAAAATCAACGTGCCACAACAACAACTGAATGATGACAGCCCGACTCAAAATCATAATCAAGAGGACTCTCAACCGATGCAACAACCCGAGCCAGAACCTCCACAATAACAAATACCAGAGGTACTACAAGATGGTTGCACTCAAATTGAGCGAGTCCTTCTTGCATAGCTAAAATCCAATCGGTGTCTCCATTTGCTTCTTTGAAGGACTTGGGTTCGGTTTGGGAGAGGAAAGCACAAGTTTCGAATTCCTTCTCGTGGATCTCTCAAGACATTTGATAGAGGATGTGTTCGACGACCGATCTATTATCATTACCAAATGGGTGTTTCGGAACAAACTCGACAAACACGGTACGGTTGTGAGAAATAAAGCGAGATTTTGCGCTCAAGGATTCAAGCAACAAGAATGAATCGACTTTTGCCCCAGTTGCTCGGTTGGAGTCCATTAGACTACTCTTAGTATACGCATCAATTAAAGGGTTCACACTCTTTCAAATGGATGTTAAGAGTGTGTTTCTAAATGAATTTCTCAAGGAAGAGATCTACCTAGTGCAACCCCCCGATTTCAAGGATCCGACCTATCTGGATCACGTTTACAAGCTCATGAAAGTTTTATACGGATTAAAGCAAGCACCTCGAGCGTGATATGGAAGACTCTCAACATTCCTCAAATTTTTATAGTCAATACCATGGGTTTGTCGAAACCCTTTCGCAACCAATTTTGCTTTATAGGTATGCACCTTACCATCCATGTCGGTTTTCTTCTTAAAAACCCATTTACAACCGATGGTCTTAATACCTTCGGGTGGATCAATCAAGTTCCAAACTTGATTATCATATATGGATTGTATCTCGGCTTTCATTGCATCTTGCCATCTATTGGAGTCCGAGCTTGTAATAGCTTCTTTGTAGGATGTAGGATCATCATCTATGAGAATTACATCATCCTCATTACTAACAAGAAATCCATATCTCTCGAGTTCATGACGGTTCCTACCTATTCTACGAGGAAGCACTTGTGTTTCAACAATTGGCTCTTCAAGTCTTGAAGATTCCAGTGGCTCTTCCATCGACCGTTCATTGCTTTCATGTGGTTCTTGAACTTCTTCATGATTTTCTTTGCTCCCACAATTTCCTTTGGAAATAAACTCCCTTTCCAAAAAGTGGCCCTTTCGAGCAACAAACACTTTGTTCTCTGACGGGTTGTAAAAGTAATATCCTCTTGTTTCTTTAGGATATCCCACAAATAAGTATTTGTCAGATTTTGGTGTTGACTTGTCAGAAATCTGATGCTTAACATAAGCTTCGCAGCCCCAAATCTTTAGAAAAGACAATGTGGGACTCTTTCCAGTCCATATCTTATATGGACTCTTTTGAACAGTTTTTGATGGTATTCTATTAAGAATGAACGCGGCTGTTTCAATGGAATAACCCCAAAAAGATATAAGAAGATCTGTTTGACTCATCATAGAACGAACTATATCTAATAAAGTTTGGTTTCTCCTTTCTGATGTACCATAAGGTGTTCCAGGAGAAGTGAGTTGTGAAACTATTCCACACTCTTTCAGATAATCGTCAAACTCTAGGTTTAGATATTCGCCGCCTTGATCCGATCGAAGTGCTTTAATCGCAATGCCAGAGGTATGTTGTATTTGAGTCATTCGGTTTAAATCGTTTAGTGTTAATATTATATATGGACTTATAATTCTCTTTCTTAAGATCTAGCACGTAAATATCTCTTTCTAATAGAACATTTCCATAGAAAAGATTATTCTTTAAGATAGAACAATTATTATTCTCAATAACAAATTTATAACCATCCAAAGCTAGACTAGAAATAGAAATAATATTTCTGCTCATAGCAGGTACAAAATAACAATTATTAAGTACTAATGCAAGTCCACTAGGTAAAGTCAATAAATAAGTTCCTACGGCTAATGCAGCAACTATTGCTCCATTTCCCACACGCAGGTCGACTTCACCCTTAGCTAATCTTCTACTCCTTTGCAGTCCCTGCACATCCTTACAAATGTGAGTACCACATCCGGTATCCAATAACTAAGATTTAGGAGTAAGTGAATTAGTTTCAATAATAAAAATACCTGAAGCGGTAGTCACACTACCCTTCTTGATTTCGTCCTGATAGAGTTTGCAATTTCTCTTCCAATGGCCAACCTTGTTGCAATGGAAGCAAACTCCCTCCTTGTCTTTCTTGATCTTAGGTTTAGGCAACACCTTGCCATTACCCTTGCTCTTGTTCTCGGTCTTCTTACCCTTCTTCTTGTGAACCATTAAGACGTCTTTGACAACATTTGTCTTCATGTCCTCCTGTGCGTTTTTAAGCATCCCATGCAACTCGGTGATGGATTTCTCCATCTGATGCATATTATAGTTCATGATGAATTGCTTAAAACTAGGAGGCAACGACCTGAGAATTATGTCAACAGCCAATTCTCTGGGCATAGCTGAACCAAGCCTCTCCAATTGATCAAGATAGCTCTTCATCTTGAGTTCATGAGCACTCACAGATGAACCTTCAACCATCTTCATATCAATCAGAGAGACTGTCGCTTTGTAGCGCTCAACTCTAGTCTGCTCTTGGAACATTTTCTTGAGAGTTACGATCATATCGTAAGCACCCATGTCCTCCAATTGCTTCTGAAGCTCGGAGGTCATGGTCGCTAGCATGAGACGAGCTATCTCTGTGTCGTCTTTGACATATTTAGCATACGCATCTCGGGCAGCCCTTGCGGCTCCCTGTTCTGGTTCCTCTGGGTAAGCCTCTTCTATGACATACAATTTATTGTCAGCCTTGAGAACAATTCTCTGGTTTCTAAACCAGTCAAGAAAGTTAGACCCATTGAGCTTATCCTTCTCAAGGATAGATCGCAAATTCAACCCAGTTGAATTATTATTATCTGCCATTATTCTACAAGTTAAAATGTAAAGTGCCATTATTATTTATTCATTGGGGTTGTTTTGTTTTGGTGTTTCTTATATTGTACTCCCACTATTTTTCTTCAAATCAACCACCTTCAGTAGTATTGATTCGGAAACTTCAATTAGATGAGGTTTCATAGTGAGTTAAGATCCGTATTTCATTGAGTATTAAGTGCGCTTTGGCGCAACCCTCAATACACAACTATTTAGGTAGGAACACTTCCAATTGTATCATATACAACTCTTTCCTTTTATGGAATGAGCATCATATGCCCGGTGTATTATTCCATCTTATGCCCTGAGCCCAAGTCCGACTTGCTTGCTCAGTTAAGTTTAACCATGTATGATTATCGGCGAAATAGAGTCCAGCACACTCAGCTTTGGCATGACCCATGCTGGACGCCATTTCCCGCATACCCTCCTTTACAAAGACAATCCCCCATATGCTCAGCTTTGGCATGACCCACATGGAAGACTGTCTAAGTACTAAGGGCTTCAGTGACATGGGGGGGACTTCCTTACTTAACATTCTGAAGGATTTTGTTTTAGATTTATAAATATAAACATCACAGAAACTAAGTTAAATATGGTATGAGCCTATTCCTCAAGAGTGATCATGAGATTCATATTCCTAGATCTATCTCTAGATTGCAGGAGTAATCTTCAACGAACCCTTCGTTGTGTGTGTGCGAAGATCCAATGCCATCTTCCAAAGATCGCGCCAAGATCCTTGCCTTGTAGTCTTGATATAATATCTACCCTAACAACTATCCTGTTGCTAGAAAAAGTAATTTATAATTTTGGACAACTCACTGGTTGCCATAGCTATTAAATAAAATTACAAGCATTCACACAAAAGATTACATCACAGAACAATCATAGATCTAAAGCTCATACCATATTTGTATATTTAAATTCCATGTATAACAAAAATTAGGGTTTCTCGCAAAATCAACATTATTCCGTTGGGAACGGAACTATTCCGTTCTCAACGGACTATTCTGTTCTCAACGGACTATTCTGTTCTCAACAAAGACGTGCTGGAAATTCATATTACCTTTAGTTTTAGTTCCGTTTCCAAAACGGATTTCGAAAAACAATTTTCCGAAACTCTAGAAAATCATAATATCCAATATTATATTCCTAGAAACTATTTCCGTGATGTTTTGAAATAATATTTTCAAAACCCTAAAATTTATTATACTAGAATTTACTAAATTTTAAATATAATCGACGATTATTTCCTTAACAAACGCTCTAATGCCACTGTTGGGAAACTCGTAGCCATGTACGTTACATGCGCAGCGGCACGGGTTAAACCCTCCCAAGGATCATCGTAAAGGAAATAAAGGTATAAGATTATGCTGTTAAAATTTATACCTCGGATCTTCCTGATCCGCGAGACGAAGAACGGATGTAGGTCTGAACTATTCTGACTTGCAACCTTCTCCTTCCTGAAGTTCGACTCGTGAACTTCCTTTGCTTCTCCTAGGGATGAAGAAGATCGATCGCTCGCAAGTCCTCAAGATAGAGAACCTCTACTCGTATCCACGCGAACTTTAGACGCACGGAATAACCGGACTTGGCTAGACGAGTCCGGAAATACTTTCCGAATTCTCTCAAAACTTTCTCTCTCTTTTCTGTTTAATAGACGGGCTCTAAGGCTTCTGAATTGTGTGTGGAATAGAGAGACTCTACTCTTCTATTTATACTAGAAAGAGAGGAGAACGATTGCTCAATTACCATAATTAAAACCCTAATCTACGCCTATTCCGTTGCCAACGGAACTATTCCGTTGCCAACGGAATATGTATTTCCATAACGAAATACTTGGCAACTAAGGTTATTACAGTTTCCATATCTATTCCGTTGCGAACGGAACTATTCCGTTGCCAACGGAATATGTATTTCTATAATGGAATACTTGGCAACTAAGGTTATTACAGCTTCCATATCTAGTCCGTTGGGATCGGAACTATTCCGTTGCCAACGGAATATGGTAATGTTTTGTTCAATCAATTATCCAATAATTGATTATTTCGTTCACCAATTTATACATCATATGTATAACTATTTTGAGATATATTCATCCTGTACGAATGGAGTTCATTGTGTGACCGTGTAGGTTCCATTTAACGCTGACAACGATCTTCTAAAGATCGTAAGTCATGAGTAACCTCTAGACTGATGTCATGACTACCCATGTTAAATGAAATGATCAGCGATCATAAATCTATCTGAATAGACGTTTGCTTATTCCTTTTGTTCTATGATATATGTCTTGATCACAAGGCATGGAAGTATGTCATCCTTCAGTTTAATCAAAGTCTCTTTCCTGATCGAGAATTAGACAGAATAAATACAAAATGATATTAACAACACATGTTAATCCATTTTGAGCATAGCCATGCATTTCCTTCAACACATGAATGACACCTCGGGTTCACGTCATCAGAATACGTCATTCTGATAGTAGAACTGTGAACCAATGAATGACATTCTAAAATATCCCTAGTGGTATGTAGGATGTTTATAGAGATAAACATACTTCAGGTAAGAAGCTATATATCCACACTAGTATATTCGCAGACTGGATGATCTTGTTCTGTTGATCATGGGCATAGGGATGTCAAGTTTGGAATATAGGTACGTATTAGAGAACACGTACTGGACTGACCACACTATGAGAATATGCCTGGTACATGTCATTAGTGATTCTCATATGAATAGTGTGCTTGTTCCTACGACCTGAGGTCACCATGGATTCCTGTGTATGGAACTGCATACTTTAATATGATCCTACGTCATCCGTAACAGGATGATCATTAGGGTCATCATTAAGTATGCACTTAATCATGACGAGGAATGTGAGTGACCAAGATGGGATTTGTTGCTCTCGTCAAGAGGGAGATATCTCTGGGCCCCTTATGAACTAAGACTGAAGGAAATGCATGGACATGCTCAAAATGGATTAACATGTGTTGTTAATATCATTTTGTATTTATTCTGTCTAATTCTAGATCAGGAAAGAGACTTTGATCAAACTCAAGGATGACATACTTCCATGCCTTGTGATCAAGACATATATCATAGAACAAAAGGAATAAAGCAAACATCTATTCAGATAGTTTTATGATCGCTAATCATTTCATTTAACATGGGTAGTCATGACATCAGTCTAGAGGTTACTCATGGCTTACGATCTTTAGAAGATCGTTGCCAGCGTTAATGGGAACCTACACGGTCACACAATGAACTCCATCAATACGAGATGAAAATACCTCAAAACAGTTATACATGTGATGTATAAATTGGTGAACGAAATAATCAACTATTGAATATTTGATTGAACAAAACAACACCATTTCGTTGGAAATGGAATAGTTCCGTTCCCAACGAAATGGATATGAAAAGTTCTTATTCCTTGGCAGCAAGATTTTATTAAGGAAACACCTATTTTGTTGGGAACATAATAGGTCCCTTGGAACGGAATAGGTGCAGGATTAGGATTTTCAGTTATGGTAGCCGAGTAATCGTTCGCCTCTTTCTTTAGTATAAATAGAGAGGCAACCCCTCTCTATTTGATACATAATTCTAAAGCCTTAGAAGCCGTCGTGATACAGAAATAGAGAGAGAGTTTTGGGAGGTAATTTCGGAAAGTATTTCCAGACTCGTCTAGCCAAGTTCGGTTATTTCGTGTGTCTGAAGTTCGCGTGGATACGAGTTGAGATCTCCTACTTTGGATATAAGCGAGCGATCAAGTTCTTCATCCCTAGGGAGAGCAAGGAGGTTTCCGGAGTCGAGCTTCAGGAAGGAGAAGGTTGCTAGTTGGAATCGTTCAGACCTACATCCGTTCTCTATCTCGCGGATCAGGAAGATCCAAGGTATAAATTTTAATAGCATAATCTCGTACCTTTATTTCCTTTACGATGATCTTAGGGAGGGTTGAACCCGTAGGTTCTGCTGCGCATGTAACGTACATGGCTACGGGTTTCCCAACACATATTCTGAAAATGAAAGGGTACATCGATCAACTTGAAAAACTAGGCGCAAAAGTTGGGAATGAGATGACCACAGATTTGATCCTTAGGTCATTACCTCCCAAGTTGGGAATGGATGATTATGTTCTGCTGATCATGGACATAGAAATGTGAAGTCTTGAATATAGGTACGTGTTATAGAACACGTACTGGACTGACCACACTATGAGAATATGCATGGTATATGTCATTAGTTATTCTCATATGAATAGTGTGCTTGTTCCTATGACCTGAGGTCACCATAGATTCCTGTATATGGAACTGCATACTTTTATATAATTCTACGTCATCCATAATGGGATGATCATTAGGGTCATCATTAGGTATGCACTGAATCATTACGAGGAATGTGAGTGACCATGATGGGATTTGTTCCTCTCGTCAAGAGGGAGATATCTATGGACCCCCCGATGAACTAGGACTGGAGAAAATGCATGGCCATGCTCAAAATGGATTAGCATGTGTTGTTAATATCATTTTGTATTTACTCAGTCTAATTCTCAATTTTGAAAGAGACTTTGATCAAACTAAAGGATGACATATTACCGTGCCTTGTGTTTAAGACCTATATCATAGAACAAAAGTAATATGCAAACATCTATTCAGATAGGTTTATGATCGCTGATCATTTCATTTAACATGGGTAGTCATGACACCAGTCTAGAGGTTACTCATGACTTACGATCTTTAGAAGATCATTGCCAGCATTAAATGGAACCTACACGGTCACACATAGAACAACGCCTAGTCGGGAAGAAAATGCTCTCAAAACAGCTATACATTGGATGTCTAAATTGGTGAAGGAAATAATTAGATGTTTGTTTGTGCAAGAAAAAAAAAGCCTTATTCCCTTGCCAACGGAATGGCTCCGTTGCCTTCCTTGGTAGCCAAGGTTTCACATATGGAATGCAGTCTTATTCGGTTGTCGACTGAATGATTGCGTCGACAGTGGCATAACGCAGGAAAATTAGGTTATTAGTTACGGTTACTGATCAATCATTCGCCTATCTCTCTAGTAAAAATAGAGGGGCAGCCCCCCTCTATTAGATACACAATATAGAGACTTTAGGCTGCTGTAATACAACAAAAGAGAGAGATAATTTGTGAGAGCCTCCTGAAAGTATTTCCAAACTCGTCTAGTCGAGTCCGGTCATTCCGACTATTCGAAGTTCGACGTAGATACGAGTAGAGATCTCCTGCTTTGGAGATTAGCGAGCGATCAAGTTCTTAATCCCTAGGAATAGCAAGAAAGTTTGCAGAGTCGAGCTTCAGAAGCCAGGAAGGAGCAGGAAGCAAGAAAGAACTTCGTTCAGACCTACATCTGCTTCTCTCTCTCGGATCAGGAAGATCCGAGGTATAAATTTTAATAGCATAATCTCGTACCTTCATTTTATTTACGATGATCCTAGGGAGGGTTGAACCCATAGGTTCCGCTGCGCATGTAACGTACATGGCTACGGGTTTCCCAACAGTGGCATCAAAGCATTCGTTAAGGAAATAATCATCGATTATATATATTTTAAAATTTATAAAATTGTAGTATAATAAATTTTAGGGTTTTGAAACTATTATTTCAAAACATCACGGAAATAGTTTCTAGAAATACAATATTGGTTATTATGATTTCCTGGAGTTTCGAGAAATAGTTTTTCGAAATCTATTTTGGAAACGGAACTAAAACAAGAAGAAAATAAATTTTTCAGCGAGATTCCATTCCCCACAGAATAGTTCCGTTGAGAACGGAATAACGCTGAAATCTGTCAGTTTTTCCAGTGCATGATCCGTTGAGAATGGAATAGTTCTGTTCCCAACGGAATAAGATTGAATTTTGCAGGAACCATAATATTTGTTAAACAAGGAATTTAATTTATATAAATATGGTATGAGCCTTAGATCTGTGATTGTTCTGTGATGTAATCTTGTGTGTGAATGCTTGTAAATCTATTTAATATCTATGGCAACCAGTGAGTTGGCCAAAATTGTAATTGATATATATGGCAACCAGTTAGTTGTCCAAAATTGTAAATTACTTTTTCTAGCAGTATGATAGTTGTTAGGAAAGATATTATGTCAAGACGAGACAAGGATCTTGGCGCAATCTTCGGAAGATGGTATTGGATCTTCGCACACACACAACGAAAGATTCATTGAAGATTACAGCTACAATCTGGAGATCGATCTTGGATTGGGAACCTCATGATCGCTCGTGAGGAATAGGCTCATATCATATTTAACTTAGTTTCTGTGATGTTTATATTTATAAATCTAAAACAAAATCCTTCAGAATATTAACTAATGAAGTACCTCCCATGTCACTGTAACCCTCGGTACTCAGACAGTTTTCCACAAGGGTCATGTCGGAGCTGGGGTGTGGGGGATTGTCTTTGGAAAGGGGCACACGGGAAGTTGTGGCTAGCACAGGTCATGCCTGAGCTGAGTGTGCTGGAAACTGCTTTGCCGATACTCATACATGGTTAAACTTAATTGAGCAAGCACGTCGGACTTGGGCTCAGGGCACAAGATGGGATAATACACCGAGTATAAGATACTGATTCTATAAAAGGCAAGAGTTGCATATGATGCAATTGGAGATTGTTCCTACCCAAATAGTTGAGCATTAAGGGTTGCGCCGAAGTGCACTTACTTCTCAATGAAATATGGATCTTGACTCACTATGAAACCTCATTTAATTGAAGTTTCCGAATCAATACTACTGAAGGTGTTTGATTTGATGAAAATAGTGGGAGTATAATATATCAACCAAAATTAGGATAACTCTAATTTTAAATAATAAACTATACATTGCATATTAAACTTGAACAATGAGTTCGAAATTTACGGACTTGCGATCTATCCTTGAGAAGGATAAGCTCGATGGCACAAACTTCCCTGAATGGTTCAGGAGAATTGTTCTCAAGAGTGAAGGAAAGTTGTACGTCCTTGAGACACCTATCCCAAATCCACCGCCTTCGACCGCTTCTAGAGTCGATCAAGAACTAATCAGAAGTGTATTGATGATTCTGATGAAGTAGCCTGAATGATGTTAGCAGGAATAAAACCTAAGCTTCAGAAGCATATAGATTTTTTGGATGCCTATGATATGATCAAGGTGCTTAACGAAATATTCCGAAAGCAGGCTAGTATTCAGCGCTACGAGGTCACCGAGTTACTAATCAAGAGCAAGATGGCTCAGGGCTCCTCTGTGGATACTCATGTGTTCAAGATGAGAAGCCACATTGATTACTTAGAGGTACTTGGTTAGCCTATTCCAAGGGAATTCGCGGTTGACATGATTCTTGGATCGCTTCCTCCGAGCTTTGATTTGTTCATTACTGAATATCATAAGCGTCAGATAGAGACGACGATCACGGAATTGCATAAGATGCTTATACAGGCAGAGAAGGACATAGAGGCAAAAGTTGTCATTGATGCCCTAAGGATTGAAAAGGAAAGGGAGTCGAGAAGACAAGCCATATGGGAGAGCTAGATCAAGAGTGAGGGGAAAAGTGTTGCCTAAATCTGAGGAATCCGAAGAAGTGATTGCATGTTCTATGCATGATCACTGGAGAAGAGGATGTAAGATATGTCAAGAAGAAGAATCAATGACTGCCATTTCAGGTATTCCTCTTCCTAAATCTCTACTTGGATATTGGATATCCACTATAATTCTCACATTTTGAATGCGCAGGATATTACTCAGAAGTAGAAGATTAGCTAGAGGAGAAGTCAACCTACGAGTGAGAATGAAGCAAGAGTTGCTACATTAGCTCTAGGATTTTATTGACCTAGCCATTGTGGACTTGTAATGAAATAAATGTTATTTCTATATTAGTATTAAAGTGGTTGTAAAATTTATTATTTGGAATAATAAGATTTTCCTAGATTTGTCTATTTGAAATGTTCACTTAGAAAATGACCATTATATGATAAATGATAAGTCTATTTATTCCATACTTCTAGCAATGTCATCTAAGTCACAGAATGAGAATCACATTTCTAAACTCCACCCTATGTAGAACGGTAGACTCATTAGATCTAGGATCAATTGAGACATGCGAATTTTATCGAACAAGATGACAAGAATAGACAACCATCAAAAGGTTGAGTGGTTTGTTGAGACTCATGCATACAGATGCACGAGAGACAACAAGCAAGACAGCTAGAAATAGGAATATCAGTATTTCATCTTAAAGTGTTTTAATTAAAAGGTTTACTTAATGAAACACAAAATGTTTGAAATGTTCAAAGCATTTAAGAATGAAATTCAGTATCAACTTGACAGTAAGGGCACTTTGATTGGATCGAGGTGACAAATGGCTTGACGATCATCATAGAGATTGTGAAAGGGGTTTCACAATTAACTCTATATGGAACATATCACGATATGTTCATAAATAAGATGATGAACATTATTGGATAAGATTCGATCTATGATAAATCAAACAGATCCTCCAAAATCCTTATAGGTTTATACTCTTGAGCATACTAAATACTGAATATCATAAGGTTCAAAAGGACACCATATGTGATATGGATTGGGATGGTCCCAAGTTGTCTTTAAAAGGTTGAAGTACGACTCGTGTCAAAAGGTTTGACGATGTCAACACAACAATCTTTTAAATGTTTGTGGAATATCAATTTGATATTGTTTTACATCCATTACGAGTTCAAATTGTTTAATCCTCATAATTCAGACTTCTTTAAAAGAGATCTCATCTCCTAAAGAAGCAGTGGGTGTGTAATATATCTCGAAAGGTTCGAGATCCACATACTAGCGATGAACCATTAATGAGGCTATCAAGTAGTTGATATGGCTATACTTGAAACATAAGGTCCTCCTCACAGACCTGGTAGACATTAGGCTGAGAGATATGATCTCTAGTAAAAGGTGCTACCGAGGAGACTATGAAGAATCAATCGTTGGACCATGAGAACTGAGATGCAACCCAGTCAAGTTTGGAACTTCGTTGGAGTACCTAATGGCTTGATGACCATTGCATGGTTAACCTATAAATAGCAAAGAAAGTTGCTCTAGTATGGGCTATAGTAAAAGACTTTCTCACTTGTTGCTATTACGAATTCGAACTTCCACTGCACAATGCGGTTGTGAATGATGGAATAGAGATATAAAACTCACATTACTTTACATAAACTTTACTGTGGATGTATCTTCGATACATGGCAAGAGTTTTATGATCCCAAGAATTCTGGAAAGTTAACAGTCTTCGAATTCATGAATGGATTAAAGCAAGCACCTCAGGATGAGTTTATTTGACAAAGTAAATTGCAGAATTTAGCTTTATCAAAATAGATATGACCACATCAGTTTCAAGAAATTCAGTGGAAGAATGACAGTCTTCTAGTGTTACAACAAAGAACCTTCACCATCATAATAATTGGGAGTTGAAGTTTATGTAGACATATGGTCATAAGATAAAGTACATTGGTAAAATATTGGAAGAATTCAATACGCAAGAAATGTTCTTGCTTATGGTGGTCATATGAATGATGAAACATATGAATGAGATTCTATGCCTTCAGCCATATATTGAAGTGTTCAATATGCAAGAAAGAGTTCTTGCTTATGGCATTCACTTGAACAATACAAGGATATAATAATTAGATTCTATATCTTCGACCATATAAATTGAATATTTAATATGCAAGAAAGAGCTCTTGGTTTTGGCACTAATATGAACAATAAAAGACACATGAATTGGATTATGTGCTTTCAACAATATGTTGAAAGAGTTCAATATGCAAGAATGAATTCTTGCCTACGA
The DNA here is from genome assembly GCA_027726005.1 of Juncus effusus. Classification (NCBI taxonomy): domain Eukaryota; kingdom Viridiplantae; phylum Streptophyta; class Magnoliopsida; order Poales; family Juncaceae; genus Juncus; species Juncus effusus. Next base: position 4,666,818 of record CM050904.1, on the reverse strand, counting down.
CGTTCATATAATGAAGACATGCGCTTATCATCCGTTTATTGAAAGGTTCAATATACAAAAAACGGTTCTTGATAATGAGATGAATAAGATTCTTCAAGCCATACAATGTATTGTGTAATATGCTTAGAGCATAAGAGAGCAATTTATAGTCATTTGATGACTAGAATAAATATCAAAGTTCTTATGAAGAACCAAGATATCCAGATCTATGAGGAGCTAATAGTTGTAAAAAATTACACTTTCCTAACATGGATCATTATCGTAATTTGTTTATTTTAAATACAGTAATTTGGAGAGAGTTCCAAATAAGATACTGTAACTGAAACAAAATCATATTGCCGCTTTAGAAGTGGGCAATAGGTATGCTTAAATCAAAAACTTGATCTTGGAACTAGGAGTAGTCCCGAGTGCTGTTAAAGCCTGACGATCTATGTTATGAACAAAGAGTTGCTCAGAATAGAGCAACAAGGATACAAGTACATGTTTCAGAAGTCCTCGATCAATGATTGAGATCAATAGAAGACATTACAAATTTGCAATGTAAATTTCTATAATCTGATAGGCATATATTTCCCGCTAGTAGAACATAAATGTCATGTTGCCTAATGAGCATTGGATGTTTAAGATTGGCCTAGTACAAGTGGGAGACTGAAGGAATTATGCCCTAGGCCAAAGTGTTGGACTAGAGATTAAATTATGAGAAACAAGTTTATTCAGTTCATATATGAATGAGTATACGGGTGACTAATATATTTACATATATTAGATCGACCATGAATGACACTTCGGGTTCACGTTATCAGAATACGTGATTCCGATAGTAGCACTGTGAACCAACGAATGACATTCTAAACTGTCCCTAGTGATATGTAGGATGTTTATAGAGATAAACATACTTCAAGTAAGAAGCTACATATCCACACTAGTATATTCGCATACTGGATGATTATGTTCTGCTGATCATGGACATAGGGATGTGAAGTCTGGAATATAGGTACGTGTTAGAGAACACGTACTGGACTGACCACACTATGAGAATATGCATGGTATATGTCATTAGTGATTCTCATATGAATAGTGTGCTTGTTCCTAGGACTTGAGGTCACCATGGATTCTTGTATATGGAATTGCATACTTTAATATGATTCTACGTTATCCATAATGGGATGATCATTAAGGTCATCATTAGGTATGCACTGAATCTTGACGAGGAATGTGAGTGACAAAGATGAGATTTGTTTCTCTCGTCAAGAGGGCGATATCTCTGGCCCCCCTGATGAACTAGGACTGAAGGTAATAGGGGTGTTCAAACGGTTTGGTTTTTTCGGGTACCGAACCGAACCGGTCTAATTCGGTTTAACCGGTTCGGTTTTTCGGTTTAAATGGTTCGGTTCAGTTCGGTTCACAAATTAGTATAGTTTGGTTTTCAGTTTTCGGTTCGGTTTTAGTTTTTGAAAAATCGGTTCAACCGAACTGACCGAAATATTACACACTGCAAAATGTAGCATCCAATAAAGTGACTTATTTAAATAGTCTTAGTGTAGGAATTAAAAGAACATTGAATGTTGTCTTTTACTTCTTTGATTTGAGAGTTATTATTTACAATTATGATCCTAGTCTATTCAACTCAATTCTAACAATAGAAAGGACATTTATTTGAATTGAGTAGTGGATTGATGTCAGGGAATCTCTATGTTATATTCAGATTAATTATAACTTCTTTTTGTGTGTGATCTATGCAAGGGCACATACTAATTTATTTATTTTATTATCATTCAATATAATGGACCCATAATACAGCTTGTTGATGCACATATATACGTTTGTACTAGCAATAGAAATTTGATCTGCTAAAGAAGTTTTCAAACGTCTCTCCATCTTTCCTCTTTTTTCAAGAGTGAATAAAAATTAAAATAATATATCCCATCCCAACTGACCTCTCCCAAATTCCAACTGACCAAAGCAATTAGAAAATGAAAACGGGAGAAATGAAAGAGATGAAAGAATAGAACAAGATGAAAAGAAAAAATTCACAAATTTTTTTCTTCTATCGTGACTCTAGATATGGCTAGTTTCTTCTATATTTGTTGGTGAAAACATGGATTTTATTTTTTTAATGTAATAGATCATGAGATCTCTATTGCTATTTTTGTACGATTTTTGGAACTTTTATGCAAATTCGGATTTTCTTGAAGCTTTATTTCATAATTTTTGTTTTGGATCTTTTTCATAACGGGAGAATATGTAGATGAATGGTGCTTTATTTGTAGTTTTATTTCCTTAAATACGAATTTCATTTGTCTTTTTAAGGCAAAGCTTGAGGAATTTCATTACTGCATATTTTTTTATTCCTTGTTTTCATTGTCTAATTCGGTTTTAACCGAATAAACCGGAATAAAAAGCCGTTTATTCGGTTTAGTTTGTATTCGGTTTTAGTAAGAAACTTGGTCGGTTCGGTTTTAAAATATTTGGTTCGGTTTAAATCCGGTTCATCTTGTTCGGTTCGGTTCTGGCCGAACCGACCGAATGAACACCCCTAGAAGGAAATGCATGGCCATGCTCAAAATAAATTAACATGTGTTGTTAATATCATTTTTTATTTACTCAGTCTAATTCTCGATCAAGAAAGAGACTTTGATCAAACTCAAGAATGACATATTACCGTGCCTTGTGATTAAGACATATATCATAGAACAAAAGGAATTAGCAAATGTCTATTCAGATAGGTTTATGATCGCTGATCATTTCATTTAACATGGGTAGTCATGACACCAGTTTAGAGGTTACTTTTGACTTACGATCTTTAGAAGATCGTTGCCAGCATTAAATGGAACCTAAATGGTCACACATAGAACAACGTCTAGTCGGGAAGGAAATGCTCTCAAAACTGCTATACATATGATGTATAAATTGGTGAAGGAAATAATCAAACATTAGATATTTGATTGTGCAAAAAAAACGCCTTATTCCGTTGCTAACGGAATAAGTGATTCCTTGGAATCCAAGGTTTCACTTATGAAATGCAGTCTTATTCGGTTGTCGACGGAATGATTGCGTCGACAACGGAATAACGCAGGAATTAGGTTTTTAGTTATGGTAACTGATCAATCCTTCGCCAATCTCTCTAGTATAAATAGAGGGGCAGCTCCCCTCTATTAGATACACAATATAGAGCCTTTAGGCTGCCGTAATACAAAGAAAGAAAGAGATAATTTGTGAGAGCCTCCTAAAAGTATTTTCCGACTCGTCTACCCGAGTCCGGTCATTCCGACTATTCGAAGTTCGACGTGGATACGAGTAGAGATCTTCTTCTTTGGAGATTAGCGAGCGATTAAGTTCTTCATCCCTGGGAAGAGAAAGAAGGTTTGCAAAGTCGAGCTTCAGAAGCCAGGAAGGAGAAGGAAGCAAGTCGGAAGTTCGTTCAGACTTACATCCGCTTCTCTCTCCCGGATCAGGAAGATCCGAGGTATAAATTTTAATAGCATAATCTCGTGCCTCTATTTCCTTTACGATGATCCTAGGGAGGGTTGAACCCGTAGGTTCCGCTGCGCATGTAACGTACATGGCTACGGATTTCCCAATACTTTATGCAATGGTCATCAAGCCATTAGATACTCCAATCAAGTTCCAAACTTGACTACTTGTACATGGGTTGCATCTCAGTTCTCATGATCCAACCATTGACTCTTCACAGTCTCCTGGGTAGAAAGTCGACTCATCCTCTATGAGCACCTTTTATTAGATATGAGAGATCATATCTCTCAGCCTAATGTCTATCAGGTCTGTGAGGATGTCCTTGTATTTCAAGTATAGCATTATCAACTACTTGATAGCATCATTAAAGGTTCATCACTACTACGTGGATCTCGAACTTTTCGAGATGTATTACACTCCCATTGTTTTTTTTTTGGAGTTGAGATCTCTTTTAAAGAAGTCCGAATTTCGAGTAGCAAACAATTTGAACTCGTAATGGATGTAAAACAATAACAAAGTGATATTCCACAAATATTTATAAGATTGTTGTGTTGACGTTGTCAACCTTTTGACACGAGTCGTACTTCAATCTTTAAAGACATCTTGGGACAGCCCCAGCCCATATCACATATGGTATCCTTTTGAACCTTATGATATTCAGTGTTTAATATATATACGAGTATTAACCTATAAGAATCTCGGAGGTATAGACTGAATCTTATCCAATAAGTTTCATCTTCTTCTTTATGTGCACATCGTGAGATGCTGCATATAGAATTAATTGTGAAACCTTTTTCACAATTTCTAAGATAATTGTCAAACTATTGACTCAAATACTTGTCACTTCAATCTGATCGAAGTGCTCTTATTATCTTGTTAAGGCAATATCGAATTTCATTCTTAAATGCTTTGAACATTTCAAACATTTTGTGTTTAAACCTTTTACTTAAAATACTTTAATATGAAATTCTGATATTATTATTTCTAGCCGGCTTGCTTGTTGTCTCTCGTGTATCTATATGCATGACCCACAACAAACTAACCGATCAACTTTGTCATGGCTGCCCATTCTTGTCATCTTGTTAGATAAATAAATTATGCACGTCTCAATTGATCCTAGATCCAATGAGTCTAACGTTCCACATATGGTGGAGTTTAGAAATGCGATTCTTATTTTGTAACTTAAATGACACTGCTAGAAGTACATGTCATGGACTTATATTTAGTATATAATGGTTATTTTCTAAGTGATCATTTCAAATAAAAAATGTGAAATTTTTTATTATTTTAAATAATAAGTTTTACAACCACTTAAACGCTAATATAGAAATAACATTTATTTCATTACAAGTCCTCAATGGCAAATCCAATAAAATCCTAGAACTAATTTAGCAACTCTTGCTTCACTCCCAACTCGTAGGTTGACTTCTCCTCTAGCTAATCTTCTACTTCTGAGTAATATCCTGCACATTCAAAATGTGGGAATTACAGTGGATATTTAATATCCAAGTAGAGATTTAGGAAAAGAATACCTGAAATAGCAGCCATTAATTCTTCTTCTTAACATATCTTACATCCTCCCCTCCAATGATCACGCATAGAACATGCAATTACTTCTTCGGAATCCTCAGGTTTAGGCAACACTTTGCCTTCACTGTTGATCCAGCTCTCCTATGCGGCTTGTCTATTCAACTCCCTTTTTCCTTTCAATCCTGAGAGCATCAATGCGAACTTCTGTCTCTATGTCCTTCTCTATCTGTTTAAGCATCTTATGCAATTCTGTGATCGTCGTCTCCATCCGACGCTTATGATATTCAGTAATGAACAAATCAAAGCTCGGGGATAGCGATCCAAGAATCAGTCAACCGCAAATTCCCTTGGAATAGGCGAACCGTCTCTCTAAGTAATCAATGTGTCTTCTCATCGCTAATCATTTCATTTAACATGGGTAGTCATGACACCAGTCTAGAGGTTACTCATGACTTACGATCTTTGGAAGATCGTTGCCAGCGTTTAATGGAACCTACACGGTCACACATAGAACAACGTCTAGTCAGGAAGGAATTGCTCTTAAATGATTATACATATGATGTATAAATATGTGAAGGAAATAATCGATCATTGGATGATTGATTTGAATGATTGTGCAAAAATTAGCATAGTTCCGTTGGCAAGACTCCAACTTTGAACGCTTGAATCTTTCTAAGTTTTTATCTAATTGCCAGATTTCTTTTTGCAGAATATTCGCCTTGTTGTCGACTAACAGATGTTATTTGCGAATTTTCAATATTGGACACTTAGTCAGCTAGAAATTGATTTTTTGTTCGGTTGTCCTGATTCGGCTAAGGGGAGAGAGAACATATTTATCAACTTTTTCTTCAAATCTCATCATACGTGAGGGGTAGGAAAAGATAGATTATTGCTATTTCTCATGTCTTGAGGAGATAGAAAAAAGAATGAGCCGAGGATAGTGCCTGTATTTGAAGAAATCCTTAAAATACCACGGGTCGGTCAGAAACAGCTTATGTTGTTTTCTCTCACTCCAACTTTGAACGCTTGAATCTCTCTAAGTTTTTATCCAATTGCCAGATTTCTTTTTGTAGAATATTCGCCTTGTTGTCTACTAACATATGTTATTAGCGAATTTTGCATATTGGACCCTTATTCATATAGAAATTGATTTTTTGTTCTTCTGTCCTTATTCGGCTAAGGGGAGAGAGAACATATTTATCGACTTTTTCTTCAAATCTCATCACATGTGCGGGTTAGGAAAAGATAGGTTATTGCTATTTTGCATGTCTTGAGGAGACAGAAAAAAGAATGAGCCAAGAATAGCGCCCGTAGTTGAAGAAATCCTTAAATTACCACGGGTTGGTCAGAAACAGCTTATGTTTTTTTCTCTGACACCAACTTTGAACGCTTGAATCATTCTAAGTTTTTATCCAATTGCCAGATTTCTTTTTGTAGGATATTCGCCTTGTTGTCGACTAACAGATGTTATAATCGAATTTTGCATATTGGACACTTATTCAGATAGAAATTGATTTTTTGTTCGGTTGTCCTGATTCGGCTAAGGGAGAGAGAACATATTTATCAACTATTTCTTCAAATCTCATCACACATGAGGGGTAGGAAAAGATAGATTATTGCTATTTCTCATGTCTTGAGGAGATAGAAAAAAGAATGAGCCAAGAATAGCGCCCGTAGTTAAAGAAATCCTTAAAATACCACGGGTTGGTCAGAAACAGCTTATGTTGTTTTCTCTGAGTCCAACATTGAACGCTTGAATCTCTCTAAGTTTTTATCCAATTGCCAGATTTCTTTTTGTACAATATTCGTCTTGTTGTCGACTAACAGATGTTATTAGCGAATTTTGCATATTGGACCCTTATTCAGATAGAAAATGATTTTTTGTTCTTCTGTCCTTATTCGGCTAAGGGGAGAGCGAACATATTTATTAACTTTTTCTTCAAATCTCATCATACGTGAGGGGTAGGAAAAGATAGTTTATTGCTATTTTGCATGTCTTGAGGAGATAGAAAAAAGAATATGCAAAGAATAGTGCCCGTAGTTGAAGAAATCGTTAAATTACCACGGGTTGGTCAGAAACAGCTTATGTTTTATTCTCTGACTCCAACTTTGAACGCTTGAATCTTTCTATGTTTTTATCCAATTGCCAGATTTCTTTTTGTAGAAGATTCGCCTTGTTGTCGACTAACTGATGTTATTAGCGAATTTTGCATATTGGACACTTATTCAGATAGAAAATAATTTTTTCTTCTGCTCTCCTGATTCGGCCAAGGGGAGAGAGAACATATTTATCAACTTTTTCTTCAAATCTCATCACACGTGAGGGGTAGGAAAAGATAGGTTATTGCTACTTCTCATGTCTTGAGGAGATAGAAAAAAGAATGAGCCAAGAAAAGCGCCCGTAATTGAAGAAATCCTTAAATTGCCACGGGTTGGTCAGAAACAGCTTATGTTTTTTTCTCTGACTCCAACTTTGAACACTTGAATCTTTCTAAGTTTTTATCCAATTGCCAGATTTCTTTTTGTAGAATATTCGCCTTGTTGTCGGCTAACAGATGTTATTAGCGACTTTTGCATATCGGACCCTTATTCAGATAGAAAATGATTTTTTGTTCTTCTGTCCTTATTCGGCTAAGGAGAGAGAGAACATATTTATCAACTTTTTCTTCAAATCTCATCACACGTGCAGGGTAGGAAAAAATAGGTTATAGCTATTTTGCAAGTCTTGAGGAGACAGAAAAAAGATGGAGCCAAGAATAGCGCCCGTGGTTGAAGAAAACCTTAAATTACCACGGGTTGGTCAGAAACAGCTTATGTTTTTTTCTCTGACTCCAACTTTGAACGCTTGAATCTTTCTAAGTTTTTATCCAATTGACAGATTTCTTTTTGTAGAATATTCGCCCTGTTGTCACTAACAGATGTTATAAGCGAATTATGCATATTGGACCCTTATTCAGATAGAAAATGATTTTTTGTTCTTCTGTCCTTATTCGGCTAAGGGGAGAGCGAACATATTTATTAACTCTTTCTTCAAATCTCATCATACGTGAGGGGTAGGAAAAGACAGTTTATTGCTATTTTGCATGTCTTGAGGACATAGAAAAAAGAATGAGCCAAGAATAGTGCCCGTAGTTGAAGAAATCGTTAAATTACCACGGGTCGGTCAGAAACAACTTATGTTTTATTCTCTTACTCCCACTTTGAACGCTTGAATCTTTCTATGTTTTTATCCAATTGCCAGATTTCTTTTTGTAGAAGATTCGCCTTGTTGTCGACTAACTGATGTTATTAGCGAATTTTGCATATTGAACCCTTATTCAGATAGAAAATAATTTTTTGTTCTGCTGTCCTTATTCGGCCAAGGGGAGAGAGAACATATTTATCAACTTTTTCTTCAAATCTCATCACACGTGAGGGGTAGGAAAAGATAGGTTATTGCTACTTCTCATGTCTTGAGAAGATAGAAAAAAGAATGAGCCAAGAATAGCGCCCGTAATTGAAGAAATCCTTAAATTGCCACGGGTTGGTCAGAAACAGCTTATGTTTTTTTCTCTGACTCCAACTTTGAACGCTTGAATCTTTCTAAGTTTTTATCCAATTGCCAGATTTCTTTTTGTAGAATATTCGCCTTGTTGTCGGCTAACAGATGTTATTAGCGACTTTTGCATATCGGACCCTTATTCAGATAGAAAATGATTTTTTGTTCTTCTGTCCTTATTCGGCTAAGGAGAGAGAGAACATATTTATCAACTTTTTCTTCAAATCTCATCACACGTGCAGGGTAGGAAAAAATAGGTTATAGTTATTTTGCAAGTCTTGAGGAGATAGAAAAAAGAAGGAGCCAAGAATAGCGCCCGTGGTTGTAGAATATTCGCCTTGTGATAAGATTTCAAGAAAAAGTTGATAAATATGTTCTCTGTCCCCTTGGCCGAATCAGGACAACAGAACAAAAAATCATTTTTTTTGTGAATACGGGTCTAATATGCAAAATTCGCTAAGAACATCTGTTACTCAACAATAAGAAGAATATTCTACAAAAAGAAATCTGGCAATTCGATAAAAACTATAATAGATCCAAGCGTTCAAAGATAGAGTCAGAGAAAACAAACATACGCCGTTTCTGACCAATCCGTTTTAATTTAGGATTTCTTCAACTACGGGCTCTATTCATGGCTCATTCTATTTTTTACAAAAGGAAATCTGGCAATTCGATAAAAACTTAGAGAAATCCAAGCGTTCAAAGTTGAAGTTAGAGAAAAAAACATAAGTTGTTTCTGACCGACCCGTGGTAATTTAAGGAGTTCATCAACTACGGGAGCTATTCTTGGCACATTCTTTTTTCTATCTCCTCAAGACATGCAAAATAACAATAACCTATCTTTTCCTACCCCTCACGTGTGATGAGATTTGAAGAAAAAGTTCATAAATATGTTCTCTCTCCCCTTAGCCGAATAAGGACAGCAGAACAAAAAATCATTTTCTATCTGAATAAGGGTCCAATATGCAAAATTCGCTAATAACATATGTTAGTCGACAACAAGGCGAAAATTCTACAAAAAGAAATCAGGCAATTGGATAAAAACTTAGAAAGATTCAAGCGTTCAAAGTTGGAGTCAGAGAAAAAAACATAAGCTGTTTCTGACCAACCCGTGGCAATTTAAGGATTTCTTCAACTACGGGTGCTATTCTTGGCTCATTCTTTTTTCTATCTCCTCAAGACATGAGAAATAGCAATAACCTATCTTTTCCTATCCCTCACGTGTGATGAGATTTGAAGAAAAAGTTGATAAGTATGTTCTCTCTCCCCTTGGCTGAATCAGGGCAGCAGAACAAAAATCAATTTCTATCTGAATAAGGGTCTAATATGCAAAATTCGCTAATAACATCTTTTAGTCAACAACAAGGTGAATATTCTACAAAAATACAAAAAGAAATCTTGCAATTGGATAAAAACTTAGAGAGATCCAAGCATTTAATGTTTGAGTCAGAGAAAAAAACATAAGCCGTTTCTGACCAGCCCGTGGTAATTTAAGGATTTCATCCACTACGGGCGCTATTCTTGGCTCATTCTTTTTTCTATCTCCTCAAGACATGCAAAATAGCAATAACATATCTTTTCCTACCCTCACGTGTGATGAGATTTGAAGAAAAAGTTGATAAATATGTTCTCTCTCCCCTTAGCCAAATAAGGACAGCAGAACAAAAAATCATTTTCTATCTGAATAAGGGTCCAATATGCAAAATTCGCTAATAACATATGTTAGTCGACAACAAGGCGAAAATTCTACAAAATGAAATCAGGCAATTGGATAAAAACTTAGAAAGATTCAAGCGTTCAAAGTTGGAGTCAGAGAAAAAAACATAAGCTATTTCTTACCAACGCGTGGCAATTTAAGGATTTCTTCAACAACGAGCGCTATTCTTGGCTCATTTTTTTTCTATCTCCTCAAGACATGAGAAATAGCAATAACCTATCTTTTCCTACCCCTCACGTGTGATGAGATTTGAAGAAAAAAGTTGATAAATTTGTTCTCTCTCCCCTTAGCCGATTGAGGGTAGGAGAACAAAAAATCATTTTCTATCTGAATAAGGGTCCAATATGCAAAATTCGCTAATAACATCTGTTAGTCCACAGCAAGGCGAATATTCTACAAAAAGAAATCTGGCAATTGGATAAAAACTTAGAAATATTCAAGCGTTCAAAGTTGGAGTCAGAAAAAAACATAAGTTGTTTCTGACCAACCCGTGGTAATTTAAGAATTTCTTTAACTAGGGACGCTATTCTTGGCACATTCTTTTTTATATCTCCTTAAGACATGAGAAATAACAATAATCTATCTTTTACTACCCCTTACGTGTGATGAGATTTGAAGAAAAAGTTGATAAATATGTTCTCTGTCCCCTTGGCCGAATCAGGACTACAGAACAAAAAATCATTTTCTATCTGAATAAGGGTCCAATATGCAAAATTCGCTAAGAACATCTGTTGCTCAACAATAAGAACAATATTCTACAAAAAGAAATCTGGCAATTCGATAAAAATTAAGAGAGATCCAAGCGTTCAAAGCTAGAGTCAGAGAAAGAAAACATACGCCGTTTCTGACCAACCCGTTTTAATTTAGGATTTCTTCAACTACGGGCTCTATTCTTGGCTCATTCTATTTTTTACAAAAAGAAATCTGGCAATTGGATAAAAACTTAGAGAGTTCCAAGCGTTCAAAGTTGAAGTTAGAGAAAAAAACATAAGTTGTTTTTGACCAACCTGTGGTAATTTAAGGAGTTCATCAACTACGGGAGATATTCATGGCATATTCTTTTTTCTATCTCCTCAAGACATGCAAAATAACAATAACCTATCTTTTCCTACCCCTCACGTGTGAGGAGATTTGAAGAAAAAGTTGATAAATAAGTTCTCTCTCCCCTTGGCTGAATCAGGGCAGCAGAACCAAAAATCATTTTCTATCTGAATAAGGGTCTAATATGCAAAATTCGCTAATAACATCTGTTAGTCAACAACAAGGCGAATATTCTACAAAAAGAAATCTGGCAATTGGATAAAAACTAAGAGAGATCCAAGCGTTCAAAGTTGGAGTTAGAGAAAAAAAATATAAGCCGTTTCGGACCAACCCATTTTAATTTAGGATTTCTTCTACTACGGGCTCTATTCTTGGCTCATTCTATTTTTTATCTCCTCAAGACATGCAAAATAACAATAACCTATCTTTTCTTACCCCTCTCGTGTGATGAGATTTGAAAAAAACGTTGATAAATATGCTCTCTCTACCGTTGGCCGAATCTGGACAGCAGAACAAGAAATCATTTTGTATCTGAATATGGGTCCAATATGCAAAATTCGCTAAGAACATCTGTTAGTCGACAACAAAGAGAATCTTTTACAAAAAAAAATCTGGCAATTGGATAAAAACTTAGAGAGATCCAAGCATTTGATGTTTGAGTCAGAGAAAAAAACATAAGCCGTTTCTGACCGGCCCGTGGTAATTTAAGGATTTCTTCAACAACGAACGCTATTCTTGGCTCATTCTCCTTTCTATCTCCTCAAGACATGCAAAATAGCAATAACCCATCTTTTCCTACCACTCACGTGTGATGAGATATGAAGAAAAACTTGATAAATATGTTCTCTCTCCCCTTGGCCGATTCAAAAAGCAGAACAAAAAATCATTTTCTATCTGAATAAGGGTCCAATATGCAAAAATTCGCTAAGAACATCTATTAGTCAACAACAAGGTGTATATTCTACAAAAAGAAATCTGGCAATTGGATAAAAACTAAGAGAGATCCAAGCGTTCAAAGTAGGAGTTAGAGAAAAAAAACATAAGCCGTTTCGGACCAACCCATTTTAATTTAGGATTTCTTCAACTACGGGCTTTATTCTTGGCTCATTCTATTTTTTATCTCCTCAAGACATGCAAAATAACAATAACCTATCTTTTGTTACCCCTCTCGTGTGATAAGATTTGAAAAAAAAAGTTGATAAATATGCTCTCTCTACCGTTGGCCGAATCTGGACAGCAGAACAAAAAATCATTTTGAATCTGAATATGGGTCCAATATGCAAAATTCGCTAAGAACATCTGTTAGTCGACAACAAAGAGAATCTTTTACAAAAAAAAATCTGGCAATTGGATAAAAACTTAGAGAGATCCAAGCATTTAAAGTTTGAGTCAGAGAAAAAAACATAACCCGTTTCTGACCAGCCCGTGGTAATTTAAGGATTTCTTCAACAACGGACGCTATTCTTGGCTCATTCTCCTTTCTATCTCCTCAAGACATGAAAAAAAGCAATAACCTATCTTTTCCTTCCACTCACGTGTGATGAGATTTGAAGAAAAAGTTGATAAATATGTTCTCTCTCCCCTTGGCCGATTTAGAAAGCAGAACAAAATATCATTTTCTATCTGAATAAGGGTCCAATATGCAAAAATTCGCGAAGAACATCTATTAGTCAACAACAAGGTGAATATTCTACAAAAAGAAATCTGGCAATTGGATAAAAAACATAGAAAGATTCAAGCGTTCAAAGTTGGAGTCAGAGAAAAAAACATAAGCTGTTTCCGACCAACCCGTGGCAATTTAAGGATTTTTCAACTACGGGCGCTATTCTTGGCTCATTTTTTTTCTGTCTCCTCAAGACATGAGAAATTGCAGTAACCTATCTTTTCCTACCCCTCACGTGTGATGAGATTTGACGAAAAAAGTTGATAAATTTGTTCTCTCTCCCCTTGGCCGAATCAGGGTAGGAGAACAAAAAATCATTTTCTATCTGAATAAGGGTCTAATATGCAAAATTCGCTAATAACATCTATTAGTCCAATCCAGGCGAATATTCTACAAAAAGAAATCTGGCAATTGGATAAAAACTTAGAAATATTCAAGCGTTCAAAGTTGGAGTCAGAAAAAAAACATAAGCTGTTTCTGACCAACCCGTGGTAATTTAAGAATTTCTTTAAATAGGGACGCTATTCTTGGCTTATTCTTTTTTATATCTCGTTAAGACATGAGAAATAGCAATAATCTATCTTTTCCTACCCCTAACGTGTGATGAGATTTGAAGAAAAAGTTGGTAAATATGTTCTCTGTCCCCTTGGCCGAATCAGGACAACAGAACAAAAAATCATTTTCTATCTGAATAAGGGTCCAATATGCAAAATTCGCTAAAAACATCTGTTAGTCAACAATAAGAAGAATATTCTACAAAAAGAAATCTGGCAATTAGATAAAAACTAAGAGAGATCCAAGCGTTTAAAGCTAGAGTCAGAGAAAAAAAAACATATGCCGTTTCTGACCCACCCGTATTAATTTAGGATTTCTTCAACTACGGGCTCTATTCCTGGCTCATTCTATTTTTTCCAAAAAGAAATCTGGCAATTGGATAGAAACTTAGAGAGATCCAAGCGTTCAAAGTTGAAGTTAGAGAATAAAACATAAGTTGTTTCTGACCAACCCGTGGTAATTTAAGGAGTTCATCAACTACGGGAGCTATTCTTGGCACATTCTTTTTTCTATCTCCTCAAGACATGCAAAATAACAATAACCTATCTTTTCCTACCCCTCCCGTGTGATGAGATTTGATGAAAAAGTTGATAAATATGTTCTCTCTCCCCTTAGCCGTGTAAGGACAGCAGAACAAAAAATCATTTTCTATCTGAATAAGGGTCCAATATGCAAAATTCACTAATAACATCTGTTAGTCGACAACAAGGCGAAAATTCTACAAAAAGAAATCAGGCAATTGGATAAAAACTTAGAAAGATTCAAGCGTTCAAAGTTGGAGTCAGAGAAAAAAAAATAAGCTGTTTCTGACCAACCCGTGGCAATTTAAGGATTCCATCAACTACTCGCGCTATTCTTGGCTCATTCTTTTTTCTATCTCCTCAAGACATGAGAAATAGCAATAACGTATCTTTTCCTACCCCTCACGTGTGATGAGATTTCAAGAAAAAGTTGATAAATATGTTCTCTCTCCCCTTGGCCGAATCAGGGCAGTAGAACAAAAAATCATTTTCTGTCTGAATAAGGGTCTAATAAGCAAAATTCGCTAATAACATCTGTTAGTCGACAACAAGGCGAATATTCTACAAAAAGAAATCTGTCAATTGGAAAAAAACTTAGAAAGATTCAAGCGTTCAAAGTTGGAGTCAGAGAAAAAAACATAAGCTGTTTCTGACCAACCCGTGGTAATTTAACGATTTCTTCAACTACGGGGGCCATTCTTGGCTCCTTCTTTTTTCTATCTTCTCAAGACTTGCAAAATAGCTATAACCTATTTTTTCCTACCCTGCACGTGTGATGAGATTTGAAGAAAAATTTGATAAATATGTTCTCTCTCTCCTTAGCCGAATAAGGATAGAAGAACAAAAAATCATTTTCTATTTGAATAAGGGTCCGATATGCAAAAGTCGCTAATAACATCTGTTAGCCGACAACAAGGCGAATATTCTACAAAAGGAAATCTGGCAATTGGATAAAAACTTAGAAAGATTCAAGCGTTCAAAGTTGGAGTCAGAGAAAAAAACATAAGCTGTTTCTGACCAACCCGTGGCAATTTAAGGATTTCTTCAATTACGGGCGCTATTATTGGCTCATTCTTTTTTCTATCTCCTCAAGACATGAGAAGTAGCAATAACCTATCTTTTCCTACCCCTCACGTGTGATGAGATTTGAAGAAAAAGTTGATAAATATGTTCTCTCTCCCCTTGGCCGAATAAGGACAGCAGAACAAAAAATTATTTCCTATCTGAATAAGGGTCCAATATGCAAAATTCGCTAATAACATCAGTTTGTCGACAACAAGGCGAATCTTCTACAAAAAGAAATCTGGCAATTGGATAAAAACATAGAAAGATTCAAGCGTTTAAAGTTGGAGTCAGCGAATAAAACATAAGCTGTTTCTGACCGACCCGTGGTAATTTAATGATTTCTTCAACTACGGGCACTATTCTTGGCTCATTCTTTTTTCTATCTCCTCAAGACATGCAAAATAGCAATAAACTATCTTTTCCTACCCCAAACGTATGATGAGATTTGAAGAAAGAGTCAATAAATATGTTCGCTCTCCCCTTAGCCGAATAAGGATAGAAGAACAAAAAATCATTTTCTATCTGAATAAGGTTCCAATAAGTAAAATTCGCTTATAACATCTGTTAGTCGACAACAAGGCGAATATTCTACAAAAAAAATCTGTCAATTGGATAAAAACATAGAAAGATTCAAGCGTTCAAAGTTGGAGTCAGAGAAAAAAACATAAGCCGTTTCTGACCAACCCGTGGTAATTTAAGGATTTCTTCAACTACGGGCGCTATTCTTAGCTCCTTCTTTTTTCTATCTCCTCAAGACTTGCAAAATAGCTATAACCAATTTTTTCCTACCCTGCACGTGTGATGAGATTTGAAGAAAAAGTTGATAAATATGTTCTCTCTCTCCTTAGCCGAATAAGGACAGAAGAACAAAAAATCATTTTCTATCTGAATAAGGGTCCGATATGCAAAAGTCGCTAATAACATCTGTCAGCCGACAACAAGGCGAATATTCTACAAAAAGAAATCTGGCAATTGGATAAAAACTTAGAAAGATTCAAGCGTTCAAAGTTGGAGTCAGAGAAAAAAACATAAGCCGTTTCTGACCAACCCGTGGCAATTTAAGGATTTCTTCAATTACGGGCGCTATTCTTGGCTCATTCTTTTTTCTATCTCCTCAAGACATGAGACGTAGCAATAACTATCTTTTCCTACCCCTCACGTGTGATGAGATTTGATGAAAAAGTTGATAAATATGTTCTCTCTCCCCTTGGCCGAATTAGGACAGCAGAACGAAAAATTATTTTCTATCTGAATAAGGGTCCAATATGCAAAATTCGCTAATAACATCAATTAGTCGACAACAAGGCGATTCTTCTACAAAAAGAAATCTGGCAATTGGATAAAAACATAGAAAGATTCAAGCGTTCAAAGTTGGAGTCAGAGAATAAAACATAAGCTGTTTCTGACCAACCCGTGGTAATTTAACGATTTCTTCAACTACGGGCACTATTCTTGGCTCATTCTTTTTTCTATCTCCTCAAGACATGCAAAATAGCAATAAACTATCTTTTCCTACCCCTCACGTGTGATGAGATTTGAAGAAAAAGTTGATAAATATGTTCTCTCTCCCCTTGGCCGATTCAGGAAGGCAGAACAAAAAATCATTTTCTATCTGAATAAGGGTCCAATATGCAAAATTCGCTAAGAACATACAAGGTGAATATTCTACAAAAAGAAATCTGACAATTGGATAAAAACAAAGAGATATCCAAGCGTTCAAAGTAGGAGTTAGAGAAAAAAAACATAAGCCGTTTCTGACCAACATATTTTAATTTAGGATTTCTTCTACTACGGGCTCTATTCTTGGCTCGTTCTATTTTTTACAAAAAGAAATCTGGCAATTCGATCAAAACTTAGAGAGATCCAAGCGTTCAAAGTTGAAGTCAGAGAAAAAAACATAAGTTGTTTCTGACCAACCCGTGGTAATTTAAGGAGTTCATCAACTACGGGAGCTATTCTTGGCACATTCTTTTTTCTATCTCGTCAAGACATGCAAAATAACAATAACCTATCTTTTCCTACCCCTCACGTGTGATGAGATTTGAAGAAAAAGTTGATAAATATGTTCTCTCTCCCCTTAGCCGAATAAGGACAGCAGAACAAAAAATCATTTTCTATCTGAATAAGGGTCCAATATGCAAAATTTGCTAATAACATATGTTACTCGACAACAAGGCGAAAATTTTACAAAAAGAAATCAGGCAATTGGATAAAAACTTTGAAAGATTCAAGCGTTCAAAGTTGAAGTCAGAAAAAAAAACATAAGCTGTTTCTGACCAACCCGTGGCAATTTAAGGATTTCTTCAATTACGGGCGCTATTATTGGCTCATTCTTTTTTCTATCTCCTCAAGACATGAGAAGTAGCAATAACATATCTTTTCCTACCCCTCACGTGTGATGAGATTTGAAGAAAAAGTTGATAAATATGTTCTCTCTCCCCTTCGCCGAATAAGGACAGCAGAACAAAAAATCATTTTCTATCTGAATAAGGGTCCAATATGCAAAATTCGCTAGGAACATCATTTACTCAACAATAAGAAGAATATTCTACAAAAAGAAATCTGGCAATTCGATAAAAACTAAGAGAGATCCAAGCGTTCAAAGCTAGAGTCAGAGAAAGAAAACATACACCGTTTCTGACCAACCCGTTTTAATTTAGGATATCTTCAACTACGGGCTCTATTCTTGGCTCATTCTATTTTTTACAAAAAGAAATCTAGCTACTGGATAATAACTTAGAGAGATCCAAGCGTTCAAAGTTGAAGTTAGAGAAAAAAACATAAGTTGTTTCTGACCAACCCGTGTTAATTGAAGGAGCTCATCAACTACGGGAGATATTCTTGGCACATTCTTTTTTCTATCTCCTCAAGATATGCAAAATAACAATAACCTATCTTTTCCAACCCCTCACGTGTGAGGAGATTTGAAGAAAAAGTTGATAAATATGTTCTCTCTCCCCTTAGCCGAATAAGGACAGCAGAACAAAAAATCATTTTCTGTCTGAATAAGGGTCCAATATGCAAAATTCGCTAATAACATATGTTAGTCGACAACAAGGCGAAAATTCTACAAAAAGAAATCAGGCAATTGGATAAAAACTTTGAGAGATTCAAGCGTTCAAAGTTGGAGTCAGAAAAAAAACATAAGCTGTTTCTGACCGACCCGTGGTAATTTAAGAATTTGTTTAACTAGGGACGCTATTCTTGGCTCATTCTTTTTTATATCTCCATAAGACATGAGAAATAGCAATAATCTATCTTTTCCTGCCCTTACGTGTGATGAGATTTGAAGAAAAAGTTGATAAATACGTTCTCTGTACCCTTGGCCGAATCGGGACAACAGAACAAAAAATCATTTTCTATCTGAATAAGGGTCCAATATGCAAAATTCGCTAATAACATCTGTTAGTCAACAACAAGGCGAATATTCTACAAAAAGAAATCTGGCAATTGGATAAAAACTAAGAGAGATCCAAGCGTTCAAAGTTGGAGTTAGAGAAAAAAAACATAAGCCGTTTCTGACCAACCCATTTTAATTTAGGATTTCTTCAACTACGGGCTCTATTCTTGGCTCATTCTATTTTTTATCTCCTCAAGACATGCAAAATAACAATAACCTATCTTTTCTTACCCCTCTCGTGTGATGAGATTTAAAAAAAAAGTCGATAAATATGCTCTCTCTACCGTTGGCCGAATCTGGACAGCAGAACAAAAAATCATTTTCTATCTGAATATGGATCCAATATGCAAAATTCGCTAAGAACATCTGTTAGTCGAAACAAAGAGAATCTTTTACAAAAAAAAATCTGGCAATTGGATAAAAACTTAGAGAGATCCAAGCATTTAATGTTTGAGTCAGAGAAAAAAACATAAGCCGTTTCTGACCAGCCCGTCGTATTTTAAGGATTTCTTCAACTGCGGACGCTATTCTTGGCTCATTCTCTTTTTTATCTCGTCAAGACATGCAAAATAGCAATAACCCATCTTTTCCTACCACTCACGTGTGATGAGATTTGAAGAAAAAGTCGATAAATATGTTCTCTCTCCCCTTGGCCTATTCGGAAAGCAGAACAAAAAATCATTTTCTACCTGAATAAGGGTCCAATATGTAAAATTCGCTAAGAACATCTATTAGTCAACAACAAGGTGAATATTCTACAAAAAGAAATCTGGCAATTGGATAAAAACTAAGAGAGATCCAAGCGTTCAAAGTTGGAGTTTGAGAAAAAAAACATAAGCCGTTTTTGACCAACCCATTTTAATTTAGGATTTCTTCAACTACGGGCTCTATTGTTGGCTCATTCTATTTTTTATTTCCTCAAGACATTCAAAATAAGAATAACCTATCTTTTCTTACCCCTCTCGTGTGATGAGATTTGAAAAAAAAGTTGATAAATATGTTCTCTCTACCGTTGGCCGAATCTGGACAGCAGAACAAAAAATCATTTTCTATCTGAATATGGGTCCAATATGCAAAATTCGCTAAGAACATCTGTTAGTCAACAACAAAGAGAATCTTTTATGAAAAAAAATCTGGCAATTGGATAAAAACTTAGAGAGATTCAAACATTTAATGTTTGAGTCAGAGAAAAAAACATAAGCCGTTTCAGACCAGCCCGTGGTAATTTAAGGAGTTCTTCAACTACGGGCACTATTCTTGGGTCATTTTTTTTCTATCTCCTCAAGACATGCAAAATTAGCAATGACCTATCTTTTCCTACCCTCACGTGTGATGAGATTTGAAGAAAAAGTTGATAAATATGTTCTCTCTCCCCTTAGCCGAATAAGGACAGCAGAACAAAAAATCATTTTCTATCTGAATAAGGGTCCAATATGCAAAATTCGCTAATAACATCTGTTATTCGACAACGAGGCGAATATTCTACAAAAAGAAATCAGGCAATTGGATAAAAAACTTAGAAAGATTCAAGCGTTCAAAGTTGGAGTCAGAGAAAAAAACATAAGCTGTTTCTGACCAACCCGTGGCAATTTAAGGATTTCTTCAACTACGGGCGCTATTCTTGGCTCATTTTTTCCTATCTCCTCAAGACATGAGAAATAGCAATAACCTATCTTTTCCTACCCCTCACGTGTGATGAGATTTGAAGAAAAAGTTGATAAATATGTTCTCTGTCCCCTTGGCCGAATCAGGACAACAGAACAAAAAATCATTTTCTATCTGAATAAGGGTCCAATATGCAAAATTCGCTAAGAACATCTGTTAGTCAACAATAAGAAGAATATTCTACAAAAAGAAATCTGGCAATTAGATAAAAACTAAGAGAGATCCAAGCGTTTAAAGCTAGAGTCAGACAAAAAAAACATACGCCGTTTCTGACCAACCCGTTTTAATTTAGGATTTCTTCAACTACGGGCTCTATCCTTGGCTCATTCTATTTTTTACAAAAAGAAATCTGGCAATTGGATAAATACTTAGAGAGATCGAAGCGTTCAAAGTTGAAGTTAGAGAAAAAAACATAAGTTGTTTCTGACCAACCCGTGGTAATTTAAGGAGTTCATCAACTACGGGAGCTATTCTTGGCACATTCTTTTTTCTATCTCCTCAAGACATGCAAAATAACAAGAACCTATCTTTTCCTACCCCTCACGTGTGATGAGATTTGATGAAAAAGTTGATAAATATGTTCTCTCTCCCCTTAGCTGAATAAGGACAGCAGAACAAAAAATCGTTTTCTATCTGAATAAGGGTCCATTATGCAAAATTCACTAATAACATATGTTAGTCGACAACAAGGCGAAAATTCTACAAAAAGAAATCAGGCAATTGGATAAAAACTTAGAAAGATTCAAGCGTTCAAAGTTGGAGTCAGAGAAAAAAACATAAGCTGTTTCTGACCAACCCGTGGCAATTTAAGGATTTCTTCAATTACGGGCGCTATTATTGGCTCATTCTTTTTTCTATCTCCTCAAGACATGAGAAGTAGCAATAACCTATCTTTTTCTATCCGTCACGTGTGATGAGATTTGAAGAAAAAGTTGATAAATATGTTCTCTCTCCTGAATATGAATATAAAGTTTGAATTGGCCACGATGTTAATGAAGAAGACGTGTGCCTCACTGATTGTGGTATTATGCATACCATACCTAAAACTAAAACTATTTCTCTCACCTGACAATGAACAATGCAGAAGTACCATTTCTGGTAGCTCTAATTCATTTGAAGGCTCCGGAAGAGCTAATATCAATGTACAAAAGGGGACAAAAATACAATTATAAATATTATGTAATTTTTCCCTAGGTCTCTAAGAAATTTAAATTAACAAGATATATGCCGGAACATATGTCATATGGAGACGGTGAGTGATTGTTGAATATCTGAAAAATATTTCAGGAAAGATATGTATTTGAAAAACCTGGAGTTTTTCTACTAATTTGTATTATATGAGAATAATAATAAATGAATGAGAACTTTCACTCTTCCAATTTCTTTCTTTAATTTTTGCCCTTATTATATTTTTATTTATGTACCAGAAGTTACAATTATATTTATGCACCAGAAGCTGCAAAATTTATCACATTTATTTTAAGCACATTTATTTTTTAAGTACATTTATTTTTATGCACATTTATTTTTCTGTACATTTATTTTATGCACATTTACTTTTATTCATTAATACACCTGTAGTTGCAACCTGATTTTTATTGATGCACCTGGAGTTGCAGCATTATTATTATTGATAACCTGAAGTTTCAATATTATTAATAAAGAGAGATAAAGTTGCAATGCTATTTTTAATAAACGCACCCGGAGTTGCGCGATTATAAGTTAGTAAATATGTGAATTTGAAAATTTAAATTTTATGTGAAAAAAAGTGAAGGATGATCCATAGACAAAATATTATTTACTTTTAATCGTTTGTTCCTGTAGTAGCAGAGATATAAAGAAGCAAGACTTAAGAAATATTTTGAATTAGCATTCTATTTTTTTTTTTAATCTAAGCAAAATAGTGAATTTTTATGAATCTCGTAAAAACCAATTCCTCCCAATTCCCTGAAGTGAATGATGCCACATATGGAATTCATTGTAGTAATAGTGGTTGTAAAATTGGACGAGGAGATGGTCATAAGTCATAATAAGAGAACCGCGCAAATGAGTAAACCAAGAGTAAAATTAAAATGGTCGGTATTGATTGTATGTACCTGTTGTACATCAAAATATCTCATTGAATTTAATCATGTTTCTTTAAGGAAATAAAAGGATAAAAGAAGGCCAATTATGTTTATAATGAAGATCACTTCAATAAAGCCTTAAACATGACTCACTTGGATCTGACATATTTTTTTGACCACATACTATATTTATTACTTTACATAATATATGTATGCTTTGTAGATAGAACAACTAAACATGATTGAGAACTCCAGAAGAGTCATTATTTTATTTTAAGAAATAAAATTCGTAATAGATATTGTTTTCATTACCTATCAGAATATATATTTGCTAATTCACAGATACACCAGACAATAATGAATAGATGTATTGTGTATCCTTATAAAACAAATATGATCTACATAAGTAAATGCATATACTACAATGAACTAGAAGTTCACTAATTAGAAGAGCAATTTTATAATTTTGATATTGAACTAGAAGTTCATTAATTTAAAAAGCAACTTTATCATTAAACATGAACTAGAAGTTCATTTGAAAAGTAATTTTATGAATCAGGAGTTCACTAATTTGAATAGAACTTCCATGATTTATAATATCGGAGCATTAGTGAAGCAAATAATTATAGAAAATTCAAATGTGCATCAATTAAAGAACCAGAAGATTCTTTTATCAAATGAATTTTCATGTGCTGCATGCTATCAAAGAAAATTAATCGTTAGACATCACAAACTAGGGTTGGGAATGAATCACCCAATTTCCTTGAGCGTATTCATCGAAATATATGTTGGTTTATTACTCTTTCATGTGGACCATCTAGATATTTTATGGTATTAATAGATGCATCTATTAGATTGTCACATGCATGTTTATTATCATCTCGAAATATTTTATTTGCGAGATTGCTTGCTCAACTATTTCATTTTAAAATAATAATTTTTGGATAGTACAATTAGGACAACTTGTCTTGATGATGACCAAGTAGGTCACATCTCAAATATTTAATGACTATTGTACGCTGATCGAGATTATAATTGAGCATTGGTCAACGCACGCACTTAGAATAATCTAACATGATATCTTGTTAAGTGATTATAATTAATCATTGGCCCTAATAATAAAATGAAAGTTCGTCTTTTGGTTGAGGCCATGAAATGATATATGCTGCAGCACTAATTAGAGTAAAGCCAACATTTTATAATAAGTACTCCCCATTATAATTTGTGACCGGCCTGCAGCCAAGAAATACTACTTAAAATCTTTTGGATGTGTGATATATGTTCCGGTAGCTCCACCGCAACGCACAAAAATGGGTCACAAACAAAAGTCGGGCATATATGTTGAGTTAAATTGCCCTGCATAATTTGATATCTTGAACTTTGATAAGTCATTAATTATACACATTTTATACCCTATACATATGTGATATTGCACCATTATATATATTAATATTCTATTTATATCGATAATAATCACAAATTGAATGTTGATACTGCTAATGACATATTTATGTGAATTCAGGTGCAATTTTGATGGAGCATAGCTTGGAGAAGATATGTTGGAGCACAAGATGGAGATAATAATCAAGACTCGGACCTGCCGACACAGGCTTAGTATTTCGGCCATAACTCACAATCTGGGCCTTCTCTATATGCATACTATATACTGTTGGAAAGAGGAGAACAAGGCCCACAATTCATTCCATATCACCAGAGCCCAATTCAGAGATATACGTGTCCCAAATTGACCATCTTCTGGACAGATCTATCATGCACTTTGCATTCACTCTTCATGTTTTTGCCATGCTCATTCACACTCTTTGCATGGGTCTTCATTCATCCCTCATGATCACCTTTTGAGAGAGTTATAACCAGGTGCAAGGCATCTATTCTAATCACTTTTGAACTTCATCATTCTCTCTCTTGGAGTAGGGCAAGTCAAGCAAGCTTCACTCTTCCATCCACGCTTCATTAATGGGTTCTATCATTATTTTCTTTTCTTTCTTTTCCATGTATTTCGAGTAAGCCCTTCGAGGCATAGTTAGTGTTTATGTTTTTGTGTTGTAACTTTAGAGACCATTAATAATGAATTTCATTTGAACGGTTATTATTCTGTTTTCATTTACTTATTATCTTTCATGCTCAATGAATTGTTTTAAGTTTATTTCGGTCAATTCTATGTTCA
Organism: Juncus effusus; assembly: GCA_027726005.1. Lineage (NCBI taxonomy): Eukaryota > Viridiplantae > Streptophyta > Magnoliopsida > Poales > Juncaceae > Juncus > Juncus effusus. The sequence continues at coordinate 4,642,398 of CM050904.1, read as the reverse complement.
ATAGTAATTAACAAGGGCCACAAAATTCCTATGGTTGCTTTGCTCAATAGCATCCATTAGAATTTGAATAATAGCCAAGTGCAAATAACTCACAACGATCTGAACAGTTCTAAACAAGCTCATTGTTTAGGAGGTTTTGATTTGTTTAAATAACCAATGATTTCTATTGAATTGGTTATGATATTCAAATAGGTTAGTGTTTTTATTTACGAGCTCATCTAAACTAAAACCCTATCTTTTCGTTTGAGTTATTTATCGGTTAGAGCTCATCTTACTGCACTTAAGAGATTAATTCCAAATTCATTATTATAATCAAGGATAAAGTTACACACAAATTCACTACACGAAACTATGCCTCATTCCACAAAATCACCACATCTCTTAATCTTTACTTTATGTTTTCTCTTTACTTGTTACTTTCATTTTGTTGCAATCAACCAATCAACAACCCCCCCAATTGTGTGTCTTGTTTTAGGTCTTGTGTTTGGCTTTATTTATGGTCTTGGTTTCTCTTTATTTTAGTTTTCTATTTTTGTTGAGTCCATTTTCATTAGAGAAGTACTCTTTTCACCTAGTTTAGTCTAAATAGCTCTCTGTGGTTCGACCCCTACTTCCACTGTCTACTTTATTGTAGTTAAGTCTAGGGTTATAAATTTCTTTTGGTAAGTGTAAAACGACTGCAAAAATACCTCTTATCAAAATGGCGCCGTTGCCGGGGAGCTAGCAACGCGACTAATCTAGGTCAATATTCACACTTCTCTTGTGTAGTACGGTAGTCTGCATTTGTGTCAGAGTAAACCAAACTCGTTTTACTGTTTGTCAGTCATACCTTTTTAACTTTTTGTCAGAATCACACCTTCCTTACCTTTGTTATCCTTTTCACTTTTTGTCAGAGTCAGCCATACTATTTATTTTCACTTTGAGTCTGCATTACTTGCATTCACTAATTCTCTCTTTTACACATGATTCCAGTTCATGAAAGCTACTCGTAGTTCTAATCTTCCACTTGCACCACTAGATCCGGAGATTGAGAGAACACACCTGGAGCGAAGAAGAGCAATTCCAGTAACACCGAAAGCAACCGAAGAAACTGAAAAGGTGGAGAACTCGGAGAGCGGAAGCGATCCTCCCGCTCCACCAGCTTCTCCTCACGCTACAACAGGTAACACTACAGCCATGGCTAATTTTGAGGATAGGACACTTAGGGACCTGTCTACCTTTGATTTTGCTACCAACCAGTATGGTATTGTACTACCACCGGTCCCGAATTTCAAGATCCATACGGGTCTTCTCCAATTGTTACCAACCTTCAATGGGAGTGCCGGAGAGGATCCGCACTCTCACATGCATGAGTTCAACCATATCACCGCAACAATGATGCCGGCGGAGATTGAAGATGAAGGTCCTTACAAGCTGCGACTGTTCTCATACAGTCTTCGAGGACCAGCAAAGGACTGGTACTACCATCTAGCACCTTTCCCAACAACTTGGGTGGAACTTCAAAAGTTGTTTCTAGACAAGTACTTTCCTGTCTCTCTTACCGCTTCTATTAGGAAGCAGATTTGTAGTATTCAACAGGAAGTAGGGGAAACCCTCTACGAATACTATGATCGCTTCCAGAAGTTGTGTGCAAAATGTCCCAACCATCAAGTCCCAGAGAATCTCCTGATTCAACACTTGTATGATGGGATGCTTCAAGAGACTAGGGATAATGTAGATTCTGCTAGTGGGGGTGCTTTCATAGATAAAACCGTTAGGCAAGCACGTACCTTGATAGAAACCATGGCCGAAAATGCCCAATCTAGTAGAACCAGATCTAGAATTAGGGGAGTTAATGAGATTAGAGACTGTGATTTGGAGAAGCGAGTGAATGGTATGGACGCCAAATTAGATAGCCTGGCTAATATGATGGCGTCATTCATGGGAACCAAGATGGAAGTAAAGGCATGTGGTGTCTGCACTCAGACAGGACACACGACTGATGCATGCCCAACACTCCGTGATGAGGAGAAGGTCACGACCACTGCTTGTGGCATCTTTAAACTAAACCAACAAGGAAATTCAAATGGGGCCCACAACCGAAACTATGATCCCTACTCTAAAACATACAATCCTGGATGGCGTGACCACCCAAACTTTAGATGGCGTGACCCAGGAAACCAGCAACAACCTCCTCAAAACCATAATCAAAACTCTTCTTCTTCCTCACCTCCGATTGACCCTACTCTAAAAAGTCTTTCTGACATTGTGACCTCTTTAGCCACATCAACCACTTCTTTTCAGAAGGATACAAAGAGCGCCCTAACACATCTGGGCACCCAAATAGCTCAACTATCTTCTGAATTAAATCAGTTAAAGACTCAAGGATCCTCACAACTTCCTTCTCAACCTCTCAACCCCCGTGAAAATGCATGTGCTATCACCTTAAGAAGTGGGAAAGAAATAGAAGGGACCAAAGGAAACACAAAAGGTGAAGGAGAGATTGAAGTGCTTAAACCAGAATCTGAGAAGGTGAAAGACAAACCTAAGGAGACAACACCCTATAAACCTAGAGCCCCTTTTCCTAGCCGTCTAGCGGTTAACACCAAAAAGGATGAGGCAGAGAGAGATATCCTAGAGGTTTTCAAGAAAGTGGAATTGAACATTCCACTACTCGATTCCATTCGTCGATTCCCTCGCTATGTGAAATTTCTCAAGGACTTGTGTACGAATAAGAGAAAGCTAAATGGTCATGAGAGAGTAACAATGAGTGAGAATGTCTCTGCGGTTATTCGCAAGAAGCTTCCAGAGAAGTAAAAAGACCCTGGCATGTTTTCCATTCCTTGCAGCATTGGGCACCATGAATTTGCCCGGTGCATGCTTGATCTTGGGGCATCTATCAATGTCATGCCCTTTTCTATCTATTCTTCTCTCGGTTTAGGACCTTTGAAAAAGACCGGAGTGATCATCCAACTGGCCGATCGTTCTACTACTGTGCCAGAGGGAGTTATAGAGGATGTTAAGGTCAATGGCCTTATCTTCCCTGCAGATTTCTATATTCTACGTATGGATGAGTCTGATAGCTCACCGAGTTCGACTCCCATTCTTCTGGGAAGACCCTTCCTTAAAACTGCCCGAACCAAGATCGATGTGCACAATGGCACTCTTTCTATGGAATTTGACGGAGAAAACATCTCTTTCAACATCTTTGATGCTATCAAGCATCCTTCTGACGAGCATGTCTCCGCTATTTGCACCATCGACCCAGTTGATGAGTGTGTCGACAACTTATCCTCTTTTGAGTTCATAGATCTGCTCGAGACCATTCTTGATCTCTCTCCAGATGAGCAGGACCTTCTTCAAAGTCTATCTGTCTTGGCCATTGGAGAAGCTTCTTCTTCTTCTTCTTCTTCTTCTCCCCCTTGATAGACTTGAAACCCTCTCTTGAGCCCACCAAACCTTCCATTGTGAATCCCCCCTCTCTTGACCTAAAACCTCTACCAGCTCATCTCAAGTATGCATTTTGTGGTAAAGGAGACACTCTTCCGGTGATCATCTCTAGTAGCCTCACTACTACACAAGAAGAGCAATTAGTTAATGTTTTGAGAGACCACAAGACTGCTATTGGATGGACTCTGGCTGATATTAAGGGAATCAGCCCCTCTACGTGTATGCATCGGATATTATTGGAGGATGGGTCTAAACCATCCCGTGAGCCTCAGCGTAGGCTGAATCCTCCAATGATGGAAGTGGTCAAGAAAGAAATCATCAAACTCCTTGATGCAGGAATCATATACCCTATCTCTGATTCACAGTGGGTATCACCAATCCATGTGGTACCCAAGAAAACTGGTATTACAATAATTGAGAATCAGGATGGTGAAAAAGTTCCTACGAGAGCACAAAATGGATGGCGAGTATGCATTGATTACCGCAAATTGAACACTGCCACCCGGAAAGACCATTTCCCCCTTCCCTTCATTGACCAGATGCTTGAGCGCCTTGCTGGGCGCCACCATTATTGCTTCTTAGATGGTTTCTCTGGTTACTTTCAAATAGCCATCGCCCCCGAGGATCAAGAAAAGACCACCTTCACGTGCCCTTTTGGCACCTTTGCGTACAGACGTATGCCTTTTGGGTTGTGTAACGCACCCGGTACATTTCAGAGATGTATGATGTCCATCTTCTCTGATTATGTTACCCAAATTATTGAGGTTTTCATGGATGATTTCACCGTCTATGGTGATTCATTCGATGACTGCCTGGGAAACCTAAAGATGATTCTTCAAAGGTGTGTAGAGACCGACCTGGTGCTGAATTACGAGAAATGTCATTTCATGGTGGATCAGGGCATAGTCTTAGGCCATGTGGTTTCCTCTCGGGGTCTTGAAGTAGATAAAGCAAAGATCGATGTCATTAGATCCCTTCCGTACCCGACTAGTGTGAAGGACATTCGATCATTTCTTGGTCATGCCGGCTTTTATAGGCGATTCATTAAAGATTTCTCAAAAATCGCTCAACCTCTTTGTCTTCTTCTCCAAAAAGAGGCTTCTTTTGAGTTTAATGAGAAGTGCCAAGCGGCATTCGACCTTCTCAAGGAGAAACTGTGTTCTGCCCCCATCATTAAAGCTCCAGATTGGAATCTGCCTTTCGAGATCATGTGCGATGCGAGTGATAGGGCAGTTGGAGCTGTTCTTGGACAGCGGGATGGGCGAGAACCCCATGTTATCTCCTATGCTTCTAGGACCTTAGACGATGCTCAGTGCAACTATACCACTACGGAGAAAGAGTTGCTAGCCATTGTTTTTGCGCTGGAGAAATTTAGGTCCTACCTCTTAGGGGTCAAGGTGGTTATATACTCTGACCATGCCGCATTGAGGCATCTTTTCAAGAAGAAAGAATCCAAGCCGAGACTACTTCGTTGGATATTGTTGCTCCAGGAGTTCGACTTGGAGATTAGAGATAAACGAGGATCAGAGAATCTAGTTGCCGATCACCTTAGCTGCCTTCCTATGAGAATTGAGGAGGGTACCCCAATATCGAAGTTCTTCCCTGAGGAATATCTCTATGCCGTGCAAAGCTATACACCATGGTATGCTGATATAGTGAATTACCTGGTGGCTAAAGACCTACCAGAGGATCTTACACGTGCACAGGCTGATCGAATCCGATATGATTCCCGATTTTATATTTGGGATGAGCCTTACCTCTTTCGGATTTGCGCGGATCAAATTATTCGAAGATGTATACCCGATAATGAGGTCAGATCCGTGCTTGAGTTTTGTCACTCTCTGGAGTGTGGAGGACACTTTGGCGCCAAGCGGACAGCTCATAAGGTCCTTGAGTGTGGCTTCTTCTGGCCCACTCTACATAAGGATGCTTACTTCTTCGTGAAGTCATGTGAGCGATGCCAGAGAACGGGAGGAATAACCAAAAGAGACGAGATGCCGATGAAGTATATTCTTGCTTGTGAGGTCTTTGAAGTGTGGGGTATCGACTTTATGGGACATTTCCCTCCCTCATACGGTTTTGAGTATATCCTCCTAGCAGTCGATTATGTCTCCAAGTGGGTTGAGGCCAAAGCCACAAAACGGGCAGATGCAAAAACGATTGTGGATTTTGTGAAGGACCAGATCTTTAGTAGGTTTGGGGTCCCGAGAGTCATCATCAGTGATAGAGGAACCCATTTCTGCAACCGGAGTTTCGAGGCATTAATGAAGCAATACCATGTCACACATAAAACCTCGACAGCTTACCACCCTCAAACCAATGGCCAAACAGAGCTTTCAAATAGGGAAATCAAAGGCGTTTTGGAGAAAGTGGTGAACCCCACTAGGAAAGACTGGAGTATTCGGCTGAATGACGCACTCTGGGCTTACAGGACTGCTTTCAAGTCCCCTGTAGGCATGTCCCCTTATCGGCTAGTCTATGGAAAGGCTTGTCATCTTCCAGTTGAACTCGAGCACAGAGCCTATTGGGCCATCAAGAAGTGCCATCTACACTAACCAAACGACGCACTCAATCGGAAGCTACAAATCCAGGAGTTAGAGGAGATCCGAAATGACGCGTATGAGAACTCCCGAATCTTCAAGGAGAAGACCAAGATGTATCACGACAAGAAGCTTGCCCACAAGGATTTCAAAGTGGGTGATAAGGTGTTGTTGTTTAACTCAAGACTCAAATTACACCCGGGCAAGCTACAAAGTAGGTGGATAGGGCCCTTTCTTGTGACCAAAGTGTTTGATTATGGTGCAGCAGAAATTCAGGGTCTTGATTCAGGGAAGGTCTTCAAGGTCAACGGACACCGGCTGAAGCGGTTTCATGAGAGTTTTGATGCGAGTTGGCGAGCCATCATCCACTGCTTGAGGAGATGGAGACGTCGGGCCAACGACGTTAAAGAGAGGCGCTACTGGGAGGCAACCCTACGAATAAAGGTTGTTTATTTTCTTTTCTTGCATTGCATCACTACTTTGTGCTTAGCTTTACTCGGGGACGAGTAAAAGTTTAAGTGTGGGGTGGAGTCTTTATTGCATGTTAGGTAGTTTAAAAAAATAAAAAATAAAAAATAAAAAATAAACTAAAAATAAAAAAATAAAAAAATAAAAAAATAAAATAAAATAAAAATAATAATAAAAAACCCATTTTTAAGCCTCAAATAAAAAAATGCCCAATTAAAAATCAAATGGAATGAGAGAGAACTGTAACTTGTATTGAATAATGTGGTGGAACTTGTTTGGACTCAAAAGGATCGTATAGACCAAGTCAAGAAGAATTGAGGTCGTTGGTTTAGGGATCTTTTGTCACTGGTGAACTCGATTTTTTTTCCTAAGTGCTAATAATTTAGGGATTTGCGCGAGAAATTATGTGAGGACTTACCATTGGACCGTGACCCGGAACTCAAGTTGTTTATAGTATAATATCCATAATAACCCACTATATCATCTCGCATATATATAAATAATATCCAAGTCTATTAGCTTCTAAAGTCACTTTGTTGCTTGGTTTTGGAGAAGGAGGGTTAGGCATTATATAAGAAGATAGGGGACGGGAAGTAGAGGTTAGTGTCAGAAGTTGAGGGCTTATGTGTAGTAGATGAGCTTTGTGCACCGAGTGTATTCATGAGGAGATGTATCTTAGAGACAAATTTATGAGAGTAGATTCTCGGGTAAACTCTATTTTTGACACAAAGGCAAGTTAGGCCCCTATAATCCTAATAGATTTGAGTCACAATCTTCAAAAAAAAAAAAAACAAAAAAAAAATAATAAAAATAAAATAAATAGATAAAAATAAAAAATAAAAAAAAAAGATTGCATGACTCAAACTTGTTCCCCTTGTACATGGCTTAAACCTTAGTTTACCCGATTTGTGAGAAAGAGTGGATTCCAGTCATACATCTCAGGCCAGCAGCTAGGTTGACACATTTTGGGCCAGATGACTGAAGGTGCTAGGAGGTATGCACATTAGGAGGTTCATTATTCCAAGAAGATAGAGGTATAGGCGATATCTTTTCGGAGAGTAGAGGCATGAGTATAGAAAACCAAGTGACAATTTGACCGAAAGTGGTGAAGTAGACAAGCAAACCAATTACGTAGTATATATATATGTATTATCAACCAAATTCCATCATATTCCACCAAACATAACTTGAGAATTCCCCTCACGACCAAGGTAGGAAATCATGATTCATTTGAATTGAGAGTTATTATGAGAGACACTCCACATATTTCATATTCATATTCCACTATACAAAAAGAGAGTGAGTGCGAGTTTCACCAAAGTGCATGGAATCTTACACAAGGGACCAAAGATCATTATTGGCTGGTATATAAGTGAAGAGCGAGTCAAAAACATGGGACCCATCTTACCAATACAAGTTACAATGTTTGCTCGAGGACGATCAAATGTTTAAGTGTGGGGTGATTTGATAAGTCATTAATTATACACATTTTATACCCTATACATATGTGATATTGAACCATTATATATATTAATATTCTATTTATATCGATAATAATCACAAATTGAATGTTGATACTGCTAATGACATATTTATGTGAATTCAGGTGCAATTTTGATGGAGCATAGCTTGGAGAAGATATGTTGGAGATAATAATCAAGACTCGGACCTGCCGACACAGGCTTAGTATTTCGGCCATAACTCACAATCTGGGACTTCTCTATATGCATACTATATACTGTTGGAAAGAAGAGAACAAGGCCCATAATTCATTCCATATCACCAGAGCCCAATTCAGAGATATACGTGTCCCAAATTGACCATCTTCCGGACAGATCTATCATGCACTTTGCATTCACTCTTCATGTTTTTGCCATGCTCATTCACACTCTTTGCATGGGTCTTCATTCATCCCTCATGATCACCTTTTGAGAGAGTTATAACCAGGTGCAAGGCATCTATTCTAATCACTTTTGAACTTCATCATTCTCTCTCTTGGAGTAGGGCAAGTCAAGCAAGCTTCACTCTTCCATCCACGCTTCATTAATGGGTTCTATCATTATTTTCTTTTCTTTCTTTTCCATGTATTTCGAGTAAGCCCTTCGAGGCATAGTTAGTGTTTATGTTTTTGTGTTGTAACTTTAGAGACCATTAATAATGAATTTCATTTGAACGGTTATTATTCTGTTTTCATTTACTTATTATCTTTCATGCTCAATGAATTGTTTTAAGTTTATTTCGGTCAATTCGATGTTCAATAGTAATTAACAAGGGCCACAAAATTCCTATGGTTGCTTTGCTCAATAGCATCCATTAGAATTTGAATAATAGCCAAGTGCAAATAACTCACAACGATCTGAACAGTTCTAAACAAGCTCATTGTTTAGGAGGTTTTGATTTGTTTAAATAACCAATGATTTCTATTGAATTGGTTATGATATTCAAATAGGTTAGTGTTTTTATTTACGAGCTCATCTAAACTAAAACCCTATCTTTTCGTTTGAGTTATTTATCGGTTAGAGCTCATCTTACTGCACTTAAGAGATTAATTCCAAATTCATTATTATAATCAAGGATAAAGTTACACACAAATTCACTACACGAAACTATGCCTCATTCCACAAAATCACCACATCTCTTAATCTTTACTTTAAGTTTTCTCTTTACTTGTTACTTTCATTTTGTTGCAATCAACCAATCAACAACCCCCCCAATTGTGTGTCTTATTTTAGGTCTTGTGTTTGGCTTTATTTATGGTCTTGGTTTCTCTTTATTTTAGTTTTCTATTTTTGTTGAGTCCATTTTCATTAGAGAAGTACTCTTTTCACCTAGTTTAGTCTAAATAGCTCTCTGTGGTTCGACCCCTACTTCCACTGTCTACTTTATTGTAGTTAAGTCTAGGGTTATAAATTTCTTTTGGTAAGTGTAAAACGACTGCAAAAATACCTCTTATCAAACTTCATTACATGAATTTATTCACTACATAATTTATTGATTATAAATTTGATGTGACGTTAATTTATAATCTTTAGAACTTCAAGTTGTTTATATTGTTCAACTTCAGGATAATTCTTAATTTTTCAACTTCAGGTTGATTTGTAATTCTTCAACTTCGGGTTAATTAATAATTTCTCAATTTCCAGCCTCATAATAATCTTGCAACTTCAGGTTGATTTGTAAGTTTCAACTTCGGGTCGAATATTTAATTTCATTTCAATTTGATATTTTAACTTCTAGTTTATTAGTAATTTCTCAACATCTGGTTGAGTGATAATTTTGCAACTTCAGGTTGCGTCATATAATCTTACAGTTGCAACTTCTGGTGCATCAAAATAAATAAATAAATAAAACAATTGCAAAAATCATGAAATAAAATAAACCAAAATAAATAATAAAGAATAAATTGAAAATAAAAAAAATATTTCTTTTCTCTTTATATCAAATTCCGCTTTACCTTTGTCCGTGTTAGTGAACCTTTAGATTTATATAATGGTATCATCATCGAAAGTAAACATACATCTGTAGACATATCGAGAGCGATTCGTGATGATAACGTGTTATAAAATAAAGAACAAAAGAATAATAAAAGAGAGAATTGGAATGAGAGAATTTCATTGAATTGTGGATTAAGAATACAATAGTCACTGCCCCCATTGTAAAGTAGAGGGTGAGTGCTGGCTATGAAATCTCTTGCCTGATTTAGAATTACAATAAAGGAAATAATATAACCTAAATACAATAGAAAATATAGTAGTAAATACCCTGCCACAACTCCTTCCATTCTTACAAGCATTTCCTAATTTATCTTTTCTTAGGGGCCAAGTATTGAACATCCATATTAATTATATTCATAACACTAAGAACATCTATTAGTCGGCAACAAGGCAAATATTCTATAAAAATAAATCTGGCAATTGGATAAAAACTAAGAGAGATACAAGCATTCAAAGTTGGAGTCAGAGAAAAAAAAACATAAGTTGTTTCTTACCAACCCGTGGTAATTTAAGAAGTTCATCAACTACGGGAGCTATTCTTGGCATATTCTTTTTTCTATCTCCTCAAGACATGTAAAATAATAATAACCTATCTTTTCCTAACCCTCACGTGTGATGAGATTTGAAGAAAAAGTTGATAAATATGTTCTCTCTCCCGTTGGCCAAATCTGGACAGCAGAACAAAAAATCATTTTTTATACGAATATGGGTCCAATATGCAAAATTCGCTAAGAACATCTGTTAGTCGATAACAAATAGAATCTTTTACCAAAAGAAATCTGGCAATTGGATAAAAACCGAGAGAGATCCAAGCGTTTAAAGTTGGAGTCAGAGAAAAAAACATATGTTGTTTCTGACCAACACGTGGTAATTTAAGGAGTTCTTCAACTACGGGAGCTATTCTTGGCACATTCTTTTTTCTATCTCCTCAAGACATGCAAAATAACAATAACCTATATTTTCCTACCCATCACGTGTGATGAGATTTGAAGAAAAACTTGATAAATATGTTCTCTCTACCCTTGGCCGAATCCGGACAGCAGAACAAAAAATCATATTCTATCTGAATGAGGGTCGAATATGGAAAATTCGGTAAGAACATCTGTTAGTCTACAACAAGACGAATATTCTACAAAAAGAAATCTGGCAATTCGATAAAAACTTAGAGAGATCCAAGCGTTCAAATTTGGAGTGAGAGAAAAAACATAAGCTGTTTCTGACCAGCCCGTGGTAATTTAAGAATTTCTTCAACTACGGGAGCTATTCTTGGCACAATCTTTTTTCTACCTCCTCAAGACATGCAAAATAGCAATAACCTATCTTTTCCTACCCCTCACATATGATGAGATTTAGAGAAAAAGTTGATAAATATGTTGTCTCTCCCCTTAGTCGAATCTGTACAGCAGAACAAAAAATCATTTTCTATCTGAATAAGGGTCCAATATGTAAAATTTGCTAGGAACATCTATTAGTCGGCAACAAGGCAAATATTCTACAAAAAAAATTCTTGCAATTGGATAAAAACTAAGATAGATCCAAGCGTTCAAAGTTGGAGTCGGAGAAAAAAACAAAAGCTATTTCTGACCAACCCGTGGTAATTTAAGGATTTCTTCAACTACGGGGGCTATTCTTGGCTCATTCTTTTTTCTATGTCCTCAAGACATGCAAAATAACAATAACATATCTTTTCCTACCCCGCATGTGCGTTGAGATTTGAAGAAAAAGTTGATAAATACATTATCTCTCCCGCATGAAAAATCTGGACAGCAGAACAAAAAATCATTTTCTATCTGAATATGTGTCCAATATGCAAAATTCGCTAAGAACATCTGTTAGTCGACAACAAAGAAAATCTTTTACAAAAAGAAATCTGGCAATTGGATAAAAACTTAGAGAGATCCAAGCGTTCAATGTTGGAGTCAGAGAAAAAAACATATGTTGTTTCTGACCAACCCGTGATATTTGAAGGCGTTCATCAACTACGGAAGCTATTCTTGGCACATTCATTTTTCTATGTCCTCAAGACATGCAAAATATCAATAACCTATCATTTCTTACCCCTTACGTGTGATGAGATTTCAAGAAAAAGTTGATAAATATGTTCTCTCTACCCTTGGCCGAATCAGGACAGCAGAACAAAAAATGATTTTCTATCTGAATAAGGGTCCAATATCCAAAATTCGCTAAGAACATCTGTTAGTCGACAACAAGGAGAATATTCTACGAAAAGAAATCTGGCAATTGGATAAAAACATAGAGAGATCCAAGTGTTCAAAGTTGGAGTCAGAGAAAACACATAAGCTGTTTCTGACCAACCCGTGGTAATTTAAGATACCTTTCTTTTCCTACCCCTCACGTGTGATGAGATTTGAAGAAAAACTTGATAAATATGTTCTTTCTCCCCTTAGCCGAATCAGGACAGCAAAAAAAAAAATCATTTTCTATATGAATAAGGGTCCAATATCCAAAATTCGCTAAGAACATCTGTTAGTTGACAACAAGGCGAATTTTCTATGACAAGAAATCTGGCAATTGGATAAAATCTTAGAGAGATCCAAGTGTTCAAAGTTGGAGTCAGAGAAAGAAACATAAGCTGTTTCTGACAAACCCGTGGTAATTTAAAGATTTCTTCAACTACGGGCGCTATTCTTGGCTCATTCTTTTTTCTATCTCCTCAAGACATGCAAAATAACTATAAACTATCGTTTCCTACCCCACACGTGTGATGAAAGTTAAAGAAAAAGTTGATAGAAACCTTCTCTCTCGCGTTGGCCGAATCTGGACAACATAACGAAAAATCATTTTCTATCTCAATATGGGTCCAATATGCAAAATCTGCTAAGAAATATCTGTTAGAACAAAAAGAATCTTTTACAAAAAGAAATCTGGCAATTGGATAAAAACTTAGAGAGATCCAAGCGTTCAAAATTGGAGTCAGCGAAAAAAACATAAGTTGTTTCTGACCAACCCGTGGTAATTTAAGGAGTTCATCAACTACGGGAGCTATTCTTGGCATATTCTTTTTTCTATCTCGTCAAGACATGCAAAATAACATTAACCTATCTTTTCCTAACCCTCACGTGTGATGAGATTTGAAGAAAAAGTTGATAAATACGTTCTCTCTCCCGTTCGCCAAATCTGGACAGCAGAACAAAAAATCATTTTCTATACGAATATGGGTCCAATATGCAAAATTCCCTAAGTACATCTGTTAGTCGATAACAAATAGGGTCTTTTACAAAAAGAAATATGCCAATTGGATAAAAATTAGAGAGATCCAAGCGTTTAAAGTTGGAGTCAGCGAAAAAAACATATGTTGTTTCCGACCAACCCGTGGTAATGTAAAGAGTTCTTCCACTATGGGAGCTATTCTTGGCACATTCTATTTTCTATCTCCTCAAGACATGCAAAATTACAATAACCTATCTTTTCGTACCCCTCACGTGTGATGAGATTTGAAGAAAAAGTTGATAAATATGTTCTCTCTCCCCTTTGTCGAATCCGGACAGTAGAACAAAAAATCATATTCTATCTGAATAAGTGTCCAATATGCAAAATTCGGTAAGAACATCTGTTAGTCTACAACAAGACGAATATTCTACAAAAAGAAATCTGGCAATTGGATAAAAACTTAGAGAGATCCAAGCGTTCAAAGTTGGAGTTAGAGAGAAGAACATAAACTGTTTCTGACCAACCCGTGGTAATTTAAAGATTTCATCAGCTACGGGCGCTATTCTTGGCTCATTCTTTTTTCTATCTCCGCAAGACATGCAAAATAACAAAAAACTATCTTTTCCTACCCCACACATGTCATGAGATTTGAAGAAAAAGTTGATAAAAATATTCTCTCTCCCGTTAGCCGAATCTGGACAGCAGAACAAAAAATCATTTTCTATCTGAATATGCGTCCAATATGCAAATCCGCTAAGAACATCTGTTAGAACAAAAAGAATCTTTTACAAAAAGAAATCTGACAATTGGATAAAAATATAGAGAGATCCAAGCGTTCAAAATTGGAGTCAGCGAAAAAAACATATGTTGTTTCTAACCGACCCGTGGTAATTTAAGGAGTTCTTTAACTACGGGAGCTATTCTTAGCACATTGTTTTTTCTATCTCCTCAAGACATGCAAAATAACAATAACCTATCTTTTCCTACCCCGCACGTGTGATGAGATTTGAAGAAAAAGTTGATAAATACGTTCTCTCTCCCGCTGGCCGAATCTGGACAGCAGAACAAAAAATCATTTTCTATCTGAATATGGGTCCAATATGCAAAATTCGCTAAGAACATCTGTTAGTCGACAACAAAGAATATCTTTTACAAAAAGAAATCTGGCAATTGGATAAAAACTTAGAGAGATCCAAGCGTTCAAAGTTGGAGTCAGAGAAAAAAACATAAGTTCCGTTGCCAATGGAACTGTTCTGTTGGCAACAGAACTCGGCCAATTTCTCGACACCCAAGATTTCAGATTAGGAAACCCTATTCCGTTGGCAACGGAATAGGTCCGTTGGGAACGGATAATCACTGTAATTAGGGTTTTAGTTATGGTAACTAAGCAATCATTCGCCTCCTTCTCTAGTATAAATAGAGGGGCAGTCCCCCTATATTAGACACACATTACAGAGCCTCCAGGCTGCCGTAATACAAGGAGAAAGAGAGAGAGCCTCCTGAAAGTATTTCCGGACTCGTCTAGCCGAGTCCGGTTATTCCGACGATTGGAAGTTCGACGTGGATACGAGAAGAGGTCTTCTGCTTTGAAGACTAGTCAGCGATCAGTTTCTTTACCCTAGGAGAAGCAAGGAGTTCGTTCGAGTCGAGCTTTAGGAGCACGAAGGAGAAGGAAGCAAGACGGAAGTTCATTCAGACCTACATCCGCTTCTCTCTCCCGGATCAGGAAGATCCGAGGTATAAATTTTAAAAGCATAATCTCGTACCTTTATTTCTTTTACGATGATCCTAGGGAGGGTTGACCCCGTAGGTTCCGCTGCGCATGTAACGTACATGGCTACGGGTTTCCCAACAGTGGCATCAGAACGTTCGTTAAGAAAATAATCGTCGATTATATTTAAAATTTAGTAAATTCAAGTATAATAAATTTCAGGGTTTTGAAAATATTATTTCAAAACATCACGGAAATAGTTTCTAGGAATATAATATTGGATATTACGATTTTCTAGGGTTTCGAAAAATAGTTTTTCGAAATCCGTTTTGGAAACAGAACTAAAACTAACGTAAATACGAATCTCCAACACGTCTCCGTTCCCAACGGAATAGTTCCGTTGAGAACGGAATAGTTCCGTTCCCAACGGAATAATGTTGATTTTGCGAGAAACCCTAGTTTTTGTTATACAAGGAATTTAATATGTAAATATGGTATGAGCCTTAGATCTGTGATTGTTTTGTGATGTAATCTTGTGTGTGAATGCTTGTATTTTATTTAATAATTATGGCAACCAGTGAGTTGTCCAAAGTTGTAAACTACCTTTTCTAGCAATTGTTGTTAGGAAAGATATTATATCAAGACTACAAGGCAAGGATCTTGGCGCAATCTTCGGAAGATGGCATTGGATATTCGCACACACACAACGAAGGGTTCGTTGAAGATTAACCTGCAATCTAGAGATAGATCTAGGATTAGGAACCTCATGATCACTCGTGAGGAATAGGATCATACTATATTTTATCTTGTTTCTGTGATGTTTATATTTATAAATCTAAAACAAAATCCTTCAGAATGTTAAGTAAGGAAGTGTCCCCCATGTCACTGAAGCTCTCGGTACTTAGACAGTCTTCCATGTGGGTCATGCCAAAGCTGAGCATATGGGGGATTGTCTTTGTAAAGGAGGGTATGCGGGAAATGGCGTCCAGCATGGGTCATGCGAAAGCTGAGTGTGCTGGACTCTATTTCGCCGATAATCATACATGGTTAAACTTAACTGAGCAAGCAAGTCGGACTTGGGCTCAGGGCACAAGATGGGATAATACACAGGGCATATGATGCTCATTCGATAAAAGACAAGAGTTGTATATGATACAATTGAAAATGTTCCTACCTAAATAGTTGAGCAAAAAGGGTTGCGCCAAAGCGCACTTACTGCTCAATGAAATACGGATCTTGATCCACTCTGAAAACTCATTTAATTGAAGTTTCCGAATCAATACTACTGTAGGTGTTTAAATTGAAGAAAAATAGTGGGATATAATATATGAAACAAAATTAGAATAATTCTAATTTTAAATAATAAACTTTACATTGCATATTAAACTTGTAGAATGAGTTCGAAATTTACGGACTTGTGATCTATCCTTGAGAAGGATAAGCTCGATGGCACAAACTTCCCTAAATGGTTCAGGACTCTGAGAATTGTTCTCAAGAGTGAAGGAAAGTTGTATGTCCTTGAGACACCCATCCCAAATCCACCGCCTTCGACCGCTTCTAGAGTCGTTCAAGATACTTATCAGAAGTTTATTGACGATTCTGATGAAGTAGCCTGGATGATGTTAGCAGGAATGAAACCTAAGTTTCGGAAGCAGATAGGTTTCATGGATTCCTATGATATGATTAAGGCGCTTAAGGAAATGTTCCGAAAGCAGACTAATATTCAGCGCTACAAGGCCACCAAGTTATTAATCAAGAGCAAGATGGCTCATGGCTCCTCTGTGGATACTCATGTGTTCAAGATGAGAAGTCAAATTGATTACTTAGAGAGACTTGGTTGGCCTATCCCTAGGGAATTCGCGGTTGACATGATTCTTGGATCGCTTCCTCCGAGCTTTGATTTGTTCATTACTGAATATCATAAGCGTCGGATGGAGATGACGATCACGGAATTGCATAAGATGCTTAAACAGGCAGAGAAGGATATAAAGGCAAAAGTTGTCATTGATGGACTCAGGATTGAAAGGGAAAGGGAGTTGAATAGACAAGCCGCATGGGAGAGCTGGATCAAGAGTAAAGGCAAGGAGTTGCCTAAACCTGAGGAATCGGAAGAAATGATTGCATGTTCTATGCGTGATCACTAGAGAGGAGGATGTAAGATATGTCAAGAAGAAGAATCAATGGCTGCCATTTCAGGTATTCCTCTTCCTAAATCTCTACTTCGATATTGGATATCCACTGTAATTCTCACATTCTGAATGTGCAGGATATTACTCAGAAGTAGAAGATTAGCTAGAGGAGAAGTCAACCTACAAGTGGGGAATGAATCAAGAGTTGCTACATTAGCTCTAAAACTTTATTGACTTAGCCATTGTGGACTTGTAATGAAATAAATGTTATTTCGACATTAGCGTTAAAATGGTTGTAAAATTTATTATTTGGAATAATAAAAATTTTCTGGTTTTGTCTATTTGAAATGTTCACTTAGAAAATAACATTTATATGCTAAATAATAAGTCCATTGATTCCATACTTCTAGCAATATCATCTATGTCACAGAATAAGAATCGCATTTCTAAAACTCCACCCTATGTGGAAAGTTTGACTCACTGGATCTAGGATCAATTGAGACGTGCGAATTTTATTCATCGAACATGATGACAAGCATGGGCAACCATCACAAAGTTGATGGGTTAGTTTGTTGAGTCTCATGCATATAGATGCACGAGAGACAAAAAGCAAGCCGGCTAGAAATATGGAATATCAGAATTTCATATTAAAGTGTCTTAAGTAAAAGATTTACTTAATGAAACACAAAATATTTGAAATGTTCAAAGCATTTAAGAATGAAATTCGATATCATCTTGATAAAATAATAAGAGCACTTCGATCAGATCGAAGTGGCAAGTATTTGAGTCAATAGTTTGACAATTATCTTAGAAATTATGAAAAGGGTTTCACAATTAATTCTATATGCAGCATCTCACGATATGCACATAAAGAATAAAATGAAACTTATTGGATAAGATTCAGTCTACGCCTCCGAGATTCTTATAGGTTTATACTCTTGAATATACTAAACACTGAATATCATAAGGTTCAAACGGACACTCTATGTGATATAGGTTTGGGATAGTCCCAAATTGTCTTTAAAGATTGAAGTACGACTCGTGTCAAAAGGTTTGACAGTGTCAACACAACAATCTTTCTGGAATATCAACTCGATATTGTTTTACATCCATTATGAGTTCATATTGTTTGCTACTCATAATTCACACTTCTTTAAAAGAGATATCATCTCCTAAAGAAGCAGTGGGAGTGTAATACATCTCGAAAGGTTCGAGGTCCACATACTAGTGATGAACCATTAATGAGGCTATCAAGTAGTTGATAAGGCTATACTTGAAACATACGTTCCTCCTCAACGACCTAGTAAACATTAAGCCGAGAGATATGATCTCTCATAAAAGATACTCATAGAGGATGAGTCGACTTTCTACCGAGGAGACTGTGAAGAGACAATGTTCTCAAAATGGTTGGACTATGAAAACTGAGATGCAACGCATATAAATGCAATCATGTTTGGAACTTGATTGGAGTATCCAATGGCTTGATGACCATTGCATACAGTACATGGATAACCTAAAATTAGTAAAGAAAGTAGCTATAGTATGGGCTATAGTAAAAGGACTTTCTCACTTATTGCTATTACGAATTCTGACTTCCATAGCACAATGCAATTGTGAATGATGGAACAAGGATATAAAACTCACATTCCTTTATAGGAACTTTACTATGGATGTATCTTTGATACGTGGCAAGAGTTTTATGATCGCAAGAATTCTGAAAGGTTACAGGCTTCGAATTCATGAATGCATTAAAGCAAGCATCTCAGGATGAATCTATTTGACAAAGTAAATTGAAGAATTTGACTTAATCAAAATAGATGCGACCACCTTGATTTCAAGAAATTCAATGGGAGTATAACAATCTTCCTGCAACTTACACATCCTAATAGTTAGGAGTTGAAGTCTGTACAGACTTCTGGTTGTAAGATAAAGCACATTGGTAAAATATTGAAAGAATTCGATGTGCAAGAAATGTTCTTGCTAATGGTATTCATATGAATGATGAAAAGATAAACAAATGAGATTCTATACTTTCATCCATATGTTGAAATGTTCAACATGCAAGAAAGTGTTCTTGCTTATGACATTCACATGAACAATAAAAGGATATAAGAATTAGATTTTATACCTTCAATCATATATTGAATATTCAAGAAATAGTTCTTGTTTGTGGCACTAATATGAACAATGAAAGGTACATGAATTGGATTCTATGCTTTCAACAATATATATTGAAAGAGTTCAATATGCAAGAAAGAATTCTTGCCTATAACATTCATATAATGAAGACATATCATCCGTTTATTGAAAGGTTCAATGTACAAAGTAACGGGATGAATAAGATTCTTCAAGCCATACAATGTACTGTGCAATATGTTTGGAGCATGAGAGAGCAAATGATAGTCATTTGATGACGAGAATAAATTTCTAAGTTCTTATGAAGAACTAAGATATCCCGATCTATTAGAATCTAGGTAGTGGTAAGAGATTACACTTTCCAAACATGGATCATTATCGCCATAAATTTATTTTGAATACAGTAATTTGGAAAGAGTTCCAAATAAGGTACTGTAACTGAAACAAGACCATATTGTCACTTTAGAAGCGGACAATAGGTATGCTTGCATCAAGCGCTCGATCTTGGAACTTGGAGTTGTCCCGATTGTTCTTAAGGCCTGACGATCTATGTTATGAACAAAGAGTCGCTCAGAATAGAGCAACAAGGATACATGCGCCTGTTTTAGAAGTTCTCGACTAATGATAGAGATCAATAGTAGTCGTTACAAGTGTGCAATGTAAATAGTGACTCAAGATCCGTATTTCATTGAGCACTAAGTGCGCTTTGGCGCAACCCTTATTACTCAACTATTTAGGTACGAACATTTCTAATTGTTTCATATACAACTCTTGTCTTTTATGGAATGAGCATCATATGCCCGGTGTATTATCCCATCTTGTGCCCTGAGTCCAAGTCCGACTTGCTTGCTCAGTTAAGTTCAACCATGTATGAGTATCGGCGAAATAGAATCCAGCACACTCAGCTTTGGCATGACCCATGCTGGACGCCATTTCCCGCGTACCCTTCTCATAAGATTAATTTTAATTTTCCATACACTGAACTTTGGCATGACCCATGTGGAATGTTATCTTAATAACGAGGGGTTCAGTGACATGGGAGGCACTTCTTTACTTAATATTCTGAAGGATTTTGTTTTAGATTTATAAATATAAACATCACAGAAACGAAGTTAAATATGGTATGAGCCTATTCCTCATGAGCGATCATGAGGTTCCTAATCCTAGATCTATCTCCAGATTGTAGCTGTAATGTTCAACGAATCCTTCGTTGTGTGTGTGCGAAGATCCAATGCTATCTTCTGAGATTTCTTGAGCGTTCTTCATGCTGCGGAAGTCAAAATTCAAGACATTCAAAAATTCAAGAAATTCAAGAAAACCAAAAATAACGGATTAGTGAAATACGATTAAGTCAAAAAAAACAAGAACTTAAAGTTCATACCTATCGGATCGAGAATTGATCCGATCCTGAACTTAAAGCGGTAGAGCATTTCTTCTCTTTTTGCACAAACCGGTAAAGATTACTGATTTCTACCTCACACACCCGTTCGTTTAAAATCGCCTCCAATCGCTTCTCCAACCGAAACGACTCACAACCAATTTGATTCTCAATCAAATCGATTCTCGAAAATGACTTCCACAAATTCAACCGAATCAATAATTCGTCCTCTATCGGTATCCACACGGAACAACCCCTTTAGACAGATGAAGAAAGGATATGCTAGTCTCCGTTCTTCACGTTTTGAATCACAGAAAATTCCAAAGAGAAATTCGGAATTTTCTCTCTTTTCTCTTTCTCTCTCTCTTTTGTCTAACAAAATGGAATGAGAATTATGAATGGCATAGACTGAATTCTAAGAGTCTTTTGGGTATATATAGTGCACCTTTTCAAAGAGGAATATTTGTTCATTTAATCCTGTGTACTTAGTTACTATATAACCATATGTGTAACACATCTTATCATATAAGATGTAGGATTATATGTGGCAATAACTATATAACCTTTTTATATAACTTATCACATAAGTTATGATTTTCTGTGTGCATTTTTGTTAGTAGTATGCCCTAGGCCAATATATATTTGAGACCTAGATGTATGGATTGTGTTAAACAAATATTGTGTTTATTTGGAGATATTTTATATAATAAATGCGTATTGGTTATTTTATTCTTATTACTTAAATGAACCTTGAATATGATATTCAGCTTTATATCATCAAAGTATGTGACTTTGATAGTAAAACTATAAAGTATTATGAATGATATTCTAAACCGTCCCTGATCATTTATAAGATGTTTGTGAGACAAACATACTTTATGATAAGCTATAAATGTGCATCAGTATGTTAGTTGACTGATGGTCACGTTTTACTGATCATGAATAAGAGTTATTAAGTCATTAACGTAAGTATATGTTAGAGACCATATACTGGATTGACCCACCATGAGAATGCTACATGGTTCGTGTCATTAGTTATTCTCAATAAAGAATGTATCTGTAATCCTTAGACTTGAGATTATCTCGGTTTCCTACATGAGAAATTTTATACTTTAATATAATCTAACATCGTCTTTAACCGGGCGGTCATAAAGATTATAATTAGGTATATAATGAATTATGCGGAGGAAAGAGTTTAATTAAGATAGGATTTGTTCCTCTCATAAATTGGGAGAGATATCTTTAGGCCTCTTGATGATTTGATTGAAGAAAACGCACGGCCGTGCTCGAGTGAATTAATAAGGAGTTATTAATGTCATTTCATGTTCAATCAAATTCAGTGTCAAGAAATATTTATCGACCAACGTAAGGTTGACACATACCATGCCTTACGGACGATATAGATATCGTGTAACAAAGGGATACAATGCATGAACATAAATTAGGTTTGATCGAATCATCTATACTTGCTTAATTTGGGTAATCATGATGTCTTGCTAGAGGCCGCTGATGATTTATAATCCGTTATGATTATTGCCAACATTCATATAATCTCAATAGTTGTTCTTTGTGTGTGACTCTATTGGTTTACTTAATATTGGCAATAATCACAACTGATTATAAATCATGAGCGGACTCTAGCAAGCCATCATGATTACCCAATTTAAGTAAATATTGATGATTCGATCCAAACCTATGTGTCGTCCTTGTATTGTATCCCTTTGTTACACGATATCTATATCTACCATAAGGCATGGATTATGTCAACCTTATATAGTCCGATAACGTTTCTTGATCCCGAATTTGATCGAACCATGAATGACATTAATAACTCCTTATGAATTCATTTGAGCACGGACGTGAATTTTCTTCAATCAAACTCATCAAGAAGCCTTAAGATATCTCTCTCATTTACGAGAGGAACAAATCCTATCTTGATCTATCTCATTCCTCTACATGTTTCATTATGTACCTAATCATAACCCTTATGGTTACCCGGTTAAATATAATATTAGATTATGTTAAAGTACATACCATATGTAGGAAACCGAGATAATCTCAAGTCGAAGGATAACAATACTATTGATGAGACATACCAATGACACGAACCATGTGGTATTCTCCCGGTGGGTCAATCCAATATATGTTCTCATAGTAGCACTTACTCATGATCAGTAAAGCATGACCATCACTCAACTGAGACATTGATTTACATTTATAGCTTGCATACTTAAATAAGTATATTGTATATGATTCCGCAAGTATATTTGTCTCCGCAAATATCCTATAAATGATCAGGGATGATTTAGAATATGTTTTTATACTACTCTATAGTTTTACTATCAGAATCACATATTCTGATGATACAAAGCTGAATAACATATTCAAGGTTTATTTTAAATCAAAAGAATAAAATAACCAATACGCACTTTATTAAATATCTCTAAATAAATATAAAGTTTGATTCAGACAACTGATATAACAAGGTCTCATATACAAAGGCCTAGGACTCAAAAGCAACAAAACCCTCGATTGAATTTTACCAATCCCGATAACAACTTCTTTTTCAAAAACCTGGATTGTCATGCACTTTATATTAAATTGCTTAGAAAAGGATTTACCACGCGCTTTCATGCTTTTTGGCATAAAACTAATCCGGAGATTTACGATTCGGTTCATTCATAAGCCGAATTCGGGAGTTTTACCAAATTTTTCAATGTTACCGACCCTGGTTATGAAACCCTCATTCGCCTCTTTTAAGCGAACACATCCTTTAATGACCATGACTTTGAAATCACATCTTGGCTATTTGGTTTAATCTTGACACAAACATTTTTCACGAGCATATTTACATCACTCGAGGCGAAGATTGGCCGGAGGATGCCGACCCATACAAGCTATTTAAGAACTATCTCCTTAGAAAACCTCCCTATCACTCAATCGTATACCTATTCGTCAATAACATTCTCACATCAGTTGTGAAGCTAAAAAGCGATTTTGAGAGAAGACAAGCATATCTCACTAGCCACTTATGGTACAAAACCGAAAAGATCAATATTCCCTTCTTGATTTATCATCACATGCACGTTCAATTGCGTGTTGGAAGCTTGCCGTACGGGCATCTACTTACTTGGATATGTAACCACCTTCACATCACGATACCTCAATCCGTTCTCGACTCTCTGAAAATACTCAACATTGACGTACTTCATGAAAGTTTGTATTGATACTACGGATTTAAAAAGGAAAATGTTCGTGGAAAGTTTGAATCTAGAAAAGATAAGATTTTTCATGAGTTTGCTCCATTGAATGAGGACGGTAAACCGATTTTGCCACCAAATTCGGTCACGGCAAATCCGCCCTATGTTGAAGGTTCCTCCAAACCTCCTATGGAAACCAGGAACAACCCTAATCCGAACCCTCGGGTTGTTCCTCCAGTCGATCCAATCCCTCTGGTTTGGCGAAATTTCTGTCCTGACTTGTTTTGGCGAAATTTCTGTCATGTTCCGTTCGGAGCGGAACTGCAGAATTCTAGCCATTTGATTTGAATCTCAATTGATTTTCTTCCTTTTGTGAGTTCTTTTTCGAACGGTACTGTTCAATTCAGAACGGAACTGTCTGTATTTCTTTTTTGAGAGGTTGCTATTTCCTCCTTTAAATTGAGCAGCCCCAACCCCAATTCTTTACCAATTTTTCATTATTCTAAAGCAGAAATTCTCTCTTAAGTATTCATCAAAATTATTCTAGATCTTGTGTGAGATTAGGAGAGTGTTTGTTGTTGTGAGATTGAAAGAAATCCTTTGTAAGTTTGTTTCATCGCTTCGCTACGAGTTGTTGTAAAGCAAACGGTGAATCGTGGTCTTATAAAAGAAACCCTATTTGGATTAGTGGAATCAAGGAGCCGAAAGACATACCCAGAGAGTAGGCGCTCGTGAACGCGGTAAAGGCTGCTAGCGAGAACGGGTGGTTACAGCATACGCAACAACTTAGCCGAAATTCGTCAACACGTTTCGGTGTTCGATATCATTCTTAATTTTTACCCTTATTTAATATTTACTTTTTCTTATTTTAATTAATCAGAATTAACACAACCATCAATTAAAAGTCTAAAAATAATAAAAAGTATAACATCCTAAAATAACGAAAATCATACTTCCACATGCTTTTGGTCTATTCAAGCCCCCCCCCCCCCCCCCTGTTGGGGAACCCGTAGCCATGTACGTCACATGCACAGCGGAAACTACGGGTTCAACCCGTCCTAGGATCATCGGTAAGGAAATAAAAGTACGAGATTAGCTATTAAAATTTATACCTCGGATCTTCCTGATCCGCGAGACGAAGAACGGATGTAGGTCTGAACTTTTCTGACGTGCAACCTTCTCGTTCCTGAAGCTCGACTTAGCGAACCTCCTTGCTTCTCCTAGGGATGAAGAAATGATCGCTTGCTTATCTCCAAAGTAGGAGATCTCTACTCGTATCCACGCGAACTTCAGACAGACGAAATTACCGGACTCGGCTAGACGAGTCCGGAAATACTTTCCGAAATTACCCTCACAAGACTCTCTCTCTCTTGATATTACGGCTGCCTCTAAGGCTTCTAATTGTGTATCTAATAGAGGGGGCATGCCCCACTATTTATACTAGAGAGAGGGGTGAAATAATGGCAAGTTTCGATAAGGAAACCCTTCCAGCCGCCAGAGTTCCGGTCGGCCGGAACCTGTGTTCCAGTCGGCCGGAACAATTTCAGCCTTTGTAAAATTTAGTTCTGGTCGACCGGAACTTGTGTTCCGGTCGGCCAGAACAATTTCACCCTTTACAAAATTTCAGCATCTAATGCTTTATTCTTTCACCAATTTATACATCACATGTATAACTGTTTCTGAGGTATTTTCTTCCCGTCCGAATGGAGTTCATTGTGTGGCCATATAGGTTCCATTTAACGCTGGCAACGATCTTCTAAAGATCGTAAGTAATGAGTAACCTCTAGATTGATGTCATGACTACCCATGTTAAATGAGATGATCAACGATCATAAACCTATCTGAATAGACGTTTGTTTATTCCTTTTGTTCTACGATATATGTCTTGATCACAAGGCACGGTAATATGTCATTCTTGAGTTTGATCAAAATCTCTTTCCTGATTGAGAATTAGACTGAATAAATACAAAATGATATTAACAACACATGTTAATCCATTTTGAGCATGGTCATGCATTTCCTTCAGTCCTAGTTCATCAGGGGGCCCAGAGATATCTCCCTCTTAACGAGAGGAACAAATCCCATCTTGGTCACTCACATTCCTCGTCATGATTCAGTGCACATCTAATGATGACCCTAATGATCATCCCGTTACGGATGACGTAAGATCATATTAAAGTATGCAGTTTCTCAAAGAGGAATCCATGGTGACCTCAGTCGTAGGAACAAGCACACTATTCATATGAGAATCACTAATGACATATACCATGCATATTCTCATAGTGTGGTCAGTCCAGTACGTGTTCTCTAACACGTGCCTATATTCCAGACTTGACATCCCTATGTCCATGATCAGCTATTCATAATCATCCAGTCTACGAATATACTAGTGTAGATATGTAGCTTCTTACCTGAAGTATGTTTATCTCTATAAACATCCCACATATCACTAGGGACAATTTAGAATGTCATTCGTTGGTTCACAGTTCTACTATCAGAATCACGTATTCTGATGACGTGAACCCGAAGTGTCATTCATGGTCGATCTAATATATATGAATATATTAGTCATCCATACACTCATTCATATATGAACTGAATAAACGTGTTTCTCATAATATAATCTCTAGTCCAACACTTTGGTCTATGGCATAATTCCTTCACCTCCCCCCCTCCCGCCTCAATTAAACAACACATCCTCACGGCTAAAGAATAGATCAAGTTTTGGAAACAAGAACCTGAAACTTAGCTTTCTTCTATTCTTAGTTTTTTTGTTTTATTTTGCTTTATTTAGAATTTGTTTTAGTCACTTTCAAATAAATACTCCATGTAAGGCTTTCTTATCGTATTAATACAATATAAGCAAACGCTTATCTTTCAAAAAAAATGAGATCCAGATTCAACTGCAGAGTGAAGAAATGTATGTAAGTTAAAATTTCATATTTTATTTTTTTACAGCATATGCTTATCAATTGTTTCTTGGGATGGCCTTCCTTAAGCCTTTTCTAGAATCACATTGAATCATATTTAAGATTGGAACTTGGAACTGCAAAAAAAATGAAAATTTGCTTCAAAAAAAATACAGCATTCAATGCTGCTAAAATTATAAGAATTATGATTACCGCCCCGGTGTTATTTGGTTTCTAAAATTATGAAGACAGTGTCACATTTTCATTTGGGCCATTTGCCCATGGATGAATGTTGGATGTTATTTAAGCACTGTGTTTTTGGTAACCAAGATGTAGATGTACATAGAAATTTACTAGAGATTGGTCGTCATATTGTTAAGAAGAAATGCAACGGCTTGCCTTGGGCAGTGAAGGTGCTAGGAGGTCTTCTACGATATGAAACAGATGAAGGAAAATGGAGAGAGGTCTTCGAAAGTGATACATGCATATTAAATGAGAAACAGGAAATTATGCCAACATTAATGTTGAGCTATAACCATATGACATTGCATCTGAGGCCATGCTTCTTTTATTTATCTGTGTTACCAAAAGATAGACGGTTTGAGAAAGAGCAGGTGATTAGACTCTGGATGGCACAAGGTTACATTAATTCAAATCCAAACAGAACATTAGAAGATATAGGTGACGAATACTTTCAAGAGTTACGATATAGATCACTTGTTGATTTCCCTTATTATGATAGTTAATGCTTTACATAATTTGATCCATGATCTAGCAAGATCAATTAATGAATGGATGTACCCAACATTCCTGTTCTCTAGCTCAGTTTTGGGGTGAAGTTTTGTCAGTTTCCAAGGATTGGACAAACAAAACTTTGAGTTGTTCTTATAGGTTGTAGGAAGTGCAGTTTTGTGTCCTCAAAACTTGCAAAACCAAGCAAAACTGTGATTTTGTGAGGTTTTTTAAAACTCCACTCAAAGTGGACTTTTTTTAAGGTTTGGAGAGAAAAAAAAGATGAAGAAAAGTTTCTTATGTTTTTATATTCATAGCTTCCTATGGTTTTATAAAACACTTTTTTTTCACAATTTTGAGTCTTCCTGCACCCATAGCTTCTTGACATTCATTTTTCAGCTTCCTGCACCCATGGCTTCCTGTTCCTTTACAAAACTGCGCTAGAGAACATGCCTTAAGAAAATTATCATGGGAAAAGATCAATTAAAGGGTCAATTCCCACTAGAAAAGGTCAATTAAAACTCTAATAATCCATTTTTTTTAGATTCCTAATAATCCAATTAAAGGGCTTAATAAACCATATACCAATAAAAATGCCTTAATAAAGGTCAAAATTAACTCTAACAAGCAAAAATAGAAAGAGAATACCACCACGTAAAAACTTAGTAAGAATATTAATAAAGCACAAAATTAGCAGAATTTGATATAAATAAATCTGAGAATAAGAAACTAAGATATTGATATAATCTGGAAAAACACAGAAAGGGATTTATTCATATATTCAACTGAAATTCCAATTTTAACTCTAATTAAAAAAATTATTATTTAGCAAAGAGAAAATCACCATATAAATACTAGCTCAGCCAATTACCACCAGAAAGGCAACAAAATGTTAAGCACCAAATTTAGCAAAACTGCAATAATTATTATTTTGATAAAAATAAATGGTAACAAATTTGAGATGGCGAGAACTGGAATCAAAACATTTGCCTAAATCCTAAATTACGAAAAAAAAAGAAAGACACAAGACTCAGAAAATCAGAAAATTTTCCAACACAGTTCAATTGATTTATGAAACCCAAATCCAAAGCTTCCCAATCAGAAAAAATTCTTGCCTTTTCTATGAAACAACCCAAATTGAATTAAGAAACAAAAATACCATAAAATCTAATTACATAAATTGAATCTTGACAGAAAAGGCAAGAACTAAAAAAAAAAAAAAAAAAAACTCAAAGCAGAAACTGAGGAATCGATGAGAGATTGTGAGAACTGAATAATCAAGAGAGAGAGAGAGAGAGAGAGAGAGAGAGAGAGTTTGGAAAATATCCCTCCGTAAAAATCCTTTGTGGGTACTCGCCGTGAAGGTCAAGGCCGCCATCTCCGGGGAGGATTCGAACGAAGCCCGTAGATGATTTCGCAACCTAGATTATAAACCATATGGATGGAGAGGAGAGGCGCCGAGGCGGGGAGGAGAAACTCACATTCGTACACACACTAATTAAGGAGTAGATAGGGGGTAAGGGGCTATGATTTGACCGTGCAGTACACAGAGTAATTATTATGTTGGTGATAATACCGCTCACTTATACTCAATACCATCTAAACTTCCGCACAAAATACATAAAAGCTGAATTCGGGTCAATTAAGAGATGAAATTACCAGCAGTGACATCACCACGATGCTGTCGATGCACTGGTGTGATAAAATAGTGGCATACTATAATTTTTCATTTTGGTACGTTACTGACGCCTCAAAATGTTGAAGTTACACACAAAAGACTCCAATTGTTTGCTACAGCAATATCTAACTTTTGTAAAAACAAAAACAAATATGAACTTAACATGCCAAAGGCATATATGCAACAAAAACACAGTATACAAGAAATATTATGGGTAGTAAACCCTTCAAATCAACCACTTTTTCTTCTCCCACTTCAAATGGTCAACTAATTGTGTTGTGATTGTAAACAATTACAAGTACTGACTTCCTATCTTGGCCCAGTATTATTATTCTTTCCCTAATCCATACATATATACTAGGAGTGCTCTGTCTATTCAAGGTGGTCATGGGGTCTGAGAGACATGAACATAGCTGCATATAAACGAAGGCGTCTCTCGTTATCTTCGATTTCTGGGATTTGATTATTAACTGCTCTGTCACTAGATTTGTACTTGCGCCATGCGAGCTGTATGTTTACTGCAGCCCATGTACGCCAGTTGGATGAGTAGTATCTCGCAGTCCACTTCAGCTTCTCATTTGCAAACTTGTACCTTGAATTCATGGTCGCATGGTATTTTTATAATTAGTGCCATATAATTTCAAATTATCACAAAATAAACAAATAAATAAATATTACTGGCCTGTAAGAAATATCCTTTTTAGAAATAGAGAAACAATAGCCAGATTTATTAGTGAATATTAGTAGGATTCAAGGTTCTTTCTGAGCGGCCCACACCGTATTGGACTTTTTCTTGCCTTTTTTTTTTTTTTTTCTTTTTTTTTTTTTTTGCTTTAAAGCCCGTAGGCATTGTTTCTTGATAATACATGTATGGAAAATTGTATCAAAGTCATTATATTTTCTTCAGGTTTCTCCTATATTACTGATTGATGATAATTGATAAATGTAGTCTGGACGGTAAAGTAAACTTCTTGTGATTATAAATGTTTCTGATTATTTTCGCTTATAAATGCATCAATTTTCTCTTACCAATATTATATAAAAAAAGGAATTTTGACACTTATCAACATGTTTGAAAAGAAAATACCACAAAAACCCAACTTTTTTTCAAAATACCAAAAATAACATTTTCGGCATTTCAAACACCGGAAATATAAAAATTCCGGTCTTTGAAAGACCGAAATTTTGTTAATCTCTAAACCCTCTTTAACAGACCTTAACAATGAATCAAATATAAAAAAAAAAATTTACAGGTCTTTGAAAGGTCGGGAATTATTATTTTTTTACTTTTCTGAAATTTGTGCAGTAGGTGTGAAATCATGGTTTAAATATATAATTTTATAATCTATAATATGATTATTTTATAGTTTAAAATATTTTACAATATAATTTTTAAAATAATCATCTAAATTTTTTTATAATTAAATAATAATATTATTAAAATAATCATAATAATATTATTAAAATAATCATACTTTAAAATAGATCATGGATGGGGCCTATTCACCAAAAATATATTCATCAAACATTGTTATCTTCAGTTGCTCAAAAATGTAATAAATAACAAACTCTTAAATACAAATAATTAGTGAGTATTAGTAGGATTCAAGGTTCTTTCTGAGCGGCCCACACCGTATTGGACTCTTTTCTTGCCTTTTTTTTTTTTGCTTTAAAGCCCGTAGGCATTGTTTCTTGCTAATACATGTATGGAAAATTGTACCAAAGTCATTATATTTTCTTCAGGTTTCTCCTCTATTACTAATTGATGATAATTGATAAATGTAGTCTGGACGGTAAAGTAAACTTCTTGTGATTATAAATGTTTTTGATTATTTTTGCTTACAAATGCATCAATTTTCGCTTACCAATATTATATAAAAAAAAAGGAATTTTGACACTTATAAACATGTTTGAAAAGAAAATACCACAAATACCCAACTTTTTTTCAAAATACCAAAAATAACATTTTCGGCATTTCAAACACCGGAAATATAAAAATTCAGGTCTTTGAAAGACCGGAATTTTGTTAATCTCTAAACCCTCTTTAACAGACCTTAACAATGAATCAAATATTAAAAAAATAATAATTTTTACCGGTCTTTGAAAGGTCGGGAATTATTTTTTTTTACTTTTCTGAAATATGTGCAGTAGGTGTGAAATCATGTTTTAAATATAATTTTATAATCTATAATATGATTATTTTATAGTTTAAAATATTTTACTATATAATTTTTAAAATAATCATCTAATTTGTTTATAATTAAATAATAATATTACTAAAAATAATCATAATAATATTATTAAAATAATTATACTTTAAAATAGATCATGGATGTTCACCAAAAATATATTCATCAAACATTGTTATCTTCAGTTGCTCAAAAATGTAATAAATAACAAACTCTTAATTACAAATAATTTGGGATTCCATTTTATTTCGGTTTTAATCATTTTGGAAGTAAGAAAAGATAAATTACCTTCAGAGAATACGTTGATTTTAAAATATGACTATTTTAATATATTATTATTTTATAATTTAAAATATTTTAATATATTATTTTTAAAATAATCATACTTTAAATTATTTTATAATTGAAAAGAATAACATATCAAATTATTTTCAATTATTTAAATTATAAAAAAATCATAATTTAAGTTATAAAATAATATATTAAAAATATGGTATGACACCTATTGTACTCAGTTCGGAAAAGTATAAAAAAATAATACCCGACCTCTCAAAGGCCGGAAAAATATATTTTATAATATTTTATTTCATTCATTGATTAAGAGTTGGTGAAAGAGGGTATAAGCATTTAACAAATTTCAGTTTCAAAGACCGAAATTTTTATATTTTCGGTGTTTCAAATGCCGAAAATGTTATTTTGGTATTTTGAAAAAGAGTTGGGTATTTGTGGCATTTTCTTTCGAAACATGTGTATAAGTGTCAAAATTCCTAAAAATATTCAATTACCAATTTTAGACCCTCATGACATCCACATTAAAGTGCTAAAATGTGTAATTCTCACCTGAAGTGCTCAGTTATGAAGCGGAGATCATTAGCATCCAAAGCAAAGGCCTCAGTCGGCTCGACACTGACAAACGTAGCTGACGAGGCTGGTAAGCGTTCTATAAATGGTCGGCGAAGGCACCATGAGAGTAGTTCATCTCCGAGGAAGCTTCCGGGTCCGAGCATGCTTGTGGCGACAACTCCTTTGGTTAATCGTTGGCCACTCCTTAGGTGCCCTTTCACAATAAACACCATTCTTTGTACCGGATCTCCTTCCCTTATCACCTGTTTAAATAGTTATAAATGAAACAATTAAAAAAAATAGTAATAAATTAGATATAATCTCATTTTATGAAATGAAATTTGTAAATTAACAAATTTATTCGAAAAATGGAGATCAAATTATTTGGATAAAGAAAATGCGTGCACCTTCTCATCCTTGGAGTATACGAGGTGTTTGACACGATCGCATATATTGTCGAGAATAAGATCATCCAAATGCTGAAACAATGGCACCTACAATTTGATACATAAATAGAATCACAGTTATATAAGAACAGAACAGAACCAAATACAACAATACAATACAGAACAAATAAAGAAATACAGCATGTAATATGTATAGGAAAAGTTTATTTGACCCCTCAAACCAACCCCCTCAATGCACTCTTTACCACTGAAATGAGCCCTCTTTTTCACCGTTTTTATTACATAAATGGTAGGGCCCTGTTTACCAGTGGTAAATAGGTCCGTATGTATAAATCAAATCATGTCTAATTACTTTTTTGACGAGATCTAGACAGAGATGGCGACGGATATCTCGTCTCAAGCCCTGAGGAAGGTGTTTGATAATATCGACCTCATCTTCTCCTCTTGTGGTACCCCATTTCTGCCGTTCATACTGCCTGACGCGCTGTCTCAGTGGTGACGCCAGCTGTCTCCTCTTCATCCACCACTCCATGTCTCGACACCGAAGCTGCATTTTCCTCTTCCCAGCCATCACCGCATGTAGAAATACCTATAGATATATGCAATTAAAGTAAGGATCGATCTCCGAGATTTCTTACGTTTTTTCTTCTTTCACACAGTGAGTAATATTATGTAACAATATTAATTATTAAATTAGAGAGTACTCTATTTGAGTATTTTAGTCTGATAGTTTAATTTTAGAACAATGATATTGAATCAGTATAGTACTCGAATAATAGCAATCTTGTTCTGTAAATTTATGCAGTAAAATTTATACCTGAATGTTTCCTATCAGCAGAGTGAAGAGCATCAATCCGCATAAGCATGTTATGATACTGAATATCACCTCTAGCCATTGACTTGTTGGCTCTAGATTGTTACCAAAAGTGCTACAAAGATAACGAAAACATTAGAATTCAGGTAAAATACTTATGAAAAATTTCAATAGAATTAATTATCAACAATGAAATTTGTATATCTTTAATTACCTTAGGTTCATAAGGCCCCAAAATATAGGGTAAAGAATCTTGACGGCAATAGAACTACTTGAGATGACTGGAAGGGCCTGTACGTAAATTCCAAATCGGAAAGAGCCTTCTCCAGATAAACAATTTTGCAGTGTTTGATTTGCTGCATTAATCATATCATTTGTACATGGTAAGTGATTCACCCTCAACATAAGCTCGCAACTGTTGTTCATTTGGCATTGTTGTTCAAAACATGATATTACTCGTTGTATTGCAAGAATATACCAACAACCACCCGTTACCTGAAAATTTAATTTAAATTTATTAATTTTATAATTCACAAAATATATATTTATAATTTAGTTAATTATACAATAAATAATATATATTCTAACATGAGAGGCAATGAAATAGGCGATGAGATTAAGTCCGAAACCCCACCAAATTGTTCCGAAAATATATCCAGTAACTTTTTGCATTTTTCGCATCATGCAAATGCTGTGATAAGCTTTTGGAATATATTGAAATAAGAACACG
This sequence comes from Juncus effusus, assembly GCA_027726005.1. Classification (NCBI taxonomy): domain Eukaryota; kingdom Viridiplantae; phylum Streptophyta; class Magnoliopsida; order Poales; family Juncaceae; genus Juncus; species Juncus effusus. The sequence goes on along the minus strand of CM050904.1, from coordinate 4,608,440 downwards.
ACCAGAAGTATAGTTATTATGAGCTTGATGTCTCTTTGTGCTATCATTCTTGGCAACACCAACCAGAAAACAATCTGCATTAATTCGATAAGAAAATAATTCAAAAAACTAAAACAAAAATAATAATTCAATCTATATATTAAATTATAAAAACGATACAAGATTTGCAATATATGTGGTGAACACAAGTGGATAGTACTGTTGATGGTGATATGTGTAACATAGAAGAATGTGTCCAAAATAATTATGTACGAACATAGGACCCGTCTTAATGATCATCATCATTAGGCTCCGTTTTGATGTTGCCAGCACAAGTGGCCCATATGGAAATTTCAAGATGCATTAGGAGTGGTTCTTAATAAAGATGGATCCATTATAGTCCTCCTAGATTTTTGACAGATATTATATATATATATATATATATATATATATAGAGAGAGAGAGAGAGAGAGAGAGAGAGAGAGAGAGAGTTTTAACGTGTAATATAATTTCGCATTTACTTTCTTAGAATATTAACTAATGACTTCCTTTATAATTCCTAAGCGGAGCCAGGGGTACTCGCTAGTTAATCACATTTATAAGGAAGTTCAAGTTGAATTTGGGCTTGACACATGTCTCTCAGGAAAAGACAATAAATAAAATATATATTACAAATTTACACAAAAGATCGGGTGGTTCAATGGTTTGACCGTGCATGCAGGAACCCAATGACTCGAGTTCGATCTCTTGAGGGAGCTAATTTTCGAGTATAAAATTTTTGTGCGTGTGGCTCAAGAGAAGACTAGACAAAAATAAACAAGATAGAACAATAAATGTACACTAAAATTCATACACGACAGTGTAATATAACATATTACACTAAAATCTTATAAAAATGCATATTGACCACTAGTTTGTTGTTCTAAATAATTATAATATTAAAATTGTAATAAATATTATTTTAATATAAATTTCATATGATTAAGTTTATTAACTGAAATTTTCAAAAACAGTTTTACAACAATTCAAAAAAAAAATTCTTACAAATATTATGTACTGTATACTTAGCATATATTTTGATTTGTAAAACTATTTCATTATTTTCATCGTGAAATGAAAGGGAATTTAATATCAAAATTAATATGTATTACACTTAAAGTAAAATAGGTTTAATTATTTGATTTGTAAATCTATCATTAATGTTGCCCAAAAAGCATAATTTATGTATAGAATTTTTACCAAAACAGAGCAAGGATAATGTTATACTCTAGTTAAATTGCAAGCTGGGTTCAAAATAAAACTTGAAATCTACTATTATCGCATGAAATTAATTGGATTTATTTTTTTTTCTTTTTAGTAAGTTAATTCTTGATATGAACTTTTTCTCTTATATTTTTTTATTTCAGTTTTTAAATTCTTTTATTGTGGTAGTGATTTATTTTGTATTTAACTAATATATATAATTGATATTTTTTATTTTGTAAAAAGCTCAGGGAATCGTACCTCAAGTCCAAAACAATTTTCATAGAGGCCCTTATTCCATAATCAATCTCCAAATTGTACCAAAAAATGTGCATATGTTATGAATGTGTATAAAATATGCATATAATATTAACTAAATATAATCAATTATAAAAAAATATAGTTAAATTAATTATAAATAATATTATAGTATGCGTATATATATAAACATGTTAATAGTTAATATATAAGTTTTGAAATGAAGTAAATATAATAAAATAAAGTATTATTTATGATGTATTCCAGACATGTGTAATGGATTTAACATGTTTAAATCTCGACACAATTTAATATTATTTCTAATGAATTTAACTATTTTTTATTTCAACGGATTATATTTACTAAATATTATAAATATATGTCATATATGCATATTATTCGGTACATTTTGGAGATTGTTAATGGACTATGGGCCTCTATGTAAGAAACTGAAGTGCCAAAATGGGCAACGGACAAAAGAACAAAAATTTTCAGATTCTTCATGGCACTCTTGGATGAAAGGAATTTATAACGGGTTTATTAGGAACTGATATGACACGTTATATGAAATATTTCACAGACTTGATCATAAGATCTTTATGAATTTAGTGATGTAATTAGATTCTTTATGACACTTCTATAGTACAAACAAATATATAATGAGTAATAATTGAATTGATTCTTTCTAATTGACTCGCTACACATGAATTATATTACAAAAAAATTTGAGAAAAAATATGTGTCAGTCATCTATTAAGTTACAAAATTGTATATAGGGGGAATATGTTTGACAGCATGCCTTGCGTCAACATAATTTTTTGAATAACAATACCGTATAGAGGAATTTTTGCTTGAGTCTACCTTTAACCTAGATCAGTATACCTTTGTTAAAGTAATATTTCTACCTTATGGTTGTATATATGTTTTAATGTCAGTATTTTGTTTACCCTACTATCAATACAAATATATCATACATCATCTACTAGTATATTTTTAACATATATTAATAGTATAACTTTTATGATGTATATTTATTCCGTATGTATTTACAATTTTACATGTACTAATATACATAATTTTATTGGTTTAAAATTTTTAATTTAATTAAATTTGTAGATAATATAACATTCCCCATATAAATATACATTTTGAACAAAATTTGACATCAAAAAACATGTCAGATTTGTAAATATTTGTTGGTGGTTATAAAAATATTGGAGTTGTTGACACATTTTGTTAATATTTAACCTATTAAAATACGAGGAGGTAGGGTGCATATTAATCATATTTAAATATATTTTACTACTCTTTCTTTCATTAATTGGCGGTGGCGACAGCCGTTGTAATGGCTGCCATACTCTTAAAAATATATGCCGATGCTTTCATTAATTCTTTTTTTCTTTTCGTTTTGCATTTTTTCTTTTTGGTAATTTTTGTATAATTTTTTTTTCTCATTTTTGTAAACAATTTTTGTTTTAATAAAAATTGGATGCAGAACTTATGAGCCTATTCCAAATATTTAAAAAAAAAATGTTCAAGACAAGGACTTTTTCCCAGTAATATATTGAGATTCAAAAATATAGAAACAAAATAAAAAATAATCATTCTCCGAAACATGCTTTCCTGGAATTGATCACATTAAAACTTACATGTACATACTACTTATAGAGATGTGAAAAAAAGGTGCAAGTAATCCCAATGTTGTGTAGAGTATTATTTTTGCTTCAAATGCCCGTACGTAGGCTTGTGTGGAGGATTTTACATGCGTCGACATAAATGATCTAATTGAATATCTTGTGACCTCTTTATAATTCCGTAAGGAATTAATCATCTAGGTTGATAATGATATATGCTAGCTAGAAGGCATTGATATCACTGTTTGATTTGTTTCTGTTGGGCAGCTAGCTTAATGGACAAAATATACTACAATCCTTAATCATTCATATCTTACTCGTCAAAAA